>MU277992.1:0-746705 GCA_022385765.1 Trametes cingulata
GAGCCGATTGCGAACGCACGGGCCTAGCGCCGAAGGCTTCTTCAGGGCAGGCAAGCGCGAAGGGGCTTCGCTCCGCGGCTGCCGCGTCGAGCGCCAGACCGCCGCCAGTGACTGCTCTTCAGTCCGCCTGCGGGACTGCTGTCCGCTTGTAGGAGCTGCGAAGGTGCGAAGGCGTGCGAAACTGGGCGAACGTCTGCGAAGCTGCGCGAAGATCTGCGAAGCTCAGCGAAGGAAACGGTCCGTGCTCCGCGGCCTCGTGCGCGGAGTGGGGTCGCATCAACGTCTCCGCATTTGGCGGGGACTCGCACAAAGTCACCCTGTAAGTGTACCTACTTTGCCATCGCTCCTGACGCCCGCTCACACTCCGCGTTCCCACAAGCTGGGGCGAGAGCGGTGGCGCGTTCTCCGTGAGCTCGCAGATGCTCACAAACGGTGGGGATAGCGAGGGTCTGTTCTGGGGCGCGACCATGCACTTGGGGTCGCCCCTGCTAACGGGCGACATCGCGGAGCTGCAGCCGTTCTACGATGTGATCGTCGCGAACACGATGTGCCGGGGTGCAAATGACACTCTGGAATGTCTGCGTGGGCTGCCGCTGGAGGAGCTTATGGCCGCTGTGTCGACACTTCCGACGCTTTTTGATTTCTCCATAAGGTCTGCTAGAAGTAGCATGTGTGGTGCTGCTGCTGACAGAAATTCGTCAGGGTCTTGATGAGCCGTGGCCGCCTCGCACGGACGGGGTGTTCTTCAAGGCGCCTCCGCAACAGCTCATCCTCTCGGGTAGTGTCTCGAGGGTGCCGTTGTTCACCAGTGCGTGCATGACGTTGGGATGTGACAGCACGTCCGGTATTGAACGAGTGCAGGCAATTGCTTGGACGAAGCCACGATCTTCTGTATCGGGACGTTCAACGTGACGTGCGTCCTCTCCTCTATACCTTTCTCTCTCTACTGCTTCACCCCCTCTCCTCTACAGGACCGTTGACAAGTTCAAGACCTACGTCCACGACCAATGGTTCCTGAAAGTCCCGCTCAAGAATCTCACCAAGCTCTTTAAGCTGTACCCAGACGACCCCGCTGCTGGTTTCCCATTCGGCACGGGGGCGGCGAAAGAGCTGTCCCCGCAGTTCAGGCGGATCGCTGCGTTCCAGGGAGATGTCGTGTTCCAGGCGGCGAGGCGCTTCTTTCTTGACCAGGTTTCGTCCAGACAGCCTGCTTGGTCATTTGGTGAGCTGATTGGAGTTCGCCGGGAGCTCGCTGACTGACACTGCGACCGTCTACATGGCAGTCAGCAAGCGAGATCCCCTCCTGGGACTCGGCGTGGTAAGTACATCGACTGCGCTCTCGCCATTGCGGTCGACTCGGCTGACCGACGCGTGCCTGCAGACGCACGGCTCCTCGTTCGCGCGCCTTCTGACGCAAGGCAATGACAACCTCGCCGCGTACGTCATCCACTTCGCCACCACCCTCAATCCCAACGGGGCCTCTCATGCCGGGACCATCTACTGGCCGCGCTACGACTCGAAGCGCCGGCACGTCCTCGCGCTTCTTGAGGGGAGCACGCCGCTGGTGGTCGAGCGCGATACGGCGAGGCTGGAGGCTACGAGTGCGTTGACGGAGCTGAGTTTGGCGTATCCGATCTTGTGGTTAAGCGGTTAGCGCTTAGCGGTGATGACTACCGGGTGAGGAGCAGAGAATGCATGTGTACGGGAGAAGGATGAGTACTGTGCGAAGTCGTCTCGTGCTCGACTGCCACGGAGGATCTTGCAGTATTTTGCTTGCCTTGGGTAGAGACTTCATGCTTGCCTGCGAGGTCACCCGTCTCATTGGCTGCCTGGTAGGGATCGTACAAGGAGCAGAATTTCACTGCGGATGGGCATAGCCACGCACAACAAGAGCTCGAGATACCGGAGCAGTACTAGTTTTGTCGGACCCTCCCAATGTCAAGTGTTCAGTACACGGTACAAACAGCATTTCCCAGTGCCGACCATGGCCCGCATTGTCGCAGTCAAATTGAGCAAGAAGAACAAACAGGAAGTATTACAGCAGCGGGTATGGAGTCGTAAGTACGACCAAGAAAAATGCAATGCTGACTCAAAATCCGGACTCCAAGAATCTCGCGATGCACCCACAACATGCATACTTCCTCGCCTACACCTCTCCGGCTCCCCCCTCGACCGCTGCCGCTGTCTCTGGTACGACAGACTCGTTCTCCGGCCCGTCATCGACGCAGTCATCGTGATCAGCCTGTGGATCCTCAGAGAGGCTCATGAACGGCTGAAATTGTCCCGACTGTATATCCGCTCCGGCGAACTGAAGGGTTCCGACGGAGGCAGATCCGGAGGAGCCGCTGCCTGCGCTGAGCTTTTCTTGCACACTGCGTAGATCAAGTAGGAAGCGGGAGGTGAGGATGAAGTTCATTCTGGATGAGGCCAAGTATTGTAAGCAGGAGTTCAGTGGGCTTCTGTATGGATATAGTGGAATTCCAGAGGTGTATCAATGAACTTACGGGCTGATTATCTGTGTTACATAGCTCCCTCCACCATTGACAGAATCTGGCAGTGTGATCTGATATTTTAAGGAACTGATTAGTTGTGGCTCGGAGAAGGATTGAACATGAAGTAGAGCACCCAGATTCTATCACATACCTGGAGCAGACCAAGAGTGATGTCGAGTATGTTGAGTGATAACAGGGCACTGTCATATTATGAGTAGTCGACACAACCCACAGACAAGTCATATGCAATGGTGTAGGAGACATACCAGAAATATACACTTCCTGTTGTGCTCACTGTATGAGTGACATTCCAGTGCATTCTATATGAAATGATAGTGGCATACCATTCTGAAGGAAGATGCGGTAAAGAGAGGGTTGCTCCGAGTTACGCAATGCATGAAGAACATTCAGGTTTTTGAAGCTCTCCCTCCAGGTGATGCTGATCACAAGGCAGTCGGCGAGGATCACAGGGAGCCGAGCAGCAAGAGCACCTGGAATATGTCAATGCTTAGGCTCTGTCAAATAGTACCAATCTTGTAAACATACGTCTGTTAGGCATAGAGTGTTAGTATTTCTTGTGAAACTCTGATGCCAGCATTTGATCAATGCCAAACTCACCCAATGTTTATCTGAGGACTGTAAAACCCTGTAACCGTGCAATTTGCAGGTGGTGCTTCATTAGCCGGGAGATATTTGTATGTGTCGCTCTAACACAGATCAGTAATGCTCCTCCATGCCATTTTGTCACAAATGAATGCCCCATAATAACCTGTCATACTCACCAAAGCCTCCAAGGCTGGTGCCAGACTGAGAATGAGTGTCACAGCGCTGAGGTACTTGTTCCTTCCACTCAGTGCATACATCCGCAAAGCAGCAAACACTGGTCCCCAGCAAGTCAGCATCAATCTCTGAATAGAAAACTTGTGTTCCAACAGTGGTACACACCTGCAGGACCAAGCAGTTCCAGGATGGCAAGAATACTCAAACACCAGCCAACCGCTATGCAACTGATGGATCTCCCATGTCAGCGCTGGGTAAATCTACTGTTTGGAGTAGGGTGCAGTGCTTGCCTCTAGCCATTGGACCCAAGTTTTCTCCGTTTTCAGCATCATCTCTATAAATCAGGATGCGCGGGGTGGACTTACATTGTCCGGGATGGGATTGATCGTAGCAAAGGACAACAGAAGAATGAAGAGCGCAAGGTAGCGGTTTAGGAGATATAGGAGCGATGCGAAGGACTTGGGATTCCTCCATACAAGCCGCGCTTCTGCATCGAAGGAGAGCAGGACATCATATAATAAAAGCGCTGCATGATACGAGCCCGTCCGAAAGAACGACTCGAGTAGTGAGCTAGAGCATCACTGGATGTGGGCACTCAACGAGCGACTGACCTGTGGCCGCGACAACTATGTACCCGGACGCGAACCTGCATGAGAAAACGCTCATGAGCGACAATCTGAGGTCCTAGGCTGAAGAATGACATGGTGCAATGTCCAACTTACACAGCTTGATATAGCTGAATAACAGCAGTGGCCTGAGTCTCGTCCGATGAAGACATCGCGTCAGGGGACTGTATAAGGGCCTGTGAGTCCTAGCAAGAAGGGGAGGTGGGCAAATGTGCTGGCTTCAGAAGCTTGGGGGACGCTTAATCCGTCTTTATACCCCATGTTGCCCGAGCAGATACACTCGACTCAGACCCCGATGGTTTGCTTTTGGCATGGAGATGCATGCACTGGGGAGTTGCCTAGTTCTGCATCTCCTACCCTGACGCCCGCCGCTTCTGTGGTCGAAAGATGCGGTAGATGTTGGACCTTCCATGCCAACGCACTGGGCATAGAGTCTCGCACAAGGCGAGCTACCACTTGGGCACACTTACAGTACGCCCCGATCACCATCACGATGTCAACAGCATGCGGGGGGGACACAACGCACACGAGGCTGATCAGATATTTGGGTCGTCACTATGAAGAAGCAGCGTCCATCACCGGTGCGTGTGGAGTCCGGGTTCAAAATACGAGTACATACCATAAGCTACTCGGACGAATCGCAACCTCGGCATGAGTGCGGCACGCTCACAGTGACGAGAATGTAAGACAGACGCAACTCCGCATGGGATTGGACGTCCTTCGGGGGTTGGGCATCCGCAGTTCTTCGGAGATGCGAGTCACAACCGCAGCTTTCCTGTCTGAAATCTGTCCAAGTCAGGTCACCGTGCGAGACCATGACATGGTTCTGCACAAGGAGTTCTGCACGTACTCCTCTCCTGCGCTCGTCTGTCGCATGCGGCCGCGTACTGGCTTATGGGATGCGCAAGCGACCGAGAGCCCGTCAGTTGCCTTGGCCGGGTATCTGGTATCCTTCTGCGACACCTGATCGCTCTCTGGAGACACCCGTCGGCTTGGAGATTGCGGGACGAGACGAGGAACAGTAGATGATGACATACCAGATGGCCCTGTCTGATGCATTCGTTGTCGCCAGTACTACCACCAGAGACGACGACCGCACCTGCGACGACGACCGCACCTGCGACCGCGGCTCCAACAATCACTCCAGATAATGCTTTGCATTGCCCACTAATCAGATCGTCGGAGGCATAGGCGCGGTTACGGTGATAGACCACACGGCATGGTTGGACCCGAGATGGATACTCTCCGTAGTCGAGTTCTGTCGTACCTCAGCAAACAGCAAGATGCATCCAGAAGCTGTATCGCCGCGTCATTATCAGGTAGCTTCAAGCAGCGCACGTATCGATGGATACTCCTCACACAGGGATCCGGCAGGGTGGTTGAGATCGACCGGCAGTCGAGGACGTCCAAGTCGCGGCGGCTTGGAGTGCGATTATTTGAGGCAGGAAGCTGATGCGTACATTCATGGCTATGTAGATGGCGGGAAGAGCAGAGGATCAATGTGCCTAAGTCTGCAGTACCAGTCGTAATGCATCGTCGCGGTTGAGGTTGAAGAGAGATGGTTTTGATTAGCATCGCCGCCGCCATAGATGGACGCGACGTGTCATCAGCACGTGCTTGTGACGGGCGCGTCTTTCCCTCACCTGGATGGAGGTCATAGATTATCATCAAGCAGGTTGCACGCATACTGGTAGCGTGTACACGTGATTATTGAGTTCGCCGATATGGTCACCCACCTCATATCTGTTGTCCTCTACAGCGGCCTCCATCACTGTGGCATATGTGCATCCTCATCGATTCAACTCATATCCCGGGCATGTCGCGCGTGCTTTCCCGCGCCCTCTCGCCTTCCAAACCGGCATACTAGTTGCTTCTCTGTCCCCCACCTCGTCGATCGTGCGGCGGGAATACAACATGCGTCGACTTTCTTCTGGCTTCTATTCGAGTCGGTGACTTGCTGTAAGAAAGAAGGGTGAGGGCGCGCATACGCTGGGCGGGGGCCGTGCGATCATCCAAATTGTCCCCACGACGCACGGGAAACGGTTTCAATTCTGTTCCGGTGGCCACGCACTCAGCCAGTACAACCTCCTCTGCCATCGCAAGTAACGCACTTTCTCCGAGTCATTCTTCAACAGGTACACTCACAGTTCTCGGAAGCGGGACCTCGGGTACCAGTCACAAGCTTCTGTAGCTAGCAGTATGCACGGATACTGAGTAGGCACCGTCATTCTAGTACCACCACCGCCTATTACTGGTACAACTGGCACGGAACTGCCTCCACCACATAACTTGAGTCCCGGAGCCCTTCAGCAGGCGCCGTAGTAATGTAGCCGGACTGCATTCGTTCTACTCATAGCATTGGTGTCGTGGAGGAAGCGCGGTTTGCGACGCGAAACGATGGTCACTTGTACGTCTCATCTCAGCTTTGTCTGATAATCTAACCCAGGCCACTGTCTGACAACCTCCACTCGCGCTTTGCCATATGATCCACAGCACGCACGCCGACCGACGATTTTTCGCCGATTCACACTGAAGCGCTATTGGCTACCAGGAAGGCTACGCTTATGGCACGCTCTGACCGAGTGATGCCCGGCAGGCCAGCCTCGACAAGCAGCAACATCGAAGAGTTGCAGATATAGTCGGAATCGGATGGCGTCGCTCCCGTTTCTCTCCTCGTAGCGGCAACCAGCGCACCATCGTCACATGAACTCCCTACCTCGTCTGCGCTCGCTGGCTCTTCCTCCTCCGAGTCCCGTCGCCGAGTTGTCTCCCAAAGTCGAACCTGACCGCACGGTTACAACACGTCCCGACCCTAGGCCGATGTCACCGACGTTCTGGCACCCCAATCCTCCCTCACAACCGTTCTTGAATACGAACGGCGCTCCGCCAGGAGTCAGACCTGGAGATCTCGGGAGCGGACTTGTGCAGGAGACTGACGGGGGCGTGCGCCTCGCAGGCGGACCACTTGGCGAGGAGGTCCCCAATGCACTTCCGCCTCCATATCGCGTATACGTATGAGGTCCATGGCATCCTCAATGGTCTTTCAGAACGTACCCTACTACCCGTGTGATAGGTGTCGCTGTAGTTGCTTCCTGGATACGTATGCACTCCTGGATGCCTGGGTTTCATTCATCGTCCAGGTCGTTGGCATTGTTGTGAGGCCTGCGTGCGACCAAGTAGCTGCGAACTGCCGGGAGTCTCTAGGATGCCGGCGGGCCACGAAAGCGGAGGCGAGGGTCGGCGTGTAGCGACGCGTCCGTGTCTGGATTGGCCATAGCGTCCACGTGGCAGATGTGTCCTCAAGCAGGCCCGTTCATCCTGGGCGCCTCCAATTAGGGTCTCCTCGCCGTGAGCTTGAAGGCGTGAGACGGGGAGAAAGGCGTTCGTCCGTAGATCGACAAGCATACGAGTCCACTAGACATGTAGGCCGTGTTGACTCGAGCATCAGTTGAGTAGAAGATTTCCGTGTTCGCTCCCCTGTTCTCTCGGCCGAAATTGTTCGTGTTCACGGGTGCAAGGGCGTCGGTGGATGGCGTCGGCTCTACCCAAAGGGCGACTGTGAGAATATGAGCCGCCCACCGGTCGCAGCGCGCTACTCAGCAAGATGCGGTTGGCCCAAGGAGTCACGCACTAGACATTACAAGCATGGCCAGAGGTTCGTCAGTTGCTAGCCTCGCGTCCATGGTGGATGCTGCGTACCATTCAGAGTCTTCCGCTTCCGGTATACGTATACGGCCGTCCCAGAACTCTTCGTCCGAACTTTGCGGCAAGCTGTACGCTTCCCCTCCCAACTGAAGTTCCATATGATCTCCAGGTTAGCCGGCGAAGCGTCGCTAATCATGACCTTCGCTGCAGATCCTGGTTCCATTCAATGGCGAAAGGTTCACGCTACGCAGTTTGCGGCCAGAAGATGCTTGATTCTCATTCCTACTTCGTCACTAGGATTGCTGATTGAGTCTCCTGCGAGCCGCGGGCACTGCGCTTGCCAAGCAGGCAGCTGCCGCGCTTGCGCGTAGGAGCGAGAGCGCTGTTCATGGGCACGGAGGGATCTGGGACGTCCTGCGGACATCCGCCTGCCCTCCGTGGAGGAGGTCCGGTCATGTCCCCGCCATCGCGGAACGGAATAGTATCTGTAAGACCAAGTCAGCCAGAGGAACGACTGCACCGGAACAGATGAGCGACGAGAGACGTACAATCGCAATTGGAGAGCGAAAACCGGCGATGCCGAGCCCTGTCAACTGTGCATCTGACGACGACGCAGTGTTCAGCACGCCGGCCCAACGACGAACTCACCGAGAAGATCCGCTACCAGGAGACTTAACCGGAGCGGGTGAGGGGGATGCGAGGGCATTATTGTTCGACAACGTAGTTACGAGCACAGGGTGGCGGACGACTAGGGTAACCACGGCAGCAGAAATGTACAGTACTCGGACCCCTATCGCTAGGCTGTACGTCCTCGTTAAAAAGCGCATAAGTTACCAAGTGTATCATCTACGAGTTCCAGCGACCAGAGGAAGAAGAGCGAAGAAACGGGGCATTACGGGGCTCAGAACCCAAAGAGCGACGAAGGGATGCGCAAGCCTAGGGAGGGGGCGAAGGTCGTTACAGTCGTGAAAGGTGCGCAAACAGGGCTATGTGATGGTGCGAAAGGTCCGGGTGTGTTGGTATGAAATAACGGGATGATGTCGTATGAGACAGGGACAGATCGATGAGGGAGGTGAGAGGCGGGAGAGCTGTCATTGGCGCACGGGCATGGGGGGCGCCGGTGTGCTGGGGCGGAATACTGTCCTAGCGGGCGTGTTCGGCTTGCTACGGATCCTCTGCCACCAATGGCGGTGCGAGTCCGCGCTCGCCGGGGTCATGCCTGGGCCATGCTCGAATCCCGCAGTGCTCGAGTGTTCGCTCGTAGTCGCGACGTAGCTCGCGCTGCCGACGCTGCTGTCGATCGACCGGCGGCCGTTCAGGTTGTCGAGCGAGTCGTTGGACGTGCCGAAGGAGTCGTTGCGTTCGGGATGGGGCGGGGCGTAGTACGTGAAAGGGGATGGGTCAGCTGATTCGCTGGGGACAGGGTTGAAGAGGGCTTCGATGAGGTGCTCCGTCGCACGCAGGCCGTGCGAGTTGGCGAGCTGATCGGGCTGGACGTGTCCCTCCTTGTCAGCGAAAGGGAAGCCGTCATCATCTTCTGCCCTGTCGGCACCGACGTAGAGATCCAGCTCCCGAGCGAAACGTGTGTTGAACAATCCGTTGTTTGACAGAATGCCCGAGACGGATGCGAGGATCTCCCCTTTCCGGAGTGGGGGAGGCTTGTAATGCTTCTCGCCGCCTATATGCTCTAGCTCGATTGAGAGCTAGACACACCCTTAGTACGGACACATATGCGAGCGCAGGAGTTGTAGCTTACCTTCAGCGTCGCGTTGGTCTTGCTCTGTCTGAGGAGATATCGTCGAGTGATCTTGCCGGCGTCCGCATATTCAGCAAGGTTCAGGTACACCGCACCTATTCGAGGTTGTTGCGGAGAATCAGGGTCCCCTGGTATGACGCGCTGATGGATTCGTCAGTATTCCGAATCAGCCGAAGACAAGGTACACGGCACAGGGACGGAACAGAACCATATACGCACCTTCACGTCCGCGTATGCGATTCGGGCGTGCCACTGGCCAGGACATGACGGGCCTGCGGCAGCATAGGGGTATACGTCCAGACCCGGCCGTGCGTGTTCGAAGCACACACGGAGGCCGACGGACATAGAATCGGCAGAGGACTACATCTCGCGCACGCTACACACAGCGCAGCTAGAATCCAAGTACAGGCAGCTTAGGCCCTGTACCCATCCTCGCGCGTCTCCGATGCGTGAGACAGATTGTTATCGGCGCACTGCGGTCGAGCACGCCGATAGCAATCCCTCGTAGGGGGCGGTGTACGCCAGGACCTGAAGGCAAGACGACGAACAGAGGCTCACCTGCATGACGACGAGCTTGAGCTCATTCGGAAGGAGGTCTCCTGTTTCGCGATGCACGTCCATCTGGACGACCACGTTGACGGAGTGGTCCCACTTGACGTTGTAGCTCTGCAGCTTCGCCCATGGCGTCATGCCGCGCGCCTCGGAGCGCAGCTGTAGCGACGTCGAGGACGACGAGTGGCCGTTGATGATGGGCGTCGGCGCGCCGGGTGGATGTGTGGGCTCGAAGGCGTGATGGGACTCGTCCGTGAGGGCGCTCCTGGGTGCGTCGTGATACGAGGCCTCGTCGGTGCCGTCGTGCATGCTGTCGCCCTCGACCTCCTCCTCCTCCTCCTCCTCCATTTCCCCATCCTCCGTCCCTGTGCCCGTGCCCGTCCCTGCCACATCCTGCGCCCTGGCCGCGCCCTTTCCTCGACTCTGCCCCGACCAAGACCGGTTGCCCTTCATCTTGGACAGGAGACCGGACCCACCCTGCACGCTCTTGAACTTCCAGCGTACCGCAAACTCCCCGCTCATGAGCGGGAGGTTGGAGAGTTGTTCGATGTGGAGGTGGACTTGGAACAGCGCGTGCTTCGGTATCAGGTGGCCCAGTTGCGAGCGGAGGCCGTGACTAGGGGGATGCGCAGGAGCTGAGGACGCGCCCGAGCTGGTCGAGGTCGACGCCGATGGGTTTGGAGGCTGCTTCATGATCTGAGGGTTGATTTGGGACCATTCCCGTAGAGAAAGAGAGAGGGAAAGATGGAGGACATATAAACCTCCGAGCGCGGACGGAGACCGGAGAGAGTGACGACGGTCCACGACACGAGGCAACCTGAGACCACGTGTCGGAGATTCTGAGTAAGATCGGAGTGCAAACTGCTTGGGTCGCATCTGAGTCGCCGCTCGAAGCTGGCGCCCATAGAGAGATGCGGAGATGCCGACCCTGCATCTCCGCTCCTCTCGTGGAGGGTCTGGACCAGGCTATGCTTAGGAGCTATGCACGAAATGCAAATAGGCGTTGCGTCTCTGCCTTGACCACTCGTCTCCGTGCTCGAACAGCCTTGAGCAAGAAAGTCAGGAGGACTCACCGCTGATCACAGGAACATGGCTGAGAGAAAGCACGGAGGGCGCGGGACGCCTCCTGTCGAGGTTCTCGCGATTTGGGACCTTTTGGCAGGATAACACGACGTGCTCGCCCATTTCCGCCCCCTCTTAAAGCGCGCGACAGAGGCAGACGTCCTTCCCAGCATGTCCAGCTTTCGCCTGGAGCGTACGTACCCGCGTGTACGCTGCTCAGACTCCCGAAATACGTCTTGCGCCTGAATTGTGGCACGCTTCAGCGACCGCCACACCACCGGTGGCTCGCAGTGGCCATCTCGCGCTCCGCTTCTCTCATCCGCCTCCGACATCACCACAAATTTCTCGCTGCTTATCTTCCTCCTCGCTCTTTCTGCGCCGTCGCGCAGACTCTCGCTCACCGCTGATCTATGGTCTCTCTCTCGTCCTGTGCGGATGCTATCTTGCTCAACATCTGGCAGCACCTCCTTGGCGACCTCCCGACCCACATCGCCCTCACGCAGACATGTCGCAGGCTGCGCGACCTGTACGAGCGCGACGACAAGATCTGGCAGTCAGCGTGCTTCACAGCGGGTTTTGGAAGGCCGTTGCGGAAGACGCTCCCACCCACAGCTCCCGGCGCAGTAAGCGAGCTGAGCTACCGCAGGCTCGCCCGCCTGCTCGTGAGCCACGCCACGGTTTGCGAGATACGCAGCTGCACCAAGGCCAATGCGTGTTTTGGTGAGTGCCCTTTCCTACTGACTCTGCGGTGCTCTTCTGGTTTGTTGCGCTGGCATATAAAGCCACATCCGCGACGATGAGCGAGAAACACATGTGCGGTTTGTCCGATAAGTCGCCGCCGCTGCGACCCGCCTGCAGCGCGGATTTTTTGATTGCTCTTCGGGCGCTTGACCTCTTAGCCAATCAGAACGCGTTGAGATGCGTAGACGCCCGTGCGCTCTCATCTCGCCTCTCCATGTACCACGGCGTCCCTGGACCTACAAGGTTACACAACCGTCGTGGCACGCCACAACCTCATAGCGGTAGTCCGCGCAGCGTTCGCTACGTCTTGTGATTCCGAGTGCGGGCTCCCGACCCTTGAAATTGGCGGAGGGACGATCGATCGGGCAATATCGGGCGTCACCTGACCACGCTCTCCAGCGGTGCTCCCGGAGCTTGCAGACGACTTGTGGGTCCCCCCACCTAAGTTTGGACGTTATAGTTCACGGACGTTATCTTTCTTGCGCCTTTGCTGCGCTGGGACCGAAGCGCCGTTGAGATGCTGGTTTGCTGACCTATCATACAGTGGAACATTACAGGCGTTGGCCCTACACACGCACGAGATCACTACACCATAACCATCCCCTCGACTTCCACCCATTGTATTTTTACCTTCACTTCTCTCAGTCGCATGCAGCAAGCCAGTCAAGACAACAGCAAATACAGCCCCATACCCCCACACCATCGCCTTCGCCTTCCCCACCACCGCCTGCCATCCCCGACTCCGTGTCTATCTTGCTCACACACCTGCCGACCTTCCCCGAAAGCCGGTACGCGCAGTACGGCCCGCTGTGCACCCATCCCAACGCGTCATGCGCGTTCGCGACGTTCCCGCCTGTCGACAGGCTGGAGTTCGAGAACGGCGAGGGGGACGTATTCATGGTGGTCGAGAATCCGGAGGGGTGTACGGTCCTAGACGTCAACCGTGCTCTTGCTGAGCTGTAAGTCAAATCAACGCTGAAAGTGGTTCATAGTGTTAACGTTAGGTATTCAGCATTCCTTTCGACGATCAACATCTTGAGTTCGCTCTGGCGCATTATCAAGAGCTCGCGTTCACGTCCGGGCTCTCATTATCGCAGTTCGCCGAAGTCATCACCAGGGATAGAGGTTTCTTGGACGATCATGAGTACGTCTTTGACTGCCGTATCCCAACCCTCGCAGTCATTCGCTCACCTCTCCCGTACAGATACCCGTTCTTGCAGCATATCATCGCGCATCTCTAGGCCTGCCTCCTGGGCGGGCGCTGAGGCGCAGTCTGTATAACAGCATGGGGTGCTCGCAGCAAGCGCTGCGCGTCGTCATTGGGCTCAATGTAATGCATAACCGGGTAAACGAAGCGTCAGGTTGTATCATCATCCATGCATGTCCCTTGCTACAGTATGTCCGTCACCTTCCTCACCATGGCGCTGAAACCATAGAGAAGGTGTGTGATACGTCCTCATGTCTCACTGTATTCCTTCCATCGTTCCGCTCATGACCTCATGTGCAGGGCATCCTCTCCGCCCTGTGAGCGGATTCACAGGCCGAGCGACATCGCCCGTCGTGAGCACACAATCACGCAACTTCGCGTCTTCTTGAGACCGGACACACATTTCCTCTGGCTTCCCTGTCTAATTGGGCAGGCACCATGCCGTCAAAGTAAAACGTACGGAACCCCACAGGCGACTGCGGTGTGCGCTGCCACACCCGGCTCACCACATGCTCCTTCATTCTACCTAAGCACGAAGACGGACACGAATGCCCGCCAATTTCGCAGCCACCAGTAAAACGCCTCTGTAGCGCCTGCGGAGCTGGCAGATTTTGCACAGCCATCCGGGAAGGATCGTTCTTCTCGTAAGTCTGCGTGAGCGTAAGCTAGCGGGGCCCGCACCCACAGGTCACGATGGTGTGCATACGCGGTACAGCCACGACGACTGTGTTGATGGATGCCGCCGCTACAGCAGACCGTCTGGTATTCCGGTCACAGCGTGGGCTTGGGCAGTCTCGGCCCGAGGACACTGTACGAGTACAATGCTTGGCGAGGCTGAACTTCGTGCTCTCAGAGTGCACTGCACAGCCTACACTGACCACCTGAACCTGCTCACATCCGAGGACAGCCTCCGTCTATTCTTCGGTGCTTTTTCCTCGGCCTCAGCTGCACGCGTATAAAGAGTAAAGATGCCACTCACTCACTCACCAAGACAGGCTCCAGCATCCTTGCTCCACCTGACATGCTCGCTCGTCTCCTCTCCCTCGTCGCGCTCTGCGTGGTCGCGACCTCCGCGAAGCCGGTTGCCCTCCGCGACTCCCCGCTCACGCTCCCCCTCGCGCGTCGCTTCAACCTCGCTAGCGGCGGGAGCGGCGCTCGCATCATCGATGTCGACCAGGCGCGGGCCAAGTTCCTCGTCGAGGGCGCCCAGGGTCTGCACCAGAACGGTCCCGCCGCACGCGCAGACGGGATCAACATCCCGGTGACGAACACGGTGCTGGAGTACACTGTCAGCGTCGGCGTGGGCACGCCCCCTACTCAGTGTATGTTGCCTCGGTCAGGGAACATGATGCGCGGTCGAGGCTGACGCGCGGTGTGCAGACAATCTCGTCGTCGACACCGGGAGCGCAAATACGTGGGTCGGGGCGAACAAGACTTATGTCCAGACGAGCTCGAGTATCGATACCGGGGTCGGAGTGGTAAGAGTCGTTTTGATGTAGTAGTCAGGGGATCGCGCTCACTGGATCTGTTCATTCATTATGCAGGAGGTCACATACGGTTCAGGCATCTTCCGCGGTTGGTTCGCCCCCGTATGCCTTTGAGTCCTGACTGACCCCGGGGATTTCCAGGCGAAGAGTTCCTGGACACGGTGACGCTCGGAGACCTGGTGATCAAGAATCAGTCCATCGGAGACGCCAACGTCTTCGCTATCGGTTTCATTGAAGGAGTAGACGGTATCATGGGGTATGTGTCTCATGGCCAGTATGCAATCCTTACAATGGGAGGCTGACGTTCCCCATGCAGGATCGGGCCTACTGCTCGCTCGGTGAACACGACGGGCACTCCAGGCGTCGTGCCCACCGTACTCGACAATGCGTTCGAGCAAGGGCTCATCGACAAGAAAGTGGTCTCCATCGCCATGGCGCCCAGCGGCAATGCCACTACTGTCACGAACGGCGAACTGACTCTCGGTGGCATAGACCCGAGCAAGTTCACCGGCGACTTGAACTTCGTGTAGGCGACCGGCTTCTATAGTGATGGTGGCACTGATTCAATGGTTGCGCGCATAGGCCTCTGACCACGACCTCTCCCGCTTCGACGTTTGTCGGCATCGACCAGACCATAACCTACGGCTCCGCGGATACCCCTATCACGCCGTTGGCCGCGGGTATCGTGGATACCGGCACCACTCTCATCCTTCTCGCGAGCGGTACGTTGCGTATCTGTTGTATCCGCTCCATCATACTGACGGAGTCTGGTGCAAAGACTACTACGTGCAGTACCTCGGGGCCACAGGCGCCAAGCATGACTTCCGTACCGGTCTCTTGACGATCAGCCCAGACAAGCTGCCGAACCTTCAAAGCCTTTTCTTCCACATAGGGAACGTGAGTCCCGCTACACAAAGGGTGACATGGGCGTGAGCTCACGCATTCCTGCACACTCCCAGACGACCTACGAATTCCCGCCTGACGCGCAAATCTGGCCCCGTGCTGTAAGTCCCGTCTCGTTCACTCGCTATGCAACTTGATGCTGATGCTGAATGCACACAGTTCAACAGCCTCATCGGTGGAGACGATGATCAGGTCTACCTCGTCATCGGCAACCTGGGCAGGAACTCCGGGACCGGGTTTGAGTTTGTCTTGGGCGTGACTTTCTTGGAACGCTTCTACCACGTCTACGACGCGGACAACAACTTGGCAGGCTTCGCTACTACGCCCCTCACGAACGCGACCCTGAACTAGGTGCTGCTTCTCCTGTTCGAGGTTTGCAAAGGTACAGATGGACTTTAGGATGGCTCTTATGACAGACTGATTGTATGTCTCGCACACGTAATATAAGGACAGTTTCTCGTATCGGGGACATTCGTACTACACAAGGACTGTATCGTGATCGTGATATTGATTGCAATCATACATCTTGTGCGTTGCTCGATTACTCCCAAGAATCCGCGGCCGGGGGCTATGGCCATCAGTCGTTCATCCCTGCAAGTGGTGGGACGCCGGCAGGTTGTCGCCTTGTAAGGGTCTACATCGCTGAGATGGCCCCTTACCTCTCAGACTCTCTACAAACATAGCGTACAGTAAGGTGGATAACCGCAACGTTCGTAGATTGAGTCAATCGCACGGGCAGTGATCAGATGAGCATTGCCGTAAGCTGTTCCAAAGTAACACCCGCCTCAGGTGCGGTGGACTATCCTGCACAAAACGTATACGCTCTCAGTGAGAGGATGCTGCTACGTCTACGTATACGCCCTGGTCTCCTGCCCAAACAGGAACAGACTCTTGAGTTCGCTCCCATCTTTCCCCCGCAGGTCGCATTCTCCCGGACCGAGCGCGTTATGTAACTGCGGACGATCTATATTTTCATTTGGGTCGCAGGCTCGACGTGATCGACGGAACACAAGCCACCTGCACAGCACCGTGAGTGCCAGTGGCTGAGGCATCGATGTGTCACATTGGCGTTTGGTGTGCTGCAGAGGCGTACCTAGACAGGTCCAAGCATCTCGGTCCGACGAACATCAGTCCCCCCTTTCGAATCGTACGTGCATATGACTTCATTTTCTGCACATCACAGGGCACCATGAGCACCACCCCATCACAGGTTTCTCCTTCTACCCTTCGTATCAAGGCTGAGGCAGTGCTCAAGTAGTCACCCTGTTGCTCTACCGCAGTCCCTTTCTAAGATGCGTTCCGGGCCGAGTCTAACAGCATTCAGGCAAACGAGAGACGCGGTGCTGCGATGCTCGCAGCAGGGCGACTTATAAAGACTCGTCTCTTTTAGGCGACTCCTCACCCAGACCACATTACCAGCAATCGTCGAAGGACGAGCCCTTGGACCCCGCGTACGCCATGTCAAGTAGCCCCAGCACTCCCGCTCAAACCCCGCCACGTATCGCAATCGTCGGTGGAGGGCCAGCGGGCCTCGTTCTCCTCCTTACTCTACTCAAGCGCGGCGTCCCGGCTACCCTTTACGAGCGAGACTCGGACGAGACCTCGCGCGCCCATCTCGGCGGCATGCTCGACCTGCACTGGGAGAGCGGGCAGCGCGCCCTGCGCGAGAACGGGCTCGACGAGGTCTTCAAGAAGAACTCGCGACGCGACGCTGAGGAGGTGAAGATCTGCGGCAAGGACGGCGTGCCCCTTTTCCAGAAGGCAGGAGCTGCACCGTCGGACGAGAACGTGGAGGAGTCGCGTCCCGAGATCGACCGCCGCGTCCTTCGCCAGATCCTGCTCGACGCCCTCCCTGACCCCAATGCCATCAAGTGGGGCCATGCACTCTCCTCGATCCGGCCACTCGGCGGCGGCCAGCATGAGCTCACGTTCGCAAATGGAGTCGTCGCTGTGGCGGACTACGTTGTGGGTGCGGATGGCGCGAATTCGCGAGTCCGCCCTTTGGTCTCCTCGGCCACACCCATCTACCACGGCGTTACTTGCGTCGAGATCTCACTTGCGCCCGCTGTCGCAGCCTTACCAGAGAACCACGACATCAACGAGGGCGTTGGTGGCGGCAGTTGCTACGTCGCGCAAGACGGCAAGGTCCTCGCCTTCCAGCGTAACGGCGATGGGCGTATCCGCACATATGCCGGCCATCGCACCACGCTCGACTGGTCGATCCCAAAGGAGCCTGCGGAGGCGAAGAAGGTGCTTCTCGAGCTCTTCGCCGACTGGGCCCCTTGGATCCGAAGGCTCATCGAGCAGTGCGACGAGAATGCGATCTACCTTCGGCCATTCTTCTACCTCCCGGTCGGCCACCGCTGGCCGCACACTCCTGGGGTGACGATCATCGGCGACGCAGCGCACCTGATGAGTCCCTTCGCGGGTGCAGGTGCGAATTTGGCCATGCGGGACGGGCTAGAGCTGGGACTCGTCTTGGCGCAGGCGGTCACGAAGAACCTCGGCTCGGAGGAGAGGGAGGCCGCGGTTGAGGAGTGGGAGAGAGGGATGTTTGACCGGGTGGAGGGCTTCGCGGCGCTGACCTACAGAAACCTCGAAGCCTTCTTTGGTCCCGATGCTCCCCAGGCTGCTGTCGATGCGTACACGGGGGGCGTTAACGTCGAGAAGTAGGAAGTAGCCTATGAACGGGGTCCCTGCATAGAGGGTTCAGACATTGTTGTTTAAGTAATTCTTGTAAACTTTCAGTTATTCTTGCATTATAGAAGAAGAGTATTGAAGCACATCGCATCGAAGGACTACACCATGCCATTGCGAGGAAGTGAGTTGAGTAGAGGTTGGCAGAGGTTGGCGAGGGAAAGGCCGCAGAGGCGCCCGTCCCTGTCATAATTGATAATGAGCGCTCAAGCGCTCACATGCTGCTTGCTGCCGGTCCGAGGCGTCCGCTCCTTCTCTGCTCTCCACGTCGACACCGTCGACGACTATCTACGATTATGCGTCCCAGTCCTCTTAATGTCCATTAACCCGAGGCGTCGGGCTCTCTGTGTACTAGGTGCATACCATCGACAGATGTGCTGGAGCTCGTTCTCAAAACCTGGCGGGTCGATCCAGCAGATTCGTCTGGTGGTCCCGCAATCAGGATTGGACTCGGAGGCAGCCTTGAGGTCATACTGTCTCTATGAAGGTCACAATATGTACGTGAGCTATATTGGTCTGTTTGATCTCACAGAACGCAAAGTGGGAGGGGAGATGGCTTCCTCGGGGTCGACACGGTTGCGACCTCGTACCTGACGGACGAGATACGTCAATCTAACATCGGCGGCGAAAGCTGTGAACGTCCCTATTGAGTGCAGTCTCCGCTGCTCCCCAATCCTCCTTGCGTCCTACCCAACAAGCATGACGGAATATCGCAAAACAAGAAGACAGGTATGTACCACCACAGTACTTACCATGTGCATCGGGGCGTTACGCTGACCAGAGCGTTGAAATGCAGGGATGTCTCCATCAGTGCCATAACCTCCGACTGATGCATGGCGTGCTCAGGAAGTACCAGTGCTATGCGCAATATGCTGCACAAGGTGAACGCTTGTGAGACTGGTTTGGATCGACAGTGCACTATCGCAGCACATCCGGTCAGCAAGATTCCCGTTTAAGCTGAAGATGAACCAAGTCGCAAAGGGCGCACGGTAGCGTCGAGAGCCTACATACAGACGTCGGCGGTTGTTCACGCCGTCCTCCATCCTCACAAATCCTGTGCGCGGTAAGTAGTGCTGTCCAAGCGGTCATATGCTTTCTGTGCGGCCATCATAAAGACTGCGCTGCCCTTGCAGCCGCCATTCTGTATTCACACGAGCATGCGGTTGCGCAGGCGTCCGCAGATGACGCGCTCTGAGTAGGTGATGGTGCAGGCAGTAGAGCGCTGTAGCACATACTCGGGCTTATCTCCTTGAAGCCGCTGTCTTCTGATGGACTTCTCAGCGGGCATCGCCTGCGCGATGCGCGTCGGAGTTCTTGCATCGATTCTGCTCTGCTGACGCTTCGCGCCGAATGTCGCGAGAGGGCGAGGCAGACTGTGAGCGGCCTCGCGGAGCTAGTAGGAGCTCCATGAATCGTTCGGAGGTATTGAGATGTATTCCCGAACTATACAGCGCCTTGCGACTTCAGAGGCAGTCAAGGTAAGCGACAGCTATTCTGACAGATTGTACTTACAACGGCTGAAGTACTCGGTGTCGAGGCTCGCGCCAAGGCTCACCTGCTCCTTCGGCCAGCTGTATAGGCATACAGATCATGATGCATCACATCTCCGCCGGCACACCGTCCTGCGCTTTCGGCGATCTCATCTTCCTCTCATCGTGGCGTTCGTCATGCAAGCAACTGGACCATCCTACCCGTTCCTAGATATCTGCGCCCTAGAATCATCTCCCGGTCATGAGATGGGTAGCGGTGCCTTCGAGATAGCGTCTCGTCGTCCTCGCAGCAGCATACAGAAGCAGTTGCCGGCGCGACGCCATATACGCTATCCGAAGCGCGATACAGCCAATTCCATTCAAACTGTATTCCAGATATCATACAGCATGCGCTTCGCGCTTGTCAGGCGCGCATGCCACCAGGACCAGGGTGGTCGACGACCACCGCACCAGTCCCGCCGGAAGTAGCACAGTCGATGCCAACTGTTCTCCTACCTCCCGGCGACGGCCTTCGTGGTTCCACCGCTTAGCGCGACTGCAGATCACGCTGCTCTCCTCGGGCGAGATGCGCCGCCCATATTGCTGCAGGATGGTGAGTACTCGCGTGCTGTTCCTTCTGGTGACCTCATCTCATGTCAATCGCGCAGCTCTTCTGTTCCCTAGATGGTGCCGAAGTTCGCCGCCTGGCCGTCTTCCGCATGCGGCACCGAAGTCGTTCTCGGTCGCTAACGCATGCCCTTGGCATCTTCGTTCGAGGAGTGTCTGCGTGCCCCAGCGTATATAAGGGAGACACGGCTGGAGGCGGAGTCTCCCCAGGGCCCAGCTCAGCATCCGCGTCCACCTCCAACTCTCCGCCATGCTCGCTCGCCTTCTCCCCATCGTCGCCCTCGCCGTGGCCGCGGTCGTCGCGAAGCCGATCGTCGTCCGCGACTCGCCCGTGACGCTCTCCGTCGCCCGTCGGTTCAACGTCACCGCTGCGCCGAACCTGCTCAAGATCGACCAGGCCCGCGCGAAGGTGCTCAAGGCGCAAGGCCTCGGGCACGGCAAGGACGCGAAGCTCAAGAAGGCTGGGATTTTCGACGTGCCGGTGACGAACGGCGCGGTCGACTACACCGCGAGTGTCGGCGTCGGAACGCCCCCTACCCAGTGTACGTCGATCATGTGAGGATGCGCAGTCGCCCACGATGATGCTGAGGTTGAGGGCATTCCAGACAACCTGATCGTCGACACTGGTAGCTCCAACACGTGGGTCGGGGCTGGCACGGCGTACACCCCGACCAACAGCAGCAAGGACACGGGCGAAGAGGTGGTATGTCGTCATAGCCTTATCAGTGCTCCGGATGATGGTTGAAGTTCGGCGTGACCTTGCAGATTGTAGAGTACGGATCGGGCATCTTCTTTGGTACGAAAGCAGCAGCTGCTTAGAACTCAGCGCCCAGGCGCTCGGGACGAGGTGCTGACGTCCGCGTTCGTTGCAGGGGAGGAGTACACGGACACGGTGACTATTGGCGATCTGACCATCACAGGCCAGTCCATCGGCGTTGCCGAGATCGCTATCGGTTTCGACGGCGTTGACGGCATCCTTGGGTGCGTCCCCTACGGCTTGACCCTTGGAGCGTCCTTCGCTGACAACAAGTTGCAGCCTCGGGCCCGATGACCTCACTGAGGGCACGACGTCTGGCGGAGAAGTGATCCCCACCGTCGTGGACAATGCCTTCTCTCAAGGCCTGATTGACGCGAAGGTGGTCGGGATCTCATTCGAGCCTACGACCGAGCTGTCTGTGACCAACGGAGAGCTCACCTTCGGCGGCACAGATTCGAGCAAGTACACCGGAGAGATCGCTTACGTGTGAGTAGTATCCTCGCTGAACCGGCACCGTCCACGAGTTGACCTCGCCCTAGCCCGGTCACGTCGACCTCCCCGGCCTCAAGCTATGTCGGTATCGACCAATCGATTACATACGGCTCAGCGGGCACCCCCATCCTCTCCTCGACAGCTGGCATCACCGACACCGGTACCACCCTTGTTCTCATCGCCAGTGGTAGGTCTCCATCGCGTCACCTGATGACCTCGTCTCACTGTTTGCTCTTGCAAGATGCGCTCTCCGCCTACCAGAAGGCCACTGGCGCTGTGGCGGACTCGGCTACCGGGCTTCTGAAGATTACGCAGGAGCAATTCGCGAACCTGGAGTCCTTGTTCTTCCACATTGGCCAGGTAAGTTCTTCCCACTCATAACCTCACGCCATGTCCAGAAGCTCACTGTTGCGCATCTCAGAACACCTATGAGTTCACTGCCAACGCTCAGATCTGGCCCCGTGCTGTGAGTACATTTACTGATCAAAGCCGGAGAACCTCCATGCTTACCCGGGTTCAGCTCAACACTGCGATCGGCGGCGACGCCGACAGCGTATACCTCATCGTCGCAGACCTCGGCTCGAACTCGGGCGAGGGTCTCGACTTCATCGACGGCTTCACGTTCCTCGAACGGTTCTACAACGTCTGGGACTCCGAGAACTCTCGGGTCGGCTTTGCGACCACGCCCTTCACAGATGCAACGACGAACTGAGCGACTAGGTCACGGGAGACAATTTTTACAGGACAATGGTTGTAGACACGGCAGTACTGTATACCACAGGCTTCGAATGGACTATCACGCTTGCAGCTTGAAGATAGACGGTTGCTGAATGCTCTGCGGGCGGGAATTACCTTACTGGGCGAGGATTCAGCCCAAAGAGGAAGGCATGTCCGACAGGCACCACATACGTCATCGCTGGCTCTGGTGCATCCGCTGCACTTCCTGCTTGCCACCGCCTGTCAGAACGCCATGCACTTACTTCTCCTTCTTGCTGTTGTTCGTTGTTCTCGGCCATGTTGCTCTTGAGGCCACCAATTGTCCCTTGTTCTTCATCCGTATTCAGACGACCATTCGCATTCCCGCTCGTTCACCGGCGTATACCCCCTGTATCAACATCGCACCCGCAGCCTCGCATAAGCATCACACGACTATATGCAACCACCGCCCAACAAGTAGAGAACACGAATGTCAGTCACTCCAGGTTTCTAGCGGAGGCTTCGCATAAGGAGTCGTGGAAAGAGGGAGCGGCGGAGAAGACACCAGGCAAGGGGGCGCAGGTCACCAACGAGGACTTCGACTCAATAACCGAGGGCAAGGGTGCGTACGGATAAACGTGAACCGCAATATGTTCTGACAGCGCCTCGCAGGGAAGCTTTCTCCTACAGCCTCGCATCTCTTCAAGCTCATCCTGCCGTTGGAGCACGCGCGCGAGCAGGGCAAAGACAAACCCTCTCAAGCCAAGTCCCCACCTCCGACGATCTTCCTCTTGCACCCCTCGCAGCCGCTCTCCCATGTGAGCAGGCTCATCCTCGCGTCTCTGGCACCAGAGACGCCGTCCATCTCGTTCCGTAGCAGGACCCCACGCGGATTCACCATGCAGTGGTCGGACTCGACTGACGTCGCGGACTTTATTCGCGACGCCGCGCGCACTCGCGAGTTCACTATCTGCATCACCTACCCGGGTCAGGACACACCGCAGACGGAGATACCAGTCGATGTCCCCTCGTTCGAGGATAGGACGCGCTTCCTCCGGAGACGCCTCGCAGTGGTGGAGGAGGAGCTGTCGCGCATGGAGGAGATCAAGAAGAGGTGCGACGAGGAGGCGCACCGTGGTGCGCGTAGAATTGCCATAGGAGGCTTCGGCATCCTGGTCGTCTACTGGGGCGCAGTCGCGCGGCTTACCTTCTGGGACTTTGGGTGGGACGTGATGGAGCCCATCACCTACCTCTCCGGATTGTCCACTGTCATCCTCGGATACCTCTGGTGAGCACTGCAATGGTTTACACGTAGCAAGCTGTAGGATGTCGTATTGACCTTGCCTCAGGTTCCTCTTCAGAGGCCGCGAGGTGTCGTATTCGTCCGTCCTCCACCACTCCGTGTCTGCGCGCCGCGAGGCGCTTTACAAGGCGAACGGGCTCGATATCGATCGGTGGATGGACCTGGTGAGCGAGGCGAAGAGCATCCGGAAGGAGATCAGCAAGATCGCGGAGGACTATGACGAGCGGCGCTGGAAGGAAAGCGAGAACGAGCGTGAGGCGCGGGAGCGCGATGAGAGGGAGGAGGTGGGCGACGCGAAAGAGGCAGAGCGAGAGAACATTGCGTTGGTTAGAGAGGACAAGTCCAGTGCCTAACGCGTACACGACTTTAGCAGGACCAACCTATGGTGCTGAATGGCAAGGCGCAGACTATGATTAGCTTCACAGTAGCTAGCACGTATCGCATTAATGGGGTAGTGGTAACCTGGGTCGTTGCCATCGACCCGCCGGGGGTTCGATTCCCCCTTAATGCACGACGCTTGCTTTCCTTTTTATACTGACTGGCATGGCTGCATCTGAGCGCATACTCGATACATCATCCACGATTGTTCAAAGTGAGAGTGAGGATCGTCGAAGTCTAACGCCTGCTGAGAACACGGACCAGGTTATCGACTACATGCGTGCGCTGGACGCCCGCTGGAGTAATACTTAGTCTCAGCACTGCGGGGCGGTGAGCAAGATGCTCAGAGGTAGTATCCTCCTGTAGACTTTGGATTGTACCAACACAGGAGACACTTTAGGAGGTCCCCGGCACCACAAGGCCTGATGGAGCTGGAGCTCGGCGAAAGATGCACCGGCAGTAGTCTTCGTCACCGAATAGACTTCACGCGAGTCCCGACCCGAAGTACTGTGCATGCGTTACGCGTACGCGTATTGAGATGTCCTTGACACAAGCCATATCACGAATGCTCCAGTGATAAGAGATGCGTAGACTCCGTCGACGTCTCTCGAACCAAGAAAGTACAGTACAGTAGAGACCTGCTCCTTCAGCGCCAGCACGCGACCAGCTCTCTGGGCTTAATTCGTCGTAGCGTGCGTGAAGGGCGTGTTGGCGAAGCCCACGCGGCTGTTCCCGATGTCGAAGACGTAGTAGAACCGCTCGAGGAAAGTCATGCCGTCGATGAAGTCGAGGCCCGAGCCGGTGTTCGTGCCAATGTCGTTGATGACGAGGTAGATGGCGTCGTCCGTGCCTCCAATAGCGGAGTTGAGCTGTCGAGAGAGTCGGTCTCATCAGCAAGTGTTCCGGACGCGAAGATAGGACGAAGACGTACTGCGCGTGGCCAGATCTGTGCGTTCGGCGTGAACTCGAAAGCGGTCTGCGACAAACACAGTGTAGCGAGCGTCTCATCATCACAATCGGTTACGCGCGAAGGCATCACGTACGTCGCCGATGTTGAAGAATACGCTCTTGAGGTTCGCGAATTGCTGCGGAGTGATCCTCAGCAATCCGGTGGAAGCGTCGAGCACACCTCCCGTCAGGTTCTGGTACGTCGCGAAAGCGTCTGCAGCGACGTAGTTCAGCTTTGGACGCTATCTCAAGACCGGAGAGAATGAAGTGACGCACCGCTGGCAATCAGCAGGAGAGTAGTGCCCGTGTCAGTGATACCAGCAGTCATAGGCAGTATCGTCGTCCCGGTGGGGGAACCAAAGGTGATAGACTGATCAATGCCGACGAATTGGCTGGCGGGAGATATCGACGTGATCGGGCTGCCGTGTGCCGTCAGTGCATTCGAAGTCGAGCGGTGAGAGCATGCTAATGAAGACTGACACGAAATGCAGTGGGCCGGTGAACTTGCTCTCGTCGACACCCCCAAAGGTGAGCTCGCCATTGGTATTGTCCAAAGTTGACGTAGGCTCGAAGGAAATTCCAACGAGATGCTCCGGAATCGACCCCTGGGCAAACGCGTTGTCTGTAACGGTTGGAATGCAACTGGACCCAAGCAGGAGGGTGCCTAGAGTGGTGATGTGCGGCATGAGCGTATGATGGTTACATATAACACTGGCTACACACCGCAAGTCAAATCTTGAGGACCGATGCTGCAGGTGGCGAGTCTCAGATGTCGAAGAGCTCTCCGGATAGCTGTAGAGCTCACCCAAGGATACCATCGACGTCGGTGAAGCCGCCCGACAGCAGTGCTACACCCATCGACTGCTTCTCAACGGTAAGACCCGATCCCAGAGTGATGGTGTCCGTCATTTCGAGGCCTAGGAACGGTGTTTACTTTTCGAGCAGTAGATTACTGACTGGAAAAAACATACCGGTGACGAATCCTGACCCATACTCGACCGACTATCATGCTCTCGTCTCAGAAATCGTATCGACGCTCCAGGACAACGCAACACTCACGACCACGTTCACGGAGGGTACTGTAGTCAGGGATGGTATGAATGGGTTCTCGAGGGGCCTGGCACCGACCCACGTGTTGGAGCTGCCAGTATCAATCAAGAGGGTGTCTAGACAACCGAGCCACTCAGCTCCCTGTACGCTCTAGGGAGACGGCCAGTGCACTTACAATTCTTTCCTGGGTTCCCGATGTGGACCTGTTTTGAACTTTCATCATGTCGTACTCAGAAACAAAGCGCAATCTACACGTACGGTAGTGACCATGTCCACAGCTTGGTTGGTAGCAGCAGCGTTGACCGCCGCTGCTTGCTGGGACAGATTAGGCGACGCCTTCATGCCACTCCTGAGGGTCTTCGCCCGCGCCCTGTCGAGCTCAAGGAGCTTCGCAGCACCTGTTGCATTGAAACGGCGCGCGAACGGCAGCGTGACGGGAGAAACGTCCCTGCGGATCAGCAGGGCATTGCCGGGTTCCGTGAAGAACAGAGCGAAGGCTGCCAGGGCCGCGGAGGTGAGACGGAGTGCCGCGAGCATTATGCCGGTGCACAATTGGGAGGGCAGGGATGAGGTTGAGAGGGAGAGAAGTCTTGGACCACGGAGATTACACCCTCGAGTGAAGGTAGTGCGGTTATGACCCTGGAGGTCCTTCATATAACACCTCGTGGAGTTTGCCCGAGAAATCGCTGGGTAGAGGAAGAGGCTTCGGATGTCCTGCATGGGTACGACAGCGGTCCACACGCCCCCTTGTCGAACAGAGTATCGGAGGCAAAGCTGCGGCATCGCATGACGGCAGCTTCGTTGAACACATTCGATGTGCCCGGCCTCCTACTGGATAGCTGCGTCGAGCGTTGGTAGTGCCTGAGCCAGCCGCATGGACATTCCCATGAACCACCGTATTGCTTGTAGCCAGCCGGACAGTGGGCCACTAGAAGTAGGCCCCCGAGCCAGCGAGGGATGTTCATCCCACATCGCGGATTCCGAGAAGGCTTAGAGATTCTGAGAAGACATGGTCGCTTGCGTTCGAACGGACCGATAGGGCAAGATGACATCATCGCTCACCTGGCGGTATGGGAATATCACTTGCGCTTGAGAAGGGAAGGCGCAGGTTTCTTTGGCACACATCGACAGGAAGCATATGCAGAGGACATAGAGCTGCGCGTGGTAGTCGACAGCATGGGATCTGCGCTGACTGAGCGATGAAATACTCCAGCGACAGCGGTAAATGGCAGCGAAGGAGTCGACACGACGAGGAGGTGTGGGTACTTCAGTCTCAGGCTGCCTCGGCGCGGATCAACCTGAGCCTTTCATGGTTAGCCGAAGTTTACGGTCATCAGATTTTTTTGCACCTATAGAGTCCCAAAACAATCGTGAGAAGGATGGCTTGGGTGAGGAACGACGTGCCTGCATGACTCACCTGAAACCCCTGGCCTCCACAGTCGTGCTCGGACTTCGAGCTCAAGCTACTGTAGCACAGGGTCGGACTGGTCTGGCAGTCGAACGTCCGCATGACCTCTTCCTTCCCTCAATACATCACCGAGGTGAGACCATGACAAATAGTATCACTCGAACAATCTGATAAACAGTCTGAGCAGATTCTACCATGACAGCCCAAAGACACGCATCCAGTCTGCATTCGTACTAGTTACTTGTCGCGTCGGTAAACTGCGTGGTAGCAAAGCCAACGCGACTGTTGGCAATGTCGAAGACGTAGTAGAATCGCTCGAGGAACGTCATGCCGTCGATGAAGTCGAGGCCCTCGCCACTCAGGCTGCCGAGGTCGTTGACGATGAGGTAAATGGAGTCTGGCTGACCTCCGATAGCGGTATTGAGCTATGGCGTGGTATGAGCAAACCTTGCGAACACAGAAGAACATACATAGCGTCATGCTTACCGCACGTGGCCAAATCTGCGCGTTCGGTGTGAACTCGAAGGTGGTCTGAGAAAGCAGCAGCTGCGGGTCAGCAGTGAGACAACAGCAGAGACTGTGAGGATAAGCGACTTACGTCCCCGATGTGGAAGAATAAGCTCTCGAGGTTCGCGAATTGCGCCTGCGTCAGCCTGAGGAGACCGGTGTCGTTATCGGGGACACCGCCCGTGAGGTTTTGGTAGACCGCGAAGGCATCTGGAAGACACCACTTAGTGCTTCATGGAGATCCTCGTTGATAATCTGACATACCGCTAGCGAGAAGCAATAGCGTCGTGCCGGTGTCCGTGATACCGGAGGTGGCTGGAAGCACGACCGTATCAGCCGAACCGTACGTGACGGTCTGGTCGATGCCGACGAACTCG
Organism: Trametes cingulata; assembly: GCA_022385765.1. Taxonomy (NCBI): domain Eukaryota; kingdom Fungi; phylum Basidiomycota; class Agaricomycetes; order Polyporales; family Polyporaceae; genus Trametes; species Trametes cingulata. Next base: position 27,961 of record MU277992.1, read on the forward strand.
TTCGCAGGCGAAGTCGAGGTGATGGGACTGCAGACGCATACGTTGAGAAGTAGAGCTCCGGCTGTAGAAGCGTTACGTACACGAAGCTGAGGGGTCCCGTGAACTTAGTCTCGTCAATACCACCGAACGTCAGTTCGCCGTTGGTGATCTCGAGGGACTGTGTTGGGGCGAAGGCAATGCCGATCTCGTGTGCGGAGATCAACCCTTGACTGAAGGCGTTGTCCGTGACTGTGGGTACACAGTCCGTGATTGCTGGGAACAAAGTGCCTATAAGACGCAAAGAGTTCTCAATATCAGGCTCGGCGGATGTTCGCGAATGGCTGCTCACCACAAGTGAGATCCACGGGACCGATGCTGGAATTTGGGTGAGATGAACAGTTTCTTGCAAAGAGTGTATGTTGACTTACCCGATTATACCGTCCACGCTATCGAAGCCTTCGTCATCGAATGCTACGCCAAGAGACTGGTTCTCGATGACAAATCCTGGCGCGAGAGTCACCTGGTCTGTGACCTGTTCCCCTACAGGTCTCTCCACGTTAGCATCACAGAGCTGGAACCTGCGAGACATGTGCGTACCGAAGACAAAGCCTGAGCCGTAAGTCACTTCCTGTGAGGACCACATGAGCACACCATCCAATAGCCTCAAAGGGGGCAGGTAGCAACTCACAACCAAGTTCCCCGTTGGCTTCGTAGTACTCGTCTGTACAAAGGCTTTGCCGGCACCAACCCAGGTATTCGAGCTTCCGGTATCGATCAAGAGGGAATCTAGATCGGTGTCGTTCAGTACCTGGTGTATGGACAGGAAATACGGGGCGTACACTCTGTAGGCGGATTCCCGACTCCAACCTGCACCAAATATCAGTACCACAATGTATCGAGTACGGATGCAGGCGCTCAGCATACCGTTGCGACATAGTCGACAGCCTCGTTCGTGACGGGGGTGTCGAAGAGGGTTGCACGAGGGGACACGCCGGTGCTCGCCTTCGGCCGCGTCTTCAGCGCTTTCGCCCGCGCTTGGTCAAGCTTGACCAGGTTCGCGGCACCGGTGACGTTGAGCCTTCGAGCAATGGGAAGGGTGATGCGTGAATTTTCCCGGACGACAAGTGCGTCACTCGCGCGTGGGATGCCAAACGCGAGGGCACACAACAACGCCGAGGCGAGGCGGAGACCAGCGAGCATCGTGCCTGGATCGATGTGTGGCAGGTCGAGTTAGAACCGAGGCAGTCGGAGCTCGAGCTACTACGGCTTGAGGCTGGGCAGCTAAGGACTCCTCTTCCCTGGTGTTCATATAGGCACTCTTATCGCTCCCGGTGAGACATCTATGCTCACGGAGGGCCAGCGTTCACTACGCCCGATGTTGCGCAATGTCTTCTGACGGTGTTCTGCCTGTTCTGTCAGTGGTTGTGCAGGTCTCTGTGCAGTAACGAAAGAGCTCATTGGGCGGCATCGTCGACGATCTCAACCGGACGTGGTCGTGCCCACGCAAGTGATAGTGTGCCTGAGCCGTTTCCTCTCGGCTGTCTCCTATGGAGAGCACAAATGGTCTGAAGAGGAAATGAAGAAGGTCAGCTATAGTACAACCCCGTTATCCGAAGCGTACCTCGTATCGAGCGTGGGAGGCATTCGCCGGACCCGGTGCTGCTTTCGCACCATCTAGGGGAAGAAGATGCAGGATATACCAATGACATCACTCGCCCGTGAGTTGCGCTCACTCTGAGCGCGCTACGGGGATATCTCAGGTAGAATCGCGGATGCCACAACTCAGATGCTTGGGAACGAATGAGGCGGCACATAGTGAGTGAACGCCGAAAGCTGTCCGCCGCCTCTATGACGGTGGGAGCATCCGCTGACATGGATAGCCTACTGCGAGCGGTCCCGAGACGTCATTGCCTTCCTGGTAACTTCAAATCCGTATAAGCCCTTGAGCCAGCGCGGACATGATTTAATGACGCCACCTTGTGAGTTGCACCGTACCTTGTGAAACCGGCAGGCCGCACGGGCGAGCAGAAGCTCAACGCGGTCCTCCGCGTCTCCGCTGGAATCGCTCACAGCCAAGCGCAGCGACAGAGATCCCGTTCGGACGTCTTCCTGGACGTGATACGGCCGTCCTGGTGAAGCGCTTCTCTATCTATGCTATGATACAGCTTCTGCAGATGGTCATGCGACCCGCCTCGTGGTTTAACCTGCTCGCGCGAAGACGATCAGCATGCAATAAGTCTTCGGGGAGTATCGACGCGCCTTACTAACAACGCTCCAAAACTTGCCTTAGACCCCTTACATATCCTTCTCAAGCTGTTCCCTCAACACACGTCCGCGATCCAGAACAGCGTCGGCCTCCAGATAACAGCCCTTCAGCCAGCGATTCGTCTCGCCTTCCGAACCCGCCTCGTTCTCTCGTTCCCGGAATGCGGTCCGCGCATGCAGCACGCGCCGATTATCGAACAGGACCGCGTCGCCCTCCCGCAGTAGGTACTCAAACTGGACCACCGGGTCGTCCAGCATCGAGGCAAAGCGCTTGAGAGCAGGATAGAAAGACTCGGGCGTTTGCAGTGAAAGCGGTGCCTGGAATGGGGGCGAATAATTGACGAATTCGATTGCAGGCGAGGACGATGCAGGTTCCTGGAAGCGCGACAGCTGGATTGTGGGATGTGAGTAGTGGAGATGGTGGCCGTCGTTGATATAATGGAAAGCGACTGGTGTTGATGCTAGCACATTGAACACGAACGGATCTTCTTTCCATAGATTCGACGCGACGTGGACCGCGTCGACGAATATGGACTTGCCACCATCCACTCGATTCCGGAGACAGTGTAGGATCTGGTATCGTGGCGGATGTTGGAAGTAGCTGTAGCGTGTATCGTGTCAACACCACTCAAATATTCTCAGTCACAATCATGACACTCACAGGAGATCCATATGTAAGCCCAGGTCCACATTAGTATAGGCGATGTTACGACTATTCTTGACGTTCTTGACGTCCCACGTCTCGCCGTAGAAAGTCCTCCTCAGCTCTCCGAAACGTTCCCCGAGTCGACGGAGTTCGCATTCCTCGTTTGAGGTACGTTCGTTCGGAACAGACGTAACGAACAGAAGGCCATAGCGGGAAAGCTGTTCAATAGCCGAGAGTAGTCCCGAAGGACTGTCGAGCGCTTCGTATGGAATGAAGAGGTTTCGAGCCGACCGCAGGCGCTGGGCATCCCATTCAACCATATCCACGTCACGATGGAACGAACGGATTGCTGGAGGGGAGGCATAGCGTTCCAGGAAATCGGGAGCGTAGTGTGACTGATGGCCGGAGTCCCAGGTGATCTGGACGCCAGCTTTCGAGATGATCACGCCGTCCTCGGAGGGCCTGATCTCGAGTGGAATATCCGAAGTCCTGTGCAGTTTCTGGCGCGTCGATGGATGCAGACATGAAGGACATTGGCAAGAGTCGCGAAGCCAGACATAGGGATATGAGCGACCGTTGAATGTCAAGCTAGCGTTGTCGCGACCGATGGTAGAAGAGAATAGGCGCTTGTGGCACATCTTGTTCGAAGCCACAGATCTGGCGTGTTTCGATGTCCTCGCGAGTATGCTCTGCATATTCTCCCAAAAGGCGTACGGACAGAGGTGATGAGTCGAAGGCGGTGGTCGCTGTCGGACATTCGAGTCGGACGTCTGGGGGTGGCTGTGCGCACAGGCCGAAAATTCCCAGCTAAGTACTTACAACTCTTACAGCAGGCCTGGCTCAAATTTCGCCTCGTCGCACTATCACGCTGATGGTAAGTACTCCCGCCGCGTCCCGCACGTTCTACGACAATATCTACCCTTGTTGACACAAGCCTTGTCCCCCTTACTGGGCCAATCGCTCGATGACAGCATTGCAAAGCAACGACTCCCACCCGCTATGAAGAAGTACTGTGTGGTTTAGCAGTGTCAAGCACGTTTGCCGGTAAGTACTGACTCACGCGCAGACAATGTGAGAGAGCCTTGGCCTTTGGTGCGCGTTTCCGGGATGCCATCAGACCTCTGGCAGATTGTATGATGAAGACATCAAGTAGCTTGCCGCTGCGTACTGGCCAATCTCGAAACGTAACGACGCCTGGCGCAGCATGAGAGACGCTTGCGCTGTCTGCGCGGGACAGAATCCAAAGCTCCACCTCGTACTCATTGACCTGGACGTCAGATCGAGGACTAGGGAACTCACCGTCAAGCCGCGATACCAGTCTGCACGTAAGCTTACTGCGTGACCAGCTTCTCTTTGCACACCCTGACAGTCGTACAGCTCAGGACTCTTCCGAATGACACCAGATGAAGCTCGTCGCTCGGCAGGCTGCTTTTGACGGTAGCAAGGCGGAAGCACTGATTGTCGGAATCGGATTCTCGGTCCTTGCAGTCCTCTTGCTCGTCATTGGTGACCAGTGCTTTGGCGGAAGAGCTCTGAAGGCGGTCGGAAGAGTTATCCGGTTCATGCTTGGTGCGTGGGGAGGATAAAACCCAGCTTCGGCGTTTTTAACCGTGGCCTCACATGGGGTGACAGCTCCGCGGAAGTTCGCCACAGGAAGGCCCGGGGGCACTCGACCTACGAGTAGTGACGAGCCTACGGAGCCAACGATAAGCGACGAAGGCCACGTCATCACTATCGAGACTCGAGAGCACGGGTACACGCACGATCGACAACTTGAAGTAGTAGCCCATCCCAGAAGCACATTACATAGGGCCCCGGGGCGCTCTGTACCTGCTGCTTACTCTGGGATCGTCAACCAATCTCCCGCTGACGTGCCGTGTGCACCGCACACGAATATCGAGGAGGTAGCGGGCACTCTCGACCCTCCCATGCATGTTCCGCAGCCGGAGGCACCTCTTCCGCAGGGACGCGTCAGAGTCGTCAATGCGCCGCCTTCCGCATTCATCCGGCCGTCCCGACTGCGATCCCGTGCTCCCAATGCGCCACCATCGGCAGGATCGCACACGGCTCAGCAAACGTCTTCCCTCCGGATGACGGGCACTGGAGACCTGGACGCATCATACAATTCGAGCGGCGTTCCCCCTAGTGGGCTGGTAGACGAACCGCAGGACTCCAACCATTCAGCGAGGAACTCGGCATCTGGTTCAATCAGGGAGGGTAGCATCATGAGCGCCGACGACGACTATCTCTCCATGGTCACCGTCTCAACGGTCCCGCCATCCTACACGACCGTCTCTACGGTCCCACCATCGTACCACACCGGCCGTGTTCTTGTCGCGCGGCCTGTCAGAAGCGAGTCTTCTCGTCCTCGTCCTCTACCGCCAGTCCCACAAACACCCGCTTCTGTACCATTATCCGGAGAAGTCGAACAATGATTATCTATCATAGACTTCCATGTCCAGACCGACTAGCTAGCCTTCCAATCTCATATGGCGACGTCATACATCCAACGTATTACACTCCATCTCAGCATCTTCCAAGTAGTACCAACGCATGGAACCTGGACAACATGTGAGCTGGTATGTTGATGGTGCTCTGATGCAAAGCCTCACGCGTACTAGAATATCATCGTGTGGTCTGCGGAGCGGACGTCGAACCCTATAGCCCGCCACTTCCGGACGCTCCCCGTCGACGCGAACAGGACGTATCTTCGGAGTGTGCTCCGCGCGTCCTCGATCATGGACTCCGGCACCCAGCGCACATCCTCGTCGTCGATGCGGAGCTTCTTGTTGCAGACGATCTCGAGTAGGGCGTCGATGTCGCGCACATCGAGGTACTGCTTGAACTGCATGTCCGAGCGGGGCGACGCGCGATGGTCCGACCAGCCCTGCAGCTTGAGCAGGAGCTGCGGTATGAGCGGCATGACGGGGAGGTAGTGGGGCGCCTTCGAGATGACGATATGCTCCTCTGGAACCATCGGGACATTGAGGATGCCGGGGATGAGGATGTCCACTTTGCATCGCGCGTACGTCCCAAGGATGCGGTACCAGAGTACGCGATAGGTCGCGCGAGGGTTGCGAGAGCGGACAAGAACGAACTGTTTGTTCTCCCGCACCAGGATCTCTTTCAACGATTCCTGAGTGTATTGGTTCGATAGCACAACTAAGTCAACGTCCTAACGCAAAACTGCCCTGTCAGCTCGTGAGGATATGACGGGCTCTAGCACTCACATTCGGTGTCCGTGGAACACCATACAGATAACTCGCGACACTCCCCATCAGGCAGCATCTCAAGCCGCGACGTTCGAAGATATCGATTGTGATACGAGCGACGGAGAGGATCTCGGAGGACGTAAGGAGGGACATTTCCTCCAAGCTCTGCTTCAAGAAGCGATGTGAACCTGGAGGTTGTGGGCCGAAGCAGTCCGAGTCTGTCAGAGACTGTAGGGTGACAGACGGGCTGGATATCCCGTGCACTGGGTGTGCTGCGGTAGCTTGACCTGCACGTACGGATTCATCCTTCTCACGTCCATATCCGAGAAGCTCATGACGCACGCGCACGAGGCTGGCGCTAAGACAGGGGTCGTGGATTGAGGTAACGCGTCGTGCATCACTTTGCATGGCAAGGTCTCAAAGCGATGCACCAACCGTTGCAGACTACGCCGCTCCATAATCTCTGAGGACTTTTCACGGAGGAGGGAAGAGCACACCGTTGCACCGTCATAGGACAATTCTCGTCAACCGCAAGCCGAAGAAGGTCGGGAGCCAGAGCATTTGTAACATTGATCTGCATCCTCGAGCGTCACCCTGCGAGATCCAGCACAATCAATGGCCATCATCCTGGGCAGGTGGTAAGCGTTACGAAATGCAAGCCATGAAGAACACCAAGCCGCCCACCAGAATGCCAGTCATATCGCAAACCCCAACGACTTCCATTGTGCCTTCCTCATGGAAGAGCGCGATCTGAGATACGATTGAAGCCTGACGATCTCAGCCGTGACCATGGACTGTGGTAGCCATTCCAGGCTCGAGGAACGAAGGTGGTCACCACTCGCGCACGCGATCGCGACGAGTTTGTCGATGTCCTCCTTGTCGGTAGACTGCTTGAGCCGCTGAGCAAGCCGGTGGGAAAAGCCGTGGTCTGACCACGCCTGGAGCTTGAGAAGAAGGTGGGGGATGAGCGGCATGAGAGGGAGGTAGTACGGCGCTTTCGAAACGATGTATTGAGGTGGCACATGGGGAATGTTCATCGTTCCGGGTACGAGGATGTCGACTTTGCAGGTTGAGTAGTCGTCGTCGCGATACCACAGCACCTTCTAGCTCGCGTAGATATTCCGAGAGCGTACAAGATAGAACTTCGGGTCAGCTTGTACGAGCATGGCCTTTAGCTCTTCTTGGTTGTAGGCACGGGTAAGAACCACTAGATCTACATCCTGGGGTCGAGTGAGCTTCACGTCAATGGCCTCAATGATCGACCTACATTGGGCATCCGGGACACACCGTAGGCATAACTCGCGACGCTGCCGACGAGGCAACACCGGAGGTCACGACGCATGAAGATCTCGATTGCCTTACGAGCAACCTCAAGGATGGCTTGTGCGGTGAACATGATGCCTAGTTGCGTGGAGAGAGTGAGACCTACGGCATCGGAGCTGTGGGGGACTTGAACGAAAGACCCTGCTATCGGGGCATCGAAGCAAGACGCGGCATTTCGCGTGACTGGTCTTCGGAAAGTTCTTCTGGTGAGACAGATGACACCCGAAAAGTTGAGCAGGCCCTAGGAAGTCACTAGGAAGTCCCAGCGATCTTCACGACCTCATTCAGACTGAGTCTCCGACTGACCGAGTGAGCCGAGCATTCACCAGCACCCACTGCGCTGCAAATAGCGTGCCTGGGCTTCAGAGAGAACGTCTGAATGCAGATGACTGTTGTGGATTCAAAGTACTCAGCTGGGTCCTGCTAAGTGTCGCATGGGGCCCGACCGGTGACGCTCAACTGTGGTTGCCTGAAGAGCTTCAGGCAATGGGAAAATGATCTGCGACGCGAGGTCAGTGGCGTATGACATCCCCCTCTCGCTCGTATTCACCTTGTCGTGCAAGGTTGGCACGCCAGGTAACCTCGTGTCCTTCGTGAACGAAGCAGCGCTCTGACAGCCTCGTCGAGCAGCTCATTCTCTGTTTTCCGCGCCAGAGTTCGAAGTGACATCCTCAGACCGGTGGAAGAGGTACGACGCATGACATGTGATCATCCATGGGCACTACGTCCGACAGAAGTATACCAGAAGACGTACGCGGTTGTAATGACCTGAAGCATCGAACCTCCACGAAGGGCAGTGGTGGTCACTTCTGAGCAGGACGGTTTAATTGGCGCCGATTGGGCGCCGAGGTACGCGCTTGAGCGCTTATTCATCCTGACACCACCAGGCGCCCGGTGCCAGGCCCACTCCTCTTGTCCAATATCCTCGGTACGTATGCAGTCAGCATGAGACGATGTAACGGCTTGCTGATACTTGTAGTCTACGTTGAGAATTTAGTGAGCTGACTACGTGCTTCGTTCACGATACTGAAGCTCGCATGGTGTCCAGCCATGCAGGACATAATGCATCATGATCTGGCTGGCACTGTTGGCAGTCCCGCCAGCCGGTCTTATCAGTGGCCGCCTTCTCGAAGCGGTGCATGAAAGCATGACCCACCGCCGGAGCTATTTCAGATACTGCACCATGCAGCCCTCGCCTTCTCCACCGCGCGCATTCCCATCGCCATAAGCAATCAGCGACACGCCCCATGCCGTACGGTACCACACACCTTCCTGATGCACGTCCGCTCGGACTGCTCGCGTGCTGCAGTCCGGGCGTATAAAGTCCACGGAGGATAGCGACTCCGGCCGCTGTGAGCTCCTGCTCGCTCTCCGACGTGCCCAGCATGGACCTCTTCAAGCTCTCGCGCGTGGCTCTTGCTGCTGCCGCCCTCGTCGTGTCGGCGCTCACGTCGGCAGTTTCTGCCACAGTGGTCCCGCGCGAGGCTGCTCTGCAGCCGTCTCGTGGGGAGTTCACATCCCAGAATATGCAGGACGTGAAGCTCAGGTTCGTGCGTAACTCCGGTGTGTGCGAGACCACGCCAGGAGTAGAACAGCTCTCGGGATACGTGGACGTGGGAACGAACATGTCCATGGTAGGTCGATTGCCCCTCATTCTGGAGCTCTGAGGCGGCCCGCTCATGATTGTATACAGTGGTTCTGGTTCTTCGAGGCACGGCACAATCCTGAGACGGCTCCGTTCACTCTTTGGTGAGTTGAATGCTCAGCACCGGGACTCAAGAGCTGATTCACACGATCTCTGCAGGCTTAATGGCGGTCCGGGATGTTCCTCCATGATCGGTCTCTTCCAAGGTGACCGCCCTTCACTGGGGTATTTGGACTGGACGCTGAACTCATGTGCACAGAGCATGGACCTTGCCAAGTAAATCCAGACGGCCAAACGACCGTCCTGAACCCATTCAGGTCTGTCTCATCTTGCCGCTCGTGTGTCCCATGACACATTCACTAAAGGCCTTTTTCCCGACACAGCTGGAACAACATCAGCAACAGTACGCCACCACTTCTTCCTCTTGCCGCCCTCTCCTTACTTAGATCGTGCGACAGTTATTTACATCGACCAGCCCATCGGAACCGGCTTCTCCTTCGGAACTGTGGATGTGAACAGCACGTTCGCAGCTGCGCCCGCGGTATGGACGGCGTTCCAAATACTGTTCGAGAGCAAGCAGTTCGCCAAGTTCCAGAGTCGGGAGTACGTCTATCCCCGCACACCTTCCATAACGGCGCTCACGTACAATCGGTGCAGGTTCCTGTTCACGACAGAGAGCTACGGTGGTCACTATGGTCCCGAGTTCGTCACTTTCTTCGATGAGCAGAACGCCAAGATCAAGCGCCGCGAGCTCAAGGGCGAACAGATCAACGTCAGCGCGCTTATGATCAACAAGTACGTTCGCTTTCGGCGCCTTGGGTCACCTCCATCACAGGAGTTCTGAACGGATTGCTTGTAGCGGATGGTATGACCCGCTCATCCAGAACCAAGCTTACGTCGAGTTCGCCACTTTCGCTCCGGGCTACGGACAACTGCAGAGCGACGAAGTGCTCGCGAAGCTCAACCAGTCGTTTTTCGAACCCGGCGGGTGCAGGGATCAGGAGCTCGCCTGCTACGCTGCCGGAGAGTCCGCCGACAGCAATCGCATCTGCGGGCAGGCCGATGATTTCTGCGTGAGCACCTTTCTCCGCTCATGCTGTGAGCTATAGGTACTCATGAGCGCACGCAGATTGAGAACGTGTTCGTACCGGCAGTGGGCGACAGGGACTCGGACGACCTCCGCCAGAATTCGTCCACACCGAACCCGTTCCCTCCGGAGTTCTACGTCAAGTTCTTGCGCAATGCTACGATTCTGGAGAAGATCGGCGCCCAAGTAAGCCAACCGCATCTGTCGCTTGCAGGATTCGTCTGACGAGTGTCGTTAGGGGCGCTATCAAGAGTGCTCCAACGCGGTGGGCAATCAGTTCAGTCGGACGGGCGATGATGCACGGACTCTTCTGCCTCAGCTCGCTGCTCTCGCGAACTCCAGGCTGAAGATCCTCATCTGGGTGCGTAAGCACTGCTTTCCTTTCCCGCTCTGCGACTCATCTTGTTTCTGCGCGATACTAGGCGGGAGACGCCGACATCAAGTAGGTCTCGCCTCTGCGCGTCTCGACGAAAGGTGCTTCACTCTGACCGATGTGCTGCAGCTGTAACTGGCTCGGTGGCCATGCGTCTGTGCTCGCGATGGACTGGTACGGCAACGAGACGCTGCACAACACACCGTTCAGGAACATGACGATTCACGGGAAGCCCGTTGCCGCCGTCCAGAACGTCGACAACTTCTCGTTTGCGTACGTATCCCTCGTTTCCCTCTCCGCGTTAGCACGCTCACAGGGTTCTGACAGGCGCGTCTTCGAGGCTGGACACGAAGTTGTACGTGGATCCAACTCCACTGACGATAGGGCATTGAGCGGTCACTGACCACGAACTCCCCACAGCCTGCGTTCCAGCCTGAAGCGGCGTTCGAGATATTCTCCCAAATCATCAGGAAGGAGCAACTTCACTCGGTTCCGTAACCGTGGGTCTACAGTAGCTCGAGCTGTTTCATCCGCTTGTCGTCCCCGCATCACGTATAGCACCACACCGGCGTTGCTCGAAGCATCCGAGATATGTTTATGTAGGAATCTACATAGAAGATACCGGACAGAGCAGAACGGTATGACTAGGCCCCTCAGACTGGCAAGTCTGAGCAGTATCGCTTCATGATCACTCCTCGGTAAGGAAAGCAAGAGTCCCACGTTGATACTTGCTCGTTTAACGCGTAGACATCTTTGGGAAGCCGTTACGGCAGGAGATCAAGCCATTGCTTGTTCATGAGGAGAGGACGGGCGTGCGTCCTCCAGTGTATTTACTTTGCGCGGCCACTGCCCGGGAGTGAGGCTATGTTCTTCCACACAAGAGGGTCGCCTACCGTAGGACGCTCTTCTAGTCACTATGAAAACGTTCCGCTACCGCAGATGATAAATGGGAACGCTCACAGTTCCACCTTCTGCATGCCTTCGGCAGGGAGCTTCAGGTTGGAACAAGCTGTCACTTTCCGGTGCTGCTGAAAAAATGGTACAATAGAGTCTCCGCGGGGACCCCGGAAAGCTTCCCCCGCTGAGATGTCCATGTGCCAGGAATACGAGCTAAACTTTACTTTCATGAGATCTCACGACTTCAAAGAGGAGATAGATGTACAATAGCTACCTAATTACATAGCCATTACGAGCTTCGTTCAGTAGGAGTGCCTTTTGGCATTAAAGTGAGCGTGCTGTCCGGGGTCCTTGCCACCCCTTACAAAGTCGACACGCTGAGATCGGAGGGACAATGGGGAGGCTGTGGACAAACCTATAGTAGTTCGTCAGTACGATAATGCGTGCCCCCAATTCCGCTGGTTCTTGCACCGTCTGTGGGAGTAGGATGGCAACGGCATCGTTGCCACAGCGTGTAGAGAGGATGGATATCTGCATCCGGCCGCACTGAGAGATTTCTCCACCTGGCCCTATATAACCCTCAGGCTGCTCCGCCCTTTGCACGTTCTGTACAACACCACCAGTTCCACCATCTACTCTTCAGCCCACTGCAGACGCGTCTTCGCCAAGCCCGCCTCCCGACCTATCTTCAGAGCTCGCAGTCGCGGTCTTCCCGTCGGTTCTCTGACTTTCCGACCTCCCCCACGGAGCGCAGCGCGTTCCCCCCCCCCCCCCCCCTCGTCCCTTCAAGCCCGCATTTGACTCCCCTCTCGAGAAATTATGCCGGCTATAATCAATATAAACCTGTCGATTGCGGGAGACGACGCTGGGGAAAGCTCTGCGCCCGGGGCGACCTCCGTGCCTGCCGACACCATGAGCCCTCTACCGCCGCCACAAATGGTCCAGGTTCCGTGGCCTGTTCTCCTGGCACTGTTTGCGGTAGCATTCCTCTCCCGTAAGTGCTTTCCAGCTGCTTAATTGATAGCCATGACCTGATGACAAGGCTTGTACACAGTGCTGGCACTCGTGATGCTCGCAGCGAGAGTCGCGGGACAGCATGGCCCCTCGGGCAGCGGGTCGCCTGCTCCATACACTACGGAGACTCCCGTCGTCAATGGGCATGAGCAGAGCGTCGAGCAGGCGGGAGCGGGAGCGGGAGCGGACTCAGAAGAGTCGACTGCCAATTTGCCGGACGTGGACCTGGAAAGGAACGCGTCGCGGGTTTCCACTCAGTCACCGGGGCCTATTCCGATACCGTCCGTGGAAGCGGCGTCATACGACTTCCTCTCCACGCTGTGGACATGGCTCGGGAGAGTGCTCTTCGCTACCACCTGCGGGACAATCGGCATGATACCTCCAGCTGCTAGCTAACATCATACGAGGCCCGCATGCGGGTCAAACACCATATCACTGGTGAGCACTTGTCTGTTCCTCCACATTTGCAAGTCGCTCACAGCGCCGCCAATAGCCATACTTTTGCTTCAAGTTCCGGGGAACGTACTGCGCAGGGCTCGATGCGCCTGTCGCAGGCCGCAAGTTCCGGGCGCTGCTATCTTGTGTTCTCAGTCACCAGACGTTCTCTCCACCATATCACTGTAGCCATAGGTTTCTTTCGCGTTCGTCTCTTCGTCGTTTCCGCTATCGCTTTACTCATAGTAGTGTACCACTCCAGATATAACCCCTAGCATACCACAGTCTCCGCTCATCTTGCACCTCTCGCTGGTCACGCACATCTCGCTCGTCTTGCACGTTTCGCTCATCTTGCACATCCTGCCTCGCATGCAATCGATACACTTGCACCACAAACATTGACTATTTCGTCTTCATGATAGCACAGTACATACTTCAGCACTTGTCGTACTTGAAATTCACCGTAATCGCTGTCCCAGTGACGTACCTTCTAACGTGCAGCATTTGACCAATACTTCTGCAACGACGCAACAGCTCGTTGTGTCTGTGTCCTTCCACGTTGAAGTACGCTTGCCATCGTGAGCCAGTACATCCCACTGTAGGCAAGTAGGCAAGTACTAGAGGAGCATTGTGGGGCGTGCCATGGGGTAAAAGCCAAATCAGTGCTCGAATGTGGCACAGGAGAGTTTCGAAGCCCACTCCTTTGACATGCTTCGATACGTAGTCAAAATCACACCCAGTCGCGCGGAATCCTGAGCACCTCGAGGATCCGCGCCTCCTCGCTGCCCTCCTCCGTGCCCATCTCCGACATGTACTCCCATCGCGCAGTCTCAGGCAGACTCATCAGCACATTCTCCGCCTGCACCCCGGGCGTCGCAAGCCCGAACTTCGTCCCCCGGTCGTACACCAAGTTGAACTCGACGTAGCGGCCGCGCCTGAGGAGCTGCCAGCGCCGTCTACGCTCGTCGACGGGCGCGCTGCGGCGGCGCTGCACGATCGGCATGTACGACGGCAGGAATGCGTCGCAGCACGTCTTCACGAATGCAAATATCTCGTCGGGCGTCCTCGGGCGGCGCGAGGATGTGTCCGAATCCGTAAGCAGCTTGTGCGGCTCGTCACAGAGGTCGTCGAAGCGAATGCCGCCGACGCCGCGGTGCTCGTCACGGTGCTTGATAAAGAAGTATTCGTCGCACGACTTCTTGAACGCGGGGTAGAGCGCCGGACCATGCGCGTCGCACGCCGCCTTGAGGGTAGCGTGAAAGTGCACCACGTCCTCCTCGAACAGGTAGTTCGGCGTGAGGTCGGTGATGCCGCCGAACCACCACGCCACGAGTTTCCCCTCTGCCTGGGTCTCCACGGGCTGCTCTGTAATCTCGAAGTAGCGATAGTTGGCGTGGACGGTGGGTACGCTCGGGTTGCGCGGGTGCACAACGAGGCTGAGACCGCCCGCAAAGAAAGGGAGCATGCCTGTCGGGGCACTGCGGCCAAGCGCGGCGTGTTCCGTGGCCATGTTTGCGATCGCCGCGGGCGGTAGCTGCCCATGGATCATCGAGATGTTTACGCCCGCCTTTTCGAGCAGGCTATTCGTTTCCGGCGCGCTGAATGTGCACGAGACACCACGCCCGCCGGCGGCGCGATCCCAGTGGCGCCACTTGAAGGCGGGCGCGTCCGGGTCCGCGGCCTCGAGCGCGGCGACGATGTTCGTCTGCATCGCCTCTATATATGCGGTCATGCGCTCGCGCATACTAGTACTGGCCATGGTGGACAACGAACTGTGGGGTGCTAAATCTGAATGTGAGCGATCTCCCTACCCGAGCTGCATTGGCACTGGCATGCATTTACCTGGTGGTTGGAGGGAGTCAGGATGTCTTGATGTTCCATCGCCATTCCACCCACGGTTCGGCTATATATAATCTCTGGGATCCTTGCATGAGCTTCTATGTCTGATTGAGTCACGCCGAGATGGTCAGAGAAGAAGATGGGAGGCATGTTCAGAGGGGAGCTATGGCATAACTACTATGCTACATGATCATGAGGATGCGGCACTGACATGCGTCATGAGGTAGGCTCCACTTGTCAACGAGCTCGGTGCGTAGGTCTTCCGCACTTACTTAGCTACCGTCGGAGTCTCAAGTTCGACGGGGAAACACAGTACTGGCGGTGGCGCCTATGTGATCCGGGAACTCCCCGTCAGGACTCCCTGGCACCTGCTCACGCTTGCGGTCCCTACAATTTGTCCTGGATCTTTCAATTGCAAAGCTTCACCGTCACTTTGTTCGTGCTCCGTAATTGCTGCCATTCACTCATATGGTCACGCCCACCGCTCTTAAGCTCCAAGGAGATCTCTAGGTTGATGGCTACCACTACGTCGTTCGTGGTCGCTGAACCCTCAGGCCTCAGTATGGGCGGTCGGCAGTGCTTCTCTGAGTTCTGAACAGTAGCCTCAGATATCCGCCACATCACATGTACGCCGGCGTATCCTTCAACCTCCCTGCAGCGCCTTCTGTGGGCGTATGTGGACCTGATTCCGGTCTGATCACTGTCAGCTCCTTCGTGCAGCTGGTGATAGCGGACTTGGACAATACTGGGCCCGTCTCTATTTCTAGCTGACATGGAGCGATTTGGACGTTTGGGCTCTGTGCCCCTAAACTCTTGGTGAGTCGAATATGTGGCTGAAAGCACGTCGTTTGTGGACACTACCCGCCGTCCAGGAGCCAAAAGGGTAATAAGCATTCGCGAAGAGGCGAAGGTGGCAGCGGGCGGTATGATGGCGAACCACAGAAGATGATAGAGTTGATCTTCCGCCGACATGGGACCGTCAACGTTCGCCACTTGTCGGACGAGTCGGACGTGTCCGTCCTTGTCGGCGCTGCTGGAAGCCTCCTATATGTACCATGGAGCTCGTCAGAGCGGATGGCTGGACACTGCTAGACGTCTCTGGACCCGGACCCGCTATGACATTCGGCCGCCACACCCTTCGCGCTGCAGTCCCGGGCCCTCCGCCGCCACCGCCGCCGCCGGGGCTTAACTACATCGATCCCATCCGCGTCGCCGTCCGAGACCTACTTATTGCGCACACATTCAGCATCTTGCTTGTGGCCCTGCTCATCGCACTGCTCTACTTCTCAACGCGGCGCTCCCGTGCTCATGCTATCTTCTGGCTCAATGTGTTCACCATCCTCCTTGCGCTCGCCGTCGGCGGCCTGATAGACTACCAAACGGTGATCCAACAATCTCCCTAGTCACTGTCATCCGGCGTAGTGGGCTGACAGCTATTGCAGATACACACCATGATCGACCCTCTACACCCGACCCCGCTGTCCGTTAACATTGCTATTGGCGTGCTGGGCGCAGTGCAGTCGATCATCATCGACACCGTCCTTCTGATTCGCCTCATCTCCGTATATCCGCCGTCGTTCATCGGACGCCAGCGCTTCGCACTGCTAGTCACTGTACCGCTCCTGCTCAAGGCCGCGCGTGTCATCAACCTCTGTCTCTTTATCAAGGCGCTCGCCGACGCCACGAAGGACCCCAAGACCGCCAACATCCTTATAGGCCAAATATGGGAGCACAAACCATACCTCAAGATAGAGTGGTTTGCTCAGCTGTTCGATAATTCGTACGTCTCTCGCATGTGCATCGAGCGATTGCTCTCTGACAAGACCCTCTTATAGATACGCGTCCGGCTTCTTCCTTTGTCGACTCTACTACCACAACAGGGACGTGACGCGTGTCATATCCAGAAAAACGTCAGATAGTACGTGCCTCATATCCAGCATCGTCCCCGGCTGCAGCGCAGCTCACTGCTACTTTTACTGTCCAGCAACCTTCGCCGATCGACTCCGCACACTGCTCTACGTGGCAGCGACAAACTTCGTCGTTCCCGTGCTCTTCTCGCTTGCGCAAATCATCGTCGTCTATCGCAACGTGGATCTACTGGTGGTCAACGACATCGTGCTCGTGAACACGTCAGTAGCCGTCATCGGCGTTGTATTCGCGACCGTGTGGGTGGACAGCGGCCATTGGGTGCGCGACCGCAGCGTGACTACGTTCCCGAGCGGCGAGAAGTCGTCAAACCTGGTCTTCAAGAACAACCCGACGCAAGCATCTAGTCGGTGCTCCGACGGGACCGGTGATCACGTTTAGGAGGTGGACTACAGCTGGGCGTCTCCCTTTGTACATACCCTAGCAGGGTATGTCGCATACGCAGCAAGGCTGTTCTGCCCGGACAGGCGGCTTGCGTTGTACACTATCCGTGGAACACTATGGGACAATCCACCTCCAGGAACTCTCAGATGTTTCCCTGTGGTCGCCACTTGTGTTATGGGCGCTGTCCATTCGCAAGAGGTTCCTACCGTACATATTGCGTATGAGCATACCCTATACTACCAGCAAGCTTCAGCCTTGATTGAAGCGGAAGACAATCGAAGTATCTCATGCTACAATATAATACCTAGTATATACTGTTTGTCCGCCTGAGAACATATTCTGCAATATATTGAGTGGATGCGCGCCCATTTGGGACGGAATACTCGGTAATGTTCCATGATCAACCTGTCGACCATTGGCACGGCTTTGTTGACGAAGGAGAGAGAAAGAGAGAGATAGGTTTTGAGCGTCGAGTCTCGACCTGTCTCGACGCTCGGAACCACGCAACGCGCGCTTCGTATGACATCAAGCGCCCGTCGGAAGCATGTCTGCAACGCCCCACATCCTCCCGTCACCGTCCCCGACGCTCCTGACGTCGTCCTCGATGGACTCTGCCGCACCTCACAGGCTGGACAAGGGCAAGGCGCGGGCGCAAGACGTAGAGCCCACCGAAGACACTCCTCTGCTAGCCTCCACCTCTGGCTCTCTTTCATCTCGCGAGACTAGCGTCGAGCATCCGCGCGCAGCACGACGGCGGTTCTACTCCCGACTGCTGTCTGTCTTCCTGATCTCTCTGTCAATATGTGTCTTGGCCTTCGTTTTAATTGCTGTGATTGCGTACTCGTATCGCTCGCAAGCGTCCCAGATACCTCCGGAGGAGATATTGCAGCGGGCTCTGGTTGTCCGAGGCCCGGATAGGGTTGACGTCCTCAATGCATCAAGCACAGATGGAATATGGTTGATGGTGCATGGGAGGGTAGGCTTGGACGCGGGCAGTCTAGTAGGGGTCAAGAGCGACGAAGAAGACAGCCTCTTCCGAGACTGGTGGAAGTCCTTCGGCCGCTGGGGCATCCGCCAACTAGACCGTGTAGCGGCAAACCTGTCCGAGATACAAGTGTCTCCTCGAGCACACCCGGACGTTGTACTCGCGACTATCTCGACGCCACCCCTCGAGATCCCGCTCACAGCGGACCCACCAGCGAGAGACCTGAGTTGGCTCACCCCTGTGCGGATACCCCTGCACATACAGCCGACGAAGGACGTGTCGTCACTGCTTCACTTCATCCGGGAAAGCTGGAAGATTGGTTTCGTGAGTGTCCAGGCCACCGTCGCACATACCCTCGTACATGGCGGAGGACTGCACGAATCCGGGTGGCGCAGCCGCTTCGTCGTCTCGCATTCCAATGTCCGCCCGGTCATTAACATGAAGAGTAAGTCTACCCATCCTTCCACTATTCCGCGGCATGAGCTAACGCGAGGTAGTTCCCGCCGTCCCCGGTCTACCGCCACCAGGGCACGACAACGCGCCTCCCAGCTTCTCCGACCTCGTCACGCTCGAGTCCTTCCAGATCATCTCCGCAAACGACACTATCCTCATCGAAGCCAACGCCACAGCCATCAACCCCATCCCGCTCGACCTCGCGTTCTCTTCGCCCCCACTTCCCTTCATCATCCTCTTCCCCTCGCCCGACCCCGACTCCCCCGCGCCCGTGCCCGTCGCCGCGGTGCACACGCACCCCTTCGCGCTCACACATCCCAACATCTCGCTCACCGTCTCCGGCGCGGTCGTCCCGCTCGCGCGCACCGCGTCGCGCGCGCTCTCCGCGTTCGTCAGCGAGTACGTCTCCGGGCGCGACGCGGACATCCAGATCGCGACACCCCTGCTCCCGGACCTCGTGATTAACACGACGTTCCCCGCTCCGCGCCCGAAGCCGGAGATCCTGCGGAACGTGTCGATCAGCGACATGAAGATCAAGCCAGTGGGCACGGGCATGGTCGCGAGCGGCACCGTGCACGCGCTCGTCGTCCTCCCGCGCGGGATCGAGGTCGGCGTGAACGCGAGCCGCGTCTTCCCGGACGTGCTGGTGTTTGACGGCGCCGTTCCGGGCCCGAGTACGAACGATTCCGAGGCAGAGCCTGCTTGGAGTAGAGAGTATGGGACCCCGCCTCCATCGCAGCCTCTTCCGGACCCTCTACCTCCCCGCGCGTTCGCGCATATCAGGCCGGATGACTGGCTCCCTGCGGATTGTGAACCTGCACAGAGTCCGGAGGGCGCTGGGTCTACTGTGGCCGTCTCTGCACATATTGTGGACGTCCCGCTAGAGGTTCTCGCTGGACGGGAGCGAGAGTTCAGCAACTTCGTCTCCAAGGTATGTCACCTCGAAGGCCCATCTCCGTGGGGAGTATGTCGTGGCTGATTCACCTTGCGTCAGGTCATCTTCGGCACACAAGGTGCGCTCGCAGGCGTACAAGGCGTCGCAGCAGTAGCCGCGCGCGTCAACGGGCTCCCGTTCGCGAACGGACACGACGGGGAGATGGAGCTGACGGGCTTACCGTTCCAGGGGAGCGTGCGGATAGGGAAGAAGTTCCAGTCCTAGCTGGACGGACTATCTCGTTATCATCCATACGATGTTGTGCCATAGAGCTCGGAGCTTCACTTGTATAGTACATGGACATATGATGTAACAACATATTCTTGGTGCTTGTGTACAGCATGCTGTATGACATTCGAGCGACATGGAGTAGGGTGGAAGGCGACATATCCGAGACACACACATACGCGGGCGGCAGCAGTCCTAAAAGCTCGCACACACCCACCCAGTCCACTGCCCTAGTTGTAGTGCTTCACCACCACGCCATTGATGACCTCCTCCTCGACGACGTCGTCCTTCTTCTTCAGCTGGCTCGTCCCGTACGCGCTCGTGCGGCCCTTGCGCCACTGCTCCATGAGCGGCGCCTGCGCGTCGTCCTCCCAGCGGCGCACCACGCCCTCGCGCTGCAGCGCGGGGCTCTGCAGCAGCGGCGCGAGCTTCACGTCGTCGTCCGCGAGCGCGAAGTAGAACACGCCGAGCCGCGCGTAGCCCTGCTGGTCCGCGGGGGGCTGCCGCACGCGGTGGATCGTGCCCTTGTAGAACCCGCCGGAGAGGAACTCCATCGCCTCGCCGGCGTTGATGACCTGACATGTAGAGGTCAGTTGTGCGCCGAGACGGTGAGGAGAATAGCGGCGTACGAGAGCGTTGTCAATGTGCTTGACCCAGCGCCATTTGCCGTCGGGAGACATAATCTGCAGGGCGGCCACTGGCTGGCTCCAGAGAATCGTGACCGTGCCGAAGTCTATCATTCGATGTTCAGGTTAACTGCGAGGGAGAGGGTGCATATCTGGGACGCACCACAGTGACCCTTCAGCCAGACGTTCTTCGTCTTCTCCTCGTCTTCTTTCGTCCTCGGGTAGCTGTTTCCCGTCAGTACCGTGATTCACGAGAGCTCTGGCGTATCACACGCACTACTTCATGAACCGGACTGAGGGAAGTCAATGAGACATGCTGCGAGTTACGAGTTATGAAGCGACGTACTCCAACCCTCTCCCTTGGCGTCATAGCCGTGGAAGTTGACGAAGGTGTCCTCCGGCAGCTCCATGCCGCGCGCGAGCAACCTAGGAGTACAGGCGTTAGTAGTGGCGGTTACCAAGCCGCAATGCTACCAACCGCAAGATTGGGTGCAGGATATTGTAGTGGTTGTACTCGGCGAAGGCGCGTATCTCAGGGAGGAAGGGCTGCAAGGCCTTCGGGTGGTCCTGCTTCAGGATGCCGCGATGCACTTGGGTCGGATCAGAACTCGGGAGCGGGGTCATGGCAAATGTCCAGGTGACGTACTGTTGTAGTGTTCAATCTGGTCTCGAACGCCGTTGTCGATGTGCTAGTCATCAGCGGGTTTAGACAGGCTGTTCGTTTCAGCAGAGCGATGTGACTAACCCAGTATTGCCGCAGCTTGTAGCCCTTGTAGAGTCCGGTAGCCTTGATGTCGTATGAGAACTGTTTCTTCTCGTCATCTGGAACCTGCGAGAACGGGATATCCGCAATGTCGAAGATGCGCTCATTCTACAGCGGTGAGAGCGTTCAGGTCACGTCTCGAAGGCAGAGTAGGACGCTCCGCGAGACGTACCTGCGCTTGGGTCAAGCCATGGTTCACGACGTACATGAAGCCGTATGTGCGCATAGCATCGCGCACTTGCGGAGCAAGCTCTGCCCGCCCTTCAGGCGTGCTCGCCTTCGAGAGGTCGATGATCGGGAGGTCCGCCCATTCCACTGTGGGTCTCAAAGGTCAGCAGGAACAGGTTTGCACATCGTGAAGAAAGATTCACAGTCCTCCTTGGTCGGTGGGGCCGGGACGTAGTGAGGGACGGGTGGGATGGTTGTACCGGGCATGCTGACAGAGGTAAGTGTCCTGGGTGCACGAAAGCAAGACTCTAGCGAGTAGTACACCTGAAACTCAATGAGAGGCGTGACCGCCGTCTATATACGCAGCCGCAGCAGGTCAAGCTCAAGCTTCACAAGTCAACGAAGATACCGCTGCCGTATAACGACTCCGTGAGGAGAGCATAGAATCTCATGGTCAGTCATGAGTCCGGGGAAGAAGGTGCGGGGAGCCGCCGAAGCTCATGAGGGGCCAGACAGGAGGACGTAGGCTTGCCGAAGAAGTCGAGCAGCAGCATAGGACGGCTTAAGGTCCTCAAATGAGAAGAGCGCGGAGTCTGACTGTCGTGTCTGGAAGCTATCGCATTGAGTATCGTGGGCAGCTCGGGCATCGCTGTCCCCCCGTTTCGCGCTGTATGTTGATCGTCAGAGAGCTACTGGCAGTCGCAGTGTCAGCGCAGTGTAGCGGATTAGGCGGCTTCATGTCAGCATAGAGGATGACCACTGCACGAGTCCGCGACAAAGCTGCTCCTAGCAAGTGAGAGCCACAGAAGCTCAGATGACCGAAGCCGTCAAGACACGTTCCCGTGAGCTGCATTGGCTCCCGCGAGCGTGTGAGCGCGTACGAGGGGCACTGCTATTCACGTTCTGGATGACGGTGACGCTAGCGCATTGGCTCCAACATAAAGTATGAATAGAAACTGCACCGCTGCGTCTACCGAACTAGTTGTAGTGCTTCACCACAACCCCGTTGATGACTTCCTCTTCGACGACTTCGTCCTTCCGCTTGAGTTCCGACTGGCCGTACGCGCTCGTTCGTCCCTTTCGCCATTGCTCCATCGTCGGTGCATCGGCGTCGTCGCACCTGCGTACAATGCCGGCCCTTTGCAGCGCCGGGCTTTCGGCAAACGGGACGAGCTTGACGTCGTCGTCCGTCATCGCGAAGTAGAAGGCACCGACACGCGTGTGACCTCGCTGGTCGGGAGGTGGCTGGACGACGCGGTGAATGGTCGCCTTGTAGAAGCCCCCGGAGAGGAACTCCATAGCATCACCCGCGTTGACGACCTATTCAACACGGCAGGAATGTCAGTGCTGTTCCGAGGGCGGTGTGCAAGAGACATACGAGTGCGTTGGGGATGTGCTTGATCCATCTCCATTTTCCATCTGGTGATAGGATCTGCAGAGCGGAGACAGGCTGACTCCAGAGGATCGTGATCGTGCCGAAGTCTGCAAACGATTGGTCAATCATGATGGACTACGCACAAGACTACGGCACGTGGCGTACCAGTATGCCCCTTCAGCCAAACATTCTTCGTTTTTGACTCCTCGTCCTCTGTGCGAGGATAGCTGCAACAGTGTGAGTCATGCTCGCAGAGGTGACGGTCATCATATGTACTCACTACTTCATGAATCGAACTAGAAGTGAAGGTGGGATGAGTACAACCGAGGAATGCGAGGGATATCTGCTGGCACGTACCATATGTCTCTCCCTTCGCGTCGAAACCGTGAAGGTTCACCAGCGCGTCCTCCGGCAACTCCATACCAAGTGCCAGAAGTCTTCGGGTCTGTCAGAAGGCGCATTCAAGGGCGATGGGCAGGACTCACCGGAGTATGGGATGGAGAACATTGTAGTGATTGTGCTCAGCGAACGCGCGGATCTCTGGTAGAACAGGCTGCAAAGCCTTGGGATGCTGCTGGTGCTCATGGATTGATCGGTGGACTGCAGGCCTTCCGTCAGGTTCAGACTGGGGAAATTAGATGCAAAACCACTGACGATTGTAGTGTTCGAGCTGGTCCCGGACGCCGTTATTGATATGCTGGATGACATGATCAGACTTGAGCGGGACAGCCGGGACAGCCCGTAACGCTATGAACGCGTACCCAATATTGACGTAGTTTGTAACCCCGAAATGAGCCAGTCTTCTTAATGTCCCCCGCAAATGACTTCTTCTCTTCCTCGGGCACTTGAGCAAAGGGTAGATCTGCGATATCGAAAATCCGCTCATTCTGTTGGCGTGTGTCAACCTGGGCAGTGTCCGGATGGGATGGGGAGTAGTGACTTGAACACACCTGCGCTTGACTGTAACCATGATTCACAATGTACAGGAAGCCCTGGGTACGCATCGCGTCCCTGACGCGAGGAGCAAGCTCTGCCCGGCCCTCCGGAGTGCTCGCCTTCGAGATGTCAATGACGGGTAGGTCTGCCCATTCCACTTGAATGGAGTCAGAGGGAGTCAAAGCGGCAAGACTCAAGACACGCACGCTCTTCCTGGGTTGGTGGGGCCGGAACATAGTGAGGGATTGACGGCAATGTTGTACCAGGCATTTTGGAAACGGGTTTGGGAGTGTTGACAGCGAAGAACCTCGCAAGATGTACGAGTAGAGTCAAGTACTCCACGCCCGGACGTGAAGTTGTATATGAAGCCCGGATGGCCTCCCATGCCAAGGTGGGCAATTGTGCGAGAGCATCACGCAATCGAGTGGAGGCATGGCGAAGACACCCACGAACACCTGCTCACTGGTCGGCACAGCGGTCGCCTGAGCCGAGTCATGGTCAGAAGACTCAGCCAGGCCCTCCGTCGACTCTTGCAGACTTGCAATCGTGGGCAAGAGGCGTTATGAATGATCGTGAGGTGATGATGAGCAAGTCCTGCGGTGTCGGAACAACGGAGAGCGGTCAATGATCGTCATCGCATTCGCTTGTTTGTATCTGTTTGTAGTACGTTCGATCCCGAGCGTTACGGTTCAACGTTCAATCCCCCCCTCTCTCTCCGAACTGTGGTGGAGTATGAGCCATGGAGTGGCATACGCACGAGAAACACATGAATGCGACAGGGCACTAGAAATACACAAAAACCAAAGGAAACGTGATTGCAGTCGTCGCGCGCAACTCAAGCAGCGCCCTCATCCATATGGGAGACCGGGACTCATTCCCTCTAGTTATAATGCCGAACCGGGACCCCATGAATGAGCTGCTCCTCCACGACGTCGTTCTTCTTCTCCAGCTTCGAGAGGCCGTAGGCCGCGGTACGTCCACTACGGAACTGACCCTGCGTCGGAGCCTTGTCGTCGTCGAACCTGCGCACTATGCCGACCCGCTGCAATACAGGGCTCTGCACCAGAGGCTTGAGCAGTACGTCGTCGTTGGCAGAGCCGAAGTAGAAAACGCCCAGGCGGGGACATCCTTGTTGGTCGACTGGCGGTTGGCGAACACGGTGGATGGTGCCCTTGTAGAAGCCGCCAGAGAGGAATTCCATGCTGTCGCCGATGTTCACCACCTACCATGGCTCTTACCAACAGGAATCGGAGGAGAACATAGAAAGTACACTCACGATAGCGTTGTCAATGTGCTTGATCCAGCGCCACTTTCCGTCAGGGCAGAGGATTTGAAGGGCGGAAACCGGCTGACTCCAAAGGATCGTGACGGTGCCAATGTCTGAACACAATCCGTCAGCTATGCTAGTATGATCTGGTAGTCAATCTACAAACCGGTGTGACCCTTGAGCCAAACATTCTTAGACCTTTGCTCGTCCTCGTCGGTCCTTGGGTAGCTAAACTTGCGGTAAGCAGTTGTATCTCGCCGGGAGCAGAGGTACGACGTACTACTTCATGAAACGCACTAGACGGGAGATCATCAGAGGTCTGGTTACATCGCAATCATGCCTAACACGCACGATATGTCTCTGACTTGTCATCAAACCCATGAATTTTCGTGAACGTATCCTCCGGAAGCTCCAAGCCACGCGCGAGGATCCTGACACATAACCTGGTAAGCTGACGTCCTTCTCAGGTATCCGCAACGGAGGGACGCACTGCAGAATAGGGAACAGGATATGGTGATGGTTGTACTCCGTGAAGGCGCGCATCTCTGGCAGGAAGGGCTGAACGGCCTTCGGATGTTTCTGCAGCTCAGTGATCGTGCGATGGGCTGTGGCATCTTCATGAGAAGACGTGCTTCACGTTCTGGTTTAGACGTACTGTTGTAGTGCTCGAGCTGGTCCCGGACACCGTTGTCAATTTCCTGCGATGCGTGTGAGTCTCCATCGAGATCCCGCTACCTCATCTGAAGGACGCACCCATACAGCACGCGGCTTGAAGCCCCTGTAAGAACCCGTGTTCTTGATGTCGGCCGTGAAGCGCTTCATCTCGTCCTCTGGGACTTGCGTGAAAGGGACATCGGCGATATCGAAGATGCGGTTGTTCTGTAGTCAGACTGTTCAGCGCGTGAAGGCTACTCAGCGTGCACGAGGCCTACGTACCTGAGCTTGGGTCAAGCCATGGTTGATGATATACATAAACCCATAGGTGCGCATCGCGTTGCACACCTGTGGTGTGAGCTCCGCGCGACCTTCAGGCGTGCCGGCGTTCGAGAAGTCGATGATCGGCAACTCTGCCCATTCCACTGGGGACGCGGGGCGACTCATCAGTTGGACGCGACACTCACGCATACAGGGTCACTAGACGTACGGTCCTCTTTGGTCGGGGGTGCCGGAACGTAGTGGGGAGCGTACGGTATCGTCTGTGCAGGCATGCTGACGAGATTAGTGAGTGAGTGCGGGCCCAATGGACACGGCGTGAGTCGTTAGAGGAGGCACAGCTTCAGTTCATATACCGAGCCTGAGCCGAAGCGTCATGGCATCTGGAAGGGAAGGCACGAGCTATCTTGGACAGGTGCGAGTACAGAGACTCGCTCCCGTGAGAGCAGATAACAGTTGATCTATGTATACGCGTGCGGAGTGCCGCAGGGCAACTTGAGAAGTGCAGAAGCTGTAGTCTGTCGGTCACTGGGAGTAAGCAGCTGAGCATGGAGCGTGTCCAGCAGACGGCATATGACTTACCTGGACAATATGACCGCTCTCAACGCGCGTATGCTCTTGGCATTTGCAGTAAACTCGCTGACCTTGTGAGAATACATTAAGTCGCCTTCGCACCTCGAACGCAAAGAATCGCAAACTATCTATACGTGTCCGCGGCATGAAATATAAGCCCAAGAAGAACAGCACACACCGCCCGCAGTGTGAAGGGTATAGCGAGCATCTAAGCAAAGTAGGAAACCGCATAGAACAACACGAACGACGACACAAACACGGCTACCGAAAGCACTTGGAACCCATAGTCGCTCCAGAAGTCGTTCACTTCGAACGCCGGCTTCGGCAGCGGGTCGACCCCGACGGTGATGCGGTGAACCGTACCCGGAGCATTATCGTGTGGAACGATCGTCAGCGTCTGACGCGCCTCATCGTACGCGTACTTGTCCTCGGGCTTCAAGCCCTTCACCACGAGCTTCCTTCCGTGCGCGAGCTGCGACGGAACGAAGATCTCCGTCCTATACGTCTTGAGCGGCGGGTCACGGACGCTCGCCCGCGCGGCTCTCTGCGCATCCGCGTCCGCATTTGCGCTCGGGGCGTTCTCGGGGACGACCCACTCGAACGAGAACTCGCCCGTGTTCATCTCGTACTCGAAGCGCAGCGGGATGCCCGCCGTCTTCGCGGGATACGGGCGCACGACCGCGCGGAGGATGCGCCCGCCGTTGTCGAGCGTGGGCGACGTCTGGCTGTGGTCGAGCCAGTTCGACGGCAGCGCGCGCTTCTGGCTGAACCAGGAGAAGTTCTCGCCGTTCCAGTCGTCGCCCCGGTGGTCGTCGTTGTCCGGGTTGTAGTTCCAGAGGCTGAATATGGTGCGAAAAAAGTGGGTAGCGAGTTGGTGCGCTGAGCGTGCGTGGGGTGCGGGAAAGGAAGGAGGACTTACGTGAAGCCGACCAGGGAGCGCTCGAGCGCCGTGATCATGGCGTCCATCATCTTCGTCTGCCAGTCCCACCTGTCCGTCTCGAATGCTTCGCCCTTGCTATGAAAAGCACTGAGGGTCAGCATCCACTTCCGGCAGCACCATCGCACACGCTGCACTCACTTCATGTCCATGGGTATGCCGCATTCGCCGATGATGACTGGGGTCTCACCGAGTGCGCGGTAGCCCGCTTCGACGATGTTGCGGATCTGGAGCGCGAAGTTGTCGCGCGCGCCCTTCTGACCCCAGTAGAACGCTTTCAGTGGGAACATGCCCTGGGAGGCACCACGCCCGTCAGCACAGGTACGGGGGTGATGCGAACGGGAGGAGGCTTACCCGGGAGAGGCCTTGCACGTTTACTGTGAAGTTGCCGAAGGCCTTCATGAAGAGCGTGTTGAGGTCATACCTGCAACGGACTGTGAGAACCACTGCTATACGGACAAGTTGCTCGTACATGCCAATGCGGTGCGTAGATCATGTTTGGCGGACGACGCTCTGGAGTCCACGAAGTAGAGCAGAACTGTACCAATTCAAGCTTGAGCACAACTCAACGCAAACAGCATGAGGCAAGAGTGCACCTCGTTCGGAATCGGCTCCGTGAACACGATCTTCTCCTCCCCAGCTACAGCCCTCACCCTCTCCGCCCACCTCTTCACGAACGGATAGTAGAAGTCCGTATACCAGTCGATATCCCGACCCGTCTGCGGGTCGCGCTTGAAGTAGTTCTCGCGCAGCACCACGCCCTCGTCCTTCTTCTGGTCCCAGCCCCACACCCCGTGCATCTCCCACAGGCACTTGCCCTGCGTCGGCCCGTCGTCGCGCCAGGCCTTCTGCCCGGCGGTGTTGATAACGCGGTGCGAGGTGAGGCGCGTGGGCATGGGGAAAGAGCGCGTCCAGTGCCCGACGGCAGTTGGGTGGCCGGCGCCGAGCATGAATGATTGGAAGGCCGTCGCTGTCGCATGTATCAGCTGCGCCATACAAGAGAGGACCACGGGTGAACAACTCACGGACGTGACCCAGGTGGAGGTCGGTGTTGTAGTCGAATGCGTGCATAGACTGCAGCTCGACATATCCCCGGTGGGGTTCGTTCATGATCTGCTAAACGTTAGAGCCAAGCTCGCACAGCAATCCATCAGTCTTACCTCAAAACCGAGAACGGCTTCCAGGTCCCCGAGCTTGCGTGCGATGACCTCCCACATGTTCAAGAACGCGTCTTGCAAGAACCGCTGAATTGAGACCTCCCGTCCCTCGGCGTCTTTGACCTTCAACTTCGGCGCGAACATGTCTCCAGCCCAGAAACACGTCCTGTGCGCGCCCTGCTCAGTCGACCATCTCACCCCATCGAGCGACTGCACTCACGCCATGGTCGCAGCAGCGAGCTTCTGGTAGCCACACGGCCAGAGCCCGCGCTCGTCCTCGGTATGTCCTCCGCCCTTAACGCCCTTCAGCCACGCAGCGCCCGGCTCCTCCAGGCCGTGCAAGTCGAATCCGACAGCCTCGAGCGTCCACGCCGGTGCACCGGACCCGCCTGTGTACCTCGACCAGACGTCCTGGTGCAGCGCTACGAACGCGACGAGGCCGTATTGTGGGAATAAGGACAGTAGCCTGCGGACGTAGTCTAAGTATTCGACGTCGTATACTCCGCTGAAGAAATGTCAGACTACGGGCGTTCACATGCAAAGGCGGAGATACGTACGGGCCAGCGTGCTCGACCGCTTCCCAGGTAATCAGCAAGCGTACTGCGAGATATTCAGCCGCTGAGTGGGACAATGGGTTGAGCGACGTGGAGCTCACCGAAGGTCAGGCCCCATCTTCTCAGTCTAGCGAGATGGTCTGGGGCCTCTTCTAGTGGGAACGGCCTGCCGACAAAGGTGACGTCCGCGTGGTTCGCGGGGAACGAGTCATGGTCGTGGTTTACTGGTCTTCACCCTAGTTAGATATCACCAGAGACATGCAAAGACGAACGAATACTCACGTCTTGCAGTTGCCTGAGAGATTCACTCCTCGCAAGTTGCATACACGACCGTACGCGTCGACGATGTGACGACCATGCAAGGATAGCTTTCCACCCGTCCCAGCACGCGACCAGTCGTGAGCAAAGGATTCCGCCGGAGATGTTACAGATTGCCCCGAGGCACCGAGATCGTGAGTGCTATCTTGTCCGATGAGGATGAAGGAAGCATCGGAAGCAGTGCGGGAGAGCGGCATAGGACGTGTCCAGCAGCAGGCGAGCAGAGAGACAAATCGTGATGCTTGGTCGGTATTCAGCAACTGAAAGACAAGAGTCTGACAAACGAATGGAGTGGGGTCGATGTGAGTATGCGTCTGGGCGAGGTGGCTCGGAGCAGGAGGACTCGGAGGGATACCGCGCGAACATCCAGCACGAGCCGGCGTCTATTAAGAAGCGCTGGGCTGGTGGCTGTGTCGCTCAAGGTGTCGCTCACTGAACGCTCTCCGGATCAACGGACCGAAAGGTAAACGCCCATAACTCGCGTGGCGGGGATGGACTTCGGGAATTTGAATACGTTCAAGCGTAGATCGTCCATCGGCTTATTCTTGAAGAGATTGACCTCCAAGGGCCCCTCCGAGCTGCAGCATGTCCTCATTCCATCGCTTCTTTGCGCCCAGCGGCTGATCTACATGTCTCATCACCGCCTTTCGCTGAACAGACAACAGCGCCCAGCTCGTGGAGCCCAGTATATTCTGAGTATAGCTCACGATCACCCCTTCTTCGGCGGTGGCATGTGCCAGTGAGAGCAGCCTTGTGCCACCGTCCATATAAGAGCATGGCTTGTCATGGGCCTGACAGCGTACCCCTACCCCACAGCCTCGTCCACTGACCTTTGACACTCGTGCCCCGCAGGGCGAAGGTATCGTACGACAGCTGCTACGATTCTCAGTCTATTCCTCAGACGATCTAGTGGATAGCCGGACTCAGCGAGAAGAGATCATGACCACGTTAACATACACGTCCCTCGAGGATATTACAAAGGTGCTACTCCTCCCCACTTCGTCGTAGACCAGCAACGCTGACGAAACTTGACAAAATTACCTAGATCCACCAACGCGCTCGCGATGCGTTCCTCTCCGGGAAGACAAAGTCCATCGCCTTCCGCAAGGAGCAAATCTCCCAAGTCGGCTACCTCCTGAAAGACAACGAGCAGCGTATCAAAGACGCCCTCAAGCTCGACCTCGGTCGGCATGAGATCGAAACCGAGTTGTGCGTTGCGCCTCCTGAGCCCTGAGCGCCCCTAGGTGCCGCCCTCTGATGTGCCACTCCTGTTCCGCAGTTTCGACTTCGCCGCCGTGTACATCGGAGTGCGCACCGCGTACGACAACGTCGAGTCCTGGGCGAAGCTCCAGAGAGCCGAATTCAACTTGAACTTCTTCGCGATGAGCCCGAAGCTGAAGGCGGAGCCGAAGGGCGTCGCGCTCCTCGTGTCGCCGTTCAACGTCCCGGTGTACCTCACCCTGTCCCCGCTGGTGAGCTCCTTTCGGGGTGCGCCAAGGGGATCTGCGAGGGATTGACTGATCGGATATTGTGTGGCCTAGGTCAGCGCGATCGCCGGGGGCAATGCGGTAGTGATCAAGCCTTCGGAGCAAACGCCTGCGTATAGCGCGCTCCTGGCAGAGCTGGTGCCCCAGTACCTCGACAATGATCTGTATCATGTCGTAAACGGCGGCCCACAGGAGATGACGAAGGTGAGACCATCACCTCGCACTTTCGTTAAGGCGTTCTGACATGTCGTCCCACTTCGCAGGTTCTGGAGCTTCGTTGGGATCATAGTATGTAGCTCGTAATTTTCAATCACCTCACTCACGTCAAACGTCACTTCGCCCAGTTTTCTACGTCGGTACGTCATTTGCCGTGGGCTCTCTTCGGAGTCATTCAACAGACGGCTCTTGCAGGGAATGGCCGTGTTGGGCGCATCATCGCTGAAGCAGCGGCTAAACATCTCACACCGCTCACTCTAGAGGTGAGTGAGCCCTTTGTTCCCCATACCCTGTACACCGCTGACTCGCTCTCTTCCTCAGCTCGGAGGTACATATCCAACAGACGGTCAGAACTAGATGCTCACCCGATACCGGTCCTTCAGGGAAGAACCCTGTCGTACTCGACCCCAAGTGTGACCTCCAGCTAGCGGCGAGGCGGATCCTATGGGGCCGATTTTCGAACACAGGCCAGGTAGACACCCCCTCTCCTTCATGCTTTGAGACCTCATCATCGACTGATGACCCTCTAGATCTGCTTGTGCCCGGAGTACGTCCTCGTGCCTCGGGATTTCCAAGATACGCTCGTCGAGGCCATGAAAGAAGTGTACATCACTTCCTCTCCTCTCCTCAGCATGCCGACTCTGATCTCGACTGACTTGTTTTGCAGCTACCACTCCTTCTACCCCGAAGGCCCCGAGAAGTCTGATTCGCTCAGCAGGATTGTTTCGCAGGCACACGCCGCCCGTGTCAAGCGCCTGATCGACGAGACGAAGGGGACCATCGTACTCGGCGGCCAGGCGGACGTCGAGTCTCGCTTTGTCGCGCCTACTATCGTGAGAGACGTGAAGGGTGATGATCCGTTGATGCAGGAGTGAGTCAACTGCGGAATGCTGGCCGAGGGCGTTGACTCAACGCAGTTTTCACATAGCGAGATCTTCGGGCCTGTGCTGGCGATCGTTCCGGTCGACAGCATCGACGAGGCGATCGCGTTCATCAACGCCAGGCGAGTAGTCCGTTCTCGAGTGTCCAGCCCAGTGATGCTGACGCTCGGTCCGCGATCGTCGAATGTAGAGATACCCCGCTCGCGGTCTACGTCTTCTCCCAGGACAAGGCCTTCAAGAACAAGGGTGCGGTCATCTTCCCCGTCATCGCACTCTATCTTCTTACGCTCTTCTCCAGTGTTTGAAAACACCCGGAGCGGAGCCGCCGTCGCGAACGAGACAGTCATCACTGCCGGAAGTATGCCTCTCCACGTGGTCTCGACGCCTCAGCAACTGAACCACTCGGCTACGCAGTACCCGGTCTTCCAATGGGTGGTGTAGGCGGAAGCGGCTGTAAGCAGGCATATGCTCATCCCTTGTGTGCCTCACTGACAGGGCTTATATCACGCAGACGGTTACTACGGTGGAAAGCACGCGTTCGACGAATTCACTCATCTCCGCGTTTCCATCGACAATCCCGGATGGTACGTTCTTTATTCCGACTAGCGTGGCGGTCAATTCTGGTGCTGATGAATTGTCTCAGGGTCGACAAGGTCGCGTTCGGGTTCCGCTATCCTCCGTATAAAGTCAGTGCTCGCTCCGACCTTCTCGTCTATCCTCCAATACCGCGCGAACTCACCATCATCACTTTGCGTACAGCCTACCAAGTTGATCGCGATGCTCTCACCCTCGCTGCCTCCTCGCGTCGGGAAGACGCCTAACGCAGCGACGAAGAGGTGGGCGTTCTGGCTTGCCGTCGTTCTCGTGGGCGCCGCGTCGGCATTATTGACTGTACCCGGTTCGGGGCTTCTGAGCAGTCGGTCTAAGCTCTGAGCTGCGAGGAACTGTGGCTTTTCACTGTGGCACTGGTTGAGGACGCTCTGTAGAACATTGTTGAGCTTTGTTTCGATAAAGGCCGTGGCCGTGCTGATACGAGTCAGTATTCTTCGCTGATTCTGGCTGTCTAGATACCGGGGTGTTCGGTATATATCTTACAACTGCACCCAGCCCCGGACGTATTGTTTGAGCGCACGTTTTCCTTGAATGCACTCGTGAGCGGCACTTGGTGTGGGCGCTGTCGCAGGCAACTCGAACACTCGGTAGGTTTGCGTAGGCCGGGAGACTGCACGTTGCGAAGCCTGCGTGCTCTGGGCGCGAACACCAGTTGCAGACGGTACGTATTTTGGCGGACGCCTGCAAGAACGCCGATGATCTAGAGGTACATTCTGACACTGCAAGATGCCGTACGGGTACTGAGCCCACATTTACTACCGCAAAGGTCTGAGAGTGAGTTGTGGCGTAGCGCGGATGGAGTTCTCCGTTGACCAACCTCCAAGGAATAGCGCACACAGCGATGTTAGACAACGACGGCCTCGAGGGATGAAGTTGTCTTCATTTCCTAGGGAGGTCGTTAAGAGGTAATTCCGAGGACGCTGACAACACGACCTACCCTCTCCTCGAGTCGGGACGCGATGGCAAATTCCATGCTCGGGACCGTTCCCTGAGAGACACATCAATTAGAGCGAAATTGACGCAAGAACGACTGAACACAGACATACAATTCCTTTGTCGTATGGACATTGCACGATGTCCCCGCTTCCCGGCGGAGTGGGACGCAGGGATCCAGTTAAGATAGAGGTCGGCTCGACAAGCGAGTCGTCACTGAGCGAGCGCCGGACGTTCAAACTGCGCTTCATTCGTTAATGGCAACTTCTATGATCCACCGTGTCTCACTTACGTGGCAAGGAGCACGTTGACGTATACTGCAGGAGGAAGACATAGCTTTAGCAGCACACCCGAGTCAGAGGGGGTACGGGGAGCCATAACTCACATTTGCATTCGATCATGGTGAAAGGCACGAAGATGAAGCGTCCTGGCAAACAGTAGAGCTGCGGACAGCGAGGCGGTACGCTGGTCAGCAATGCATTCTCACAGCTTGCAAGTACGTGAAGAGCTCACGGTGACAAGATGCAACAGCTGACATACGCTGTAAACGTCTGCTTCAGGATCAGCGCGCTACTCAAGAATCGCGCCCTACGTACCCCGTCAAGGCGCCGCGGTTGATCGCATATATCATCAATTTGTCGATGACAGAGTTGAATCTATGGGGCGAAGTCAGCGTCCACATACCTCCCATTCCTCTCGGGAGATTGACCAGTACCCTTTACGTCCGGATCGACCACCATGGAGGTACCAGCATAGCCCGCCAGTTATCAGGAAGTCGCAGGCAGCCATGCATGCGTCCGACGCCGCGCACACGACCCGGATGTTGCGACTTGAGATATATAACACAGAGTCGTGCCCTATCGTGATCCTGCACAGCACGGAATCCACGGAGGCATTCAGAGCGTGCGTCATGCTGCAATGTTCTAGGAACTCACAGGAGCGCTGTAACCACTGCGACGCCGACGGATCTGGTTAACGAACCCGGAAAACCGCTGGAGAGTGTGCGCGAGGAATGGCTTACCGACTCCGAGCACTAGCGAATCATGCATCAGAGACCTTCATCAGCGACAGTACAAGGCGACCGACCTAATCCGACGAATGAGAAGAACAGCTGGAGGAACAAACCATGCTCAGGCACCGACAGCCATCATCCCACAGCCTCCGAAACTCACGATTGATCCTACAAGCAAGTAGTTCCCCCGGCTTACTGTTGACCATGCTCAGTAGGTTGTCGGTAAGTTAACCGTCAAAGAAGCTTACACGCCCAAATACGATGCGCGAAATAGCTGTATTGAGGTGAAATGAGTGAATGAGTTCGACCACCCGGTGGATGACGTTGGCTGCGTACAGCTGGACCACGAAGGCTGTGACTACCTAAGATCTATGATGAGCATCGTTCCAGGAGTCGAGGGTGAAGCCATAGAGGCGACTCACTGCGAGTATCTCAATGCCCTACACGCCAACAAGTCATCATCGCTAGTTGCGGGAGGGCTCGTGAGTAGAGACTCACGGAAAAACTCCTATAATGGACGCGGTCACTCGGTCAGTGTGAGGGCTGCTCTAGGACGATAGAGATTGCCTCACCAAACGAGCTTGATCGCTTTGAACGGTTCTGCGAAGTTGGTGACAGTGTTGATATAATCCGCATGGGCCATAAATATGGTCGACAAAGTGTCCAGGACGCTGTCATGCGGAGGTCATCTTGAGTCGGTGCCCATGAACGCGCCTGGCTGTCGCAGCGTACCCTAGGAAAGCGACCTATCGAACTGTCAGTGTCGGCCGACCTTACAGTGCGGTTCCCGCTCACCAGCAACTTGATCCACAAGCGATCGTCATGGTACCAGCGAAAGTAGAAGTACATCTGCAAGATGGTTATACCGTACATGCTGTCGCGAAAATGATCGTGTAAGTAAGTGACACAACTCAGAGGCCAGAATGGCCTTGAGTTCAATACTCACGTTGTCGCGATTGTGAGCCCAATCGCCTGGCAGGCGAGGGCTTCATGGATGTAGTTAACGAAGGAAGGAGGGATTTGCTCCATGTTTGGGACGGCCACAGGCTGAGCGAGGGGCCCAGATGCGTCGTTTTAAGTGCTCACCGGCGCTCGCGGACTGGTGGAGTTCGGCACAAATCGGGAAAAGCATACGATATCACGCCGAACTGTCACCTCAGCAAGAGGCATTAATGGTTCCTGGACAGGGGTGAGTCCATGGACGGAGAACACGAAGAGTGCCGCACACCTGTCAGATTCTCCAACCTTTGACGTTTGGCCCAATTCCCATCGGGCAGATGTGCCGCACCATTAGGATAGAGGAGTGCACATCCGGTATTCTTCCTGGAACCTGCGCTCGGGCCGCCTCCACAACAGGTCGAAACAGCAGCAAAACGACCATAATGGTGATACTACGCGCCAGCGTAAGCAGTGGAGTCTCTCGTAGAGAGTCGGAAGACGCTCGGGACACACCGAGGAATAGTTCCGGCGCAGGCTTCTTCTAGATAGGAGATCCATCGCTGGGCGCTGCCGTGAGCACTACGGGAATCGTCCTGCTCAGCTTGAGCCTGTCCTAGACCGAATGCACCTCTCTCGGTAAGTCAGAGGCAGAAGAACCTGTTCGCGATCCTCGTTCAGCTGCTACATAGTCTGCCATAGTTGAAGAACCCACTAACGATAGATGATACCTCCACGGCAGCACATGTACGCTGCACCATGCGAATTACGGCACGTCAAAATCTGTGCCATTGTTTGTGTCGCCATAGCGGGATGTGCGCCTGTTCGAAGACAGCAGTACCGCAAGATTCTGAGAACCACCGGGAACGTGTGACCCTCGGAGGCACTGCCTCATGGCATGAACACTTGTGTGCTTGCCTGAATATCCATATGCGTACTACGGCTGTGGAACGACCTCTTCGGCACATTGGATGCCGCACTCCCTTGTGTGAAGAGCAGTGACTCCGTTGTCGAGAGAACCTGGGTCAGCGACGTGCACTCGAACAGTCTCGAAGTGAAGCCCGTTATACCTCGCAGCATAGCCAGACGTCTGCAACGGCTCTCCGCCAAGCCGTATGTCAAGCAGAGAGGACTGGCAATCGGTCGCTGCTAGATAGCAAACATATCTCCTTCTATCACAATGACGGTTTCACTAATGCGCTCGCGCGCCTTGACCATTCGTGCCTGAGTACGACACAACGTTCTGCGCATCTCGTGTACGCCTAGAGAAGAGCATCGTCAGCATGAGAAGAGCGCGGTCTCACAGAAATCACTTACTACGACATATATGCAAGAAATTGTTCTACCCAGGACTCGAATACCTGCGGCCGACCCGCCCGGCGTTTCAGCCGTCTCGTCATCAAACAAGCATTCAGCGACCTCGACTTACCACTGGCACACCCGTTCTACGGTTAGTACACATACGGAATGAGCGCGTACCGCACCCTCTTCGCCCATTCCTCCCACTGCTCCCCGAACTCCTTTTTAAGCACCCCATCCTCCTTGGGGACGCGCCTCACCATTCCAACCAGGAAGCAAAACAACCATAAGGCCCACGCTCGCCAGAAGATCCTCCCTAGCCTCGTCTCCAACATCCCGCTCTCGCGGACCCAGCCTCCCGGCGCGAGCTGCGTGATGAGCATGCCGACGACCGACGCGATCATAGCCGTGTATGACGGATGGCGTACGATCGAGTACGGCCCATCCGTGACGAGCTTGTGTTCCTTCAGCACAGCGAGCTGGAACGTGAAGTGGCGCCCAAGCGTGATGTAGCAAAGTTTGCGCAGTGCGGCACCGAAGACAAGCGAGGAGAGACCCAGGAGGAAGGTCTTGTTGAGCGATAGGCGCTGTACGGCCGACGGGCGCTTGAAAAGGAAGGAGAGGATGGTGGTAGAGATGGGCGTGCGTGCGTCGCGCGCAAGGAGCGCAGCAATCTCACATAGATGGATTGACCACTCGAAAGCCTATATGCGCGCGAGGGACACGCGAACGCGGCGTTCGGCAATGGGTCAACGCGTGTGCAGAGGAGGAACTCGGAGGGAGGATGGAAAGTACGCACCAAGCCAAGTTTTGCTCCGGTCGCGGCGGTGCGGCTGAGGAGATCACCACCGTTGTACTTCGCCGTCTCCTCATCCTTTGGCGGGGGGTTGGGCGGCGTGTACGCGATGTACTCCGCGAGCATAGCCGCTACATGCGCAGCGATCTTCAGCATTACTGGATCGACCATGACGCGACACCTCCTTATAGGACGCCTCGTGGATCGTTGATGCGCAGCGGTACAAAGCGGGGATGTCGTCAAGCTCAGTCCAGGTTCGTGAAGCTATATCGTGCGGCAAAGGACTATGCTGGATCGACACCCCATACGAGCCGGAGTACTAGTAGTATTTATGTCGCGACGACTTACCCATCGTCACCTGCCGACGCCGCATCACCATCCTAATGCCGATCTCAGCAGATCGGTAAAGCATACAGCCGCACTTACCATCAATGGAGTCGCGCTTGACCAAGGTGTGCAAGCCTCCAAGCTCGGTCCGACGAGCCTGCTGTGATATGATATCGACTCCGCAAACAGCGCTAGTAAGCCCAGCCGGGGACCTGGGATTTGACAGAGATCATGGGTACGCTCTGGAAGAGAACGAGCGTCGGCCGCGTTGACGTGCCGACAAAAGTACAGTACCTGAGTGTGGGTTGGCCGGGGCCATGCACGACTTGGCCTTTTGCCCTCGTAGGCGACATGAACGAGCATCACAGGTGATGGCTAGACACGTGGGGGAATCCTAGGGGGATCCCTGCAGCACGCTTACCACCGTGTTCGTGTGGCCTACTCAAAGCAGTTTGAGCACGGCGAGAACGTCTAAGGCCTCAGTGCGACCTACGCATACCGAAGTAGTGTGAGAGCCACACCATGATGCATGATCAGCTCAGGGACTGCATGGTTGACACGTGAGGATACAGTAAGTATACACAAGTCATGGCCCCGCGGCATAAGGTAGAAATCGCTTCAAGCGCTCGGATCCGATGCTTATACACATCACGAGACGAATCTCTTCTTCACTACGATTGGGTGGCTTCCGACCACTCAGTTGACGGGTTGTCGAGTGTACAGCGTCAGACAATGGCTGTGAGGCCTCGGGCTGCCTTCGCTTCCTGCAGATCTGCATTGGCATGTTGTTCAGTGTGAGTGTTCTCAAGGTGTGCGCACCTTTTCCTCCAGTCGAGACGCGATAGCGAATTCCATAGTCGGCACCGTTCCCTAGGTAGGGTATCACGATGAGGATGTTGAATCCATGCGGTGTACTCAAAGAAGGCATGACTTACGGTGCCGTCATCGTATGGGCATTGCACAATATCTGCGTTCCCGGGCGGAGACGCACGCACAGAGC
Organism: Trametes cingulata; assembly: GCA_022385765.1. Taxonomy (NCBI): domain Eukaryota; kingdom Fungi; phylum Basidiomycota; class Agaricomycetes; order Polyporales; family Polyporaceae; genus Trametes; species Trametes cingulata. The sequence goes on from MU277992.1 coordinate 66,692, forward strand.
CGGCCAAGATGGACGTGGGTTCCACCAAAGAGTCGTCGCTCAGTGACCTGCGTACGTTCAAACTATGCGACCTCTGTGAACGGCAGGGAATCTCTTGCTCATAACATGCACTCATGTGGCGAGAAGCACGTTGACATATACTGGCAAAGGTTGAAGATACATGGTCAAAGGCATATTCGCCGTCAGGGAAACAATCCTTGACGTACACTTGCATTCGATCATCGTAAAGGGGAGGAAGATGAAGCGCCCCGGCATGCTGTAGGACTGTAATGGGCTGGTCAAACTCGGAATCGGCGGTATGCATCCGTTTCATAACCAACCGTAACGAGATGCAACAGCTGCCATATGCTATGCATGACGAACTCCATGTCAGTATACGGAGAACGATACGAGGCGCTTTAGAGCCTACATACCCAGTCAAGGCGCCGCGGTTGATAGCGTAGATCATCAGCTTGTCGATGACGGAATCAAAGCTACAAGCCGCCGACGCTGGTCAGTAAGCTGTCGATGTGAGGATGTCCCAGCGCAATACCCTTTACGGCCTGACCGGCCAGTACGAAGGTACCAGCAAAGGCCGCCAGTGATGAGGAAGTCCGAAACGGCCATACAGACGTCCGATACCGCGGACATAACGCGAATGTTGCGGGTCCCGATATAAAACACCGAATTATGACCTATCGTGATCCTGCAAGCACATGGGTCACAATGCGCGCGTGCGTTGTAGCACAGGGCTGTAGGACTTACACAAGGGCCGTGCCCACTGCCAGCCGTGTTGGTTAGGAACCACCTTGAAGTGCTGAGTACGGAGAGTGCATACCGACACCGAGGACTAAGGTGATGGTCAGCGGAGTACGTATACGATGATAGGGGGAGGACTGACCAAGTCCAACGAAGGAGAGAAATAACTGGACAGTACGACCATGCTCAGAGGCTCTTACTGACGATGCTCCTCCAACGAAGACTCACGATCGAACCGACGAGCAGGAAGTTCCCCCGGCTGACTGTTGAACATGATGGGTGAGTGTACTGGCCAAACATTAGAAGAGAGACTTACGGGCCCACAAACGATGTCCGAAGTAGCTGAGCCGTCGATGAATCAATACCTCAGATACGCTGGAAGTGTATAGGAGCGTACAATTGAACCACAGCGGCTGTAGTGACCTAGATTGACCCAACGCGTTCAGTAAACGTCGTTCCAGAAGACCCCGGGGTTCGCAGGCGACTTACCGTGAGGATCTCGGTGGCCTGAAGTGTCGACAGGTCACCAGGGGTCATGGCGGCAGAAACGTAAGCACGACGTACGGAGAAACTCCTGCAACAGAAGCAGTTAGCTTGTGTGTACCTCATGAAGGGAGAGCCACTGACCAGACGAGGTTGATCAATTTGAACGGATCCGCGAAGTCGGTGACAGTATAGATATAGTCCGCATGCGCCATGAGTATCGTGGACAAGGTGTCCAGGATGCTGTCGCGCGGAAGTGATGATGAGCCGCGCTTTCTGCAGATGCGTGGCGAATGCGCCATACCACATGAGAGCGACCTATTTGTTGTTTGAGACTCCGAATAAGATGCATGACCGCCGCTCGCACTCACCAGCAATTTGACCCACAATCGATCGTTCTGGTACCACCGATAGTAGAAGTACATCTGGAGAATGGTGATACCGTACATACTGTCATGGGCACGGTGACTCAGGTTAGTTCCTCGGCTCAGAAGCCAGAGTGGCATAGACTGTGTACTGACGTCGTTGCGATTGTGAGCCCAATCGCCTGGCAGGCGAGGGCTTCATGGAGGGAGTTCTGAAGGGAGGACGGAATGAGATCCATGCTTGCAGCTACCAACTCGACGGGTGCAGGTGGTCGCTGTTTATAAAGCTCGTCGTATTTCTGCTATCCGAAGTTCAGGCCCTAAGCAGGCAAAACGACCCATATCACGACGAACTGTCATGCTATCAGCGGTTACTTCACTGCTAGAGGTGGATCTCGGCACGAACGGCGTGAAAACCACACCTACTTGAGCTTGTGCAGACGTACCAGCTGCTCCAGGCTATCCTTCTTAGATGGAGAACCATGTTTGTGTCAGACAGACCTGCCTCATCATCAGGGGCAGGACGGGGAGTGAAAGGACTTCGGCTGATATTCTGCGTCAGGTAGCGGCGTCTGAAAGAGGCCGTGGCTGCGATGGGGCGAGCGGAATCGCACAAATGAATGCTCTCGCTTGAGATCTAACAGAGAACCGAGGCACGCTCAGGTGCACCGCGAAGCAAGGCACTGTACATGGTTTGAAGGTGAAGTCAGAAATCACGAAGCAAGCACTGCCCCAGTATCTCACCTCACCTGCGGTACGTCACCTGGCCGCATGTCATGCGCATGCACCTCCAGTACAGGGAAGTTGGAGGAGACAGACAGAACGATGCCACTGCTCGCCGTGCTCTCCGAGCGCACACCGCTCGCACACCAGTTCCCGCACATCCAACTATGCACCTTGCAGCAGGTGCTCAATTCGAAGCAGCATGCCAACGAAGCTGTATATATCGCAGGGGGAGCATCATGAGTAGACATCGCCATAAGAGGAAGTGCGCCCGTTTAACGACGCACCACAGAAGATGGAGAAGGCCTCTTGCTGAACTTGCTGTTGCCGGATCTCCGGGGTACGACTGGATTAGATAGAAGTTCGGCACCGCCGTCCGCGTGCCTTCTCCCTATCCAGGGGCATGGCAGGATGTTGAGGGTGGGATGTAGCGCGGAGAGGCGCCGCTAAACAAACCTTCTGCCCTTCGGCATCCAGGGCGATGAGGATGAAGGACGTACTCGGTCTCACAGCAGCCCTTGGCCGGACGTGTCTTCTATTACGAGCAGCTTCGTTGGTCTCGAGAGAAGACGGTTGCGCGGTCCGGTTCGATAGCATACGCGAGGGGGGGGGGGGGGTCCACGACATGGGGCATCGGTATGCTGTCTTGCATCTTCAACTTTCAGCTCAACACATCTCGTTCAGGACGCGTAACACAAGCTGCATGCGGACAAGCATTAGCTTCGTCAGTAGGAACACACCACTTGTTTGAAGTGGCACTCACCCTGGTATCATGGTATCAAAATCCAGTGCTGTTCACCTGAAGAGTTGTCAGTCGGCCGTTCAGCCATCTGGGTCCAGACACGAGCCGATGGATGCCAACGAATGACTCACGATTACCTATCACTCGAGGAGGTCAGTAGACGTACGGCACGAGCGCATAGCGCACCCTGCTCGCCCACTCCTCCCACTGCGCGCCAAACTCCCTCCTCAGCACCTCGTCCTCCTTCGGCACGCGCCTCAGCATCGCGACGATCAGCCACGTCAGCCACAGCGTCCACGTCCCCACGACCGCCTTCCCCCGCTTCGTCTCCAGCACCCCGCTCTCGCGGATCCACCCGCCCGGCGCGAGCTGCGCGACGAGCATCCCGCCGACGGACGCGACCATGCCCGTGTACGACGGGTGGCGCACGTACGAGTACGGCCCCGCGGTGACGAGCCGGTGCTCCTTGAGAAGCGCGAGCTGGAACGTGAAGTGCCGCCCGAGCGTGATGTAGCACGTTTTGCGCAGCGCGGCTCCGAAGATGAGCGAAGAGAGCCCGAGGAGGAAGGTCTTGTCGAGCGAGAGGCGCCGGACGTCCGACGGGCGCTTAAAGAGGAAGGCAAGGACAGCGGAGGCGGCAGGCGTGCGCGCGTCGCGCGCAAGCAGCGCGGCGATCTCGAAGCCATGGATGGACCACGCGAACGCCTACGCGGGGAAGAAGGCGCGCGAGAGTCCCAAGTTAGCCGACGCGCTCCGTGGAGGAGAGAGGGGGGTACGCACCAGGGCGAGGCGCGACGCGGCGGCCGCGATGTAGCTGATGAGGTCGCCGCCATTGTACTTCGTCGTCTCCTCCTTCTTCGGCGGCGGGTTGGGCGGCGTGTACGCGATGTACTCCGCGAGCATGGCCGCTACGTGCGCAGGGATCTTCAGCATCACCGGGTCCACCATGGCGTCGGCCGCAATGCGGTGAGTGTCAGTATAGGGCTTGAGCTCCGCTGTTCAGGCGAGCGCAACGGACGAGCAGGGGTATCGTCAAGCTGATATATGTGCGCGATACAGGAGACAGGAGTATCGCGTATGTCGCGAGGACATGAAACTCTTGGCCTCCTCAAACATGCCTCCGCGGTACTTATCGCCCCGCGTCCACCGCTGTGACCGAGCATCGCCGCCCGCCGGTGTCGCATCAGGCTAGTCTTACTCCTGCATACCGACGTCAGCAGACCGGTAAATCATGCAGCCCAAGTCAGCATCAGCAGGCATCAGCGCACGCAGGCCTTCGAGCTCCTTCCACCTCGGGCGTCGTGACCTGCTGTAACTCCGCGAAACCCGATATCGGGACGCGCCTGTAGACCGTGTAAAGAGGGCGGGCGCCGATGGGCCATTGGCAATGTAGTACACAGGTCAAATGTTCAGTTGGCGTAGCCGAGCTGGACCGGATAAAATGCGCGGAGCGGCCCCGGCTATTGACGCGTGTTCTGAGCGGAAGACGTGCATATACTAACACAGCAATGCTCAGGCAGAGACTGGAGTGTGAACAAGCCTTTTGGTTGATACACCGGGCGATGACTGAATGTGCGCAGTAGGGACATCCTACGGGGCCATGTTCTGCAGTTGAAGATATACCGAAGACCACGCGTCTGGGACGCGTCCTCTGAAGGCGTTGTGCACTCTACCGCTCATCTTCTGTGAGCGATGTTGAGGCCGTTCTCCGCGTAAGCGAAGGAGAGCTCCAGACTCACGCGTTGGCGTCTCGCGCAGCGCCATCAGAAGTATTTTCTGCCTCTTGACAAACAACGACCAGGCACGTTGCGATGCTTGTTCGGGGGCCACAGCGTGCTTTGAAAGGCCGACGCTGAGAATGTGAAGAGACTGCTAGCAGACGTTCGCAGATAGCCGCATCTGCGGTATAGAGGGGTGTAGAAGATCTAGGAAATTATACGCAGTGTATCATACAACCTGAAGCAGGCGTCAGGAGAAGCGCATACATGGACGAACGCGGTCACTCACCTTGGGAGCCAAAGAGACGATCTTCCCCCAACCCTTCATACGCAAGTCTGCACTGACGACACCACCGATACGCGTGCCGAGCATCTCGCGCTTGTTGTTGAGCAGAACAGCTGCATTGTCGTCGAATCTGACGAAGCGGCCGTCTGGCCTGCGGACGGCTTTTCTTGTGCGGACGATGACGGCGCGGCGGACGTCTCCTTGCCTGACCTTCGCGGCGGATGCAGCGGTCTGGCCAGCGACGGGGCGGGCGCGTTTTACGACGCAGACAATTTCATCGCCGACGGAGCCCCAACCGTTGTTGACCTTCTGCTTGAGGACGTTGACGCACTCGACGAGGAGGGCCCCTGAGTTGTCGATGACCTGTTGGGGCGTGCGGGGGTCAGGAGGAGCGGAGACGAGCAGAATGAGAGCTGCGCACGTTGAGCGTGCCCTTGAGGCCGATCATGGGTTCGCAGACGGCGGGCGGGGGCGGCGGGGCGGGGGGCGGAGTGGGGAGAGTCGAGGCTGGGGGCGGGCGAAAGAGGAGCTTGGCGGAGCGGTCGAAGGTTCGGGGGGAAATTGATGCAAAGGATGACGACGGAAAGGGGGCTTACAGGGGCAAAAACGGGGCGAATATGGCCAAAAAGGGGGTTATCGGGGGCAGATTAGATATGGCGGGGAGATCGAGGCCTGTGGGGGAGGGGGGACGGGCGCCTAGCGAGCTTGGTCGCGTCCTCTCGTCCAGTTCCAGCATTCTCCGAGTCCGCGTCCCCAGCGTCCTATATAATGGCCAGCAGACGGGGCAGCGCGAGCATAGTGCTCCCCTCGGGACAGACCCTCCCGTCCTACACAAGGTCCAGCCAAGATGACGACGGCCTGCCTCATGCAACCAAGAAGTACGTTTGCAGATGTCCTCCCCCGTTCCCCCGACCCGTCTCCAGCGATCGGTGACAATCACAGGAAGATGGCGGACCACCTCCGCAAGTACGAGGCACTGTGAGTCACCCACCCCGCTCAGCGCAGCCCACCGCGCTTCACAGCCGCCTCACCCGCACCCAGGTTCACCTTGACGCCGCAGCGCATGCGCATCATCGTCGAGGCGTTCAAGGAGTCGCTGGAGCTCGGTCTCGCGAAGCATGGGCAGGTCGTGGTGCGTCCCCAGCGATCCTTTGAGATACGCCCGATAATTCATCCGCTGCGTCGCCCTCCAGCCCATGATACCCACCTACGTCTTCGGCTGGCCAACAGGCAAGGAGACCGGCAAGTTCTACGCGGTTGACCTCGGTGAGTCCCCTGTCCCTTATCGGCGCGCCAGATGCGCAGTGTAACGGGCACAAGACCCGCCCTTCGGATGAGGACCCTCGCTCATCCGCTCAATTCCCGTCCAGGCGGCACCAACCTCCGAGTATGCCTCGTCACGCTCCAGGGGGACGGCAAGTTCGAGATCACCCAGTCCAAGTACCGTCTATCGGAGGAGCAGAAGCAGGAGGACGGCCAGAAGCTCTTCGATTTCTGCGCCGAGTGCCTAAAAGCGTTCATCGATTCCAACGTAGAGTCGGGCATCATCGAGAAGGACCAGATCCTCCCTCTCGGTTTCACTGTGAGTGCTAACGGTCGTCTCCTCGCGACGATCGAGCCGCTAATCCGTCTCCTAGTTCTCCTATCCTTGCGCGTAAGTCACGCCACGGGCCATGTCCGCGCGCCCCTCTCACTCGTTCCCCTCAGACAAGACCGGATCGACCACGGTGTGCTCATCCGGTGGACGAAGGGCTTCGGCGCGCCAAACACCGAGGGCCGCGACGTCGTCGAGATGTTCCGCAAATCCCTCACCAAACACGTACGCATCTTTCCCCTCTCTGCTCTTCTACTGCACCCGTCCCCTTTCGCGCGACTGACGTCATGCCCTTGCCCGCAGTCTGTACCGGCCGATGTCGTCGCGCTGACGTGCGACACGACGGGGACGCTCATCGCGTCGCACTACGTGAACCCCAAGACGCGCATCGCGTGCATCTTCGGCACCGGCTGCAACGCTGCGTATATGGAGCGCGCGGGCGATATACCCAAGATCGCGGAGCTCGGTATCGACCCGAATGCGGAGATCGCGATCAACTGCGAGTGGGTGAGTGCTGCGGACTTGCATACGCAGGCGAGGCGCTGACAGAGGTGATTCGCATAGGGCGCGTTTGATTCGTTCGAGCATGAGAACCTGCCACGGACAAAGTACGACATCATCATCGATGAGACGTCGAATAAGCCTGGCGAGCAGGCGTTCGAGGTATGTCGTTCTAACTCTCTCCTCCGGCGATGTTCCCCTGACCGCGTACACTCAGAAACTCATCTCCGGTCGATACCTCGGCGAGATCCTACGACTGATCATCTGCGAGCTGATCGACGAGGGCGTGCTCTTCCTCGGGCAGAACACGTACAAGATCGAGATCCCGTACTCGTTCGACACCGCGTTCCTCTCGCTCATGGAGAGCGACCCGACGGACGAGCTGCTCATGATCATCGGCATCTTCTCGCACTTCTTCGCGCTCGAGACGACGCTCGCCGAGCGGCAGTTCTTCCGCGCGCTCGCGAAGCTCGTCGCGCGCCGCGCGGCCCGCCTCAGCGCGTGCGGCATCGCGGCGATCGTGAGCAAGATGAACTACCTCGAGGACGGCTGCTACGTCGGCGCGGACGGCTCGCTGTACAACAAGTACCCCATGTTCGCCGAGCGGATACACGAGGGCCTCCAGGATATCTTTGGCGAGAAGGGAAAGTGAGTACTGGCTGCGACCGCCGTGGCCGCGGAACATCGTGGCTGACGCTGGTGTTCAGGAACATTGTCACGTACCATGCGGAGGATGGGAGTGGCATCGGGAGCGCCATCGTGGCGGCGATGACCAAGGCGCGGCGCGACGCGGGCATTTACCCCAACCTATGAGCCCGCGCTCGCTCTTGCGCCACCTAGACTGCGTCTGTCGCCGGCGTCTTGTGCGATCGTCTTGGCAGACGTTGCGGCGTAACGGCGCAGACGCGCAAACGCGCGAGGAGAGGGGAGAAGAGGTCGAAGAAGGCGCACAATCGATGCAGCAGCAGCAGCATATATGCATGTATACGTACGAAACCGGGAACCCAGCGTCACCCGTCCCCGTCTGTGTATCGCGTAGTATTTGGCACAACCGTATGGCTTAGAAGGACTTTGCTCTCTCTTCACCTTCGTCCCGTTTCTGAACGTGTCCTTCACGCTGGGACTGCTTGCAGACGACCATACTCCGTGAACGATCGTGGTAAGCACCGTGCCGTTCGCGGGAAAGCAAGATCTGCGGACGGGAATCTCAGAAGTCGTCGGACTGCGGTGGCGGTGCCGCCCTTCCTGCCTTGCACGGGGGCACGGGGATGTCCCGACCCATTAGCGGATGATATCGCAGCCTTTTTGACAGCAAGCATCACCCCCGTGGACAACTCATGTAACTATCGATGGCTTGGACTGGCCACATCGCCAAACTTTGGAACGACATGCACTGGTCTGCCGATGGATGCATCGCGGTACCTAGACTCGGTGCGCGAAGGGTCTTTGGCACCTGGTGAGTCATTCGAATTCAATCGCACGGAGAACTTGAGGTTTATGGACTTCTTGATACTGCCTACAGGACAGGCCGCGCGGCTTCATAGATATATAGCCTTGCATGAGCTGTAGAAGGCGCACGAGGGCGTTCCCTGTAATCGTCCAGTCATTATCCACGCCAACTCTCTTCCTCGAAACTGGCGGACCTTCGCGGCGATACAGCCAGTCCCGTAGCTGATACATCAACTGTGGAATGCCGGAGATGGCTCAGAATTCACCTCGCGGTTTTGAGGAAGAGCTCTCCGAAGCGTTTACGCGGATGCTCAACACTCAAGCGGATCCGCGTGCGGTATCCTCACAAGATTCTTCGGCCGTTCAAACCCCTACGCCGGAGTGAGTGGCTCGGCGTAGCTCGTTAGATACGGAGAGCTTATCTTCGCCGTTTTTAGAGCGAGGGTTGTGCCCGAGAACGCATCACACCGTACGGGGACAGAAGGCGGAGGCGTTCAGAGCGACCCTGAACCTCCCATAAAAACGATTGAACCCAACGCAGGACCAGCAGAGATCGCTCAGTTCATGCAGTCTATAATGCAACAACACGAACGGGTGATGGTGCGTCATTCCACTCATGAGGTGTTGACATCATCCTGAACGGAGAATTCGGTCATAGGGCGCATTAGACCCCTCGCTAAACCAGAAATTCCCCGTAGAATCCGTGCCTGCCTACGCCAGAGACTCTTACCACCCGGATCTGACTACAGGCGGAACCATGTACGACGCGAAGGATATGGCGAACAGCGGCCTGACGAGTACGATGGACTTGATTACGCGCGCCCTGCGCACTCTCGACATCGCGCAGGAGCATCTCGCCGCCCCCGCGCCAGAAGTGCTCATACCTCCTGCAGCACCGTCCTCATCGACCGGTGCGCCCCCACAGCTCTGGACGAACCTCGCCGCGGCACTTTCGCACTCCAACAACCTCGTCTCCTCCATGTCGAACAGTTTCGGCGGCAACTGGATGTCGAGGGAGATGGCGAGGACGCTGCAAGGGAACGAGCTGTACCTCCGGGCCACCGCGCGGACACTCTACCTCCAGTTGCAGTCGAAGGAACCGGCATCGCCGGGCATCGGCGACCTGCAATCCGCCTTCGGTCTTACCGTCTTGCATCTGTACGAGCTTACACACGACGATAAGGATCTGGACGTTGCGCTGGTCGCCGTCTCACAAGCTCTCAGTCAAGACGCGGTGGGGACGGTTTCACCGACAACAGCTTTGCGCATACGCAACTGGACCTACTCTCAACGCCTCCTCGCCCGTAGGGAACGCACGGTGGAACCTCTCGATAACTCTATCGATATCGCCAAGAGGATGCTAGACATCTTCCGCACCTTGTATCCCGAGATCTCACCAGAGAGCCGCGACCTGCTTGCCCTGGAGCTAGCCGAATGCCTCCTCGATCGGTATCGCGCGCTTGGCGAAGTAACCGATCTGGACCGCGCTCTTCAAATCCTCCCTACATCGCAGGGTAAGAGCGACATGCTGGACACTCACACGCTGTGCGTCTTAAGCGAACTACACCTGGAGCGCTTCCTTCGGACTTGGGACTTGGACGACCTCGACCAGATGCTCTACCACACAGTCGGCCTCCGAGAGCTTGATGAGCCTCTCATCGGTGCTCCCCCTGCGGCGGGGGCCTCTCCCCATCCGGACGCGTCCCGTGGCTTGCGTCTCCTCGCCCTTGCCCATGCCTTGCGCTTCGAGGTCGTGATGGACATCGACGACCTTGATAAAGCCGTCACATACAGTCGCAAGGCGGTGAAGAAGTGCCCTGAGGACCATCCTCTCTATGTGGTGTTCTTGACGACTCTGGGAACGCTTCTGTATCGGCGCTATGAGGCTGATGAGGATATCGCTGACCTCGACGAGTGCGTGGAGAAGCTCGAAATCGCCGCACAGCTTCCAGTGGAACGATGCTACGTCCACTATCCCGCCCAAGCAGCCTTGGGGCTCGCACTCGCACGCCGCGGAGACCTGAAGGATGACTTGCGCGAGCTCGATGACGGCGTCCGTCACCTACAGCAGACTCGCAAAGCCTTCTTTGGCGGGGCACACCTCGAAGCCCGAATCGAGCGCGACCTCGCCAGGGCCCTCTTCTTCCGCTTCCGATTGACGCAGTACGTGCAGGATCTGGACGACGCCATCCAATATGCCGCCTCTGCTTTTGACAGGGCACCTCCTGACGACCAGTCACGAGCCTCGCTCGGACTCCAGCTCGGCCAAATGCTCCTCCTGTGTGCAATCCGGAAGGGTAGGACAGCTAAATGCGACAATGCGATCGACGTTCTACGTACCGTGGCGACTGGTCCTGGTCGGGCCACTATCCGCCTCAAGGCGGCCATGGAATGGGCGAAGGCCGCGAAATATATACGCGGACCAGAGGCAGCGCTCGAGGCGCTTGACGTAGCTCTAGACGTCCTCCCGCACATCGCGTGGGCGGGCAACCGCATGGTCGTCCAGTATAGGACTCTGGCATCGCTCTCTGCCGATGTGGGTCCATGGGCGGCTGCTTGCGCCATCTCCTGCGGCCGTCTTGAAGACGCGATCTCATACCTAGAGCGAGGCCGCAACGTCCTGTGGTCTCAATCCCTTCAGCTCAGCCTTAGTCACCATTCCGGCGCTGCCAAGCAGTCTTCAAGTCAGCCCCGCCAGCCTACTACGAACCAAGCGAACGAATTCGCGTCGCTCTCCTCCTACCTCTCGCGTAACGCCGATGGCCTCCCAGATCCGGAAACGATTCGCGCCAGAAATGCGGAGATGGAAAAGCGCAACCCGGAGTTATTCAAGATGATCGACGGGATGCGATCGGTCTACAAGGACATGCGTGCGAAGGCAATGGCGCACCCTGGCCACCGTCCGGGCGACTTTGATAGAATCGACGCTTTCCGGGACATCTTCAAGGGGATATTCGAGGACGCATCGCTGCATAGCGCGGCGAAGCGGCACTCGACGCTCCGGACGACGCTGGACGACCTGCAAGAGGGGGCGAGTGGTCTGGCGTCTTTGGGCGACTTGCAGAGCAACTCCAGCCTTTCCGAAGTTCTCGAGAGAGGACACGTCGTCTTCTTGAACGTTCATACATCTCGGTGCGACGCTATCATCCTGAGCCGCAGTCCAAGCGGTAGCGTGGACGCCGCACACGTCCCGCTACCTGAGCTATCGCTTGAAGATATCAGAGACTGGGCAGAGGCGATCCAGGTGGGCCGGCACGACCTCGAGCAGGGCGGGATGGGCGTACGCGACTTCGACGAGGTCATCCTTGTGCCAATCCTACAGGGTCTCTGGCACGCGATGGCCGCCCCTGTTGTCTCCCGCTTGGGAGTGCGTTCAGGACAGCCACCGATTCGCATATGGTGGTGCCCGACAGGCCCGCTCGCGCTCCTCCCGATACATGCCGCAGGGCCCTACGAGGACGACGCGCCTGGGCTTCCTGAGCTGGTCATATCCTCCTACATCCCGACTCTTCACTCGCTGCTTCGAGCTCACGAAGCCTCGCGCCAGCGTTTCTCGCTGCTCGCGATCGGGCACGCCGAGACGCCTGGCCAGACTCCCCTCCCCGCAGTCCGCAAAGAGCTCGCGACCATCCAACGCGCCTGTGCACGACTGTCTCACCTGAGTACGCCCACGATCATGGAGGGGCCTTCTGCGACCTCGCTCTCGGTCTCCTCCGCCCTCCCTTCGTACACGTGGCTGCACTTCTCCTGCCACGCCTACCAAGACCCGTCGCACCCGTTCAAGAGCGCGTTCTTCATGCACGACGCGCCCCTCCGCCTCGGCGTGCTCATGCAGCTCGACCTCTCGCGCGTCCAGTTCGCGTTCCTCTCCGCGTGCCTGACGTCCGCGGGCGACGAGCGCCTGCCGGACGAGAGCATACACCTCGCGGCGGGCTTGCAATTCGCTGGCGTGCGTGCGGCGGTGGCAACGCTGTGGAGTGTGGATGACCGGTCGGCGGCGTGGATGGCGGAGAGGGTGTATGCGCATCTGATGCGCGAGGGCGGGGAAGAGCCGGATCCCTTAGAGGCGGCGGAGGCGTTGCATAGGGCGATGGGCGCCCTGAAGGCTGCTGGGAAGCCGATGGTTTTCTGGGTGCCGTTCATCCATGTGGGCATATAGTCGTCGTGACGCTAGCTTCGACAGTCATACAGTATATGTACATTGTGTCGTGGAGCATGTGTTTTTATTCTGGCAACCGTAACGATGATCGTATAGTACAGTACTGGCCTTCGACATCCGCTCCCTGGACTGGCATTCGAGAAGCTTATACGGAGAGTGCCAATGGTACAGCGCTGACAGAAAGTCGGGCCAGGCGAAGTAGTAGGCCTACAGCGACGGGGCAACGCCCTTGACGTCCTGTGGGTCGGAGCCACCCATGCTGAGTCGGCTGCTGTCCATCGTGCGCGTGCGCTCCAGTGCAGGTAACGCAGTAGCCTCCGTGTTGTGGGCGTGGGCGCCGGATACTCGGAATTGTATGGGCAGCCCCTGCGGCGGCATTGGCATTCAGCACTGCGGATACAAGCAGAGGAAGACGTACGCACCCGTGCGTCCACTGTACTCTTCGCGCGGGAGTTCCTGTCTAGATGAGCGCCGATCGACTCCAGCTCAGATGTCTCCTCGAACATGCGGCCGGCCATCGTGTGGCGCGAGTTTAGCCTGGGATCATGTCAGTATTCGATACAGTACAAAGGATTCCTGTAGCCTTACACTGCAAGTATCGCATTGGCGTACACTACAGAGAGAATCGGGGTGAGACCAGAAGATGCGGAGGATGGCAACCTGTTACACGTACACTTGTCGCTTATGACGCTGATAGCGGCCCAGACGAATGAATGAGGTTGGACGAGAGCCTGTGCGGAACCGCTTAGTCCATAAGGTGACGCTTCCAACATTGGCGAGGTACTTACGAATATGAAGACGAGGATGCCGACTATGCTGTGAACGTCAAATAGAAGTTCATGAGCATACTCGACCGTGGTGCCTCGAGTGAGGTTCCCCCTGTATAACCGACATACCTCGTAGTAAGCCCTGCGTAGCATTGCGTTAGCCAGCGAGTAGAGATAGTATAAAAAGGATTGCCTACCTGTGTTGATCGTATAAAGCGCAAGCGACTCTAGAACATTATCGGTTCTGGGACATGTGCGTCAAGCTCGTGCGAAACCGAGAAACATCCAGACATCCTTACCGCCTGAATCCCGTACGACTGGCCAGCAGTATGTAGATGAGCGTAGCTGTGAGCAGGCCGTCGGCACCGACGGTGAACCCATATGTCGCGGAGATCATCCACTACACGAAGGTCAATGCCTCTCCACGGATTCGAGAGAGACCATGCATCCTACGCTGTAGGTCGCGAGGACCGTGATTTGGTCCGACTTTGCACTGTGAAGACGGGAAGCGCGTCAGATCACGCGATCGAGTTGGACAGTGAACGGCGACCCACGCTTCGACGCCGATGGCTAGTGCACCCAGGACATGTCAACCCACGAACCTGCAATGTGATCCGCAGTTGCTCACCAACTGTGAAACCTACGTAATGCATCGTTATTACTGTTATACCCATAAATTGCCGCGCTTGCTCACCTATCTTGGCCACTAGAAAGAGGGTCTGTGGCAGATCCATGCCTTTAGCTGAATGCTTGAGGCGATCAAAGAACGGAAGAGCTTCGTACCGCTATGGCGACAAATATGCGGTGCTTCGACCCAACTGTCTCCCGAGTGTGGGATGGATATGTCAGTACTAACCGGAAGGGTTATGAAGGAATCGACGTACAGAGGTACACTCTGCGTGCGTAGAAGCTGCGTTGCTTTCAGCTCTTTCGATCGTAGGCAGTTCCTTCAAAGTACCTGGACTCACGCATTGCATAGCACACCGGTCAGACCCTGGATCGGTGCGTGCTGAGATCAGACGCTGTTAGAAGTCGGGGAGGGAAACGAGTTCACCGTGAGGGGAATCAATAGCTGTTGGAGACATGGTGAGGGTACATCATACACAATGGGGCTAATCTGGCGACTCGGGGGATCGCATGCTTACCTTCAGGGAACTGTGTACGAGGTACGATATCAGCCACATTGAAAACACTGGGTGTATGCCTCTTTCATGGGTATGTACTCACAAGCGATAACCCAGGAGAGCAGCTGGATTTGCGTAGTTCTTGATGATGTACCAATAACTGTGTGACGTTGCGTCAAGCAGGAGTCCACGAAGACGGAGACGGAGACGGTGCTCACCACGCCTCGATGGCAAAGACAGTATGAAGCGTCTCTAGAATGCTGCCTTCAACTGTCATTTTCGGGCTCTCTGCATCCGGGGCCATCGCAGGACCTACACAGTCACGGGCACCTGCGTCGTCCATGTCAGTGCAAGTCCTTTTGGCAGTGGACGGAGGCGAGATATCTGCGCAGCATACTCACCAGGATCCTGAACAGTCGAATATCCCGCGGATACAGCTGATAGTATCGGTATGTTTGATATAGCGTCAGACCGTATAACCTATCGCTCAAGACACGGTCAGAGTCCTGGGGTACACGGGCATAAAAACGTCACGTACAGTGTGGAAACCAGCGTTCCAATGAAGAGTGCGCCCAGGGTACTTTCGACGGAGGGCGGTGGAAGTATCGCGGGGCATCCATCCACCAAAGCAGACGCGGTCGCGTCGAAAGTGGAGAGCGACATCGAGTTGTACGTGGAGGAGGAACGAGGGCGCGTCCTCGGCGGGAGGCCATGGCCCTGCCAGATGATATATGCAAGGCTCCTGCCATCTTCCCTTAGACTGCCTGCACTGCGCAGGATCTCGGCAGGCCTGGAGAAGCGCGTCCGGGTTGAAATAGCACCTTCGGAGCGTCTTCAGCTGGCAGTCGCGCCCAAATGACAGAACAAAGCGCTGCAGGGAAAACGTACCAAAAGCATCAGTGGACTGACGCCATCAGCGTACAATTCGGTACGTGAGCATTGCTCCCGACGGGAAGGTTCTGAACCTGTGAGGTTTCACCGCTCGAGCTGCTGTCGGTCTGATATCGACCCTGTGAGGAGGCGCGCATACCGAGGTTCACCGCCGAGCATTGCTCATGCTACGTCCAGGTTCGTCTTCATATGCAGGGATGCTCGCACTTATGCTTCACAAGCTAAGCTACGTTCTCTTGGAAAAGCTTCGCACGGGATGGAGCACGAAGCGAATGCAACTTGTAATGTGTGCAAGCACTCGGTCTTCCACGGCTAGCTTGAGTGTTCGAGTCGGCGTCGGTTTGCTATCCGTGATTGTCACCCGAAGACTGGAAGACTTACTTGAGTGCCAGTATGCATGATTGAGCGAACAGCATCACCGGTCTTGCCATGTGCTCCGAGTCGTGAAGATGGGTTGCACCTAATCTCGTTCAAGTTCCTCGCCTTCGGGCGCCAAGATTGACTCGGAAACGGACGTCCCGACGTCGACAGCATGGGCTTCGGACACTATTGGGGGCTGCTATCGGCAGTACGGCTGTGCTCGAGTTCCGTGAGGGTCGTAGGTTCCGCGGCTATCTTGGCTGTTGTCCGCGATGCGCAGAATCACGGATGTCTGCTGAAGCACTAAGTAGGAGCTCAATGTGCCATGGCATGAGCGCCGGGGTCAGCGTCGTTGACGGACTTTACATCGGTTTGTGTGTCGCCCTTGAGCGCTGAGGACCGAGGGACATCTAGGACAGGCGTGGCGTGCGGTACGTGCGCGACAGGTACCTTGGAAGACCGTGCAAGTCCCGGAGTCGGCGTCCTAGCAAGTGGACGACCAGGGATACCTATCGGCCATGAGGCTGCTGGGTAGAGACAGTGGTACTTTCCGAGTGCGAGTGCCTGGATAGAAGTCGAAGGTTGCTTACTTCTGTCATGACGGACTGCCAGTGAGTGTCCGTGCGTCGGAAACGTACGCATCCATCTCGGGGGTTCGACGCTGGGGAGCCTCGCGTTCGCGGTAGCGCGGAAGACCTGGAGAAGATGGCGAAGTCCAGAGGGGCAGACGCTGCGCTTTTCCGGACGTGCGGTTCCGATATTGCTTTCGCTGTGAAAGATGTCGACGCACTAGGCCGTCTCGTGTAATGTAAGCAGAACGCGCTCGAAATGACAGATCTTGAAACTCAGAGCATCTCAGGAGCAGCAGGTGAATGGACTTGAGGGAATCGACGCCCGCCGGGGTTACTCTGTTCATTGGTTCAAGGATGCAAGATGAACCGCTGTATTTTGCAGAGGGCGACTATGTAGCATGATTCAACCTCTACCTGCAGATCAAGCATGTCAGCCCTCCCCTCCTCTCACCCCCCTCCTCGCACACATCCCCAACCCACATACCAAGTTCTCCCTTCTACCCCTACTCCACCTCTACCTCCCCCCCTCACCAACCTTCCACACCTCGACCCCGCCCTCGCCCGCAACGCCGACCACGCCCCGCGCCCAATCCACGCTCAAGATCTTCCTCCCCTCCCCGGCCGGCCGGCCCGCCCACGCCTTGAAGCTCGCCACCGCGCCCTTCGTGCTGCGCAGATCCCAGAGCCGCACGACGCCGTCGTACGCGCCTGTTACTAGCTGGTGCTCCGTCCCCGTCCCTCCCGCGGCATCTGAGGACGAGGGGGCAGAGGGGGAGAGGGAGAAGGGAAGGGAGAGGGCAGGGGAGGGGACGGCGACGCAGGAGGGCGTGGCGGGGTGCGCGAGCGCGGCGACGGAGGGCGTCGTCGCGGACGTGGAGGCCGCGCGCAGGTCGTACTGGCACACGGTGCGGTCCGTCGACGCGGCGAGCGCGCTCGTGCCCGTGGGCGTGAGCGCGAGGTCGAGGAACGGCTTGTTCGCGGCTGTCTGCTCGCGTGTCGCGCGTTAGCGTCAACTCCACACACGAAGAGTGGAAGAGGGGGAAAGAGGGCAGCAGGAAGGAGGAGAGGAGAGGGAAGAGACGTACGATCGTACTAATACAAACCCCATTCTCCAAATCCCACGTCCGCACCGTCGAGTCCGTCCCACAACTGAACGCACTGTTCCCGCCCGGCTCGCGCCCGAACACGACGCGCGACACGCGCGCCGTATGGCTCTTCAGCACCGCAGCCGGCGCCTTCCTTCTCGCCCTCCTCTCCGCCCCTTCTCCCTCCGCTCCTTCGCCGTCTGCTGTGATCTTCCTGCGCTTCTTCCTCCCGTTCTCCCCGTGCGCGGCTTCGTCGAGGGACAGGGGCACCTCGTCCGCGTCGGGTATCGCAGTGGAGAAGAGGCCGATGAGGCCGTCCCAGGAGGAGGTGAGGACGTGCGTGCGCGAGGCGGCGACGGAGGAGAGCGGGGCGGTGTGCAGGTGCAGCGAGGCGAGCGTCTCCGCTTTCGCCTGCTGTTGTGAAGAGAGCGAGACGCGCGTGAGGCGCGCGGTGAGGTCGTGCGACGCGCTCGCGAGGAGGAACGAGTTCTCCGGTTCGGAGGGGGAGGAGGGAACGACGCAGACGGAGGTCGCGGGCGCGCTGTGCGCGGGGACGGTCTGCACGAGGTTTTGCGAGTAGTCGAATAGGCGGAGGGCGCCGTCGTATGACGCGGTGAGGAAGTACCTAAGTGTTGGGGAGCAGGGTGAGTATGTGGCGTGGGACAGGCGAGGGGCGAGGAGTGCGAAAGAGTAGTGGAGGGCGATAGTATGGATCGTCCTGGAGCCCTACGCGCGTCGGGAGGTGCGCGCGCGGATCCTCGTTGGGCAAGTGCGCCTGGGGGCAGCGAGCTGCCACGAGGTCTCTCGGTGCTGACGTGCCTGCAAGAGCGGGTTCGCCTTATATGTCGACACGGTGCACGCCAGGAATACCCGAGCGGACCCGGTGTATACGGCTGCATAGCTCGCTGCTCGACCTGACCCCAGTGAATGCCCAGTTTATAGGCAGGCACGGCTGGCGGCATGCCGAACCGAGATCGCCGCGGGCTATACTGTGATCGCAATCGTCGCGTCGCGCGAGAGGCAAAGTAATTTTTCATCGTAGGAGGTGGAGGGACAGCACACGCACGCGGATTACGCGCGGTACCGTACCAGGACGTGTGCCAATTGCAACCGCGAAGGGAGCACACACATCGATGAGCGACACTTACCCAGGGAGCTGACATGATATTGACGAGACCCAGTCTTCGTGCGGAAGGGTGGACATGCGCTCCGGGGGCATGACCGACTCGAAGTACTCGATCTCGAGCGTTTCTTCCTGTACGTGCCGTTCTGTGAGCCAGCCTGCCTTCAACACAGCATGCGCGGGGACGCACCTCTCCGACGCCATGCTCGGCGCACCATTCCGATAGGGTGCCGCGGAGGATCTCGCCGCGGACGAGGAACTCGAAGGGGACGGGTTTCGGGAGGTCGAGGGCCTTGTTGACGAGCTGGGAGAGCTGGTAGCGCTTCCAGGAGGCGGGGATCATGAACTTTTGGGACGGCAGCGGGTACCGCGTCTGCGTCGTGAACACGACCGGGTGCGCCGGTTCTGAGTTAGATGTCGACGCCATCGCGAGCAAATCAGCCAGTCAGAGCAGCAGCAAGTACACAGAAAGCAGAGCCCAGGCAGAGACGAGCAGACAGACAGAGCAAGCGCCCATCGAGAGTGCAATATTTTGTCACCGTCACGCGTCGCGTCACATGCAGGACGCGGTGGTCACAGCCTGAGAAGGTCAGGAGGGACGCGTTCCCGCCGTCATGTGGCCGATGGCCGAGTTCACCGGGTATGGCACTCGTCGTCCCCGGTCTGCGTGATTCTCTCCCTCCTCGACCACTGCTGGTCGTGTACCCCGCACTGGTTTCTGCTTGACCAGCATCTTCTCTCTGGTGAACGAACGATATGTCGCAAGTAGACCTCGCATCGGCCGTCGGCTGGCAGGACGACGACCAGCCCGTACGTCTCCTGTAACACCTTCTCACCGCGCGACGCTTGCTCACCTCCTCCACTCCCCGCATAGGTCTCCTGGAACCAGCGCGACCTCCTCATCTACGCTGTCGGCATCGGCGCGAAGAAGGACGACTTCGCGCTCATCAATGGTACGTGCCCCTCTCTTGCGCGGCGGTAGCTGCTTTACTGATGTCGATGCTCTCTCGACCACCACAGAGCTCGGTAAGTCCTATTCGCGAGACTGACGCAAACGAGCCATGCTCACACACCCGCCGTAGACAAGTCATGGGCCCCCTTCCCCACCTACCCCGTTGTCCTCCCCTTCAAAGGTTCGTAACTCGCTTTCTCCTGTCTCCCCTCTCTTCGCCCGCATACAGCAAGGCTACCGCTCGTATTCCGCGAGAGGACACATCTCTCAGGCAGGTGCCTATAGCGACCCTCGTAAAGAGATATGCGTGTGCGTGTGCGCGAGCATACCGGCCGCGCGAGTCGCGACGCGAGCCGTGGGACGCTCCCGTCTTCTCAGGCGAGGTTCTCGCGCGTCTCGCTCGCTCGTGCGCGAGCATTGCCAGAGGATTCTGGCCGACCCCGAGACACGAGCGCAGCCCACGGACGCTGCAGCGCCTTTCTAGCGTCGAGCATAGCGTATCCGTACGCACAGCCCTGCGTCCTCGCGAATCCGCCAAGCGCACCGTTGTGCGTCGCGCGCAGCCCGTGCGCCCCGCGCAATTCCATGTGCGTTCTGAGGTCAAGTGCGAGGTTCAGATAGCTGCACGGCGCTCGCGACTGCACAGATGCAGGCCCGCGTAGAGTTCTTGTTTGGTTTTGGTGGCGCAACCATCCAGCTTACCCCGCGAGGCTAGTGTCCTGTGTGGATTGGCTCTCGCCTTCGCTGTGACTGAAGGTGTCGTTCTGCGCATACCTGACGACTTCCCGTACCCGCGCGCGTTTCACTGTCTCCGCGCGTCCATCCACACCCGCACGATCCCAGGGAGATCCACACGCCGCGCCAGCACCTTCCGCGCCATATACAGCATGCGGACGCGCGCACAGCGAGCTCCCTCATGTCCTCTCTCTCCTCATACGCGCACCCTATGCATCAATGTTATCTCGAGACCCACAGCTGACTGACACGACGCGTTCCGTTCCCTCACACAGGGACGAGCCAGGACGTCGTGAACTTCCGCGAGCTCATGACGGGCGGGAAGCGCGCGCCCGGGCTGCCCAAGTTCGACCCTAACCGCGGCGTACGTCCTATCCCCCCCCCCCCTTCCCCTCCCCGATATATGCGCGCTCTTCAGTCTACTCGCTTGCTGACGCGAGGCGGGCGCATAGGTGCACGGCAGCCAGTCGGTCGAGATCCTGCGGCCGCTGCCCGCGGTGAGCGGGCCCGGGTGGAAGATCAAGAAGCGCATCGTTGCTGTCAGCGAGAACAGTGCGTGTGTCTCTCGATGTTGTTGTAGCCGTAGGAGCACGGACCTGATTAGTGGGTATGCAGAGTCGGGCATCATTCTGGAGAACGAGTCCGTGCTCGTCGATCCGCAGGGCACGCCTTACGCTAAGCTCTACGTACGTCGCCTCCTTCCCCTCTCCCTCCTCTTCCCCCCCTCCCTTTCTCCTCCCCTCCCCTCCTCTCCTCCGCCCGCCCACCCGCCCACCCGATACTAACCACGCCCCCACACGGACACAGAGCGCGTCCTTCAACCTCGGCGCAAAAGCGACCGGCACGAACTTCTCGAAGCGCATCGCGGGCCCGCCGCAGGCGAAGCCCGCGCCGAAGGACCGCAAGCCGGACTGGGTCGTGCGCGACCAGACGAGCCCCGAGCAGGCGGTCGTGTACCGCCTGAGCGGGGACTATAACGAGCTGCACATCAGTGCGTCCTTCCTTTCCCTTCTCCTCCTCCTTATCCACGTCAGGATCCCGCGCTGACCTGGACCCTCAATGAAGACCCGGCAATCGGCGCCTCCACAGGCTTCGGCGGCGTGATCCTGCACGGGCTCGCGTCCTTCGGGTTCGCCGCGCGCGCGGTCGTGTCCGCGGTCGGCGGCGGCGACCCGCGCGCGCTCACGCTCTTCGGCGTGCGCTTCACCGCGCCGGTCAAGCCGGGCGACGCGCTCGAGACGCTCGTGTGGGAGGTCGGCCCGGCGCCGAGCGGGAGCGGGCATGAAGGGGAGACGGAGCTGACGTTTGTGACGCGGAATTTGGCGACGGGGAAGGTGAGTCTGCCGGAGAGGCGTGGGGCGCGTTGGATGTTGATGACATGCGTGCGCGTTTGGGTAGGTCTGTTTGGGCGCGGGGATCGCGTATGTGAAGAAGGCGGAGAAGAGCAAGCTCTGAGGACGAGGTCGAGGTATGATGTGCCAGGGTCGCCTCGGCAGGCTTGGCCTTTGGTGTTCCTGCCTAAGGTGGATTGTACGATGGTTGTGCGCTGTGAGTCTGGATCTAGGGTCAATCTCAGGACGGTACACTGTCGTCTGCGGGTTGTGTGGATGACGAGAGAGGGAACTACGTCCTCAGCTGTCATGTCGAGCGGAAAACGCTCCAGAAGATCCAGTCATTCTCGGACGAGGCAGGGATTGTAACGTTAACCAACACAGCGTCCAATCCGGATCCATCACTATCCACCCAACTTCAGCGTGGAGCGGCACGAAGCTCGCGCAACTCAACAACATGGCGCCACCTGCTACGTGAATTACTAGGGGTCTACGGTGAAGTCTGCCGTGACGCTCTCGCTGAGACGTACAGTATGCGTCCATGCACGCGCGGAGCTCCTCCGGAGGCTCGACCCAGGTAAGTTCAGGACACATCGTACCGGTACATATGACCGTTCTTCAGGTAGCCATGGAAGAATCTTGTGACGGTCCGGGGTGTTTCATCGTATCCCGCTGCAGCGAACGTCCAGAGTCCAACTCGATCCGCGCTCCGGCATGAAGCTTCACGCACACCTCACTTGGCGTACGGCCGGGAGGGTTACAGAACCTTGGTAAGACGTACTAGGCGACCACCCACCGGTCAAAAGGTTCGCATTGCAGGTGTCGAGAGACTCACCAGCACCTTCGTGGCCGAGTCATCCTTTCCACCCACACTCGTAACTTGCACACACATGAAGCTCACCATCGCCCTCCTCACCGCCGCCGCCCTCCTCGCCCGGGGCGCCTTCGCGCAGTCTGGCTGCACGATCACCACTCCGTGAGTGCTTCAAGTTCGAGCCTCGGGTGCAACGGGACGCACCTGACTTCTGCCCGTCGCCGGCGTGAGCAGCCCTCCCCCGCGCGAGTGCACGTTCGCAGTCATCACGTTGTCCAATTGCGTCCGTGAGTCTGGACGCACCTATAGCTATCGAGGTCTCTGCGCGTGGGCTGACTCGGTGGTGGATTGCAGTGCCGGCTTCTATGGTGAGATCCTGCTGAGCAGCTGTAGCTGCCGGTCGTTACATCAGGCTCTGACGCGCGAATTGTCACCTCCGAACGATCGAAACAGGCGTGAGTGGGTTATCCTAGACTATGGAGGTTGATATATCGGTGATTCACGATATCTGACCTCGCTACATGCAGTGTACTCCACGAGCCCGACGGCGCAGTGATTGAGGGTCCCTTCATCGTCGACAGCATCCAGTTCGTGTGGACGCCGCGTGTCCCCGGCGGTACGTCGCCCCACACTCCATTCCCCTTCTCCGTCCGCTTTCCCTTGTGCCCCGTTGTGGCCGCGTCGTACCGATATCGCACGCTGACGAGAAACACCCATAATGCGTCTCGCAGGGACCAGCGTCCTGTTCCAGCTCACCGACGGCGCGGGACACGTCGCGGACTCGGGGGTGATCACCGTCCGCCCTGGTCGTACGTCCCCTCTCGTTCTCTGTTCGTCGTCTGCGAGGCGTAGCTAATGTGTGTGCGGCTCCCGCTCATGTGTAGCGAGCGACTGTGTGAACCCGCCGCAGTAGATGGAGGAGAGCTGCTCCGAGTCGTGTACCACCGCTGGGTGGGGCAGATGCTCTCCGGACCCCCGGAGAGGCAGTCAGTCTTGGTCTTGGTGAGAGTCCGTCGAGGATGTATGTTGTGTTCCGAATGGTATTCGGGTTCTCCGAGGTGTTTAGACTCTCAGAGAGCTTCATGCGGGGACCTCTGATCTTCCAGACTGCAGTACAAAATGCTGTGTTAAGTACAGCCATGGCTCACAGACACCCGACTCCCCGCCTTCGCGTCAGACGTATATGCGGATGCAACCCTCCCTCTGTCAGGTGCGATATGCGCGCCTGCTCGTATCCATCTCGGTACTTCTCAAAGTACTGCCTCCCAGCCAAGCTTTCTTTGGCAACTACTCTTGTGTTGTGTCATAGAAGTCAAACGCGCTGTTCAAAGGACAACGTTCATGCAAGCGAGCTTAGCTCTGAAATATCACCACCGGTTCGCACCTCTATGTCTTTCCCTGCATGCAACGCACGGGGCCAGCTGCTCGGCCTCGTAGGTTCCTTCATTTGCGCTCGTACCCCCATGGAGCGTCGTTCCGCTGTATGCGTGCGCGGCATAGAGTTATTTCTAGCGTGCAACAGGTACTACGGTGAGTCTCCACTAGCAACCTACCATCCAGGCGATCTAACCCCCTCCCCATGTTTGATGCTTACGATGACGTGCAGCCCAGATGACTTAAGAGCAGTTCCTGCTCGATACTGTTCTGTGAGCATCATTCGCTCAAGTACAGTGCGTTTCGAATTCAGCAGGTCAACGATGGAGCTGCCGCCTTATTCTCCTTTCACATTCCCATGACCGTCATCCCGCCGCAGCAGCAGCACGCGGAAGTGCAACCTAAACCCAATCCATATATTCCAGCGACCGGTCGAAGCTCGCAGGTCCCTACATCATCGGGTCTGCAATACCGCCGGTAGCGTCATGCAGGTTGTAACCGGGGCGGCCATGGCGGGAACTCATAAAGGCGAGAATCCAGCCTGGCCGCACAGAGCCCGCGATAGTAACCCTTGCTTCTTCGCCCGTTCGTCCTCCCCTCTCATCTGTACTCGAACCATGAAGTTCGCGACCTTCCTCCTCTTCACGGCTCTTCTCTACGGCACCGTCGCTGCGCAGTCTGCCTGCGTCATCGATACACCGTGAGTGCGAGCCGGACTCTCGCTTGCCTTCCAGTGGACACAATGCTAACCTCCCGTTTACCTGCTCGAGCAGTTCTCCCCCGCGGCAATGCACGTTCGCGGTGGTCAGCTGGGAGGGTTGTGCCGGTACGCTGCCACTGTCTCTTACTAGCTTTTTTGACATTCAGCGCACGTCCTCCAGTTCCTGTGACTGTGGTGAGTCTTCAGCTGTAGGCAACGGTGGCTCGAGCCCTTCCCGCACTCTGAACTTTGCACAATCATGAACGACTCCGATAGGAAGTACTCGAGTCGCCTGGCGGCGAAGTGATTGACGGGCCGTTCCCGAGCGACGGTACGGAGTTCGCATGGCTGGCGCGCTTCTCCGCAGGTAAGCCTAGCCTGGCCGACGTTCCCTCCATGTCGTCTGTGGTCGCACGACGTGCGCTTGACTTAACTGCGCTCTTCAGGTACCAATGTCGACTTCAGGCTCACGGATGCCACCGGAGCCATAGCGCAGTCCGGCATAATCACGATCCGCCCGGGACGTACGTGATCTATGTGCGCCCTCCTCGATGCATGACGCTCATGGAGTCGTTACTGCCTTATAGCGACTGATTGTTGAGCCCCGAGCTGCACGCTTGGTCGTTGCCACCTTCGACATCATATGCAGCTGCGTAGGTGTGTCCGACCTCCACCGGCTTGCGTCATGACTACATAGAGAGTTCAACCTTCCGCAGTGTCATACCGAGATTCGACAGTGATATGTCGACCGTTTTGGACAATATATGAGGCTCTTCACGATGTCCGGATGTGTGTACTCGTTCATCGTGGCCGATTCAGGGTGTCCCTTTGCGGGATGCTCCTGTGGCTGGCGATTCACACAATTCGTCGCGCGTCCAGGAGGCGTCGAGTGATTGCTCTGCGGCTCCATTCCTTCCGGTCACCTCGGAGCGAGATGCACGCCACCGGGGAGCAATCGAGCGCCTGGTTCGTCACCATCTCTGAATTCCTATAGCGAGGACCTCGACCTCGGTAGTCTTCGCGCTCACCTGGATTTCATGGTCGCAGACCAGCTCGCGTCAGTTTGAGCTTCAGGATTGGAGGTAACAGTTTGTCCGTCTCTCGCCATCCTTCTCGTCTAGCATTCGCAGATCGCACTGTTCATGGCTTTGTTTCCCAGTTGCACCCCATTTCTAAGCCAAACACGATGTCCAATGACTTAGAGCCTTTTCCGGAGGATAGCCTCGACGCCCCGTACACAAGTACCCCGTGTAAGTGCGAGGCGAAGAGCCCGCGCAGCAAGCAGTTTGCTGTGTCTCCTGGCCCACGGACCCTGACCCCTCCAGCTTGCCATCCCGTAGCAGGCTCCATCCCTTCCGGTGCTGACTGCCCTCCGTGAGTAGTCACATACTGCGATCTAAGGACACTCAGCGAGCCGCCTGAATGGCCGCTCCGGTAAGGCGTCGCGACTGCGCATGTAAGGCACATGCGCGTCCCGGCTGGTGTCATGCAGCGCACCCGCTATTGCGCTTGTGGAAGGCATTCTCCCCCGAAGGACGATCTAGGAGTGTCCCTGCTCCGTCGGAGCTGTATACTTACGTTGTCGTCCGTTCTCTACCACCTGCGGATGTAGTCGGTCGCCTGTAGAGGTGGCGCGGCGGCTCGCTCATGAACGCCTCAAGTTTCACGGTGAGCCAAGTACGACACAGCAACTCGCATGTGCGTAATCCTTGAAAGTGGTATAAGAGGGCAGTTCAGCGATGTTTTTACCGCACCCTTTGAGTACAGTATGTTGTCTGCTCTTTACATCGTCATTGCCTCGCTAGCCGCCTCTTCCTTCGCGGTGGCTCCGCTCGTCATCAATACTCCGTGAGTGCGAGCCTTCATGAACTGCTTGTAGTCATTGGCTTATGTGTCTATAGTGCAGAGGTTGTGCAATGCCAGCCGACCGAGATCACTTGGGAGGGAGGAGTAGGTCAGTAATACCCGAATATGTCGTCTCTAGTGTCTTAGACTCAATGCTCACTGTTGTTGAAGCTCCATATGATCTGGTATGATGCATTCCGACGTCCACAGCAAGTCGTTCGGCTACTCACACGGATGGTGTAACAATGTACAGATGTAAGTCGGCTTAGCTGCATATTCGTCGTTGCCAGAATAGCCTGTCTCATCACCTCTGGTTAGTATCACCGACGTGTCGCTCGCAGAGTCGGAGACGACGTTCGCCCTCATCGGACACTCGTTCAGGTGGCCGACCGATCTTCCAGGAAGTAGGCCTACTTCCTCCTCGCTGCGGTTTCTGAAACAAGGCTGACGTTCGGCCCAACCAACCACAGGGACGCTCGTGGACTTCGCAATCTCTGATGGTTCGGGGCAGACAGCGACCTCCGCGCTCGTGCTCATCCAGGAAAGCGGTAAGCACTGTTTTGGCAAGGCGGCGTGAATGTCTCCGTTGACACGGATGCACGATGTGGCGCAGCGGATAGCTCGTGCTTGTAGCACGTTTGTAGCACGTTCGGCGCATCAGAGAACCGTATCGTGTTGAAATGAAGTGCTCCTGTAGGGAGTACCGTAGGAGCCAAGGGTCGATCCATGTAGGGTTCGAGGTCATGAGAATGTTTGTAGAGAAAGAGGAGTAGTCTGGCATCAATAAACAAGTGTGACTGCGGACGAATCGACTGGTCAACTCTAAGCGGTAGTTGCAGCATCATGCGACGTTACTGCCAGTGGTCTGCCCCTTGCCCGAAGCGAGAGGTTGATGCGGTGTGGAATGCTGCAGCATCGTCACAGTGATATCAACGTACCGGAGAGTGCGGAGGGGAAAGCCAAGGAGCGGTCCAGAGGAGATGTTTCTGAGTTTCGCGCACGACGCCCTATGTCCCTTAACTTATTTAAAGCTGCGGACTCGCTGGACGTTGGGCGAGAGAGAGGAATGAGCGCTAGGTGCCACGCTGGTCTCAATCCAACCCATTGATCCAAGAGCACTGCAACAGCACCGGAGCAGCAGACCTGTATGGTCATCGGTCAGAATCGAGACGATTCTCTAAGGGAAGTCTAGAGACATCTCTCCCATTGGTTCAATAGGGGTGACGAGGATCCGATGTGAAAGGCACTGCGAGGCTAACGTCAATACATCCCACTCTCGACGGGCGGCCCTCCGAGTCATCGGCGAGGCGTTCATGTGTCCTACGAATCTACCACGAGAACTATACTTTTCTCCCATATGGCGCGTACATACTGCGGGTATACGGGCATCTTACGCCTGCATGTTCCCGAGGACTGCGTACTTACGTTGAGAAATAATCACCGCTCAGTGTCTGGACGCTTTTCTGGTTGTGAGCGCGTCTCCTACAACGGCCGCTGTCGCTCCGCGCGCTGCCTTTGCGGTCTTCGTGGTTCAGAGCAGCGCGCACCAGACGTATAAGAGGGCTCCTGGCCGTACAACTTCGTCATCTCCAAGTGCCAAACACGATGAGATACCTCACTGCAGTCTTCATCGCCGCCGCGCTGGTCACTTCGACCCTTGCCCAATATCCTCTGGTCATCAACACTCCGTGAGCATGCCCTCCGATATGAGAAGGCATTGACTCACGCGTACACTCACAGTGTGGGACCTGTTGTGCAATGTGTGCCGACCGAGATAATCTGGGAGGGAGGCGTAGGTGAGAATTTACGTATACTGTTGCGGAGTTGTGCACTTACCACCGTCCCAGCTCCATTCTTTCTGGTGAGATGACATCGTAGATTTGCGAGCATCTAGTATGACCTCATATTTGCTCCGTGCGGTGAACATACAGAAGTAAGCCCAAGCCATGTCGTGCTTACCAGCTTGCTCATTTTCGCTAGCATCACTGACCACGGGCCGGAGACGGTGGAGTCCGAGATATTCTTCGACCTCCTCGGCCAATCCTTCATTTGGGCTACGGATTTCCCCGCTAGTCAGTATCTTCGCTCAGGAAGCGCATCCACAACTGGCTGATGTCTCCCGAATGCGACCTAACCGTTTGGACTCTACAGGGACGGTCGTGCAATTCAGCATCAGCGACGGAGTGGGCGAGACGGCGTTCTCTGGGCCCGTGCTGATACGGGAGAGTGGTACGTTCGCCGTGTCGAGGTGTTTGGAACGGAGCTAGCTAACCTTGAGGGTTATGGTCGAAGACGACAGCTCGTGCCTGTAGTGCATTGCGTGGAAACCCACTCGAGGTCCACAGAGGCAGGGGTATGAGGGGGCAAGCTATGGGTGGCCGAGTCTTCCACGAATAGTCAGCTGGAGCTTGTGATAGTACGAGGTGTCTTGGATATGTACCGTATACGTCGAATGCGACTGTACCGCTCGACGAATACGGAGAGTGAGCTTCAAGCGCGAGCGGCACTCCCATAAGACACTGCAACACTCACTATCTTCTTCCGTGACCTCCCTGCTTCGGGATGTCCTTCTGCGGCGGGCTCCTCTTCCCGTCTCTGCAGAAAACAGCGGCACGGTTGTGATTTTGCATAGCGCAGGCACGCACAACGCCCGTCTCACGTTTGCAGAACGATTGGATCCTGCAAACAAGAGGTCCTCTGAGCCGCGTGTACCCGTACGAGGGTTCAGGCCGTGAGTGCGGGCAATCTACAGAAAACTGATGAGCAGCTGCACGGGAACGAGGCCTGCCAAGGCCGGGACTTGGAGCATGAAGCGCTCCCCTGTTGGCGCAACGCCGTAGTCTCAGCTGTGAGTCATCTCAAGACCGCTGGAGCGACTACATAGTGAGCGACTCCGCCGCTGCATATGCACAATAACAGGCACAGAGTTCCGGCATAGAGGAGCCTACGCGGGCACAACAAGCCTGCGATCTTCAGCTGACCTGTACTACCACTGGGACGTGCGCCTCGAGGCCTAGACACGCTCAACGACGCATCGGCCTTCCATCAAAGCGTCAGCGGTACACTCTAGGCGGTGTAACACCGGTCTGATTCGTGCGTTGGTTGGAAGACACGCAGCGCTCTCGAGCCCTCGATCGCTGCGACTTATGTTGGGCGGCATATCATAACCGCGGACGGTGTCGCCACCTACGTGCATCGGCGAGCGCGACCGTAGCCATCCCCGTTTCGCGTCCTGTGACGTCTGAAAGCGATGCTGTCTGTACCTCAAATAGCTAGCTTCTGCGCTTCCCGGTCAGCATATAGGACCGCGAACGCCAGCTTAGCGACATACACCATCAGGATGAAGTTCCTCACTGTTTCCCTCACCGCCGCGGCCACGGTCGCGTACGCCTTTGCAGCAGATACCCTTGTGATCAACACTCCGTAAGGCTCGTCGTTGGACACAGATACACTCGTTCGCTCACATAGCTTTCAGGGTGGACGCTGTACAGTGCGAGCCGACCCTGATAACCTGGGAGGGAGGCGTAGGTCAGTGTCACGTCTAAGCCACTAACACTTCCCGCATCCTGCTGACGATCTTCTCAGCGCCGTATAGTCTGGTACGTCAACGCTTCATATGAGCTCCGAGGTCTTGCGACTTAACGACGACGCTACAAAACCACAGTTGTAAGTGTCTCCTACCAGTTCCACGTCGCACATCCAGACTAACCAGCCTTCCATGACCAGCATCACCGACGTCACCAACAGCGTAGTGCAAGAGGGGTTCCCCGATCTCGACGGACACTCCTTCACCTGGAACACGAACTTCCCGGCAGGTTAGCATGTCGCTTTACTTCGCGCACAGATCTGAAGTTGCTCACCTTTGCTCGGCGACGATGCTATCGCTACAGGCCACCTGATCGAGCTGGACATCTTCGATTCCAGCGCGCAGACCGCGACATCGGGGCTCTTCACCATACAGAATGGCCGTACGTTTCTTCTGCTCGCATGTCCTCTCACTGTCCCTGCTGATCAGTCACGACCCATCCAGCGGATAGCTCATGCTTGTGACAAGTCCGTAACGCGGAACCGCGTCTTCGGGAGTTTGGTGGTCGCAGCAACTGTACGAGAGAACTGCATCTTCAGATGTATGGAAGCCTAGGGAGTCGCTGAGATGTACTAGGAAGAGAACGAGCGACCGGAGTAGCCGAAGACGAGCGTGACGAGTTTGCACCAGGATAGCGGCAAGGACTCTCGAGATCGAGGCATAGGGCTCTGGATTATCAGGGATGCTTTGAGGGCCATGTCAGGCGTAGAACGGAGTTCATGCCATGTCACCCCCCGTTGATACATGTGGTGTGATGTCGGGACCAGGAGATCGGCGCACTGACTTCGCGAGTGGACATGTTCAGCCGTCGTATGGATAGGCTCCGGCTGTCAGGACACTCCAGGGACAACGCCGACGTACCTGATCACATTAGATGGAGCACGCCACCGTAAGGATACTGAGTCTTGTGAAGATGCTAGAGTGACGCGCGCCAGCACGAAGGCTCGCAAAGCGGCAAAGGAAGCTGGTGGCCAGAATCCATTCAAGCACGCTACGAGGTGGAGAGCGTACACGTCTGCAGAGTCACGTTCTCTATTCTTGCAATTCGTTGGTGTGCAGGATTGCTCGAGCGCGTGTGCGAGCCTCAACAATTTGAATGGATGAGCAACCGAAGATAGACTCTACAGCTCGCCATCAGGTGAACGACATGGGGCATCCGACTGCAGTCTGGCAGATTCTCCTTCGCGGTTAGCGACTTCAAGTATTTTTAATCAAGCTGAAGAGCAGGCCTGAGGCAAGCGCGATCCGAGCGTCCAGTTAGTATGAGGCTAGTCTCCCCTAGGCAGACGTTCCGATGTGCTCTACGAGAGTGGGAGGGACGAGCACAACGGACAGTATGAGGCGGGTTGAGGACAAGGCAGCTGGGAAGAGACAAATGATCATCATGAACAGCCCGAGATGTTTCGGATAGAGCCGGAAAGCCCTCCGGAAGACTACGGAAACAGGAAAGCGTGATGCCTCTCATGTCACATTGTCACAGGCGGGTCACATCTGTTCGCTTGATTGCGCTGGGGGAGCTGGGGGTCGTCCCGAACCACGATGAGCAGCAGTCGTTGAGCAGCGTCTGGTCTCGTTGTGTAGTCGTGATAGCGTACTATCTAAAGACCTTTGAGCTACCCTCAGCCCACGCCGCGCTACCTCAGAAGCGTTCATTGGATGTGATGGATCGTACTTGACATAGCCAGTGCTGCCAGTGAGTCGTCCACGGTGAGTGCTGAGCGCTGATACGGAACCTCACCAGTGACTCAGGAGCCTCCTTTCATGAGACTGGTGGTGATACTACTTAATAACTCCATTCAGAGCCAGATTTCTCGATCACGGGCGTAAAGTACCACCATTGTGCTTTTCCGCAGGCCGGCACAACATCGCCATCAGCGCACGCTGGAGCTCGCCCTCATCAAATCATCTCCAGCCCTCATGGCGCTCGACCAAGTATACGCTGCTGTATGAGGGACACGTCGCTTTCGATGTCGACATCGTTCCGCTTGTCATGACACATGTGCATCCACTGTGCGTTCACAGTCTGCGGCCAGTCGTGTAGGATGTGTCTGATCTCTGGCACTCTATTCACAGGTACGCGCTACCTGGGATAGCCTTTGCGCGTCCAACACGCTGCGGGTCGCCTAAGTCGCAGACGTCGAGACGCTCGCATATGCACATCTTGGGGCTAGAGGGGCTCGCTACCCCCGCCGCGGTCCCGTCTAGTACGCAGGCCCACCTTCCTTGTGCTTGACTCCGCGCCCTGACAATGTGGTGGTGCCGCCCTCGGTCCCACAGCTCATTCCCCCGCGCCAGACACAATGGCGTGCTCGAGAGCCCTGAAGAGAGACGCTGGCTGGCGACTCGGGCATAAAAGCACACTGCGGTCATGTTCCAAGCGCCACGCACACCGCGAACTTCTCCGTACACAGTCATCTCCACAACAGTCTCGACATCATGAAGTTCGCTGGCGTCTTCGCTGCATTGGCCGCATCGGTCGCATCAACGTACGCCGCTGCTCCCTTGGTTGTGAATCCTCCGTAAGTATTCATCTCGCTACGCACTGTCTGTCTGCGCTGACTTATCGCCCTAGCGCGCATGCTGTCGTCAACACCCCAACGGTCATCACCTGGTCCGGCGGCATCGGTCAGTTAGCATAGAATCGATTGCATTGCTTGTCCGTTTCGATAGACTGACCAAATTGCATCGTACAGCGCCGTACAACTTGGTAATGCGATCATACCTCTCACTTACTATTCGCTCACTCACGTTTATCCTCCCCTCTCACGCTACGTCGCTGGCCTGACAGACGTAAGTCTTCACCTAGGTTCGCTCACCTTCTCATCCATAATGACCTGACCCGTTCGGGCGTCGCAGCATCACCGACAGCGCCACGAACAACCAGCCCATCACGCTGAACTTCCCCAATCTTGCAGGCACTTCCTTCACGTGGAACACTGCCGTCCCGCGCGGTAAGCATTGCCCCGCGACCGTCTCGGATATGCGCTTAGTAGTGCTTGACCCCCCAGATACCGTCGCGGTCGCCGCAGTCACCGACTCCATCGGCGAGACCGCGTTCTCTGGTCCTTTCATCGTTCAGCCAAACTGTGAGTATCTCCTTTTACCCTGCGAACCTGCGTGACGTTCTAATTACTGGCGGACGGGAGCAGAATAGAGTACCATGAGAGAAGAGCAACGGTCATTGGTTGGAGTCTAGATCCAGCAATGCCACATTGGCATAGAGTACCCGGCACATTTCCATACGACTGATGCCTATTCACGATGATATGCGGTTTTGCAGACTTGCATAACACACGCGCCAGCCTACGAGTGAAGGCACGCAAGACCATCCGCTTGGGCCCTTGCCTTCATACCTTGACATCCTCGACCGGAAGACCTATCAGATTCTGCGAGCATGGCGCGCGCGGTGACTCCAGTAATCGTGAGAATGGTGGCAAGCTTCCATCCATATGGAGCACCGAGTCGCTGCAGTGTCCGCGCTGCAGGTTCCGGACGGCGAAGAGACGACCATCAACGAGCTAGTCTCGAGTAGCCCGATTATCCGATCCCTTTGATTCAACCATCGGATAAGTGGTAAGTAGATACAGCCAGCCTTTTTGGTGTGATCACGAAGCCTCCGCGAGTGCCCCTGGTACCTCGCTTCGAGTAAAGACCAGTGGCGAGACTCAATACTCAGTACTCAGTAGTCGCGGTTTGATGCGCCTGATACCGCCGGGCTCCGGCGTCTGGCTAGTGAAAGCGTTGCCGTGCAGCAAGGTGAATCATGCGTGCATCCATTTTGTACGTCTATCATGCTCTGAGATTCGAGAGTTCACTTACATGACCAACACTGGGACTCGCTATACCAGAAAATACAGACGCGGCACCTCGAGTCAAAGGATATCCGAGGGCCCTAGATTGCATTCAGTCTCCTTCCCTAGTATAAGACTGGTCTGAGCACATCTTAGATCAGCTCGCAATCCTTCGCTGCGACGATCAGGACAAGGTCAGTACATCCGCCGATGCGTGTCAATCTACGCGGAGACTCACAACCAGGCTGGACAGTGACCGCCGCCGACTGCGCGCTTGCACCCGTCGAGTCTGTGATGATGAAGACAATCTTGCTTCCTGGAAGGAGGTGGACGGGCGTCGTCAGCTCGCGTAATGACAAGGGAGTGCCAAACTGGCCTGCAGGGAAGTCCGTCGGCCAGGGGAACGAATGAAAGTCGGCAGGGATCGGTTCGATGCCCTCTACAGGTACGCCACCGCCGGCAGGCTTAATTCTGCGTGGATGCAGGAGGCCGTCATGAGTCCCTATCCCTCGATAGATGGAACGTGTGCAACACTCTTACATCTGCAGCAGAAGCATATGGGTGAGCATTCATTCAAGCTAATGCGACGCATGAAGGATGCTTACCAGGCTGAATGGACCTGTATAAGGTAGACGAAAAGCCGTTAGTATTGCCAGGGCATTATGACGGGCCAAGTCGGATACTGATTACTCACCGACGCCTCCTCCCCAGGTCAGCGTCGTGGTTTCACACTGTTTGACCACAGCTCTGTAAGTACGAGGAGTAGCGTTCGATATCGTAAGTCGGCGCAATTGATAGGTCCGCGGGTGGATGCTTACGGAGTGTTGATGAACAAGGAAGAGACTACAAGTGCAGACGTGCCAACGGTCGTAGCGGCGAGAATGAGGAACCTGAAGTACATGGCGTCGGATCGCGCTGTCGCAATAGATGCTGGATCGAGGTCAAACTGAGCGGATCTCCTCGTGTGCTGGGGAGAATGAGTTCGCTGCCCACGCTCCGGCTGGCAGTCTTATACTGGTACGTGCAGAATGTGTTCCTGACACTGCCAAAAGCCATATCGCTCGCGGACAGTTATTGCAGCCGGCATCGTGCACCTGCGAGGGCCCGTCCACGAGACGTAGCGTCCATGATAAATCCCTTGGCAGGGCCATCCGGGCCAAGAGGCATAAACAAGGCATGGTAATGTGAGATCATTCTGAGGCTATGCAGCCATGCACCCAGCATGCTGTGTATGTACGTTGAAGATGAGGCGCCATCGCAGTCTAGCCGGGAATCCGAACAATTAGGCCATTCCAGCGCACGGCCTACGAGCCCGAGATGAAGGTTTCAAGGCTCGGCGTCGTCCGCCATGCCTCCTCTGAAAGCCTCTGCATCCGATGAGGAACTCATGGGATCTGGCGGTGCAGACCAATGTTTCGCATGGCATCAGAGTTGTGACGAATGGCGACGCCGTTGCGGCATTCTGTCGCGCAGTTCCTTCGCCCGAGAGTACCGTCAGCGTGGTCGAATGTACTCACGCGGAAATGCGTGAAGCACTGTATTGGATCAACAACCCGGCAGGTATTCTGCCGTCATCAGAACTTGAATAGCAGTGATCCTTCCACGAGACAACACCGAGACTGTTCACGACAAGACCTGGGTACAGGATCAAAGTACACGAAGGTTAACTTGAAGCTCACTCGACGCGGTCTCATAGCCTTCGTCTACGGTGGTTGTCCAGCGAATACCCAAAGGTCACTTTAGTGGACGATGGTGCAGTTGTGGGCTGCATTGAACAGGCCCTCTTCAGTATGAGGGTAAGTACGGGGTATAGACATGGACTTACGTCCAGGCAGGATGACGAATGGCGCAGTCTTTGCGTCGTCTGAGTGCTCGTCAGTGATCCGAAGACCGACCACGGTACCTGTAGAGATACAACATCAGAAAGGAGAGGATCTTCGCACGAAGAAAATAAGACCAACCCGCTGCGACGTTGGTCTGCCACAGGAAGGACTGTGTGCCCTCTGCGAGGCCGCCGAACTCCTGAATGGGCTCGCTGGAGTTGTCGTTACGCAGGACTCTGCACGCGCCGCGGTCAACGACTCTGAAACAGCCAAACCAAGTAATTGACCACTCACTCCTGCGAGAAGAGAAGGTCTGTGGTCAGCCATAGGCCTAGTCGAGGAGTGCGTTGACCAAGGACTTACGAGGAAGAAGAGACCTGTCAGTGCGATCAAGACCAAGAAGTCAGTCGTTGATGACTAGATGGGAGGAGACCCAGCGAAAGATGGGCTTACCGGAACCTCCGTGCCATCTCACGAGAGTCGGGATGCACTGTATAGCGAAGGCTCTGCGCAGGGCAAACGTATGCGCTCGTCAGGAGGGTAGCTTCAATGGGAGCCCGATGTCGACGTACGGAGTATCAATCGTGAGCGGGGCCTGCGCCATAGCGGCGGCGGCCATAGCGGCAGTCGTAAGGGCGGTGGGGAGACGCTTGAAGTGCATCGTTACGTTCGTCAAGGTCTTCACTGATATGGGAGGCAGTGAGGATGACTGCGTACTCCCAGGATGCGCACCTGTTATATTTCCCTCGAAAGCGCATCGCCACGCTGGAGTCGTACGGTCCATGGGGCTAGCTGTGCACTCCGCGAGGCGCGTCTGCAGGGCGTCCGCTGCGGACAGTCATTCTGGAGCGCGTTGTCATGGGTGTATCTGCGGCCTCATCTGACCGTCTAGCGTTCGATCGCGGCGTAAACGTACGCGCCGGTCTAAATTAGATTTACCTCTCATTGTTGCCCGCGTTACGCAAGCCTCCAAGCCGCCGGCAGGTCCGTAAGGAGGACCAGCTGAGCTGGAAAGCGCTGATCGACGCTCGAACATGGACAGAGCAGACTCACGAAGGCTTCCACAAGCCGCGGGTTCGTGAGGTACGCGCCACCCTGATATTGAATGCGGGGTGGTACGTTGTGGGTGGCACTGCAAATTGCAAGATCCATGATGGCTGCGGCGAGTCGTGGGCGAAGGGAGGTCGCGTCGCACATTCCTGTGACGGCTTGAAGACAAGGAAACGTCGGCGATGTGAGAAGACGTGGAACTGCGCGTTGTGGCAAGAATCCATCTTGCAGTCCATCCACCAATCAGCTTAACATGCCGCATCCAAGGATGCGATAGACGTCATTCTCAACAAGTAGTTTCAACAACTTCACCACCCAAGCTCAGGATACAACACCTACACACGGAACAAGGAACCACTGCACAACACTACTCTCCACAGACGTATACACAGGGGACATGAGCAGCTGAACGTCGCCGGGAGCGATAGGTCATCTCAGACCAGGGTGCAGGCGTCCGCTGGAGCGACGGTGAGCCGACGTCAAGTCATCTCGCGATATCTGAACGGGTAGTGGGACGTACCGCCAGGCGCAATGACGAACTGCGCCGTCTGCGCGATAGCTCCGGTGGAGTCGACGAGCTTGAGGTCGACAGGCGTCCCTGCACACCGTATTTCAATCAGTGCAATGTCCGCAGAAGTGGGCCGGGGCGACGAGAGCAATCGTCGACGGCGGAGAACGTACCAGCGGCGACGTTGGTGTTCCAGTTGAAGACGGTCGAGCCTGCCGGGAGCTCGAACTGCTCGATGGTCTGGCCGGCGGTCTGCACCCTGTCGTCGGCAGGCGAGCGCACGCGAAGCAGCAAAACGATCAGTATCGTGGGCAGTCTGTTCAGAACGAGGTAATGCTGCTTACTCCTGCGAACGAGAAGCAGCCGTTCAGTACGGACGTCGGCAGATTAGCAGAGCGAAAGATGACGTACGAGGACGAAGGGTCCTGTATTATCGCGGGTGGGAGGCGGCGGCACATCAGTAAAGGAAGAAAGGACTGGGAATGGGTCGCAGTGGCGTTATTCTCACCAGCACCGCCGGCGAACTGCAACGTCGTCAGCTCGCACTGCTTCGCGACAGACCTATAGGGGCGGACATGGTCAGCAAGCTGTAGGACGCGAACAACACTCTTGAGCGGTCCTTACGGAGTGCTGATCTCGAGGGATGCCGCGAGCGCGGAGGAGGCGAGAGCCGCGGTAGTAACAGCGAAGAGGAGGGTCTTGAAAGACATGGCGAAACGCTGAGAGGTGAAGGGAGTTATGTGGAGAATGGGAGAATGCTTGGCCGTCGACTCTTGATGGATCGAAGGTGAGGTCCTGGAGAGCACTATTGTGACATTATATCCCTCTACGACCTGCGCAGCCCGACGAAGCAGCTCCGGAAACGAGACGACACCTCGCTCCTCGAAGCTGAGGCGCAGCTGCGGTCAGTCGAAACGTTGAATGCTTGAGAGCTTTCTGGTATGCGCGTGTGCGGATACCACCTCACGCCTGCGGCCAACACTCACGGAAAGGAGGGGAAGTGCATCAGGGATAGGTCTTCCTTGACGGTATGCCGTGATCCCGAGGCCATCTGACCGCGGCCCTGCTCTCTATCGTCTACATCCTCAGTGTTGAGGCGGTGTATGACACCCACATGAGGTAATCCATATTGACGACGAACGGGTCCACCCCTTGGGAAACGCTGCGCTGCAGACGGAGAGGACACGGGAGACAGTGGCCGAGTGGGTGTATCTGTCTGAAAAATAGTCGCATGTTTTGATATTACAAGCTGCACGGCGGTCCAAGAAGCAGGCAATATTGCGAAGAAGCGCATTCCGAACAGTCATGAGTCGGTCTCGACGCACCGGGCCAACACCTCTTCGACGTAGTCCGCCATAATGCGATGCCCCTCTTTCGACGGGTGTCTACCGCGTTCCTAAGTGTCTATTCATAGCGACGGGGCGACGAAAAGACGGTCACGTACCCAGGTATATAGTAGAAGTAATGATCCGGGTCGTCGCACATGCCGTTCGTCGTGCACTCCTGGATGGAGCAGTCCACGATGCACGCGTCGGTGCTCACGTACCCGAACGCCTCGAACCCGGGGTCCGGGCCGAGCACGCCGTCCCAGATGCGGCTGAACTCCGCGAACGCGAAGTTCAGCTGCCCGCCGGACGCGGCGGACGAGTTCACGCGGAGGTCGTGCAGCCCGCTGAAGATCGTCTGCACGAACGCGTCGCCCTCGGGCGTGTGCGTCCCGCGCCCGTACACGTCGGTGACGAGGAAGGAGCGCGCGTTCGTGGGCGGGCTCGCGAGTGTGCGGATCTGCGTGAGGATGACCTGTGCCGCGGCTTGCAGGTTCGCAGTGCCGTCAGCTACGCGCGAGACGGGAGCAGGCAGAGTCAGTGTGACTCTATGAGACCCAGCAACGAGGACACAGCGGCTCACTCTTGGAATCCTCGTAGTCACTGATGGTGCAATGCGTGAGGAATGACTATCGCACCACTGATAAGAATACACACTTGATGCCGAAGAAAATGGCATAGAGCGTCGTCTCCGGATCCAAGTCGTTCGACTGGTTCAAGAAAGTTTTCACTAGACGGATTGGGCGGTCTCAGTCCGACTACCAAGAGTAGCGATCCGCCTACGTACTCTGGCCTATGAAGTCCACCTGCTTGATAGCGCTCGGCCAGAGGCTCAAGTCGGTGCAAGCGCCAGATTGCTGTCGGTCGCGAGTGGGGTCAGCGACAGTTGCAAGTGCAGCCTGCCTTGAACGCTCTGCACAGGCATGCTACTTACCGCATAATCCTTGAGCGTGGCGCCGATGTCGTCGGCTATATCCTCAACCCAGACTTTGCCGTCCGTAGAACGGCCACCAGCTTCTGCATCTGGGGGCACCACGACCGGCGGGGCGAGGGGACCACCGTCATCCCTGCCTCCATCGGTGTAGGAGTCCTATAGGATGTTCGAGCACGTATGAGCGGGTGAGGACACGCCCGTGACATGTATGCTCCGAATTATAGTTCAGCAAATGTGGTACATACCCCAAATGCGACGATGGTCTTGATGTTATTGATGTTTATCCCTGCATTGACGTCGGAAACATTACCGGATAGCGGGCCACAGACAGGTGATACAGCGAGGTGTATGCCATTGTTGCGGTCTTGCCGCAGAAGTGGAGAGCGCAGGGCAGTGGCCAGGTCGTAGAAGGGAAACGAGAAGATCGACAGTGCGAGAATGCCTGCTGACTGGGCGAGTGATTTCATGCTGGGTGCAGAAAGGACGAGCAACACGATCAGTCCAAGAGAGACGAGGCAGTCCCGAGCGATGGAGCGAGACATCGCGCGTCTTGCCATTATATAATATATCGCAATATCAAGAATAGCACAGAGAACGAGCAGAGCACGAAGGCGGAGCGCGGAGAGGCTGTCTGATAGAAAGGACCAAAAGACGAGTTCTGGTAAGGGCAAGAGCGACGTCAGTGAGGTGCGTGCACAGGAACAACCCAGGAGTCCCAGAAGATGAGACTTCGGAGAAGAATGGAACAAGAAGCCAGTAAGTCGCGTTAGGACTGAGCAGACCCGAAGATGAAGCATGACCAGCAGCGATCCCCTCGTGACCGCGAGTCCTGAGCACAAGACCGCACAGGAGAAGGCAAGGGCGCTGAAGAGAGAGCATGCCGTCGATTCGGCATACAGAACAGTGTGTCATAGTAGTCCTTCGAACCACAACACCATGCGGCCAAAACCAAAAGCGACAGAAGCTCACGAGAAGCTCCGGGAAACGGCACGCACCGTGATTCGAGGGAAACAGAGTGACTTACGAGCAAGAACAGAGCATCATGGACCATCACAGTACCTGCCTCATCCTGGGGCGACAGGGGTTGAAGAGAGAGGACGTAGTCGCAGTACGTTTCGAGACGACGAGGAGACTCGGAGATTGTGGTCAAGGCTCGAGCTGTGGACGACTCTGTGGATTGTTACGGGCGCTCATAGTGGATGGCTACGTTACGTGATACATTCGCACGCTCTCCTCTGGTCAAATTTGTGCTTCTCCGACCGTCCTCAAGGGGCCCATTTTTCTAACCAGCAGTGCGTTCAGATGGGCGTATGCTGTATGTAAATTTCTCCTTGAATAGGCAGCATGAAGGCCACCCGTAGCAAGGCGGCGGAGACGCGACTACACTGGTGCGGTTGTACGCCTCCGACCGTCCGTCGATCCTCAGGGCCTCAAGCTCAAGGGCTGCCAGTGCTGAAGCTTGCTTTGCGGTACATCTCAATCTACGTGGGTCCCACTGAAGTTGTAGATCTCTGCACCACGGTTCAAGCACAGACAACCTCCAACACTCAATGTCTCGGGCGTCCGAACATCGGTCTCCGAATGCCCCGTCATACATCAAAACCATGCAACTGTCTCTAAATGCCCTGAACAAGTACGGGGCTTTACATGAGGAGAAGCAGCAGCAGCACCCTGTCCTCTTGTGTTAGAAGCTGTAGACTCGAATGCCGCCGCCGGGTACTGTTCCGGACTAAACCGATCTTTGTGCAAGCGGACGCGACTTTACGTACAGAACGCGGGAAGTCGTTGTGGCTCTCCTATGAGCTGTGCGACGACTCTGCTCTCACCTCGCCTTCTCACTCCTTCGTCTCGCGCTGCCGTCCCTGCCATGCAATCTCCTGCTCAGCCAGACGCCGATCGCAATGTGGAGAAACCTGCCGATACCGCCGCACAGCGGCCCTCTAGACCTGTTCGCTGGTACTACGGGTTTCCCTGGAACCCCCTCGATGTCGCGAAGAAATATCGCCAGGTCGGTTGGAAGCTCGAGTACGACATCCCCGATATCGACTTGGACTACCTGGAGCTAGCGATCCGCGAACAGCTCCCCGGTAAAGACAAGCTCTTTGACGATGTCTACCGCTGGCTCTTCGTGACGGCGCACCACTTGACCGCCATGAAATGGGACAGGGGTAACATTGTACGGGGTTATCGACCAGGAGCTCCATCCAAGATAGTATACAAGTTTCTAGAAGCCAGGGCGTACACCGAGGACGAGCTCGACGCAACGGACCCGAAGTTCGCGGCACGCCTGCCCAGCTTCGATGGCGATCGAGAGAAAGCGGAGCAGCTATTGGGACCGTTTTCTTGGTACATGGATTACAATGATGCGTGCGATTACGGACCACTGTAGAATGTCACGCGGCGCCCTCCAGGGGGGGCGTAGTGGTCGATCTCGGTGCGCTGCCATCCCGATGATATGTGCTTTGAGAGGTGCGCTGACGATTCGTTCTGATTTCGTCCCCAGTAGGTCTATGCGCAGATGTGTTTTGTAGTAGCATCTCGAGGGCCTGAGTGTACATCTGCGAACCATCGTATCCTAGACCCTTTCTTTACTGCGATGAGCATTGAGGACGCAGTTCGCCCTCAAGAGCGTGGCACGAAGGACACACGAGTACTATACTTAGACGCCATGAATGACCCCAACGATGCTTTATTCTTGGACAAGACGGCAAGCCTGCAGAGTCTGCGGACTGGAGTGACTCGACACAGCGGTGGCATCCCAAAATGCGAACAGATTCCAGCTGTGCCCATGCTTGCGAAGTGATCTTACGTACAAAGTCGTGCTTGCGGGAAGCTGTTGTGGCTCGCGTATTGGCTATGCGCGGGTGACTCTCCTGAGAGCTCATCTCTTGACCCTCTCCTCTCGCACTACGCTCACCATGCAATCTCCTCAGTCCAGCACCGATGGCAATAGTAGGGAGGCGGAGCGATTAGTCTCGGTTCCAGAACGGCCCCCTCGACGTCTTCGCTGGTACTACGGGTTTCCCTGGCGGCCCATCGAGATTTTCCAGAAGTACCGTCAGCTCGACCCGAAGCCAGACGACATGCCGGACGTTGATCTGGACGACTTCATGGTCAAAATGCATCAGGGGGTATTCGCAATGGCCACATTCTCCCTCGTTGCTCGCTGGGTGAAAGCGTCGGTGATGGACATGTTCGACATGGCTTATTGGGATTCCGATGCCCTCCAACCTGTGTACGACAAATACCGCAGCGACCGCGGCCGCGCCGCGTGGGTAGAGGTATACGCCCTCGCATGGGCTGATGCGTCCAGCGAGGAGGAGCTCGATATCACGGCCCCGAGGTTTGCGGCGCAGCTTCCCAAGAAGTTCAACATAGAGGAGGCGGAGCGAGTACTGGGCCCGATCGGCTGGTACATGGATTTCGACTATGCACTCGTGTACGGACCACTGAAGGATGTCAAGGGGCGTTCTCAAGCGTGAATAGGTCCCTCGGACGAGTAAGCGTTGCGCTTTTGATGACAACTCGGCGAGACTAATACAACTACTTGTGCCACAGTCGATGGCGTACTATCAAGCATGTGTAGACCTCGGAAATGATGGTGGACGCTGAGGATATGGCTTGAGGAACCTATGGCGGGCTCGCCCAAGCCCTATACAATGTGACTGTGTGGTATAACCCCTGCCGGGTAACTCGTTGCACGTCTCATGCAGCCGGTTAGTGGATCTGTACTATGCAGATATGTTTCGACAGTGGAGCATGAGGCTCTTCGAGATATGTCGAGTTGGGTCGGTGCTTGTCAAACTTGAATAGCCTGTGGAGTACTTGACCGGTGTGCAAAGCGTAATGTCTACTTCCTGTTTGAGCAGTGTAAAGTGCTTGCATGCACCTACTATAATACGTAGCAAAATCGTGATCTCAGTAATGTGGCACGGCGGCAGCGGTCAGTATTACGTACCTTTCGACCCGCCCCATGGAGTCGTTCCTACAAAGCCTCAGCGCTCAGCCCATGTCTTAACAGTCGCCTTCGTCTCCAACAACTCGCTGAACTCTGTCCTATCCGCAGCACCATCATCCCGGGTGCCAGTATCATGGAGGATTCCGATCAGCAGCCTGCCAGCGGGCATGGAGCAGATTCCATGGAGGCGAAGAAGCCACCCCGACGCGCCCGCTGGTACTACGGCTTTCGTTGGGAGCCCTTCGAGATTGTCAAGAGGTATCAGCAGCTCGACCCAAAGCCACACGACACACCGGACTTCGACGTAGACGACTTCTTTCTAAGCTTCATGCAGGATCCCGGATCCGAAGCGTTATGTGCCGTACTCGATCGCCTCTACCACTGGGTCCGATGGTCGGTGATGGAGTTGCTCGACTTTGATTGGGACTTTGAGCGCACTGAATATGCATACGTCAAGTCCAGCGACAATTTCGACGATGCATGCACACAGGTGTACGCCTTTGTACGGACTCGCGCTTACACCGAAGATCAGCTTGATATCACGGCCCCGAACTTTGCGGCGCTGCTTCCCAAGAAGTTCAAGAAGGAGGAGGCGGAGCGAGTCCTGGGGCCAATTGGCTGGTACATGGACTTCATCAGCAAATCGGCACATTGTGGTGCAGGAACCTGCAGTGCCCGATAGGGTCAGTAGCACGCTGTAGGTTCAGTAATATACGATGTTGTTCTACGGATGAGCTATGAAACCAGTAGCACTGGGTGGGGCAGTGCAGAGCTCTGTAGACCACAGCGCGCTTTTCTGTAGTACATCACAAGAGCTCGCGCGAGCATTTGTAGAGCTCTGCATTCCACCGCGCAAAGTCCTGTAGAACAGTGCCTAACGTTCTATAATACTTCGTATCTCTCGTCGCACTTTCGTGCTGCTTTCCGGACTGTTCGAAATTTACACACACAACGAATATGACAAGATGGGCTGATACTATGATATTAGAATATACAAATTAAGTACATCAACAAGTATATCTGCAAGTACACCGTAGGCCAGCAAGGAAGGCTGAGGCTGCTATGAGCAGCGCCGAAAACGCGAGCCTGCTGATGTCAGGGTTTTCGCGCATTAATCGAGCCCGCAGCACTGAGACCCAAACGAGCGAGGGACTACTCAACCAGCCCAGAAAGCGCCTCGGAGTTTCAGAGTCTTTGTCAGAACCAAAATGGAAGGTCTGCGCACCTACCGGTACTTACGTGATGCTTCTACCGGCAACAAGGAGGTCGAAAATTCAAGAGCTTGTCGAATTGTGTCAGTAGTAGACGTACCGGTGTACAGCCGCCGAGACTCGTACGGCGGAGCCGGTAACCCGAACTCTGGCAGGTGATGTACCGACCTGTTGCGGCTGCCAGTGCCCTTACCACTGAGGCTATCGCAGAACCAGGCGAGGGGGGGTGAGGCGTCCGAAGAGGAGAGACGTCGAGATGGCCTTCTTATATACCGAGGACAGGTGGAGCGGTCGAGGAAGGAGGCGC
Source organism: Trametes cingulata (assembly GCA_022385765.1). NCBI lineage: Eukaryota > Fungi > Basidiomycota > Agaricomycetes > Polyporales > Polyporaceae > Trametes > Trametes cingulata. The sequence goes on from MU277992.1 coordinate 111,616, forward strand.
GGAGTCCGAAATTCAGACAGCCTTTGAAGTTCTTGCCCAAAGCGTCCACAAACAACCCTTTTGGGACAGGATTGGTCGCGACGGCTCTAGGCAGCGCCGTCAGTTCGCAATACAGTGCTACAGCAAGTGCTAGTGTTCGGCATGATGCAAGTACCCTAGGAAGACAGCGGGAGACCGCGGGACCCAATCTGACTACATATCATTGCAGAGATATGTATTTTAAGATCATGAGCGACTTATGCCTCTAGGGATATGCAATTCTAAGTGGTGTCCGACGAATGATCTACAGAACGCGTAGCATACGATGAAGGGCGACAGCGTTCTACAGATAAGTCTACAATACATAGTCGGGCACGATGAGCGCCTATCGAGCGCTACCTCCTTCATCGTATCCTACAGGCGCCTGCATGAAATTGCTCGCTTTGCTGATGTTGGACGACGCAGACAGACATGGACTACTGGAGCACCTCAAGAACTTGGGGCGTTCTCAGACATGATGCAGCTATTGAACGAGTAAGCCCTGCCACGCCTTCGTCGTCAAGTCGCCGAGACTAGTATTTTGACACACAGTCATCCTGCAGACCTGTCGATGGTATGCCATAGAGAATCATTGCAGACCGGGACGTAGCGGAAGCTGAGGAGATGGCTTGGAGATCTTGCGGCGGGGTGCGGCCAAGAAAGGAGAGTCGTATTCACATGCACGCAGCCCTATACGACGCTGTCACGCTACATAGGCTAGATTTCGAGTTCATCAGGGCTGTCCTTTGCCACTGGTCGCGGTGGCAGAACACGAGATGTTCAGTGAGCATCGCGGCAATCCTTCTCAACGACACCGTGCCTGAACGCATCATAAATACTGCTGGCAAACTGTGCGGCAGGAACATTCAGAAAGGGTAGTGACCCATGACGCACCGCGACGATGCGGCGGCGGTTAATATTACGTACCTTTTGACCCGCTTGGAATCGTTCCTATAAAGCCTCAGCCCATGTCCTGACAGTCGCCTTCGTCATCAACAGCTCGCTGAACTCTGTGCTATTCGCAGCACCATCATCCCGGGGTGCGAGTATTATGCAGGATCCCGATCAGCAGCCTGCCAGCAGGCATGGAGCAGATTCCACGCAGGCGAAGACGCCACCCCGACGCGTCCGCTGGTACTACGGCTTTTGTTGGGACCCGTTCAAGATTGTCAAGAGGTATCAACAGCTCGACCCAAAGCCGCTCGACACACCGGACTTCGACGTCGACGACTTCTTCCTGAGCTTCATGCAGAATCCCGGATCCGAAGCGTTAGGTGCCACACTCGATCACCTCTACCGCTGGGTCAGATTGTCGGTGATGGAGTTGCTCGACTTTGATTGGGATACCACGCGCCGCAAACCTGCATACGACAAGTCCCACGACAACTACGACGATGCCTGCGTGGATGTGTACGCGTTCGTAACGGCTCGCGCGTACACCGAGGACGAGCTCGATATCACCGCCCCGGAATTCGCGGCGCAGCTTCCCAAGAAGTTCAACAAGGAGGAGGCGGAGCGAGTCCTGGGGCCAATTGGGTGGTATATGGACTCCGACGACGCGGACAGATATGGACTACTGGAGCACCTCAAGAAGTGGCGTTCTCAGACGTGATGTAGCTGCCGAACGAGTGAGTGCTGCTCCTCCTTGATCGTCAGCAAGTGACCGAGACTGATACTTTGACCTGCAGCAGTCTCCTGGACCTGCGGGTGCTATGCTACAGAGGATGCATACTAGGACGATGGTCGAGGCTGAAGAGATGGCTCGGAGAAGCGGCCAGGCGCGGCGGAAGAACGGAGAATCGTGTTCGAATGCACTATAGTACGATGCTGTACAGCGATGCTAGCGCATACCTAGTTCGCGTTCATCTTGCTGTCTTCGCCGCTGCCCCCGGTCGCTTGGATAAACGAGCACGGGTAAGCACACCTCACGAACGGACGAGGAATAAGTCACAAGCCACTGCGCAAGCCTTGCCCATTCACCCGCCGCACAATCCACAAGCCACGTCATCCAATAATCACTCACCTCCTCCGAATCTGCACGACGCCGCCCGGCGCTGGAACGAACAGCACCCGCCGCGGAGGCGTCCCAAACTATCGACCCGACCAGAGGTGGGATGCGCCAAGCCCCGCCCGCGCGCACCGCACGAGCCGGGTACGCGCGGCAGGGCCATCCTCGCCCCAGCTCGGTGCGCATCTTCTCCATATCTGGCGTAGTAGTGCCGCCTTCAGCCTCTATTAAAGGGAGTGCCGCGCGCGCGCCCTCATTTCACGAGTTGCCGTGGGCGAAGCGCCCCCGGACGCGCCTCGGTATGTACGTGTGCACGCGAGCTACGAGGTCGAAGGTTTGTGGAGGTAGCTCCGAAGGTGGAGAGGTACCGTCAGGACGAGGACGGATGTCGACGAGGCTGAAGAGGGTGGGGTGCCCATGATGCCGGAGTGCCGCACCGCACTTCGCACCCTCGCTCGTGCCGGAGTCGGTTCAAGCGGCGATGAGCGGCGGATAGAAGCGTCTCGTCTGCAAAGTACTGTATGATGTACATGAGAAGCGCGCGATGGGGGTGTTGGTGGCCGCTACGTCCACCTCGCTTACCGTTCATTTTCATCTCTTCCTGGGGCATGCCAGTGGACTCGAATGAACTTGAAGACGTCGACGAGGCGCGCGATGACCGGAATCCGGCGCGGTCTCGTGACCGTTCCCGCGCTCTAGCCTAAGCCAACGCCCTATTCGTACGAGCCATCTCGTAGCAAGCCGTTGCATCCTCCGCGTTCTAAGAACTACTTACTACGATGGCAGCAACGGCAACAAACGCCTCGTCACTCGTGGCCAGAAACCCGAGAGGCCCTGTAGGCTGTAATAGGCCGCAGCGCGAAGCGAATCACTCCCAGAACTCGAAGCCCGAAGCTCGTACGAGCCCATCATCACACCCTGGCAGCGGCCGCACGCACCGTCGACGGAGGCTCGCGGACCTCCAACCTTGCTGGCTCTGTGACGACGCGCGAAGGCGCGTTCCTTCCCAAGGCTGGCAGGCGCAGAGTCGCACGCTGGGCTTGAGCGAGCCCGAGTGCGAGTCTGATGCCCGGGCTGCGCCGCACGGCGTGTGGACGAATCAGCCAATCGTCGAATCGTCGAACTGGAGAAGCAGCTTCGGCTATGCCGAGAACCCCTGCCAGTGGGCGGGCGGCGCGCGGTCTTCCAGAGCAGGACGGGGACACCGCGATTGACAGCGAGACAGCAGGAAGCAGAAGAAGAGCAGCTAGGGGGAGTGAAGATCGAACTTGAGGAACTTGAACTTGAGGGAGGGTGCTCGCGTTTGTACGTGAATCTCGAGGAGGATTGTGCCCGACGTCATGCGGGGCGGCAGTGCGATGTCCATAGCGGGCGGACGAGCGCCTGCAGGAGCGAAAAATTATGGGGGGCTGGTGAGGAGGAGTGTGGATATGAAGGGGATTATGAGGGTGGGCGAGCGGTGGGGTGCGAGGTACGTCCGAGGGCTGCGGGGGCGTACGACGTACTGGTGCGGGAGGAGATGTGACGCGAGGGACGCGAGGCCGACGGGGAGCTCTTCAGGATGTCGTCCCCGGTGTGTGGTCATCCTACCGCAGACGCGAGCCTGTACGAACAATGTGAGCGAGCAAGAACTTCAACAAGAGTCAATCACAAACGAGAGGTCACGCACCATCATCCCAACCTCACATGCACGCACTCGCAGACACCAAAGTCTATCTCCCGGAATCGCTGATCTCCCCGATGAGGCTATATTACCCTCCTGCTCCTGCTCCTCCTGGATCCTCTTCCCCACACGCCTCCCACGCAAATCCCGCACGCCAGGCAATCCACCTTCCGCTTTCCCCACCCACCCGTGCTCGTGCTCATGCATCCCAAACTCCGAGACCCATCACTAGTAGTAGCTCTAGCACGCCCGATGCCGTACACCCAGCGAGCCCGTGACGTCTGAGTCTCCTGCGGATCGCGCGCGGGTCCCCTCCTCCCCTCCTCCCCATCCAATGCCCAATCCCCAGCCAATCCCGTCCCAGCTCCAGTCAAATTGGGCTGGGTGATAGGCGTGGAGCCTGCGCCTGAGCCAATCCGACGTCCCCCGAGTTGCGCGATTGCGCGATACAGTACAGAGAGGCCGCCGCGAGCCGGGGATCAGGCCTCAGGCTCGCGACCCTGACATGACATGACCTGCAGGGCCCGCTGAGCCGTGAGCCGTCGACGTCCGAGGTGAACGTTCGACGTTCAGGTCTGGGCTCGAGCTCGGGGTCGAGCGCGAGATGGGTATGGGTGGACAAGGACGAATATGGGTGGGGGAGGCCGAGCAAGGTTCGTGTGCCGCGCTCGTGGGTACGCCCCGAAGCCCGAATGCTGGAGGGACGAAGTGGGACGGGGGGTACGAGACGCGAAACGCACGCGATGCGGTTCGCTATCGGGATGGATGGTGCGATGGGTTGCGTGACTTTCAGGATAGGATGTTCGGCCGCGCAGGCGAACATACATGAACGTTTAGCGATCCGTGCGCGAAGCCCTGTAGATCCCCCAATTCCTCGTGAGTTATCGCGTCAAGTTACAAGTACAAGGAGCACGACATACCTCAGTATTACTTCATCCTCTCCCCGGACACACCCCGTAGAACAGCTCTTAGGTCACATCTCGGGCACCCCGTATATCGTCCTGCGAAGTCCATCACTCTCACACTTCAGTCGAACCTTGAAGTTGTTCCCCGAAGAGCCCCACCTACGGTCGGTCGATACATTGAACGCCTCGCGCGCGCGCGGCCGGCCGGCCGGCACGGGCTCACTTAATTCCCCCTTCCACCTAAGCGAGAGTAGCTGTACATAGGCAGGGAAATTTGGAAGAGAGCGCGGCGTACCGGTACGAGGTACGACTCGCGACGTCATCTGACCCTACGTGCAGATTCATCGTCGAGCGGTTTGTTTGAAGAGGGAGGTCGAGGTGATGAACACCGACCGGGGCGACGCCTCGGTCCTACAGTACGCGCATGACGAGCGGCCGGATCGTCCAGCCGCGCGAGTCGAGTGATAGCGAGAGCTAGATGGACGTCTAAGCATCGACGACCCACGAGGGATCGTCAGTATGCAGACGAACTCGAAGTGGAAGTGGAAGGGAGGCTTACCGAGAGGGGATCTTCGGAGCTCGGTCCGACTCCGCGAAACGCGACCTATACAGAGAAATCTCAGTACAAGGGCGAGGGAGCGAGGGAGACTGCGCGCGAGCCCGAAGGTCCTGGAAATGAACGCAATCCGAGCTAGTGGGGGTACGTATGTATGTAGGTCCACCACACCCTCCGAGTTGCATACGCGAGGCTCGCCCGAAACCTCTGCACGAGTTCGCGTGCGCGGACGGGCGTCATTACATCGACATAACTAGCAGGATTGAGTTGCCCATCGAGCGAAGAAGGTTCGCCTATCTATATCGGTAAGGAGAGAAGGAAAGAAGGTGGGAGGAGGGGAGGGAAGCCCGCGCGTGGGGAGGCCGGCCGGACGCTGTAGGCGTGTTACGTCTACGCGCGGGCGTGTGCGGAGGCGTCGCCGGGATCGCGAGGTCACTACTGTAATTCAAAATTGCATCTGGGACACCATGTACCGCCGGTCGCGCAGCCTGTCCAGATCTCGCGGCATGTGTGGGGTCACGCTCGCCTCGAGCACATCTCAGCAAACCTGTCAATGGCAGAGCGTGACGCTTCAGCTTCACTACAGAGAGTGCGAAGGGAATGGACGCGATTCAGAATTCGCAGCGGGCGAACCCAAAGTTGTCAGGCTGGCTGACGGTGGGTGAGACCGCACGCGCTGGGGCCCGCTAGAATGTCGGTAGCGCTGCCATACTGGGGAACTTCAGGGACGCGCTCATGCTGGAGGGGACCGGGGGGCGATAGGGCTGCGATGGGGCGGCCGCGTATGGCTTAGGGCGAAGATGCGCATTGCGCACCTGCTCATGCGACTGCGAATGGGAGTGCGAATGAGAACGCGAAGGGAGCAAAAGGAGAGGGTCTTGCCGCGCGCACGCGCACGCGCATCCGATTCGCCCGTCCCCGGTACCCCTTCTCCCCTCGATTGGTGAGCTGAGAGCTGGGGTCACAGAGAGAGAGAGTAGCTTAGCGCGAGCAGGGGGGAGGGAGGGCAGGGAGGGCACACGTGTCGGCCAGAAATCGAAGTTCGTTCGCGTTTGCGCTAGTCCCCCAGGTGCAGCCTGACGAGAGCGCGCGCGCGAGCAGAAGAAGGGATCTGGAGGAGAGGACCCACCCTCCCGGCTACTCGCCGCGAGCAGCCAGGGCCATAAGTAGCTCGTCCGGGCCAGGGCGCGTCCCTCCCTCCCTTCCCTACCCTACCCTCTCGCCTCCTCCCTCTCGCGCGCATCATCCCATCCTCACGCTCGCGCCTCGCTCTGCGCATTTGCTTCCGCGATCCTCCGTGCCCGTACCTGCCGCCTGCCCCACACTGGCTCGCTCGCGTGGTGGCGCCCGATCGCCCATCCATCCCATCATCGACATCAGCCGATCACCTGGATCGTAAACCGCACCCGGCCGCGAGAGTCTAGCGAGTCGAGTCGTCCGACAGACAAGAGTCCATCTTGAGAGAGATGAACGCGAACACGACGAACATCCCGCTCTTCCAGTTCCCGCCGTCGCTCGAGAGCGAGGTCGCTGCCGCGCGCGGACTCGCTCATCAGCACCAGCACCCTCAACATCCGTACCAGCATCATCACTCGCAAGCTCGACAGCACTCGCCGCCCCCGATGGACCCGCACGCGCACTACGACTACTCGGGCGCGGTCCTCTCGCACGCGCTCCTCCCTCCGCAGCGACGTTCCTCCTCGACCAGCACCAGCACTTCGGCTCCCATCCCTACAACAGATTTGCGCCACAGTTCGCTGCCGGCAGAGTACGACACGTCCTCGCCCTTCTTCGCGATCCCCCGCGAGACGAGTCCTGTCAATGCTGGCCGTGCCACGCGCGCGACCATGCCCGGCTCTGTCTCGCTGTCGTCGACGTCGACGTCGACGTCGACGTCGGGCTCGCGCTTCCAGGCGATGTCCATGTCCCCCTCCGCATTCCATCAGGTCGCCCATGCCCACGCTCAGGGCATGAGCATGTCCGGATCCTCGACCACCTTCGGATCCGCCCCGCGCCCGCTCGCGCTCGCCTCCCCACACGCACACGCACACGCGCAGGCGCAGGAGGGACACGCGGGGATGTACGTACAACACCAGCAGCACGCGCACGCTGGCGTTAGCGAAGTCGGGGTGCGTTCATTTTCGTTTCTTTCAGCTGTCTTGATTGTCGATGCGGAGTGTGACGTGAAACGCGTCGCTCGTGCTGACCCGCTTTTCTCGGATAGCGCCCGCGCACTCGCCCTTATGACCACGCCTACCCCGGGCAAGAGGGCCAGCCTGAGTGGTCCCCGCAAGCGTCTTACCCCTCGCCTTCGTCCTCTCGTGCAGACTCTCAGCCGATGGACACGACTCCCCCGCCGCCGCCTCAGATTCAGCAGGAGGAATATGGGACGGTGAAGTACGAAGACGTAGAAGACGAGCGCATGCAGTGGACGGACGAGAACGAGCAGGCGTACTACGCGGAACCTGCCGACGTCGAGCCTCAAGCCGTCTACGACATGGACACCTCTTCAACGCAAGACCAGACCTCAGGCGCGTACGAATACGTCAAGCACGAAGACCAGTGGGACAACACCCCAGTACGCACTACTCTCTCTTCTCCCTCATGCCTCCTCTTACGCATAGCTAACGTACTGGTACATCGCGCACTGGCAGCTATACCAGATCCCCCAGCCCGAGCTCCTCATCGACACCTCGGGCGCGCTCGCCGCGGTCTACCCCGACTACGTCTTCTGCGACAGCCCCATCTCTTCCGTCGACGTCGACGTCGACTCCTACCCGTCTTATCCGTCCTTCCCTGAGGCCGGCCCGGCGATGCGCTACCCGATACCACAACCGCCGTCGAACAGCAGGAGCTACACCCTTGAGGGCGCGATCACGCCCATCTCGCCCGTGCTGCCTCATGCGGCCTTCCCTCTTCCTGGGACCGCGCCCGCTTCTCACCCCGCGGCTGCGCCGGCGAGTGCGAGTGCGAATGCGAAGGATAAGGGCAAGGGCAAGATGCCCGCGAACGCGAACGTGAAGGAAGAACGCACCAGCTCCCCGCCGCCAATGGGCTCTCTCCGCCCGCCCAGCCCCGCTCCTACCTCCACTCCCACCGCCTCCACCCATGCATCCGCACCTCCGCCCGAACCCTCCACCTCATCATCCACCGCCTCCGCCCCCGCCGCCGCGCCCGTCAAACGCCCCCGCGGGCGCCCGCGCAAGAACCCCCCGCCCCCAACCCGCGCACCCTCCCCACCGCCCGCCGTCGACTACCCCTTCCCGCACTTCCCCTCTCCCTCCTCCCCCTCTTCCTCCTCCGACATGCCCCCGCTCTCCCTCGCGCACCTCCCGACGCTCACCGCGGGCACCCCAGGGTCCACTGGGCCGCTCTCCCCTAGTGCGAAGGGCGCGGGCTTGGGCGCGGGGCAGGCGATCTTTAGGCTGAACGTGCCGCGGGTGGGCGCGGGCGAAGGTGGGGGACAAGGGGAAGGAGAAGGGGGGCAGGGGGGGCAAGGGGAGGGAGAGAAGAAGAAGCCGATCATGGCGTGTCTGTTTTGTCGCGAGCGGAAGATCGCGTGTGGGCCGCCCCCGCCGGGGGGGCCGCGCAGGTGCAAGTGAGTGTCTTACTCCTTCTTCTCTCTGTACGCTCCTGCACTCTCGCGTTCGCACCTTGTGTTCCTGTTTGGCGAAGTTAGAAGTGGTGAATGTATGCTAACGACGGTGCGATGAACCGACAGCCAGTGCACGCGGCGCGACCTCGTGTGCGAGTACCCGAAGGAGTCCCGCCGCGGGCAGCACAAGCGCGGCGCGCGCGCCGCGCGCATCGAGGCGCTCGCTTCTGGTGCCGCCGCCTCTTCCTCTACCGCTTCTACCACCTCTTCCACCTCTACCTCCACCTCCGTCCCTTCCACCTCCACTTCCACCTCCACCTCTACCACAACGGCCGCTACGACCGCCGCCGCTGCAAGCGCGTCGACGAAATCGAAAGGCAAAACGAAAGCCTCCCCCCACGGGACAGGCACAGGGACGGAGGGCGTGCGCATCGACACAGCGAACCTGCCCTCCTCTTCCGCCGGGCCCTCGCACCCGCATGCACACCCGCACGCACACCCGCACTGCACCTCCGCCCCACCGGGCTCGCCGCTCACACCTCTCTCCTCGCCTCACCCGTCTTCTACGTCTCCTCACCATTCCTCTTGCACCATCTCCTCTGCGTCTTCCTCCACCTCAGCCACCTCCTCTTCAGCGATGATAGTCGAACGCCCGAGCCGTTCCGAGAAAGTGACACTCGCGCAAGACCGAGACCGAGGCCGAGACCGGGAGGGGAACACGAAAGAACGCTCGCGCGCGTCCCCGTGCGCGAGGCGTGGGCGAATTTGAAGGGCAGCCCCGCCGCAGCGGCGAGGAGAGTCGCTTTGGGCCAGCAGGGCGCGAAGAGGCGGGCTGGAGTACCGGGTCAGGGAGGGGTGCCTCCGCTTGTTGGGCACGGTGGTGACGAGATGATGATGGGCGGGATGGGCGGGAGCTCGGAGTTGGCGTTGGCGGGGATGGGGATGGGGATAGGCATGGGGATGGGGATGGGGATGCAGATGGGATATGGGGATGGGGTACGGTAGGTGAATGCGCGACGGGTCCTCGTCCGCGCTCCCATCTGCCCGCGGTCCTGTCTTCTTCGTCGTGTTGCGAGCGCCGTGCGCTCCATCGCGTTGGATCCATCTGCGCGCCGCTGTGTTTTGTTTCTGTTATGTTTCGGCCATGCTATGTCTCGCTCTTCTCTCTTGATACCTTTCTGCATATCCCTACTCTCTCGCTCTTGTTCTCGTTCTCTCATCTTGCTACTCTCGCTCCCATCGCTCTCTGCTCCCTCGTCGCACCGCTACATACCTCCAAGTTCCCAGATCTTGTTCTCCCGCTTCACCATCGCTACGTACATCTTGTACCATATATATCCCTCGTCTCGCCTGTGCAAGTCTCGGATCTCACACAATGTCGCTGCTATCGCCCCCACGTCCATGTTCATACCCATGTCCGCACCCGCCTTCATACCTATGTCTATGCTGTCAATGTGTATCTACTGTACTGATAATGTCGAACGTCAATGTACATACCCTGCTAGCTCGCTGCTGTCTGTCCTCGCTCAGTGAATCGGAAGCCTTCAGAACGAGCGTCGCGCTTTGACTAGGCTGGTGTACGCGCACGCCCAGGAACTGTGCACCTCGATGGATGCGGCGGTCAATAAGTAATGTTATAAGATAGATCAAGTAAGCTACAGCAAGTCCCAAGTCCCAAGTCCACCAAACAACCCAAAGTCCCACCAACTAACGACACACGACCATACAACTCTAATCAAACAGCAGTCCGAAACCTAAGGCCTAATGCCGCGGCGCGTCCCCGCAACACCCACACAGCGAACACACCCACATCCGGAAGAGCGGCGAGCGCGCGCACGCTGCGCCGGGGTCTTTGAAGAGCAGGTGCGCGTACCAGGGGCCGTTGTTGGGCATGTGGCATGATGAGGGCGAGGACGATGAGGAGGAGGAGGAGGACGAGGACGAGGAGGACGAGGACGAGGAGGACGATGACGGTGAGGACGAGGAGCCGCCGCGGTACGTCTGAGACGTTGATGCTGTCATGATCTGCCAGGGGGCTGCGTAGGTCTTGGAGGGCGTGGTGTACGTCGTGGAGGTTGTGGAGGTGGACGTTAAGGTGGAAGAAGATGAGAGCCAGGACGTGCGCGAGGGCGGCTTGGATGGCCACTTCGTGGACGTCGCGGTCGTCCTGATTGAGGTGCTGCTCGCCGTGGAGGAGGTGGCGTCGGTCTCGAAGATGAGACTACTTGAGGTGGGCGCGACGTCGACAGTGCCTGTACACATGCGAGTGAGCAGTCAGCTACAGTACGGAGAACCCAGCGGACGCACTCTCGAAGTTCCCCCCATCCTTCTGCGCATCCTCCACCGTATCGTCCAACAGCTCCCCCGCATCCTTCGGCACGAGCGATACAAATCCCATCCGCGGCGGGTCCACCGACGGGTGCGTCAAGTTCCCATAATAAAACACCACCGCGACGCTCTTCAAGAACGGGTCGCCCAAGTTCCAGCTGAACAGCGCGCCGCGCGCCGGCGGGTCCGTCCCCACCACATTGTCCGCGACGCAGTCCACGGCGTCCCCCGCCGTGGCTTGCGAGAGGAAGTCGCGCGGGTCGACGGGGAAGAGCGTCCCACCGATCTGGAAGGCGAGCGTGTGCGCGGCGGTGCAGGGGAGCGTGGGTTGCGCGGTGGAGTCGGCGGCGAATGCGGGCGAGACGGTGCGCAGGATAATGGAGACGACGTCGGTGGGGCCGCGGATGAGCGAGTTGCCCTAGGGTGAATCGGTGTTAGCGATAGGATGAGAACGAATGGAGAGTGTGCTTACGGTGTCAATGAGCGCGGAGAGTGTAGGTTGCTGGATGCCCGTCGCTTGTTGAGTGCTGTCGGCCAGCCGCACGCCGTCGAGGAAGACCGCATCCAGCTCCACTTCCCAACGACTGCATATTGCATCAGCTTCCGTCGAATCTAGGAGGGATACGGTACTCACAGAGGATACACCTCCGTAAGCGCAAACGCAGGAGGGGACACACCGCCATCAGCAGCGGAGTAGAGCCGGACTGGCACCCAAGTGATGCTCGAGTTGTCGATGCCCTCGGGAAGCGTCCCAATGGTAACTTGGCCTTGGCCCGAGACATCGATTGTATCTCTCTGGAGAGTGACCTGCGCACGCGTTAGCGAAGGGTTCAGGACACGTATGAGTGCGACTAGTGTGGCGTACAGCGAACAACGGCTCGTCGATCATGTCGGCCTCGATAAGCCGGGAGACGAGAGGACCGGAATGCCCAGTCTCGAGGATGAACGTGTCTGTACCAGAGGAGCGGTTCTGGATCTATAACACGCTCAGGTCAGCACCTCTAGCCACTCAGCCCAGTCTCGAGAGCATATACCTCCGCCGCAATCGTGGCCGCCTGGACGAAACTGGGCCATCACAATCAGCACACTGTCCACCGAGGCAACATGACGAACAAGTCTGCCTTACCTCTGAGCAGGGAACCCAAGCCCGAAGATCCCGCTGGCTCCGTTCGTCACAGCACTGTTGTCCGTGTCGTTCACCGCAGCGAGCGGCTGGTCATCCAGCGTCAGCCCGGCGAGCGTGACGGAGTCGCGGCCGACGGGACCGCTCGCGTGCGTCCCGGTCTGTGAGTCTCCATATTGCAGACGAACGGAGCCTCCGCTGGGGCGGAAGGAGCGAGTATCGTATGGCGTCCCGCTCGTCTTCTGGCATTGGGGAGTGATGCAGTCGGTGGTGAACGCCCAGAGGTCGCTGGACCCGGTGTCTGTGTGAGACGTCATCGTCAGTCAACGTCTCGACGGGAGGGAGAAACGAAGTGAACGTACCCAAGTTAAGTGGGACGGTCGAGTTACCGATGGTTATGGCGACGGTGTAGAAGCTGTAGAACTGTGAGCGCACGCGGGCGAGGGCATGTTCGGGTGTGTGACACTCACAGATCTGCGGAGTCGCCAAGGCCCACGCTGCCTCCGACGATGTCTCCATTCGAGTCCTCTCTTGCAAGGACTCGCCGAGAGTGCCTGTGAAAAGGAAGGGATATGGGGCCCTTCTTTGGTGGGGTCTGGTTATGTTGCGAACTGTGGCCAAAGTAGAGTGTACCGCTGCGCAGCGGGGAGGCAGCTACGAAAGCGGGCAAATAGACGAGAAGAGAAGCACTGAAGCCGATTAGATGGAGGTACATTATGAATTGGGACGCTTGTTGCGATGGGACGCCTAGAATGAGGGAACGTCAAGTAGTGAAAGTTGGAAGTGCGCCCGTCCTCGGAAGAAGAGGAAAGGCGAGAATACTCGCTGGACACCAGCCCTATCCTGTATAAGTATCGTCGCTCATCTTCTCCTGAGCGAGGGCAGTACAACGCCCATACTCGGGCGTATCGGCCTAGCATCGAGGGCGGCGTTTTTCCTGGCAAGAAAGCTGTTCTTTGCAGGGCGGTTTCTGAGTGAACGAAAGCTCCACCAGCATTGCTGGTATGAATCGGCGAGACACGGTGCAGACGGGCGGGTTTCACTCGCTCTCGTGTCTTCACCACATCCCTGTCCAACTCGTCATGCGCTGTGTGCTGGGTCTCGTCAGCTCGCCTTGTACCTCTGTGCCCGCGCCCGCCATCATCAGATATCAACGGCCGAGCAAGACAGCACAGCAACAGCGCCCAGTTTCAAGTATCACAATTCTGCAGACTTACGGCATGAGTGCGTGAGGCTGGACTCGGACTGAGTCGGAGGCCATGCGCCCTTGTTCCTCAAAGGGCTAAGGGACACATGAGCTGAGCCGATGGGAAGGCTGAACGCTGTCAAGTCACTGCAGGTCGCAGCAGTCGGAGACACGACTTTGCTTACAATTCCACAAGAGCAGACAGTAAGCAAGAGAGGCAGCTTGAACTGTTTCCGTCCCGGAGAGAAGAGAGTGAAAATGACCATTGACGGTTGGAGGCAAGGGGTGTAGACGGTTGGAAGCCAGGCACATGATGACATAACATTTAAGCGCCCGGCGTTCAGTAGAATGCACCGATTTGGGCGGCATTACTCCTCATTCCTCTCCTCGACCAGCTCCTCGACCAGCTCCTGGGGACACACCCGAGGCGAAAGCCGGGACTGTGGTCTCACAAGGATTTTTCTAATGTTCTGAGATCCGCTGAACGCAAGGCACAAGTCGCTCAGCATCTTGACTCGGAGCGGGGTCCATTTTCAAGCGATCAGAGTAGTCGCTCGTGCTACCAGGGCATAAGGCCGTCCCGCACCGGTTCTGACGACGCCGCCCGTCCGCACCGGTCCATGCACGCACGAGTTTGCGGTGAATGGTTCTATCACTGAACCTGCCTTGCGCCCGAGCGGCGGGATGGTACAGCAGGCGGAACGGGCGTCGACTCAGAGCGTGTGTCACGAGCGCTGCCGCCTCAATATCTCCTGTTCACAGATCTTACGGCGCTCGCACACTCGAGTATGTGGCGCTCTATACGAACGATAACCCTGCGGACGCTCGTGGCACCGCAGTGCCTGCGGGCATGATATGAGGACCCTCTAACGGTGGGTCTTGGGCTCTGAGCTGACCGCCACCTCACGTTTGGGAAAGCAACGTTAGACCAGACTCATGCCGAACACCTGGAGCCATCACTTCTCTCCCCAGGCAGAATGGTCTCTAGATGACATGCCTGACCAGTCTGGAAAGGTGTTTCTCATCACAGGTGGCAATACCGGTCTTGGTGCGTGCATCCTCTTCTTCAGCTCATGCACGGATGAAGCTCACTTTCGCCGTTCCCGCCACGACGCTAGGATTTGCGACTGCCAAGGCAAGCCCTCTCAGCGACCCACGTTGCTTGGCGAACAACTCATCTCGCGTCTAGGCTCTCTTAGGGCGCAACGCGAAAGTCTACATAACAAGCCGGGATCGCGAGCGAGGACAAGCCGCCGTGGATCAGCTCCGCAGAGTCTCAGAGGCTATCCACATGCTGCAACTCGATCTATGTGATCTATACTCAGTTCGGCGAGCTGCGGGAGAATGCATGCGGTATGTTCAGCATTCTCACCTCGGAAGCATTTACCTCAACTCACGAAGTTCTTCGTCTCGGACAGGCGTGAGCAGAGTCTGCACGTCCTGATTAACAACGCGTATGTTCCCCTTGAACTCTCCGACGCCCTGCTAATTTCCCCTTCCGTGAATAGAGGAGTGATGTGCCCACCAACGTCTCTGCTCACGCGACAGCGTTACGACTACCAATTCGGCGTCAATGTACTGGGACACTTCTACCTCACCCGCCTCCTCCTGCCCGTCCTCCTCTCCACTGCGAAAGCGACAGCGCAGAAGGTGCGCGTGATCAACTACACCTGTGACATCCCACCGTCTTGCCGGATCGACTACACGACCCTCATGGATGGGCCGGTGCGAAGGAAGCGTACGGCGGCGCAGCTGCATCTGCAGTCAAAGTTGGTATGTCTACTTTCCGAAGAATGAGTGCAATCATGGGATGACTGACCTAAGGCTATGTTAAGGCCAACCTGCTTTTCTCTCTCGAGCTCGCAGATCAGTATGCCGAGCAAGGGATTGTGTCGATTGCAGTGAACCCCGGTAGGTTTACGAATTCATTAGGAGGCATGCTGAAGCCAAATTGAAGACCTTTTCCAGGGAAGGTATACACAGACTTGACGAGACACTCGAGAGGCGTCGGAACTGCAGTACGAGTACGCCTCTGTTTTTGGTGAGCTCGTCTTGAGCGACTGACGAGGGATACACTGAATAGAACATGCTCTCGTACGACATCTCGAAAGGAGTCGTCACTCCTCTCTTCGCTGCCACTGCGCCGCAAGCAGAACGTATGAACGGGAAGGTGAGTACGTCTGCCCCACACTTTCATCGACAGCTCAAGAGTGTCATATCAGCTGCTCCTTCCTTGGGCTCACGTCGGCGAGATCCCCACGTCCCTCCTTGCACGATGTGCTGGGGAGACACTGTGGGACTGGCTGGTGGCGCAGACCGAGTGCTTTGACATGCTGAACGACGAGGGATACCAGACGACCTCTTCCGCACTGTCACCGATCAGCACGATGCACCAGTACGAGCTGATGGTAAGCATTCTCATGGATGCTTGGCCGCTCGCTCTCTGATGTGTCACATAGTCATAGCGAAGAATGCCCATTCCCAGTGCCTCATGCCGACTTTCCTTGACCATTCAGACAAGGATTCAATAGATATGGGGTATACAACCTATGCACAAGATTACCCGAGAACCCAGAAACTCCGAAACGAGCGAGCGTATGTCGCCCGTATGAGAAGGTATGTCTCAGTCAAAACCGCCTGTGGAAAGCGACGGCGGCAGCGCATCCGTCCCATTCCCGCACGTCACCTCGATGTTGTCCGTAAGCGTTAGCTCGACCGTCGCGCCGCGCTGGAAGACGTCCCACTCGAGGAAGCAGCTCGACTTGGCGGGCTGCCCGTCGATCGTCACGTTCTGCACGAAGACGGTGCCTCCGGTGCCGTTCGCGGGGTTTCCAGCAAAGTTCTTGGCGATGATGGTCGTGGTGGAGTTGAAGACGGGGTTGAAGAACGAGATCTGCGGGAAGAAGGGCGAGGAGAGGAGGTACTGCTTCGTCGCGGGCACCGGGTAGAGTCCTGCGAGGAAGAAGGCGACGTAGCTCGCCATCGCTCCCGAGTCTGTGCCGAATCAAAGTCAGTTCAGAGGAACGTGCCTAGAAGATTACAAGGTAGGGTCACGAACCGTCATTCCCTGGGAGGCCATTCGTCGCAGTGCTGAAGTGTTGTGCGAGCACTTGGCGCGAGCGCTGCGTGCTGTGTCCTGGTTTGTTGGCATAGTGGTACATGAAAGGTATCTGCTGTGAGGGCTCGTCCGTGGAGTCGAAGTAGTTCTATGTCCGACGTCAGCTGTGTGTTCGTGAAATGCTAACCTAAAGATGTAGTTCATGCGTACCTGATCAAAGATGAAGTCCAGCCGCTGGACGAACTTGTCAGGACCGCCTTGGAGCTCGATAAGCTTCGCCGTATCTTGCGGCACGAACTGCGAGTACTACGATGCGACACCCTTTTCAGTCATGTTCGCGCGATGCATGAGGCAGGCACATACGACAATAGGAGAGGACTCGTAGAATCCGTCGAAGTTCGTGTTGAACAAGAAGCAATTCGCGCCGGTGGGGTCGTTCGGGCTGCAGTGACGCGGGTCGGTGAAGCCGAAGCTCCCGTTGGCGAAGCGCGGCTGCAATGGGGAATGCTCAATCAGAACTCCCATCCCAACGGGGGTGGCTGTATGTGTACCTGCACCATGCCGACGATCGAATCGTTCCCTGGGACAGTCGTGTTCGGGTTCCAGACGTTGATGAAGTTGCCTGCGCGTTTAGCGTACTGCAAGGGAAGTTTCGGATTAGCACCGAGCTCGTTTGTGCGAGCAAGAGAGCGTCTCACTTTCTCCGCGTCTGCCGTGTTGTTCAAAGCCCTCGCGACTTGCGAGATAGCGAAGTCACCGAACGCGTACTACACTCTCTTTGGTCAGCGTCTTCAATCACTCGCCAAGGGAGATTGTGACGTACCTCGAGTGCCCTCGAGACCTGCTTCGTGTTCGCGCCTCCAGGCTCGATGAGGTCCTGGGGAATATACCCAAACTGCTTCCACACGTTGACCTGTCGGCCCTGGAGGTTCCAGTCTGGCGGCTGGTCCTCGGCGTCTGCGAGCAGTGCTTTGTAGAGCGCGTCTGCGGAAACGTTGAGAGAGGCGGCTTCATCGGCGAACCTATGGGAATGCGTCAAAACGGACCGAGGGAGAAGTCCCGAGTCAACTCACTTGACGAAGAACTCTCCGAGAATCGGGTCGCCGTCTGGAGGTGCGAGTGAGCACGGTACGCCGCGCGAGCTCAACATTGCCTTACCACTTCCGCCCTGGATCCATTGTTTCGCGGTAGCACCGCGACACTCAGGCAACCAGCCTGTTAAGGAAGCTCATTATTACAGTCTGGAGGTTGTTGTGAGAAAATGAGACGCGTACCTTCATGCTGCTGAATGTTGATCATGCCCCGCACGATGCGCGCGAAGTTCTCTGGGTCGTGCAAGGACATGAGTGGGTAAAGCGTACGGAACGTGTCCCACTGGACAAAGGGGCTGTCAGTGGGCTGCGCTGTCACTGAAAACGTGCAAGGCGTACGTTGCAGTAGAACGAGTCGTAATACGGCTCGTCCGACTCCCAAAGCGGGTTCTCGCCCGTATCTACCATCCACAGCATCAGCACCCCTCCCAACACCAGATTGAATCTCGAGTACTCACAGTCCGCAGGCGAGATATGCGTCCTGTACAGCGACGAGTAGAACAGCTCGACGGTGTCGTCGTCCACGCCGTCCGTCTCGACCTGCACGCGCCCCAGGAGCTCGTTCCACTCCGCCCTGGCCGCGGCGCGCGTCCCGTCGAAGTCGAAGTCGGGGATCTCGGACTCGGCGTTGGCGCACGCCTGGTCGGTCGAGATGAAGGACATGCCGATGCGCGCGAGGATCTTCGTCTGGCCTGTGAATAGTAAAGGGAATGTGTGAGACGGGGTGGAGGGAGGGGAGGGTAGTCAGGACAGACCGCTGCCGTCTTGGGCAAATCCCACGAGTGCGCCGAGCTCGCTGCGGTATCCTGTAGGCCCCCCATGAGCCTTACCTCTAAACAGAGCAGCCTATATGCGTACCGGTGTACTCCTGGACGCCATCGACAAGACCGCGAATGGGTGAGTTACCCAAGTATGTGCCGAACTCCTTCGGCTTGCCCTGTATCGAAGGATCTCATTAAGCACCCCGAATGCAGCGAAGGCACATATAGGCGCACCAAGTCGAACCCGTCACCCTTGAAATCGACGCAAGTGTACGCGCGGTACACGCCAGGCCCAAAGCTCGCAGCAAACGTCGAGCCCGCTACGTTCCGAACCCTTCTTCAGCCTGCGTGCTGATCGTATAGACAGCGGCGCTTACCCGTCACGCGTCCCGTGTCCGAGTCGATATGCACGATCGGCAGCGAGTTGCTCTGCTGCCCGTCGTTCGTCACGTCGACCACCATGCGCGGGATCGTCGCGTTCGCCGGGAACGTGTACCTGAAAGACTACTAGTAAGCATCGCGACTTCACTATGTGGCGAGACGCGAGCGTACCGATGCAGCGCGGCGCGACGCGTCGCGGTCAGCTCTACGCGGATGTCAGTTGACTAACGAGGGTCCACTATTGAGCGTACGTCGGCGCGATGCGAGAGAGGAGATACGCACGAGGTTGGACGCGAAGTATCCAGGCTCAGCGGCGTCGTCAGGCGATCCTGCAACCCACATTCCATTCAGCCCTTTATGCGGCACGACGGAGCTCAGGGTAGTACGCACGATCGGCGAGCGTCTTCCGAAGGACCTTGCGCGAGTTGATGTCGCACGCGCACACCTCGAACCTGTTGTCGTCTCCGCACGACGCGAACGGCCACAGCTTGAATATCGACATCGGGACCGACTGGACAGGATGCGTTCAGGCGCACTTCCTACACCGCCATAACAGAAGGAATGAGGGCTTACCCCTCCGGTGCCGTCGTCGTGCAGCTGAGAGAAGCCGGTCGCAGAGAAGGATGGGTTGGAGTCGTACCCTGCATGCTGGTAACTCGTTCAGAATGGGTTATGACGATGCTGGAGAACGAGTGCGTACGTTGTCGGGGGAGTCGGTGTCCATCCCGGTCTTGACCATCCCATGCGGGAGGGTCACGCCAGGGAAGGCATGGCCAGAGCTCGTCGTGCCAATGAAGAGGTTGACATGGCTCGCAGGGTCGGGAATAGGCACGTCCGCCCTCTTGCCAGTCCGCGCGTCCACACCGGGGCGCGACAGAGCTAGTGACGAGCCGAAGACAGACGCAAAGCCCACAAGGGCGACGAGCGGGGTGGTAGAACGGACCATCACGAGCACCAGGACTCCTCCGAGCCGTCGTCCACCCCCTCCCTGCCTCCCTGCGGCCTTTTATACGGCACATAGCGCGGGCGGGGGATGTCCGCGCCGGCGCATCGAGGTCATGCACGAAGCCGCAGAAGGCGACTCTGAGCGAGACACGCAGGGCCGCCTGCCGAGGACGCCTGCGCTGACTTCCTGCGCGAGCGTACGCGCATGGACGGGGCCCCCGTGATCGCAGCTTCGCTTCAGGGCGCGACGTCATCCGCCGCCGCCCGCGCGCACCTCCAAGCGGCGCACGGCGGTTGCAGTGAGTCCGCCGCATCGAGCATGCCGAGGCCATTCAGCGAACGCACGCGTGGGTGCGCCCGTTACGGTACCTTCTGCTGGGAGTGTTGCGTTGAGTGAACCGTTGCCGCAGAAGCTCGCAGAGAGCCCCGTGGACCGGGAGGGTAGGGCTTCGTGCGCGGGGATTGGCACAGCCGGGGACGGGCGGAGGATCAGAAGAATCGAAGCGGGCGCGGCCATGCGCTGGGACGCGCTGCTCCACAGCGCAGGCGCTCCGCCTGATGCTCGCTCGTGACTGCTCGCTGCCGGCTTGCAGCTTTGTTGCCATCCCGGCGCAGAGCAGGAAGTTCGGGAGGGCGCATGCGGACTGAATGTCTGTGCATACAGAGAAAGGCGGACGGATAGGGCGTTGAGTGACCTCATGGCTCGGCCTCTGTAGTGCCTGGCAAGCCGATGAAGGGAGGTACGGTACATAGGAGGCTATTGCGACCGTCGGCAGAAGCTGCTTGCTTGATTAGTCGTGCGCGTGAGCTTGTAAGTCAGAAGGCATCATTGTACCATGTACCCCCGCGGTGCACTGGGGAGAATGGAAGCGAATCAGCGGTGAGCATCACGGACGTAAAGGTGAAGACGTACCGTGGTTCCTTCGTCCTCCCTATCACCGAGGGACTACTGTCCCCTAGTCCTACTCAGGTGGCAGAGAAGGGATAGGAGTCACTTGTAGCTTGTCGTACCGCCATCGGCTGGGAGACTGAGAGTGACGGGAGGCAGCCGGATAGAGTGAGTTCCCGGCAGTTAGGAGGCTTAGCGAGGCTGCAGATCTCCAAGGCACACTCGTATAGACTCGTACTATACGCGGCAACAGCAGGATGCATCATACGCAATCAAGCACAAGGACGATGAAAAACCGGATGGGGCGAATCGCTTCAAGAGTCGTGACAGCAGCAGGCGAGAGACTTCCTCGCACGGTAATCACGATGGCGTCCGGGTACGTAGGCCGCATTGCTGAGTAAAAAGAGCATATAGGCTGGACTGAGAGTCATGGAGCAGAGAGAGATGCCGTTGAGACCAAATAAACACGAAAGACGAGAGAGACTTGGAGGACGTCCAACTTCGATGTCAGTCCAATAGGCGCCCACATGGCCCGTCGGTCCGGAAGCCACGCGAGTACAGCGCGGAGGGGGCTCGATGCTCGCGAACCCGAGCGCGACGTCCACCATTTCCTGCAGACCGAACGTACCCAACTCACCCACTCACTCGACTTCGGACTGACCACCGTCGTGGAGGAGCACACGCGCGCGATGCCCAGGTCGGCGATGTCGTCCGTGACAGGCGAGCGCGGCGCATAGCGGAGCATACGAGCTTCGCCCACACGTTACTGTCCTCGGATCCGGAGACGTCGATGAATGGCTTGCTGGCCGAGAGCGTGCGCGGAGTTGCACTGCTAGGAACGCCGCCACATAGTGCAGAGTCTGAAGCCGTAGTCGCGCATTGGCACCATTGCAACGATTCTTCATAGCCATGCGTGTAAGATACATAGTACTAATTGGAGGACACTGGTGTCCGAGAGGAGAGAAAGCTCCTAAAGCGGGGATGAACTTCAAGACCCGACCGTCGAGTACTGCAACAGCAAGCGCACTTCCTCCAGATCCATGGGTATGGCAGCTCCGTCACATATCTCGAGCATGATCTGGAACTCGTGGTGGACACGATCCTCATGCACTCGGGTGGTGTACGACTCCACCGCCCGGAGGCGAATGCTTGAATTGCTTGCGCAGCATGGTGTGCGGACTGTTCAAGATCTTGTACTTTTCCACGCCAGCATGGGGTAGGCTATAGGAGCAGCGAGCTCGAGTAGAGTGAGCGAGTGAACGAGACGACGGAGCTTGAGGTCGGTCTAATGAACCAGATGTATCAGTATACTCTCATATATACTAGAGGCAAACAGCCAACTTTAGACTGCGACTCTGAGCGGGTTGTGGTTGTGGTTGAGAGCGGATCACTCCCTGCTGAGCCCGGCCGGGCAGCTGCTCCATTTGGAGCGTCTCCGAGGATACGCGATCACGTGGCCGCGTAAACCACCCCGTTCAGACGCCAGAGCCATTCTCGCGCAGATTTCGAGGCTCGAATGGATCATCATGTTAACGAGGCAGCGTTATATCCGAAGCACTCGCGCGCGCAGACTCAAAGTACCTGTCAATCTACTCCAGAAAAACGCGACATGGCGCAGACGACCCGCGTGGATGATCTAAGACGTCGCGCGCGAACATGCGCACTGAAAGCTCCTACAGCAAATCCTCTATCGTTACACTCCACTATGGTACATTTATGATACATCCAATCTGTTCGTGAATCATGCCTCGACCTGAGCATCCCTACCAATGGATGCGGGAGGGCACGAGAACCCATCGTCCCCTCACGGTACCACGGGTTGTTGGCTGTAGGCGAAGGAACGCATCTAGCCATCTAGAGCGTGTAGCGGAAGTCGGGCGCGCGGTCGCCCATGCGACGGAGCTCCTCCGGCGAGTAGCGTATGCCTTTCTCGTTGGCTTCGCTCACGAGCGCGTCGCGCTGCGCGTTGATACGCTTGTACGAGAGCACGACGATCGGGACGACGATGAAGCCGATGCCGACGAACATCAGCTCGATGCCGTCTGCAGACATATTATGTCAATATCTTCAACCACTTGGCTAGATAGGTCCAAGGAGAGGCACTCACGTCCGAGGATGTAGCGTGGTGCGTCCTGGCTGCGGTAGATGTTGCTCGCGATCGCGCCCGCGAAGTTTCCGATTCCGATGTGCAGCGCCATGCCCACCCCGCGCTTATAATGTCCGGCCAAGTTGTTCCCCAGCCTGCGCATCACATCCATACGTTAGCGTCCCTATGCCCAAAACCCAGATTGAGGAACACATAAAGCGTACCAGGCGACGACTCCAGGGAAGCCCGCATACGAGCCCGCGACGACGAGGAACGTGCCGAAGTACTTCGCGCCGATCGGCACGTCCGCAATGTTGATCGCGAAGCCGACCAGGATGAAGCACAGGCCGGCGAGCACGAACGGGTACCGCTTCTTGATGCGATCGGACCAGACCGCCCAGATGAGCAGGGTGATGGCTGTGGGATAGCAGTGGGTGAGGACGTGTAAAGAGAAGGAGGGGAGAGGGACGTACTCGCGAAGACGTAGGGCGGGACGGTGAGCAGCTGTGAGATGGCGGTGGTGAAGCCGAAGCTATATGGATGTTAGTGATGTTACCTCTATACTGGAGATCACTGAACGTACCCGTTGATGATGGATCTGTGGCAAGCTCGTCAGCAAAGCTACACTTGTACAGGTTGAAGAAACTTACGGCAAGAACAACGAGATACCGTACACTAGAATGGTGATCCCTCATCAGTAACACTCTCGGTGCTAGAGGAACGCAGGCACATACGAGGCGCAATGACCGACATGTAGACCAGGATGTGCAGCCACACCTGCCAGTCGAGGAGCGTCTCCCAAATGTGGCGCAGCTCGAAGTGCTCCTCCTCGCCGACGGACGAGTTGTCGTACTCTGCGGTAACGATTGTAAGTGGTCGTTCCGGCGAACGGGCATGGAGGACCCACTCTTCCGGTGGATGACGTATGCGCGCTCTTCGGGCGTGAGGAACGTCGCGGTGTGCGGGAAATCGACCAAGACTGTCCAAATTCGCGTCAGGATCGTGCGACACCTCTGAAAACTACTGAAAGAACGTACTGAAGAACGATATCACCCCAACTACAACGGTGGCGAGGCCCTCGATGATCTATCCCAACCCTATCAGCTCCGTCCCACACCATATTGCAGCGAAGCGAAAATGACGCACGAAGATCCACGACCACCCCAGCAAACCCGCGGTCCCGGACATGAACGAGATCCCGAATGCGAGCAGGCCTGAGAACGCTCCCGCGAGCGTGGCGCCGCCGAAGAACATTCCGACGCGGAACTGGATCATATGCCGCGGGTACCACAGCGTCAGGCTGATGGCGGAGTCAGTCAGGGACGGAGGTGGGGAGGGGAGGGGAGGGAGGGAGCGTACTAGTAGACGACGCCGGGGAAGAGACCCGCTTCTGCGATTCCGAGCGCTATGCGCGTTCCGACGAGTTGTGGGTAGCTGGTGAGGATCGTCGGTCAGTAACCAGTAAGTGAAGATGGAGGCGCTGCAACTTACGTCTTGACGAGACCCATGAGCGTCCTATGTTTGCGTTCAGTGCATGTCCTCACGGTACATCATGCATATAGACATACATGATCAAACCCCACAGCAGCTAATGACAATAAGGTGAGTTCCCGGGTTCATCGGAACAAGTCGCTCGACGCTTACCGTGATTCCCGGAAGCCACCTTGACGGGCGGAACTTCTTCAGGACCAGGCTGAGGGGGCGTGTGCGTCAGTACGGATGTGGTGAAGACCTGCTGACCAGACGTACTTGGCGGGACACTCGAACAGACAGTAAGGCTGTGGCGGGGACGCCTTAGACTTGCTCTAGATCTCAGCGGTAGTGGGTCTGGACTTACGACAAAGTACATGGTCTATGTAGTACGCCAATGAGCATCTGCGGTCAGGATTCCGATGGGGCGAGATGTGCTTACCAGAGCGATATTGTACTTGTTCCCCGTCAAGTGCAGCTGCGTCAGCAGGCCCTGCAACTTCGCATTTCCTGAGATCCGCTATCAGTTCCGCCGCCGCCGCCATGACATGCCCCAGCGCCGTGCGCAAGCATAGAGAACTCACCGATGTTTCCTCTGTCCAAGAACGAGCAGAGGTACATGAGCGTGAGGATGGGCATGAGCCGCAGGTCGATCTTGCGGTACAACGCCTTCTGCTGCTCGGGCGTCAGGTCTGGCGGCGGCGGGAGCGTGTCTTCTCCGCCGTACGCGAGGTCCGGCTTCACGGAGACCTCCTCCACGACCGAGTCCACCGCATTCTTCTCCAGACTCGCGCTGCGCGCATCACTGTCCTTCGCAGACATCGTCGCCGTGCTAGCTCGCTCCTAGTCGCGAATTGGCGTGCGCGGGTGCAGAGAACGTGAGAGACCGCAAAGACGTCAAGAGGCGCGACAGTGGTACTCGCTCGCAGGGAGTGGGGTGCGAGAGCGGCTCCGACCTGTCTGCACTTTCGCGAGTCTTATACCCGCGTCGAGCGTGTCGGGCGTCCGTGTCTCATACACACGCTAATCAAGGGCCCCAGACCCGAGCGAGCGGGCCCTGGACGAAGGTCACGTTGCGGTGTCCACAACCGCCCCGGGCGTGTCGCGATCGGTGGCTGCCCGCGCAGGCGCACCCGCGTAAAAGTAGAACGACAGGGGGGCCAGCGCTCTCCGGGACTACGCTGGCACTCCGCCAGCCGCGGATTCTCATGTGAACGCCTGCGCGGGGCGTTCCCAGGGGTGCGCGCCGGTTTTGGCAGCGGATGCGCGGGGAACATGGGAGGCGGAGAGCGAGATTCGAGTGCGGGGAATGATCGCCAAGTGTGGGGAAGGATGGCGTGCCTTGGGGGTGGGGTAGCGCAACGGCAGCCTCGGATAATGGTTGAAGTTCTGTGCCACAGTGGACGCCGCAAAACTGAAGTGGACACCGGTGCGGGGCGGGCGAAGACGGTCCTCGGGAGATAAGGACTTCCGGGCAGCGCTTGAACAAGTTTGGACGACAGATAATCTGCAGTTCGTCTTGGCTGGGGACCCATGACCAGTGTGTACAACTGGATCATCCAGTGTACGATAACACGCCGTCACTTCCGTTCGAATGGACGCGGTCTGTCTTCAAGAGCACATAAGTCGTAGAAACTCCCGCGATATGCCAATGCCACCGGACGACACGTACGTTCTGAGCGCGTCATGAGATGTCGTAGTCTATCTGCTGATGTTTATTACACTGCCTGCGGCGGGTGCGCGACTCTCTTCCCTGCGAACGAGCTCAGCTTTCGCCACATCTCGATTGGAAACATACATACCGGTGAAGAGGTCAGCAGGACAAGGACTCAGGCCCAGTGAGAACGCAGGCGATTCAGAGCGATTTGGAGCGATTGAGAGTACCAGTCTCACGAGTGAGAGCGAATTAGCGCGAGGGTGGCTGAAGCGTACGGGCGCTTCGTCCACCTCTCAAACAACCACCATCATCTACGTCCGCGTAATCGCACACAATCGCCGCCAGGGCGATTTAGACACATCTCTAGCGACCTACGCTGTATCCATGTCTTTTTGGAATGAAGTGCATGTCCTCACAAAGATTAGATCATTTGTGTGCTCCCTAGCCCGCTGGCCCGCATGTCGACAGCTCGGAAGTGCACCCCGTCGTAAGGCCAGCAGCCCGGCGTAGCATCGCAATCGGATCTGCGACGCATATATTGCAGTATGTCAACGCGTCGCTCACTAAGTGCATATATACTGATACTATGTACGACAGTCAGAGGAACCTGTACCCATACCCCTCAGTGCGACACTGACCATGTCTGTTCCCGGACAATCCAGTATAGCGCGGCCAACCCAGCAAGACCAATTTGTTTGGAGGGACTTCAGTTTCGAGGTTCGAACCCGACACGCCCATTTGGCGTAATCCAGTTCAAACTGCACCGGCGGTAGCCGGAGAACAAAATCAAATGGCCGTCTAATTAAAGAATCGCCATCAGAAGGCTCGAACCCTGGACCTCAAGCACCAGGAGGCTATTAGTACGGCACTTAGACCACTGCACCACAACGGCTATGAATGGCTAGGATCTGTATTGTATAATATACGTTGTATTACTTTCTTGGGGACTTGATAATATTCTTGAGACCTGCGCGAAGAGGACCCGCCATTCGTGCTCCCTCCCCTCCCTCGCTGCGCTCGGGGGGTCCCCCAAGCCGGGAGCACTCAGGCGGGCACTCTAAAGCCTCGTTCGCGCTTTAATACATACCGGCAGCCCCTGGGGACACACACAGAGAATGCAGATACCAACCCTAAGTTCCTAACCCTAAGCCCTAACCCTAAGCCCGAACCCTAATCCGAACCCTAACAGCACACCCGCTGCATCCCAACTGGGGAGGGAGCACGGTGTATCTAGTTTAATTGCGTCAGGTATACAGGCAGAGTGGCGCAGTTGGATCTGGCACTGTCTCTCAACTCGAGAGGGCACCGGTTCGATTCTGTGCTGGTCCACTTTTATTTATTTGTGCAATTTATTGGCCCAAGCGCCCAGATGAGTTCGAACTGGATTACGCCAAATGGGCGTGTCGGGTTCGAACCTCGAAACTGAAACTCTTGTTTGTTTGCGGATGCTTGAAGTGCCTGCAGTCAGGCAAAAGCAGATGTTCGCGCGCAACGTGGTTTCGCCACCAGCTGGAACGCGAAGCTCAAATCAAAGCAGGCCTCATTCCACGGCCAGACCCTTCGGCTCCGACACCGCGTAAGCGTGGCAGAGAGATGCACGACGACGCCTTCAGAGCCCCACCCCCGAAACGCGTCGCTTCGCACAGTTGTCGTGTCGAGCAGGAGAGGCCCCTCGGTACCCAGGAAAGCGGATCACGAAGGAGCGAAACCACGGAGGACCGTACACGCACGGATGTACCGGACTTGCCTCAGCATCTTCCAGACGCGCCCGCGGTTGCGTCATTACCGGTTTCCACTGCCTCTTCATCGAGTGCCACGGCGAGTGAACTCTGCAATGTGGCGCCAAGCTCGTCGTTGTCGAAGGTACTGTGCCATGATTTGTGCGAGTGAACACTGCAACTGATGCCCAGTACAGCACGACACGGACCCCCAACATGTCTCTCTGACGTCAGCGGTGGGCGCCCTATCGCGGTCCATAGAGCAGATGCTCTTAGGCGTCGAGGACGAGGGCGAGAACGAGGGCGCTGAGCACATTCCAAGCCCTGTCCCTGTTCTAGCGGAGCTGCCGGAGATCCGAGAGGTGCCGCCGCCTCCTGCTGCCCATACCATGTCTCGGGCGGGTATACCTCAGTTCGACCACGCACAGGCTTTCGTGGATGCGCTGCGAGCAAATCCGCGCCTGGAGGATACGCACCTCAGTGCAGACGTCATCAACCACCTCCGGAACCCCCCCACTTGCTGTCCTACCCTTACGCCCGACGAACGCCTCTCCATACGGCTCTATCTGGCTGACAGCCAAGGAGCGGACAAGATATACACGGACACGCGGAGAGCCATCCATGAACGTCACCCTGAGGACGAGATCCTCTCCCTTCATCTTGTGAAGAAGAAGATCGCCGAGTTGACTGGAGTGTACGCATTGACTCACGACATGTGCCCTAGGTCATGCATGGCGTACACTGGACCCTGGGCGACCCTCGACAAATGCAAGTTCTGTGATGAGTCTCGCTACGAGGACGAAGTTGAGCAACGCCGCCCTACACAGAGGGCGCGCCGACAGTTCGACACGTACCCACTTGGTCCTCAGATCCAGGCGCGATATCGCTCGCAGGATGGCGCTCAGGACATGCGGTACCGCCAATCACAGATGTCAAGGATCCTCGAGGAGCTACGACAGTCCGGAGACCTGGACCACATCAACGACATCATCGAAGGCAGCGACTTCTGGGACGCATGTCAGCGTGGCAAGATTTCTGAGGACGACACGTGCGTGCTCTTCTCGATGGACGGCGCACAGCTGTACGAGCACAAGGCCTCGAACTGTTGGATATACATCTGGGTTCTAGTCGACGTACACCCTGGCAAGCGCTACAAGAAACGCTACGTTCTTCCGGGGGCCATCATACCTGGACCAGCGAAGCCCAAACACTTCGAGTCATTCCTCTTCCCAGAGCCGTCTACATCGCGGTTTTCGAAACACCGTGGTGTATTTGTCCGAAATGAGTTTCGAAATTCGCTGGTGTAACGCAGTAAGCGCCCATGTGTGCGGCCTGCCTCGACGTCGGAAATACCTAGTGTAGCAAAGCATACCCCTGCAGCGTACGCTAATCCTTGGGCTTGGTTATATCGAGCATTCCGCCCAGAAACGACAGCCAAACCCCCGTCCCGGTGATTAAAAAAAAGCAGTATTGTTGCCCCCAGCCACATTCGAACCCATGGCATCCCGCCCGAACGAGCAGTCACGACACGATGGTGAAAGCGGTTACTGTTACACCACAGTACCATGATTGTAACTCGCTCTAATGGTTTGATATCACTTCATAGTTCCTCTGAGACCAGTTCATTCCGAAATGCAGCCGCCCATTTCGAAAGTGCCGCGCCCATTTCGAAATGAACTTCCTATCCGCGGGGGTGTCCTAGAAGAAGCATATCGGCGTTGAGAGCTGTAGTAGGCCTTTCACTGTCGCGTGAGTGCAGTGCCGCAGGTAGTGGATGTGTAATGGTATGCAGAACGAGTGCCGCCGACGGGTGAAAACCTGCCGCGAGGCAGGCGCCCAACTAGGCCCCGCTCTGTTTTGCCGACCAGAACCACAGTAACGGGCATCATCCCCGTTCCGTCGGTGCCCCGGTCAATTCCAAGTCTCCCCGGTCATCAAACCCGCATTCATGATCGGAGGTCGATCGAGAAAGATAGCTACGTCACCCCAGCGTGCTCGCTGAAAGGCGTCGTACGCCTCCCACCCGACCGTGTTCCTGTGCGCGACGCGAACGGTACAGACCTAGCAATCAATGATGTATTTACGCTACATGGGAGACCTATGGTTTCCTTGCGTCGACTTGCATGGATCTAGCGCGTGGCCGTGGTCAGCGGAAGGTCTCAGCCTCCCATCCGTACTTGCGCCCGAATCGGGTGGAAATGCTTTCCCGACAACATCAGAGCGGACAAAGGCTGTAGGGCTGCGTGTTACGCACCGGTCCTGAGCACTCTTATTCAACACATTGCCATGAATCTGGTGCGGTTCATGTCTCAAGGTCGTGAGTGCGAAAGAGACGACCTCGTGCTCACCTTGTGGTAGATCAAAACGCCCCCTCCCCATCGTTCCGGCGCGGTGAACTTGAATATCACACCGCCCAGCTGTTCGCAAGCGAAGCCGAGCTCGAGGAGGGCCTAATGGCAGAGCATGTGCTTTGAATGCCGCCGAGGCAGGTCTAGCAGCGCGTGACGTACCTCGACGAAAGCCTTCCAGCGGTATTCCGCCCTGGCATTTGGCTCTGCCTTGAAAATAGATGACAGAACCTGCAGACAGTGAGCTCGCGCGGAGGAGACATGATGGCGTAGACGCACCTCTTGTGAATGGCGAGACAAGTCCATACTAGTCGCCTGGAGGCTCAAGCAGCTGTGAGGTGTAACGTAGAGGCTGTAGAGGTTCCGACGTCGCCGTCCGCGAGAGAGTCCGTATTCAGGAAGGAGACGAGTGGGCCAGCAGTCTTCCGACGGATGGTGAGGTCGCCTAGTCGGTCCCGGCGAGCGGTGTTGCTCTGGTGGTGCGTAGACACAGGGTAGCGAGTGGGTCCGGCGTGGTGTGCCAAAGTGTGCTCGTCAGGCGCGCTGCATACAGTTCGCATGTCCCGCGCCCCGACGCCCATGGTTCCGCGTGCATCGGTTATTCTCAAAAAGCCTGAATATCTACGCACATACGCTACGCAAATCGTTCTCGTTGCATGCCTTACCTATGTGCGTTGAGCACGCGCCTGGCACCTATCCTCCGACCCTCGCTCCCTTTGAGTTACGGCGTAATGATTTGCAGGCGTTCATGACGCAACAGCCACGCTGTTACGGCTGCCAGCCTCTGCCGTCGTGCACGACACGTACGCGCAGAGAGTCGCGTCCCCGCCGCGCTCTGAGACTCTTTTCCAGCACCCCGAGGTCGGGCTTCATCCTCGAGCCCCACTTTATGGCGTCTGGCGTCTGAAGATGCGCCTTCCGTGGTCGGTCAGATGCAAGCGGTCCGTCTTCAAGGTGCCTGCTGGCACCACAGGTACGCGAGTAGGTCCGGCGCATGCCGCGCAACAGCCCTCCAGTTCACTTTCTCTAGCAGGATCGCGCCCGCATCCTGCAGAGCAGCCCGCCCAAGTTCTCACCCGGTCCCCGCGCTCGCGCAGGCGGCCCTCATCGTGTGTCCTCGCTACGGCTCTTGGCTGACACGGTTAATCGAATTGATGCGCAGCCTTCGGTGTGTCGCGAAAGAGGAGCGGGGCCCTAGCGTTGGTGTCCATGCTACCTCACCAGCCCCCCTCGCCCCCGCGAGCCCCTCCTTGCCCATGCGGGCATGGATTGACGAATACGGCGACAGTTCCACTTCCGGAGGGCTTGACGGAGGATCTGACGGCATTTGGACCTGAGCTTTCCTCCTCGACGTCTTGAGCCGCGCCACGTGCACCTGCGTCGACGAGCTTTCACCGTGGACGACCTCACGCAGTCAGCATCGTACGCTTCGACACCTCAACGTCCGGACCATTTCTTCCCTCATATTGCACTTCGACCTGGACCCGCGTCGACGCCCTCGCCAGCCTCCCCTCTCGCACTCGACATCCCCTCCCGGTCAACGTCGTACCCCTACACAGCTCGGCGCCCAGACAGGCTGCATCTGATCCCTCATGCTCTTGGTTGGCGCATGGGATTCTTCCGCCTCCTTGGACGCCCGGATGTCCCCCGTAAAGGGTGGAGGGAGGAGGCAGAGGAGGAGCATCAGCGAGGCCGCGGTGAGTGTACCGGATACATGCGCCGCCCCGCTCCCGGCCAGAAGGCGACATCGGTGCGATAGCTACGCATCCGCCTCCGCCCCGTCCGACAACACCTCCGTACGCTCGTCCTCGCCCATGCCAGTCTCGTCTGAATCCTCTGCGGCGAGATCGTGGCCGCCGCCTGAGCCTGGGATACCGAGCGGCTAGTGCGTCGTCAGTACAGGTTCGCTGTAGCAGATTTGCAGGCTCACCTCGTTGATCGCGTCTGGGAATCGTTTCTTCGCGTCTTCATGAAGGCTTTCGTACCTCCGTGCCTGTCTGTAGGACTCGTCAATACCGTACGCAGCTATCTGGATTGGCTGCGCACCTTCTGGCATAGGTAGCGCTACCGAGCTGGCCCGCCTTCTCGCGTGTCTCGGCTCGTTCGCGCCAAAGCCTCGCACTGTGGCCGAAGAACAGCAGCGTCCGGTACATTTCCTCCCGGCAGTACAAAACCTCCTCCCACCATCGTGTCTTCAATGCCGCGTGTCGGAACCAGTGTGCCTTCAAGCCTGCGTGGGGAGGTCTGCTTCGTTTAGCCTGCCAGTGAACGGTGCCACTTACAGTCCTCCATGAACTTCTTGATCGCCCCTTTACGCTGCCGCTCAACGAAGCGGAAATCGCCCCAGATCCACGCCGGCATGCGTCTGCTGTCTCCGTGTCTTCTTTCACCTGTGAAGATTACGAACGGTTTGCAGTCACTGTCGTCCAGTACCTTCAACTTCGGGTGGTCGCTAGGCAGCCCGAGGCGGCGTAATACGCCATAGACCTCGCGGTAGCGCGCCTTCGCGCTGTTGATGGCTGCGATCTTGCCTTCCAGGCGGCGGTCCATCGCGGTGTTCTTGATCACGCCACTGACGGTCTTCTTCCGCTGCTTGAGGTTCTGATGAGTGGTGAGATGTGCTCGGAGGGTGTCCAGGACCTCATGCGCTTGTCCCTCTCTGAGCTTGCGCTCAACGGCTACAGCCTCCTTCATGGCTTCGTGAGAGCGAATAACGGTGTGATAGTCGGACGGCAGGTGCAGCTTCACCTCGTCAAGCCTGTCGATCATGTCGCGCATGTGTTTCGCGGCTGCCGCCATTTTCTTGCGCTTCGTAGGGGAGGCGGTTGCAGGCTCCGTCTCAGAGCTCTCCCATGGATCACGGCGGGGGAAGAATGCCGGTAACTGCTCTTCATCCACTGTGTCGCAGGCCGCCTCGACGGCGGGCGAGAGATAGGCTTCCTGACTGGCTTCGCAACGCACAGCGCGTTGCAGCAAGCCATCCAACTCCTTCCCCAAGCAGCTTCTCTGCACTTCCGATCCATCGGAACGCTCCATGCGCCTGCGCAGGTCGTATCTACCCAGCTCACATTCAGCATTCCGTCCGCCCGGACGCAATGTGTACTCACACCGTCTCCTGGATGTCCAGTGCCTCCTGGATGTAGCCGACGAGGCCGAGGGCGCGCCGGTTTTTCGTCTTGAGGGGCTCTGCGGCGAGGTCGTCCGCGATTTGTTTGGTCGTCAGTGCTTCCAAAATGCCAGCCCGTCAGCAAACGAA
This sequence comes from Trametes cingulata, assembly GCA_022385765.1. Classification (NCBI taxonomy): domain Eukaryota; kingdom Fungi; phylum Basidiomycota; class Agaricomycetes; order Polyporales; family Polyporaceae; genus Trametes; species Trametes cingulata. The sequence continues at coordinate 144,658 of MU277992.1, forward strand.
GCAGGCATGGATGAATTCCGCTGACCTGCGTCCTTGCCGGGTTCGAACGGGTTTTCCAGGTGTTTGTGCTGCCCCACGTCCACAACCCGCTTACTCCACTCACGGTGCTCTGCCCGCCACTGCTCTAACAATTGTTCCCCTGCTGCGTCCTCTTCCTCCTCCCATGCGTCTTCGTCTTCATCTTGTCCTTGAGACTGTGCGCATCCGTCTCCCCGGGCGCCCGAGCGGAGCCGCGGTCTCTCAGCGCACGCCCGGTCTGTGTGCTCGCGCTCGCCATCGCACGCACCCGCGACAATGTTTGCTTCCGCAGCCGCGTCCGCGCCCTCTCCGTCCCCCTGCCCACCATCTTGTTCGGCGTGCCTCCGCTTCTTCTTGTGCCGCTTCTTGATACTTTGCTCGACCGAGCTCAGGTACTCCTTGGCGCTTTTGAGCTGGTGTTCGGCATTCTTGTGTCTCTTCGCAAGATCACGCGCTGGCAGACGTCAGCATCGCCATCCTTCACGCTAGGGCCCTCAACTCACGCATATCGTGCACGTGCTTGACGTTCAGTGCCGAGTAGTGCCGGTTCAGCACGTCGTGACGATGGCCCGGGGTCATCTCTTTGGTGCGCCGAGCGATCGCGTTCGTCACAGCCCAGATGCGTTCGAGCATCTCTCCGTCGGCCATTCCAGCGCCGGGCAGGTAGTGCAGGGAGTGCTTGTGCCGGCATTCACCCTTGTGCATGGCGAGGTGGTACTTGCCTACGCCGGCGACAATTTCTGGGAGCTCGGCGGAGACAATTGAATCCAGCTCGTCCAACATGACGCCGAACTCCTTTTCGAGCCGGCTCCGAAGGTGCTTGATGTATTGGCAATGGATGTCGTACGTGCCGACGAGCAAGAGCAGCTGGAGGTAGCGCTGAAGCACGGACACCAAGGCGAAGTCGACGAAGCGGTACCTGTATGGCCATCAGCATCTCACAGCACACATAGGACGGTTGCATCGACCACTTACTCCTCAGCCTTCACAAGATCCACAATGCCCCCGGGGAGCATGAACATGTGCTTGCAAGTGATGGCCACAATGCCCGAGACCTTCCCCTTGTACTTCCCGCTACCCATAGCCGCGAACTTGTTGCAGTCCGACTCCTACTCCGGGTATTAGTGACGCCCTCCTCTTGGGCGGCCGTGAGACGCACCTTCACCTTCACCCTGGGGGCCTTGCTCAGGAACTTCTTCAGGTCGGCGGTGTTCGCAAAGTACCCTGCCCCAGCAGACATCGCCTCATCCGCCGGGTCCGCGTTGTTGTCCTTCAGGTTGAGATGATAGTTACCGTCGATGGAGTATGTGAGGGCGTCCAGGAAGCTGGATCTCGTGGGTCAGCCGTTTGCTTTCATCCAACTCGCCTTGAGGCAGGCGTACCGGTAATCCTCCTCCCTCAGGTGCCAGCCCGTCCGCATGTTGATCCCCGGTTGGGGACAGGCTGGACACAGCACACACAGGGCCCCGCTCTCCATCGTGGTGCCCGCGCGCACGCCGAAGCGACGACACTGGTGTACGTGCGTGAACTGCCGGACGGACATGTTGAATTCGCGATAGCGATCCTGCGAGCGCGTTAGATGAGCCATGGCGCAAGTTTGCTGCCCGTACCTTCACCCTCCATGCAAATGTGTTGTCCGTCGTGATCTTGAGGTGCTTGAGGTAGTCGTGCACGTTCACGTTGGCTTCGTGGCTGAGGTTGTCGAAGGCCCGGAGTGCAGCAAATGTCGTCGCGGTATGAGGCTTAGTCCACGTTGCAGGCCAAAGTTTGGCTTGTAGAAGCTGATGGGGTTCCTCGAGCGCATTGGCGCATCTACAGAACTTCACCGGGAGCTCCGTGATTCCGCGCTCATGAACGATCACCATCCTCCGCGGCGAGTTGTTTGGTTCCGGGCATGGCTGTCCTCCATGGCCCAGGTGTTCGACGTAGCCCACCTCCGCCAGCGTGGACTTGCGCCAGCACCGCTCCTCGGGGTCCCAAAGATGCACGGCGTGGAAGGGCGTTCCAGCATGCTCCCGGAGAGCACAGTCTACACAGAGGTGGCGGGAATGCAAATGGTCTTCGCACCGCAGAAGGGTGGCCCCTCCGAGAGGAGTGGTTGTGGCTGGGCTTTGGCATCCGTCGCAAGTGAAGGGTGAAGTGGGGGGACGTTCTTGCCAGTCGAGCTGGTCCTGACTTGCCGCGGCATGTTCCCTCATAAATCTTCCGAGGATGGTCGAAGGCTGCAAAGGAGTCAACATCAGTCAGAGGTAAGGGGGCAGGCCGTACTCACGAGGTAGTCTGCTCCCTCCCCTATCGACGAGTCTCCCTCCGACCCGTCCATCTCGTCCATATCCTCCCAGAGGCCATCCTCCGGATCGTCCTCCACCGTGGTCTTTGAGGAAGGGCGTCGCTCACCGGTGTGGGACGGAGCACCGTCCTCTCGAAGCGCTGCACCCTCGTCGCCCTTGACCCCCCAAAGAGGAACGTATGGGCTGGGCGCGACGTCCCCGGGATGCTCCTCAACGACGCGGACTCGCTTCGTTCGCAGCGTGGCTCCGAGTTTCGAAGTTCGGGGGCCCTTTTCCTTCCTCCTTGTCATCTGGAACGCTAAAGTGAGCGGAATGCGTGTGGCAATGAGGGGATTGGTTTTCTTTTTTTCGCGAGTGGGTACGTAGGAGAAGGGAAGGGCTTGGAAGGCTACAGCGCCAAAATGTACGCGTTTCGCCATTGGACCTCTGTGCCACAGCCATAGCAAACCCATCCCTTCTTCTCTCGGGTAGTCGCCGCGCAATGGATACAGCAACGCTTCGGGCCCATTCATTCGATCAAATTGGGGCCTACGGTGTATTCACCCTGCCAATGGGCCCTTGACATGCACCTCCCTCTATCTAACGCGCGACATTGATTGGGGTAGTACTGCGAGAATGTGGAGTGTGTCGCACGAGCGGAATTACAAAGGGAGAGCCAAAATAATGTTCGCAAAGACTACACCAGCGGACTCGACATGTACCTACGGCACGGTACAGGGATCCTCACCTCGATGTCCCTCCCGCCTCGACTTCCACGGCGATTCATAACTCGTCTGTCTGCTATCCCCGAACGCTGCGGATGAGGCACAGATCGATGGTGGACAGCTCAGGTCAAGCATGCGTACCAATATTGATGATTGCCTTGATGCTGCCCTACATATGGTCTTGAAAAAGGCCGTGGTGACGTGTTATGGTGCGCGCTGCATAAGTGCGGCATTAGCAGTAATTGTAACAATTGTCCACCCCGTCGCCTGGCGCGCGCAGGCCTCCGGGTTCCAGGGTCGGAGCGCACGCTCAGCTCGCGACGCGCCTGGAAACGAGTGGGTAAGAGGCAGAAGGGACTTACCCACCGAGGTGCTGGGGTGCTATTGAGATGTGGGGCAGGGGCCGTTGGCCAACGCTGTTCATTGGACCGGTAGTAGAAGACCTGGTCCGTCGAGTCGCTCCACCAGGTATAATCCAGGGAGGGCCAGAGAGGGAGACGGTGGTGTGCTGGGTGCAGAGATTGTCGAGAGGCGTTTGCGGCGGGGTGTCCAGACGTTCGGGGGTGCGTACCAGATGACTGCTGCCACCTGGCACGCACACCCCACCACAGGACGAGCAGACCGGCCTGGGAGCCGGTGTGCTCATGTCCCGATGTGGTTCATTCCTGTATATCGTCGCCCATGAGTGGCGAGTAGCGATGCAGGTGCTGAGGCAGCGGAGGGGTGCGAGGGCAGGAGTGCGATGCATAGGGCGACCAACTGCAGACAGAAACATCCGACTCGAGAAGTGTGAAGTGTGCCGGCCCTAAAGTACCGACACCGCGATCCCGTGACAATGGGGCCTAACTGCCCGATCGCGTTATCGTCCTGCCTGATTGGCGCGCTCCTACGTGGCGACTCACCCTCCCCGTCCTGCTCGCTTCCCGTCGCCTCGCCTTCCACCCAAATTTCTCGCCCGACGCGTGAGTTTCCTGATGCTAGCCAGTGTCATCGTCACTGACGCCAGGGCATAAATAGTTTCCTCCGATACCATCAAGTCGCCTCTGCCTTGAGCACGACGCACGAGCTATCAAAGCTTGGCCGTCTGTGCTGCTCGGCCCGCATCCTATCTGCACCGTATACCTGTACGGTTGCGTGGGATTGCACCACAGAAGACCTCCCGGAGCACGCTCGTCTCAAGCCGCCTCAGCAAGCCAGGATCCCCCCACGATTTTCTTCACTTACAGTACGACCTACGCGTCCTCGGTCGCAACATGTCGCCTCCCGACGCGTCCAGCCCCGCGAAGAGGTTCTCGAGTCTCCGCTTCGTGCGTTACAAGCCAGGCGAGCGGACAGTGGAGTCAGCTGCTACCGATGTTAGCAGCGGCGCCGCTAGGAGGTATGCGCCTTCATTTTGCGCACGATACGCGACTGATGCTAGGAATCCACAGGTCCGATGCTCTCGTCTCTGACAATGCCGGGCCCTCTAGATCGGTCGAGCCTGTGCAAGGTGGAGGGGCAGTTCCCGCGGTTGCCCCGAGAGTTCCTCCAACTGCCGCCTCCGCACCAAAGGGCCCGCCAAAACTCAAGGCCACGGGCATCCTCGTACTCCGTAGGTCCAAGCACATCTCTCTCTTGATCAAGTGGCTGATGTTTGTTAGGTCCCCCTGTAACCCCGCCATTCGACGGCCGAGTCGCCGCTCAAGGGTTCTTCTCCGATAAAGTCGTCACAAGTCCTAACATGGACTTTGTCCCGGAGTTTCCGGTCGAGCGGCGCGTCATCGAGACCTTCGACGACGGACTCTGGGGAGTGCATGAATATTCTCGGTGGCCGCAGGTCCTGGATCCGCATATGATGCACATCGCATGTATACCTGTTCAATCTACGACGCCATCGGTCTCTGGGCCTGCACATTCAGTGCTGTGGCGGACCCTCGATCCGCAGACTAGCTGGGAGGAGGATGAGGCCACGGGCGTGAAGGGACTCGGCTTCATCATAGCAGACCTCCGAGATGAGCTCGTCCTCGCCGCCGAGGACGTTCTGGACTCTCTCACAACGACTACGTGCCTGGACCAGCATGTGGTCGACCACTGCAAGTTCCTGAAGCTGGTGCTTCGCCAAGCACTCGATCGATTGCAGCAACTGCCTGCGCGTCGCGGCGTCGCAATCGCGGTGGCGGCTCATGTACAACGCCTGAGCCTGGAGTTGCTCGGGATGAAGACCTACATGGAGGTCGTGCTGCCAAGGATCAACTCCTCTGCCGACTACTCCCTCCTCGTGCTCCCGGTGCTCGGTGCATTTGTTCGGGAAGGCACCGCCGCCCAGACCCTGACACGAGTAGGCCTGCCGACGTGGTTCCTCCAACCGATCACTCACCAACTGCGAGTCTGGGAAATCGTCGAGGTGCGCAAGGTCCCGCAGTGGTTTTCCCGCCGAGAGTCCGAACCCCCGATCTACCATGACCCCGGCCGACTGGCGGGAGTCACCAATCTCACGGGCAATTGGCTGCGGACGATGGCTGTCAGCATCTCCGAGGTCATATGTGACTTACGGCTTGCCTCCCTCGACGACAATCGCGGTCAGAGCTCCGCGGCTAGTGAACCATCTGCCGTGAAGCGTCGCCGCATCGATGGGGGTCTTTCCTCCCAGCACTTCGTCATGGCCCCCCCCAAGCAAAGCCGCAGCGGGAGCCAACGAAGGGGCATAAGAAAACCCGGCGAGGGCAGCGCAGAAAGGGGAAAAGCGATCAGACTAGCCCGTCGGGTTCGTCCACAGGGGCCGGAGCGCAACCGAGCCGATCAGAGGGCCCCTCCACTACTCACGACTCACTCGATCGCGCCCCGCCGCTCGCGCGCTCTGGGCCGACGCAGGCGGAGCATCCGTCCCGCGTGTTTCGGCCGCCCGCTCTCTATTCGGTTCCCAACGTCTGGGCCGAAGCGCTCGCTGCTGTGTCCCCCGTGCCTGAACCGCCCGCATCCTCGGTGTATTTCTACGCCCCGCCTTTCCTCATCGACGCCGTAAGCAGCTCTGAGATGCTTCCTGAGGCTAGGGGCGGGCAGTACAGCACCACGGTGGATCGCAAGGCCCCGCGGTACGTCCACAACCTGGTGCGAATCCGGAGATTCTGTCGGGCCAGACTATTCGACCCGTCGATGTCCAGTCAACCCCTGACGATCGCCGAGTGGCGTGCCGCCTTGTGGGGGGACTATGACCCTCGGACGCATCCGATGAAGGGCGACCCTTCTGCTGAGCTCCGACGCGCGCAAAGGCGACAAGACCTCCGGAACGGCATCGGACGCCTGTTCGGGCGAGTCGCGCTCCTTCCGAGCTACAATGAGCTCATCCGACCGCGTTTGCAGGACACAGAGGTCTCTCTGCACGATGCGACAACCAACCGCGACGTTCAGCGACTGTTGCTTTGGGAAGCTCACGAAATCAATTTCCGCTGCGAGCTCATGGCGCTGGATACCCTGCTCGTTCAAAGATCGACCTGGCAGATCCTCCATCGATGGGAGCGCGAAAGCACAGTTTCCGCGGTTTGGGGTAAGCGTTCGTCCGTGCTCGGGGTGCTCCCCATATCAGGACCGAAGCGCGCCCCGCTCTGGGCCTGCCCTCCCGACGCGGCGGACGCTGAGGCCCACGCCTCCCTCTGCTCCTTCTTGGAGCTGCTCACGAGATGGCCCCAGTGTCCTCAGTGCATTGTGGACGGATATGTTCGAAGCGAGGGATGGACATCGAGCCGCTTTGCAGAGTTGCGGCGCGCGGCCGTGAAATTCTACGTGGATACCTTTGTCAAAATCTACAGTCGGCTCCCGGTACCCCCGATCGTCGTGGACCTCGGCGAGACGCGGGATTTACGATAGGCAAGTATTTTGTATAGTGCTACTACTCAATATCATTGTGCTCTCTCTCCGGCTGCACTTTCACGGCCGCCGCATTGATCGGTCAATTTTACCAGCGCGAATCACGGTGCTAGACTTCGGTCACCCGACTGATCAGCGTACATTGTCTCGTCCCTCCCGCATTATCTCAGCGCCCGGAGCCATGCCAGACCAGTACTCCCTCAACAGGGAAGAGAAGGAATGGCTCATCCGACACTTCGATGACCCAGACGTGCTCGAGCTTCTCTATGCGCACAATCAAAAGGAGGCCGCTAAACTCCTCACCGAGCGATTTCAGGCCGCGTTCAGCCAGCCGCGCGGTCCAGAGTCCGCTGCAGACGTCGAGGCGCGGCGGAAGAAAGCACGGGGTGATGCGAAGGAGCTCGTGGTCGCTATTCCCGCGGAGACGCAGGAGGAGTACGAAGAACGGAGGGAGAAGTTCCCCGAGGTGAGCATGGTATGCCTCCGCCCTCATCACCTACTGACACGTTACAGCGAGTGTGGGGTTGGCTCAACCGAGAGCTACACACTCAGTCGAAGCGACCCCATCACCGAGTTCCCTTAAGCCGCGCCGCCCCTCCCAGCACCGCCGTGCCCCAGATCCCCCGTGCGCGCAAGCGTCGTGACAAAGACGGACTGGACGTTTACGTCTCGGAGCGCTCGCAAGGGTTCTCCGGCAAGAACAGCGCTGGCAAGTTCGACATTGGGTTGCTGAAGCAGAAGTCGAGCCGCGAGTGGGGCGAGATGTCTCCTGCTGAAAGACAGGTGTACGAGGACCAGGCGGCGGCTCTCAACGCAGCGGCCGAACCTGAAGAAGGCAGCGAAACCCCGCGCGCATAGTCAGTCCGTCCTTCCCGCGGTGTTTGCGCAGTCACTGAACGTCGCCTAGTCGCGCCGACAACATCGCGAAGTGGCTGGATCAAACCTTGGATGCACTGCATGAGCAGACGGCATGGGCAGGTCTCATCATCGCGGCGGGGCCAGACATAGACGGACAGATGAGGTTGTACGCGTAAGTACTGCACGCATCCTCCGAGCACCTGTGCTCACGCGTTCGCAGGGAATGTCGCGGCAAAAACCGACAGGGACTCGATCTGCTGCAAGCCATCTGCGTGCTGGCGAGGTGGACCCCCCAAGAGTTCGAGGCCATCATGAACTTGTGGATGGAACAAGCTCGAATAGGTGCGCCGGCACCACGGCATGTCAGTGCTATATCACGTCTAATCGCTTTTACAGGGCCCGCCGCGTGGTCCCAGGATACATGGATGCAAACCGCGGACGCGGAGATCCTCAGTATGTCTATGCCGCCCTGTGAGTTGACGCCACTGACACTACATCAGGAATCCGGCAACGGGGCAAGCAGAGCCAGACTCCGTCAGTACGGCCCCCAAAGGTGCCGACCCAGAGTGCAGTGCCGCGGGAGCCGCCCAAAGTGCGCAGGAAACGGCCGCTCAAGTCTAGGTCAGTCGTGAGCTCCTCGGAGTCGGAAGGCAGCAGCGCATCCAGTACGGCTCCATCTGCACAGAGCCGTGATGCGGACGGATCGGCGTCGAGTTCTCCGGAACCGTCTGGTGACGAAAGCGACGCAATCGGTATAGCTCAGCTCTCTCGCCAGGCGACGCAACAGCACCAGCGTACGGCGACCACATCGGCAAGAGCGAGCAGCCGCGGCGACGATGAAAGGGCCCGCGTGTCATCGGACGACGACGCTGCCGAACCACCTGATGATGACCGTACAATGTTCGCTCTCGACGAATCTGACGCCGATAGACCGATAGTCCCCCACGCCGCCCTTGATCCCTCAACTCCGCCGCGGGGTCGGGCCTCTCCAGGTAAGGGGTTACGCAAGCGCGGTGCATATACGTCTGACCTGCGTCGCCGCAGCCATGGACGAAGGGATCGTCGCGCCGGTGGTGATGGAACGCTCAAACAGAGCTGGGCAGCGGCGCATCGCTCAAGACACCGGTAGGTCACGAAAGGCCACGCAGACGTCTGGAGTGACGATGTACGAAGAGGGACAATCAGCTGGGCCTGCGGTGACGCATCGACCGACGCGTGATATCAGAGCCAGCCAGCGGGCATTAGGGTTGTCCGGGTATGTGACGCGAGGACGTAGCATGCCACTGGCAATGTGCGCTGACACGTACTCTCAGAGTTTCGCTCGTATCGGATCCTACCAGAGATCTCGACTCGACTGCGCTCACAAAGGCATCTGCCAGCGAGCAGCGACCCAGCAAGTCACGCAAGCGGGTGTCGACGCAGCCGAGTGAACGGGAGCACGTTGCAAAGAAGGGCCATCGCTTGCACACCGCCGACAATGCAGAGCGAGGAGAGTCTGAAGAAGGAGGGCGCGGTAAGGGTGTGCGTGGGCGGCGGCGTGCCCGGGGCCATCGACGGTGAACGTAGTGTAGATGCTTTCCGTTCATGACGCACGCGCGCACTCGCGCGTGCGCGAGTCTTTGATCACGGCGGCGCTCTTAGAAATGCAGATCGGCTAATTTCCGGCCCATGGCCATAGACGAACTTCGTGGCGTGCCTGAAGTGAGTTTGCGACGACCCCTGATCGCACCCATCGAGATACGGGGGATCTGCCGCCTCGCACGCTGGATGATATGTCGGTCACAGATCCGACAGCCTGGCTGGGCTCTAAAAAAAAGAAGTGCCCACGCAAAACCAAGCGAAGCACCTGCTCGTCTCCCCCCTCCCCGCCATCCCTTTGCCCTCTCCTGACCGCGGTACACCATGTTGACCATCAACCTCTGGACAAAGGTGAGTGCGGCTGCGTCCTCGCGTCCTCGCGTGCCGCCGGCTCAGATTGACCATGTTCTAGGACAATTCACCGCCGTTCATCAGAGAGATCGGAGTGGGCGATGATTTCGGCCTTGCAGATTCCCTGTGGATGATACGGCTGTGCGGGGGGTACGTCCATAGCCTCTTGGAGCTATGGAAATTCGAGGACGGCGACTGGAGAACCGAGCAACTTCTCGCTTGGTTGGAACGCCCCGCAGCGCATCACACCGGCATCGTCATAGCCCGCATGGTAGGCGTGCAGGCGTGCTTGGGGTTGGGAGGAGCCCTCGACGCCATGTACGCGGCGCAAGGGATGCGCGTGCCACCCCCCGCTGCAGAGATCTCAACCGTGAAGTTCGTGAACTGGGGCTCGGTGCGTCTCCCAGCCAATGCGTCTTACGCCGACCTGACTTCGCCGGCAGAACGGCAGCGCCCCGGTTGTAGCAAGCCTGTGTGCGCTGACCGCTCGAGGCGACTTCGATGTTCAGAACGACCTCTCCGACATCCTCTGCGTCCTGGGCTATCGTGGTGAGGGTGGGGAGGATCGTTTGGACGTCTTCGACTTCGTCCATCAAAGCTGGACGATGGTCAATCCGGACGGCAAGGACGGCGTCAAGGCTCTATTACAGTACAAGCAGCCGTTCATTTTGACGAAGGGCGTGACCGTGCGCATCACCCCTGGCCTCGGACGGCTGTTAACTGAAGCCGAGAATCTGCGTGTCGCCAAGGAGTACTCCGGGGTAAGCACCTCAGCCTGGGCCTCTGGCAGAGCTGACCCTCATCGTTCCGCCCAGACTCAAGGTGAACCGGGCCACAAAGAGTCACAAACGAACGCGCACAGCAAGCCTGGAGAGGCCGAGGTGAGCTTCTGTGAGGCTGTTTCCGGATTCCTCTGACGTGCCACGGCCAGGTCGGACCATCGCGGGGTGAAGGGATGAGGGACGTCAAGGAAGAGCGTGCCGACGACGCGGGACCATCCACCGCCCGAGCCAAGCCGCAGTCCATCCGAATCAAGCGTGCTCGTAGCCATAGCTCTGCTAAGTTGACTCGCGCCGACACAGAAGAGCTGCCGGAGCACCTGAAACCGTTCGTTTCGCAGGAGGGCTCGCGGGAGCGACTGGACTGGACTCGAGGGGACACTAGATCCAACCCTGTCGAGTTGTAATGTCTGTAGTACCGACTTCGCCGACCGGCCCATGTCTTCGTGTATCCCAATGATCCTCGCGCGTTTCCGGTTTGTTCTGCAGTCCTCTCATTGTAGTTCGCGCATTGTAGCCTCCGTGCACGTCCGAGATATCACGGCCGACATAGAGGTGCAACCCTCAGGAACCATGGTGAAATCGAGATCTCGATCTCGAACGGCAGCCGTCCGCGGTGCCCCCACGAACGGCCAGCGCAAGACCGAGCCAGTGGAAATCCCGACCTGAATCCACGTCGCAGGATATGGGCGGCCCCCAGAAATTTTTTTTCGGGCGTGTGGGGACAAAATGTTCCTCGATCACCAAACGTCTACTTCCACGAATGACCTGGAGGGCAGGGTTTCCTTCTGCCGCCGCGTTCCCCCACCCATCGCGCGACTCCCTCCCACCCGCGTCGTGGACACGATGCCTCACATTCGATGCTACCCACGGCCTGGCAACGTCAAGGCGGACCCCGAACCGCACGACTACGGGACACACTCGACGAACTACAGTGCTCGACTTCGCGAGCTGTGCAACCGATACGCCTCGCCCGAGCCAGCCCACAAAGGCGCCTGCAAGTGCACTACCGAGCCTGTGAGGTTCAAGGTCCAGTTGTGCTTCGCCAAGTACATCGCCGGAGCTTGGCAGCGCATCGTACGTGCCCCTTGTGTTTCCGTTGGACCTCACTCACCCAGTCACAGTGTGTTCGCTGCGGCAGGCGGAGATTTGTCGAGCAACCGGGGCCCAAGGAGTTCCAGCTGGAGGAGATCGAGGCGCAGCGCGACGAGGACGCCGTGAGGGAGCAGATGGACGCCGACGAGCGCCTGGCCCTTCGCTTGGAGAAACAAGAGCGCGCCGCTCTCAAGAAGGAAGAAGCCGCGAACGAGAAGGCACGCAAAAAACAGGCCAAAGCGGAGGCTGCACTCGCTGCGAAGCAACAGAAAGCGGAGGCTGCGCTCGCTGCGAAGCAACAGAAAGCGGAGGCTGCGCTCGCTGCGAAGCAACAGAAAGCGGACGCGAAGGCCAAGAAGAAGAAGGAAAAGGCGGACGCTGACGCGCGCGCGAAGACGAATGAGCCCCACGTTAAGCGGCGCAAGAAGAAAGGCGTGCAAGCTGCAGCGAAGGCCGTCCTCGACCAGGGCAACCGGCTCGTGGACAGGCTGCTCGAAGCGGTGCCCAGCATGTCAAAGGACAATACGTCCACCGCGAAGGTGCGTCTCTCTCTAGGGCGGTATTGATTCCTGTAACTGACGTTACACGTGTGCAGGGCAACAAATCCCAAGGTGCAGGAGCCGGCAAAGCCGCTCTGGAGGTGAGCAGCGTATACGAAGTCACCGACGCCCATTGAATTTCGGCCAGGACTCCGGCAATCGATTGATGGGTGGGGTACGTTCACCCTCATTGCAGCACGCCGCAGCGAAGGAGCGCGAGGTCAGCATTCCTACGGAGGGAAAAAACCGCGTCGTCGTCGGAGATGACGATGACAGCGCACAGGATTCCGACAGCGTATATGGCTCCGTAGGTCATGCATGTAGTGCGAACGTGCGAAGTACTGACCCTCGCCGCCTAGCTGACCGCCGACGACGCCTCGGCCGAAGCACTCCCAAGCAGCTATGACATCGTCAACGGTTACGAGCCAGTGAGTACTGACGTACGTTGCGCCTGGCCGCGCTGACAAGGATTAATAGGGCTTCGTCAATTTGATCTTCTGGATCAAGGTAGGGGCATGGTCAGCACTACAGAGTGCCCTCGGCTAACGAAGCTGTAGGATCGCGAGGCTCCTCTGCAGATACCGGTGAAAGTGTTCGACCAGGCCCTCTTCTACGCCTGCTACCTCAGTGACTATCCTGAAGTGCGGCAACACGCTACGGACGCCGCGTTCCCCATACTGTATTGGGACGAAGCGATGACAGGCTGGCAAAGACAGCTGTCCCCCAACGACGTGATAGAAGTCCCTCTGTGGTCGCGCGCGGTTTTCATCCGTCTGTCTACTGTGAAGATCTGCGAGGGGTTTCCGCAGGCACTCCGTCGTCTGCAGTTCGATCACGAGGCCCACGAGATGGATGAGGAGTTCGCTCATGACAGCCTGAACGCGGCAGAAGCCGTCCTGCAACGCGAACACTCGGACGAGTTTGTTTGGGTGGTCTTCTGGTGGACCGTACGTGAACTACCTGACTGCGCGTGGTGACCGGCTGACACCTTCTACCAGACGGAGCATTTGCCGCATGCTTGGAAAGCGGCGGTGAGCTCATGGAGGAACCGCGAGGTCGACCTCAGGATGGCGGACTTCGAAGAGCCGTCAATCCTTCACGCTCACCCCGAAATCGAGGTGTGGATGCCGAAACAATGCCAGTGGACGCTGCACAAAACCGAGAAGCCGCTCCGTTTGGGCGCCACTACCCACACCATCCTCGTGCGCTGCGGTACGTGGGCCTGCATGCCAGGTTTGGGAGTGGAGCTGTCAATGTTGGGCGAGCCCACGGGCCCGGCGCCGATCCCGCCTCCCCTGCGAGGACGTTCTGCCTCGGTTGCACTCGTAGAACCACCCGCAGCGTCCACTTCCCGGCATCAAAAGCGCGCGCGCTCGGAGTCCGTGGAGATTCTCGACCCGGACGATCCAGCCACGCAGGCGATCGAGATCATCGCGCTCGCGAAGAAGCGGAGGCGGACGCTGCAGCGCGAAGGGCAACAGGGATCGTAGTACCAGCCGCATGGCCACCATGTACGCGCGCGTCGCTATGCTGTGAACAGAGCAGAACGAGTTTGCCCGACATCGTACGATCGGGAATACCCCTAGGGGCCGGTTGAGTACGACCGTCTGCACGACCAGTACCAGCCACCACGGTGCAGTGGTGTCTCATATGTACACGGAGGGGCACGAGGAGGACACGTTGTCTGAGTTGCGTGACGGAGTACACGACGGCGGCGGAAATGCCGCGCACAGTTACGCCTGGATGCCACAGAGTCGACATGCCGCGCCTCCCGCTCGAGGCGGCCCTCACCACTAGCCTTCCGTACGTAGATAAGGAGCGACTGTCGTCGTAAGCTCGCTCCCTGGATCAGTCGCGTCTTGCAAGGGGTTGCGCGCGCGACGTTTCACTGCTGGATGATCTGGGCGCGGACGGGCCTTGCCAAGATTGTAGCCAATACGACGCGTATCCACCATCCCTCGTCGCATCCGCTGCACGAGCTGCGTTGCAAGTCGCGCACGGCGACTATGATAGATTACCCCAGCCTTTCGTTCTCTCCTCGCGCTCTATGTTCCCCGCTTTCTGGCCCGCTTCCTCCGCGCGCCCGTGGTGGACCCGCCGAAAGCCCTCCAAGGAAGACCTTCGCCCGAATTGCTCCTTCTCGGACCGCGCAGGAGACTGCTACAAGTACGCTTGCATTGCAGCAGCTCTTCCTCGTCCTCGAAACCCGTCCATCCGCCCAGGAAATTCGTCTTCTCCACCGACCTGGGCACTCCTCCGCGTACGACTACGACGCCGCTTCCGACTCCCACACCGTCTACGAGCCCCGCACGCCCTCGCACCACCCCCGCGACCGCATGTTCAACCAAATGTGCGACATGACCTTCTCGGAGATCAACCTCTTCCCGTCCGGCGGCATTCTTGCACAACACCTCCCCCAGGTTCCCAACAGACACTCGGTGTACTCCACCACGTCCGTCCTCGAGCCTCACCACCAGAAGGAGGGCGACCTCCCCCAGAGCAGGCGGTCCTACTGGTCATCCTCCTCCAATTCTCCTGGCGAGTCCTCACAGGGATACGTCGTCCTGCCGCTCGCCGCTCGCCAGGTACGTCTGCATCTCGGTCCAGAGACCCGGACAGCGCGAGCGAGGGAAGTGGCTCACGAACCCACAGCAGAACCGCATACGATCTCACACAGCCGAACGACACGTATCAGCCAAGCGGGCCTTCCCCGACGCCCAAACGCCGCGGGCGCGACGCATCAAGAGGCCCTCAGCGTCGGAACCGAACTCGCTATGCCCGCGCGGTAGTACGCTTCACGGTTATGGAAGCGTGTCGATGCGAGCATATCCCACTCTCTGAGGATCCGACCGTCGTGTAGCGGTCAGCTCACGCCGTGCTCTGCATGGCGAAGTCGGATGGCAGGGCCGTCCTCTGAAGTACGTCTTGACCGCCCTTCTGAGCGTGCATACAATCGCACACCAGAACGTGTGATAAACTGGCCCTATCGCACTCCGGCACTGCTCTCTCACCTCTGCTGTGCGCGGGTGACGACCTGCCACTCTTCTACGCCGAGGAGGCGGGTGAGTACGAGCATCCCCACGACGATCAGCCGCAACCAGGGTGAACGCGAGTGTCATATGCCCACGGAAAGGCGGGCAACAGGAGGGAACATTGGCGAACTCGTGGAACGAAAGGGACGACGACGAACAACTCGCCAATGGGCGCCCGCAATATGCACAAGTAAGCGATGAGCTTGTTATCCAATCGTCCACTGGACTCACTGAACTCCTTAGGTGAACGCTATCTGACGGTCTCACGAGGAGGAAGAGGAGGAACGGCGCCGGAGCTGATATAGGAGTTCGTTAGAGAGCACGCTCCGCGTCTATGAGACGTAAAGCACCTTACCGCCACGAAGTAAGGCTGACATTGGCCACGACGGCGAGCCAAGGTGCCGGAGATTGAGCATAAGACGTAGCACATCGCCGCGCGTGCCGTGGATCTGACGCTCGCCTCGGTATGAGTAGCGTCCCTTGGGTGCTGAGCTAGGGACACGCGCTCGACCGGCGCTTGAGCGCGTCAGAGCTCGCCCTGCAACAACGCGTCGTTCGAAACCATAATCCAGCCCTGCTGCTCGGTCAACTCTCCCTGGACCGTTTTGCTCTGAGATCGCCAATCGGCTCGCGCTGCATCTACGGCGCCTGTGGGGGCTATCCCCTTGTTTTCAGCGCGCTACCTCTCTAGTCATCCTCAGAGTGCTTCCTCCATCCTCCTCTTGCTTTATCCACGGCGCGTGTAACGGCCATACTGAGCACGCCACTGGGATCTTACACACGTCGTCTCCCAGCGCAGCGTCCAGAACGGCGGTCTGTTGACCAATCCGGACGTCCAGGAGGCACACAAGAAGGCAGCATCCGATCACGCGGGAGTGAACACCGATGCAGGTGCGACACGACGAGTATCTGGTAAGTCCTCATAACTCCAGGCATGACAAACAACGAGTCAACGCCAAGTCATGGTACGACTAGATCCTCCAAGCTATCCTTTCCACTCGTGCTGAGGACAGGGCGGACGTTCGCTGGGCGGAGTTCATCAACGTGCGCCCCTCTTCTGTCCTATGGCCTGCTCAGTCTGATCGGTATACAGCTCTTTGAGTCCCGCTTCAACTTTGTCGTGCGCCGGCCAGGAGGATCCAGCCATGTCTTCTCACCCCCTGCCGAGCCGTCTACACTCCCGACTGCGAACCGGTAGGAGTAATTGGGGGGAGCGGTTGTTGGCCAGCCCGCGTGTTACGCGGCGGAAGCGCCCATGGTGCTGCGGCGACGGCAAAACGTGATAAAAGAAGAGCAGGCGCGGGATTCGAACACGGAAACATATCGCGAAGTGAGAGCGCTGCATACTGCTCCACCATCGGGTCTTGCATGACCGTACCCTTTTGTCACTGTTATCACAGTTCTAGATCACCCTCCGTCTTCTCAACAGCCGCGTCTCCCCGCCAGCCCGGCGTCTCCTTTGAGCTCTCCCGCCTGATCCGCAGCCACCCGCCTCCTTCGCAGTCGGGCGCTCAATTCGCAGCCACCCGCCTCTCGCAGCCGGGCGTCTCTTTGGCCGCCATGCCGCCTCCTTCGCGGCCTACAGTACTTCGTACCCGGGTTCTGCTACGCAATCATTTCGCCTCGCCTCTCGTATGTCGTCCATCGCCTCTTGCCAAGCCAACGCTCTTATAACGCAATTCTCCCTCCATTTGAAAGCTTCGTCCCCGCGTCCTCCATGGCCAACCGCCTAGCTCCCAGCCGCCTGCCTCGCCCGTATTGATCGCTCTTCAGCGCATGCTCCATCGCCACCACCTCGCGTGTAAGTACATCCTGCTCATACTTGTTTCAATCATACGCGTTGCCGTGCTGATGCCAGTGTAGCTGATAGCTCACGCTACGACCTATGGCCTGATCTCAGGCACGGATCAATGTACCGATAGACCCGGCGGCTTCCGTCGCCGCCGGCAACTCATCCAGGCCTTCTCCGCCGGCAACTCGTTCTGTGAACAATGCACCGCCACCCCCGCTTCCTCGATCATCTCAGCCTGCAGACCCTGCCCGTACAGGCATCCCCGGTTAACATACATGCCACAATCAACCTGCGGCAGATTCCACGATCAGCCGAGCTTAGGGATATGTCCGATAGTCATAGGTAGCAATGTACCTAGCAACCACGTGTCCCTCGCATTCCCTTGAGCACATGCAGTCTCGAACTCAGCGATAGCCCTCGTACATGTACCATCAATGGAAAAAGTATGGACTGTGCATCGTAATCTGCGCGAGGAAGCGTCAATGTACGGCTTTTTGCCCACAGACCGACCTACCCGTTCGCTCCTGTGCGCTTCAGAGCGCCTCGAAGGTCTTCGCGTCCCAGTGAAATGCGCGAGACAGACGGCGCATCACCCTAGCTGACTATGTGGGCGCCACCCAAGCACGCATAGTTAAACGTACCGGTCTTGACCTGATTTTTGCATGGTGTGGTCGTGTTCCTGAAGACGAGATAAGCATCATACGCCTGAAGTCGCCGGCTGCTATGTCAGGTTCTCACCATATGTAGTGTAAGAACACCTCCTCCGTATGTCTTCGGGGCGTGGAAGCGATACACCACGCCTTGTCGTTCAATAGCGAAACCTAGTTCCGTCATCGCCTGTAAAGCTGCCATCGAGACTCCTTCTCGCGCCCGCGAAGCGGTTAAGAAAACAGTACCTTGGTGAACGCACTCCAATCCAACTTGTGCCGCGCATTCGCCCTTCCCTTGAAGATGGACAGCATGGTCTTGGCAAGTTAATACACGGTGCCCAAAGAAAGCACGACGACGACGCACCTGCTGAGAGTCCTCGCTGAGTGGCATGATGACGAAAGTGGCAGTTATCCGCTACAGAGTGCGTGAGTGCGAGCACGCAGACAAGCAGTTGACAGAGTGCGTGAGTGCGAGCACGCAGACAGGCAGTTGACGCGCTCTGACCAGCTTGAGCAGGCCCATCCCGCGAGGCAGATGTCTTGCAGGCGCTCACGGTATTCGTGGATCTCCCGGCCATCTTCCTCTCACACCGCCTCCCGTCTGACGTTCGCTCTCTGTCCAGACAGTTCTTCCTGCAGCTTCCGCTGAGCTCGTTGCTATTTGCTTCCATCCTGCCTGCGGTCCTTCGACTACTCCCCCAATATGGCTGACTCCCAGCCCGCACCGCGCTCTCCACGAAGACTCCGTCGGCGGCGCTCAGCATCGTATGGCACGCGTCCCCCGCGTCGGCCATAGGCGGACCCGGCCCACCGTACGCCTTGGAGGCTCCTGAGGGGGTTCGTCGCGCGTAGGTCTCCCCGTCGCATTCTGTACGTCGTCTTTGATGGCCGAAGGAGAACCCTGTTCTGGGCCTACCAGGCGAGGGAGGACAGCCGGACGTGGGCGAGACTGTCGTTGTAGAGATGGGGTGGTCACAGGTGTCGTTCTTGTTGCTCGAACGCGGGCCAGCGCGCGCACTGACTCGCGACTGAATATACTCTCTCATTCTGCATCCCTCCCACCACTCAACGGCGGCCTGTCTCTCCGCTAGATATGGCTTGTGCAGAACGCCGCATCAGTATTCATACCGCGCTTGATTCCCACCTCCAGAGCAACGGCGAGCGGTGGTCACACAGCGTCCGTTTCCACCGCCGCGTGCATCTGCACTTACCACTCAACGAGAGCGCACCCCAGAGCCACACATGGTACGTTCCCGCGCGCGTCCACTCGCTCCTCTTCGTCGTCGATCCTTGGGTTTGCAATCGTCCACCGGCAGCCGAGCAGTAACTCGACGTTTCGCTTTGCCGCATCCCTCATGCCACTACCGCCACTACACTCGGCCAATGGTACGGAGGCGACAGCACGCAAATTTCTCGTTTCAATGTACATGAACATGCAAAGGATCCCGTGCCTTGTGCTACGGCTGCTTCGGCCCTTCACGCTCGGCCATCCGTCTCGGCTTTTTGGCCAGAGCATCTAATTTGATCGCCTGCGTCTCTGGTTCGTTCGGATCCAGGATCTCCACGGACTCGGACCGTGCTCGCTTCTGAGTACCCGAAGACGACGCTCCTTTCAGGTCTTCATCGCCGGCTAGCCATCCTCGTGCGGAAGCGTCGATCGCCGGCGCACTCAGCGCCGACATCTCCACGCCCAAACCGGGCATGCTGGCCAGGCGCCTCGCGCGCACGAGAATGGTATGCGTCGTCACGCCCAACCGTAGGCGCTCCGCCGTACTGAAGCCCCTCCACGAGCACTCATGCGGCATCCATACCTCAACTTCGCGATGACCGTGGAGGACGGACGGCTCTTCGAAATCTACCATCGTGAGGTCCAGCATACGATTGAATGCCGCCGCCTGCCAAGCATGGGGGCAACGGTCGCACTGTGAGACACTGTTAGCATTGGCCACCCACATGCACGCGAACCACGTACTTCCCACCAGAAGACTACCCAGACATGATTCTCAGAGTGCTCGCGTTCCCGTATCGCGGCCGTGGTGTCCCTCTCGACTTCCTCAGCGTACTCCTCCTCGCCGTCATAGGCCACCTGATCGAACTGCAGGCGACGGAGTGCCTGAGGGAATCCCTGGCAAACGTTCACACCAGGTAGGCGAATGAGGATTGCGCTCGCCCACATAGGGACTTCGAATGGGTCAGCCGCCCACAGTAGCAAATCCCAGGATGTCACCGTGTCCTCCGCCCAGTACTGCAGATGAAACTGAGCGTCCTTGACGTGCTCGAGCACTTCGGGGTAGTCGCTCATATAGCAGAGCAAGTATGCGATATGGTCCCGCACCTTCACCCGCATCTTCAAAGGGGGTTCGCCGTCCTATGCCCTTGTCAGCGAATGGACTCGCACTTCCCCATCAACTCTCTACCTTGATCCAGAAAACCAGCGTGACGAACACCTACTCGGCCTGCTCAGTCCAAACTCTCGGCTACGCGACTGCATCCTTACCGGTTCGTCATAAAGACCCATTTTATCGGTGTCAGAGTCGTCAGAATCGGAGTCCACGGAGACGTCATCACGATTGGCCTGAGCTGCGTGAGGGAAACCGTCGGACCCTTAGGCAGAGGGATGCTCACCAGGTCCGATGCATCGTCCGGCTCTTCCCGATCGGACTCGCCCGCGCTGTCATTTTCTTGCCCGGCGATGTTCCCTTCGCGCTCTCCGAGGAAGGTATGCTGCGGCGGCGGTCAGCGCTGAACAAGGACGGGAAAGGCGAACTTACTTCGAACGTCCCATGGTTACCGCATTCCTGACCGGCGATCAGCGTGCGTCGACGGACATCGTCTATGCCACTCACCCCGAGCGCGTCCTTCACCGGACCTTCGCGATCCACGCTAGGGGTCTGAAGTGATCACGCCGATCAGGCACGCGATGTCTGAGATGTTCACGGAACCACGCACCTTCGCGGCTAACACTTTGGCCTTCACGATGCGTGGTACAGCGCCGTGGTTCTTCATCTGCGCGTTCGCTTCAGCCTTCTCTTGCTTGTAGCGCGCCGCGGCCTCCTTCTTTTCCTGCTTCTGCAGCGCCTTCTCGTCGGCCTTCTCTTGCTTTGTGATCGCCTTGCGTTCTTGCCGATCTAAGCGAGTGGCCAGCCTCGCGTCACGGTCTATTTGTACTTGGACAGCGTCGCAGTCTCGCTGCTGTTCGATTTCCTCCAGCTGATCCTCCTTAGGGCCCGGTTGGCTGAGGAAGACCTTCGCCTTGCAGGCCCTACACTGTGAGAGTGTTAGCATGCTCGAGACACCAAACCGAGGAGTGACACGTACAATTCGCCTGTAGGCTCCTGCGATGTACTTCGCGTAGCACAGCCGCACCACGAACTTGACATGTTTGTTGCAGTCCTTGCAGTGGCCCTTGGCCGCCGGCTTGGGCTTTGAGGCGTATCGCTTACACAGCTCCTTCAGTTTCGGACTGTATTCTCTGGACTGACTTGCATAGTCGGCCGGCCACGGGTCGGCCTCGACGCCTCCAGGACGGGGATAGCATCGGATCAGAGGCATTGTGCTGAGAGAGCGAGGTGAACGCAGGGGGGGACAGTGGGAAGAGGTCGTTGGAGCAGAGCACGGACCCTCGAGTTTTCTTGTCTCTGCGAGCGTCTGGACCGCCGGCTCCTCGCAATTTTCACCTGGCGCGTGCTGCGCGCACATCGCGATTGAACACCAGCACTCCTACGATGTTTGCACGTGCGCGTTGAAGTGCCTTGGCACATACGTGTCTGCTCTCGGACAGCGTCGCCACGGTTTAGCTCGATGCACTGTTCCACTGAACACACGACGAGGTCCCTCACTCCGTCCGGGTCAACATGACAAACCCTCTCTTCACGAGCGGACCGACCCCCTAGCTACTCCCGTTGTATTGCTTCCCCGGCAGCTGACCAGAAGCGTTTACAGCTACAATTGTGTGACCACTACGTCCTCCGCATCCCTCCGCCCTTCCTCAAACACGGCGCCGCTTCTTAGTCGAGAAATTCGATTGATGGCGAACGCGCATGGCGTTCACGAGAGAGGCGCGACGGACCTGCAACATTCTCAACGCTCGGCGGGCCCGCACCAGTGGGCGCAACAGGATGATCAGCCGCCACGGCCCCATAGCGACCGCCTCGCGAGGCTGACGTGCTGATAGCCGACCAGACGCACAGCTCCATCTCCAGCCCCAGAAGCGACATGCGGCGCACACCTGGCATACGCGCCAACACAGTGTGCGTTTGTGGGGCCATGTGGTAGTCCTCCCGCCAGTTCCAGCCTCTCCAACTCGATAACTCGACGCTCCACACCTCGATAGCGTTCCGCGAGGCCATCGCCGCGGTAAGAAGGGAGTGTTTCCCAAGTACGGCAATGCCGGAGGACCCGAGCGGCACTGTTTGGGCGACTGGGAAGTCGTCGTCCTGGGCGAACCTCGCGTCAGTCCAGCCGCGCGCCATGTTCCGCGAACGATTCACCTGTGACCAGACCACGACCCACGCGCGATCCTGGTACTTCGGGCGAGAGATGATGGCTTCGCGGGCCTGCATAGCGATGTCATCCGCGCAGTCTTGCGATAAGGCAATCGCCTGGCGGTTAGCCTCCAGGATTTGTAGATTTTTCGCCAGCCCACAGAGCACACGGACCGTGTTCAGTCGCACGAGCACCATGGACGCGATGTCGTCTACCGGAACAACGGATTCTTCGGACGCGAGGAACCTCCATCCGTTGTATTGCTCGCTCCAGTAGTCGAATGGGAACCAGGGGACGTCGTGCGCCGCCTGAACACACGCATAGTCCGTGATGCGCATTTGATTCGGTTGCCTGAGGACTACCTTCTGCGGCTCCGGCTCCTCGTCGGCCTGAATGTGGTGGTCAGTCCATCGTCGCTATGCAAGAGTGGTAGGGTAGATTCACCTTGCACCAGAATACCAGGAGCACCGTCCGCTGCAGCGTGTACATCAGCCACCCGAAAGCGCGATACTGCGCTGGACTTACATGACCCGCTGCCGCTTCGATGGCGATGTCCGTGGTCCGCTCTGTGGGCGGCGGGACCATTCGGTTTGCCGCGTTCTGGCGAGCTGTCAGATATGTACGATACGGTCCACAATGAATCACCAACCGCAAACACGTCCACCAAGGCTACGGTTCCGTCGTCTCCCTGCCGCGCACAGTCTTAGTCAGCGATCCCGAACTCAGTGATCCCGGGGACTCACCTCGTCGTGCGGTGGAGAACGCCGTCGCGCACTGGCAGCGCGCTTACTTCGTACCTTCAAAGCCTGTCCGATACGCGAATGGGCCTCGACGCGCTGCACAGCGCTCAGCGGGCCCGCGGTAGACGCGGTAGACGCGGCCCTCTTGCCTCGCTTCGCAGTCTCGGCAGTCTTCTTCTCTGCGCGAAGCGCAGCCTTCTTCGCATCGCGTTCTTGGCGTTGTCGGGCTTTTTCTGCTGCACGATGGGCCGCCTTCTCGGCCGCAACCCGCTCGCGTTCTCGCGCGCGAGCCTCCTGCTCCGCGGCGCGCAGTGCAGCCTTCTCTCTGGCCTTAGCCTGCTTGGCCGCCGCATTCCTGGCGGCTCGCTCTCGTCGCTCTCGCTCCTTGGCCTCTCGGTCGTAGGCGCGTTGGTCTTCGATCTCGCATAGATGATGATGTTGTGGTCCGGTCTGTCCCCTCGCGACAAACACCTTACCGCATCCGAAACACTGCGCTCGATTCGTCAGTAGTGCACATGGTGATGGTAGAGGGTGACATACATAGTACCTCCATGCACCCGCGATTCCCTGTTTGTAACATATCTTCGCCGAGAAGGTGGACAGCTTCTTGCACCGCTCACATACGACAGGATCGGCTTGGTGCTTGTTCGCGTATTTCTGGCAGAGTGCCTTGAGCGCATCGCTGTATTGTTCCTTGCGCTCTCCATGGACCGCCACCCATGCTCGTTCTTCCTCGATGGTAAGGTGGTACAGTCGGATGTGCTCAGGCATGGCCGGTACCAGAGGCGATTTTTCGGGAGGGGGGAAGATGGTGGTGTGCTCGGAGGCGGACCATCATGCGAACGCTCGATGGCGGTCGGTTCTTGCGCCGCTCTGGACCCCGGCGACCTTCAATTTTCACCGGTCATAATCTCGATCTCACGCAGGCGGATGCGCTGGGGGAAACACTGTCAATAATTTCACCCCCCGATTCGTAAGACCCGTCTGCGGCTTTCTTGCCCCGTATCTGATCTACTCTGAGTGCACGTATCTACGGTTTAGCTGCATCGGCGGTCTCCTCGTCCGAGTCCACGGTCAGGTCAATCACTTGCTCTGGGTCTACTGGACCAGCCCTATGAGCCATTCCCCGCTTGGCCATCTCGCGCCGTATGACTCGCCCAAGACCGGGGCGACGAGCAGGACGCACACTACCTCCGCTGGTGCCCGCGTTCACAACGCTACCCCCCGCTCCCGACGCTCCCGTATCTACACTACCTCCCGTCCGCTGCTTTTTGGCCGATGCCCAGCGCGTCTTCGCTAGGTCGTCGGGACCCTGCCAGTAGCGTGTTAGCGTAGTGATTCCGAAGCATGCAATGATCCATACTACAACGTTCAAGCGGCGACGCAACGGTCTGTCCAGCCCCGGGAGCGACCCTCCCGCAGGAGCGTCCTCCCTCACCTTGGGCAGGCGCGCGGAGACTACGCCGTCTTCCTGCTTGACCGGGCGGAGAGCGCTCCCATTGCTGAGTATCACGGCGCGGTCGTCGAGCTTCTCCTTCTTCGAGTGTGCTGAGGATTTGTCCTCTTCGTCCCTCGCCTGGACCGGCTTTACGCCCTGCAAGTCCCGTACTCGAGCAGCTTCCTCGAGCCTCGCGAGCTCTTGCCCTAGCCCGGGCGTGATGCCTACATCGATCCTCTTGACCAAGATGCTCGCATTGCCCCCGCGTGCAAGCTCTCGGAAAATCGACTTCATGCTCCATTCACCGCCGGGCAGGTCCCAGACATCGACGACGCCGGACTGTACGTCCGTGACCATGCCTGCAGCGATAGCACGCACGTCGGCGAGCACCACACTGTCCCCTCTAGGCACTCGGATGACCACGGGCGCGATGCCGTCCTTCGATATCCGTCAGACTAGCGTCAGCATGGCGTTGTTGAAGACGTACCACGGGCCACCACACAATCCGCGTCGTGAGAAGTCCGTCCCACGCCGACAGCTGGACGTCCTGCCTCGGAGTGATGTCGAAAGAGACGCACTGGTAAAGTAGCTCGAGCTCCATGCCGAAGTCCACGCACTTGGTCACGCCGTTGAGGCGCAGCAGCACAATCGGTCGAGAGATACCCTGGGCCACTCCGTCGGCTTCAGCGGACCACTGACCCCGCGTGAGGTCCCACAGGTGCATGTCGACACCAGCGTTCTCCGCGCGGCTCTGCGAATCGGTCCCCGTCGATAGCTCGTTCAGCCAGCGGATATCGTTCAAGCGTGTGTAGGACGCGTCGGGGACGGCGATCATCTTCGCCCTGGGCTTGACCCCATCCTGGTATCTCATCAGTGTACGTCTGCGTGTTTTCTCCACGCACATACCTGGGTCCAAAGCACAAAGCGGGCTAGACGTGTCATTCTGCTGGTCGCGACGGTGAGAGCGTTGAGTGTAGTGGACGAGATGTTGGGGATCTGCTCCTCGGGCAGCTTTTTTTTCTCGCGTGGGCGTGAGGCGGTATCGGCTCATATCCGCGCCGAAAACGTGACTCCGACTGCACGGCCCCCACTTGGCGGTGGCAGCGCAACCTTTCCTGAGTATGCAAGTCGACCCCCAAATGGGTAGGGCTTCGCTCACGGCTATCTACATTCCCGCCAACCTACTGACCAACACCGTCCACCCACTTTATGATTTATTCAATTATCTACGTTCAGGCCGCCCCAGCGCGTTTGCGCTTGCCCGCCGGCTTCTCTCCCGCCCCCGAGGTCGACTCCGTCCGTGACGTACCGTCCGGACTGACTTGCAGCGCAGCCCTTTCCGCAAGTGTCAAGCATCTGGAGGAATATGAGTTCAACGTCCTCCTACAGATCGCAAGCACATACGGATCTAGACCAGGCCCCTTCGCCGACTTTCTCCCTTCGCGCGCGGGACGCCGAGCAGCCAGAGTTGTCGGTTCGGTGGTTGCCATCAGTACGCCTGCGGTGCCGGAGGGACGCTTAAGGGTCTTAGGGCGTCTTCCTTTGCCGCGCTTGCGTTTGTGGCCCCCTCGCGCACTTGCGCCGTCTAGCCAAGCGGTCGCCTCGTCAGCGGCATTCGTGAAACTGCAAACTGGGTGTATATAGGCTCACCAGCGTCGCCCCCGGCGCAAACACCCCCAGATCCTGAGAGTTCACCGTCCGACGTCATCGCAACGGCTGGAAGGTCAGAGGGCGCGCTTGGCAAGGCAGACTGATGTGTTGGAGCGCCGTCCTCGTCGCAGCGCGGAGACGGAACATCAGGCGGTCCTTCCTGCGCGCCGGCCTCCGGACTCTCACTATGCGCGACCGACTGCGACGGAGCGCGGTTGACCGTGAGCAGGTGTTCTGCGTCCGACGGCGGTGTTGTAGAAGCTGGTGTCGATGGCCCGCCAGCGGGCTCGGTAGTTTCTGTATGAGCTATCGGCTCTGGTTCAGCACCATCGATCGTGCGCGGGTCTTCCGTATCCGTCGACGTTCTGTAGGAAGGTGGAAGCGGCGATGGATGGGCAGGATGGACCGCGACTGCCTCGGGGACCATACTGGGACGTTCTACGCAGGGGCACATGGGTGAGTTGGGGTCCTGATCGAACGGTGTGCACTTACGCGCTACCAGGGCTCGGGCTTGAGCTCCGAAGTCTCCTCCGTCGACATCGCCTGCGTTGTCGCCATCCATTCGTTCGCTGACTGCACGGTGATGGGCCGTTAGTTTAGTGCCTAGCGCATAAAACGCCATACGTACTGTCCCGGCACTGTTCTACCCACAGATTCACCACCGCAAGCAATTCCGAAGGAGACCACCGCATCGCTTGACAGAGCGCATCCATCAGCGAGACACCGTGACGATTCGTCCCAGTACAGTGCCTGTTCGAGTGTAAGACGTGCGTATCACGGGGAAGCATCGTACGAACGTGAACACGCATGCTTGACCTTGGCGGTCCGCCCCGCCGATGGCCATGAATCCGGCCCAGCCTGTTTGCTGCTTGAGGCCCTCCATGACATCACGGGCGTACTCAGCCACGTCCGCCGCGTCACTTGGGTCAAGTCAGTTTCCTCGCTAGCTCGGTCGACAAACACCATGCCCACTTACTATTCACGTGTCGAGTCTTCACCCCGCTGCTCGCGCTCTCGGGCCCGCTGTTCGTTCATCTCCGTCGCCTTTGCTTCCCAGTGTGCGCGCTCTTCAGGCGTAAAGTTCGCGTATAAGGTGGCGCAAGTTTGGCGGTGCTTGGCCACATCGGGACGCTTTCCCTCCGCCGCCATCGGGACTTCTGGTGCGCTGTCGGACTTCTGGAATGCGTCCAACCCGGTCATCGTGCGCGGCTTACGAGCCTTCTGTACCGTCGTCAGGAGATGGCGCTTAGCACCTGCCCTGTTCCCCTTGTCGCCTTTGTCGCCCTTGACCTTGTTTTCCTGAATCGACCACTTGCGCAGTTTCTGGCGGAGGATGAGCACATCGTAATGACCGTATCGATGTGGTCGAACACTCGCCTCTCTGAGCTTCTCCATCCTGCTCTTGTGCTCGGGCTCGGACTCTCCAGGCCTAGGTGTCGGGAAGTGTTCTTTGAAGCGGGCTTGGACGAGATTGGCGAACGCAGCGTGGCCGTTGGTCTTCTGGAGCTCCAGCCGAACGTCCTCTCGCTGGTTTTGCTCGAGCAACCAGGCAAGCTCTTCTTCGGTCCAGTTTTTGGCGGCCCTCCGCTGGCGTGACATCGCGGATGGACGGGCTGAGTAACGAGCGTGGCGGTAGAGGGGAGAGCGACGGCGCACAGGTCCCCCACGGGCGATTCGGCGACGCGAAGAACTGTGCACGCGGATGTTTCGAGCACCACTTACCAGATTACGATCGGATTGTTAATTACTGCGTTATTTACTGACAAATCGTCCGCCGCATGATCGGCCGGGAACATGTATCAAGGCAGAGCGTACATCGGAGGGACGGGGAGGCGACGGAACGTTTGTACAAAAGTCTTTACGTAGAAAGTCACCGCATCCTGAGAGACGGAGTCCAACTCCTCGCAAGTCCAGTTGGCCGACCGCTCGAGAGCTGTATGCAGTCGCCGAGGGAACTCAGGCCAGCGGGCCATGACCTCGACGAACGCTTGAAGGCGCGCAGCCTGTGTAGGCCAGGCCCGATGCTCAGCGATGAGCGATGCGGAGGTGGTTCCTGACGGCAGTGCGGCAGGGATGACGCTGACCACGGAACTCGGCTCTCCCCAGACCCCTGAGAGCTTCCGCTCGCGCTCCCAACGCGTCCGCTCCGTCCAATCCGCCCGCTGCACGAGGAGCGTGTCAAGCGCGACCAATTCACAGCGGAAATTGATCTCGTGGGCTTCCCACAGCAGGCGACGACGGACGGATGTGTCGTTGATCGTGTCCTGCAAGGAGACGTTCCGCCCTTCGAAAGTAACGTTCATGTCGTCGCGATAGGCGGGGAGCAGTGCAACGCGCCCAAACAGCCTGGTGATAGCATTGCGTTCCTCTTGGCGGCGTTGTGTGCGGCGGATCACTGCTGTCGGAGCGTCCGCTCGCGGCGGTTCCTTGTCGCCGTAGTCCCCCCAAAGCGCGGCTCTCCACTCGGTGATCGTCAGAGGATGGCTAGACATCGAGGGGTCGAACAAGCGAGCCCGGCAGAAACGGCGGATGCGCACCAGATTGTGCAGATAGCGGGCAATTTTGGGGTCGTTCCGGAGCAACACGTCGTCCGGGCGATCGGCGGGCGCAGGGGCGAGGGGTGAGATGGTGTCCAGCAAAAATGGGGGCGGGAAGAAATAGAGCGC
Source organism: Trametes cingulata (assembly GCA_022385765.1). NCBI lineage: Eukaryota > Fungi > Basidiomycota > Agaricomycetes > Polyporales > Polyporaceae > Trametes > Trametes cingulata. Next base: position 173,167 of record MU277992.1, read on the forward strand.
CGGCGTCGTTCCGCGCGGTAGCGGCGAGCATTCACGCAGTGCGTGCTCCCAGGCGGAAGGAATGGCGTAGAATGGAGAGCGCAGGTACACTCTTGCTGGCTGGGGCGGATCAGATGGATGAGGGGCGGCGGAAGTGGGAGCTCCTTGCGGGCCCGACGCCAGCGCCCTTGAGCTACTCCCCGATATAGGGGCGCTTCCTTCCTCTGTGGAGCCATCCATCGGCTTGTTGCCTTTGGCCCGCTTCCGCCGACGCTTCTTCTCCTTAGGCAGTTCCGGTTTGGCCTGGGCGATCGGCATGGCCAGATGCATGCCTTCCGCCAACGGTGGATCGACCTTTCGACGCTTGGGTTCGATAGGAGAGCCGGCCGACGACAGTACTGCTGGGGCGTCCGCCTGTCGCAACTCCGGCAATCGAGAGTCACAGACCAATCTCGTCACTTGGAGACTCATGTCCCTCAACCAGTTGCCGGAGACGTTCACCACGCCTCCGAGCACACTGGCGTCCCCGGCCTGGGACGCGCCCGACTGCGCGCCTGCGACGTCGGGTGGCAATCTCTGGAAGTCGACGATCTTCCAGACCTTGAGGTTACTCGTGATCGGCTGGAGAAACCAGACAGGAAGGCCGACCCTCATGCACGTCTGCGCGCTGGTCCCGTCTTTGACGAAGGCGCCGAGCACGGGTAGGACGGACACACTGAAGTCAACAACGCTGGTCAGGCGCGGATGCACAACAGTAAGGTACGTCTTCAACCCGAGCAACTCCAGACAGAGACGTTGGACGTGAGCGGCGACGAGGACGGCGGTTTGGCGTGAGGATGGGAGCTTGAGCATGCGCTCCACCGCCTGGTCCAGCACCATCATCAAGAACTGAGCGTATTGACGCGTCTGCTCAGGACCGTCCCTAACGTCCTCGAGGCGAAGCTTGATAAGGTCCGCGGCCTCCTTGAGCGCGTCCCTCCTTTCTGACACGATGTACCCCAGAGTCTTCACTCCCGTCTCGGCGTCTTCTTGCCAGTCCGCAGTGGGCGAAAGGGGGTGCCACAAAATCTCGGGTACCAGCGGAGGGAGAGGCTCTCGCGGGATGCACGCAACGTGCATCATTTCCGGTACCAGCACTTGGGGCCAGCGGCTATACTCGCGCAGTCCCCAACGCCCGTCGATGTAAGTGTCTATCACCCGACGCTCGACAGGATACTCGGGCACATAATCCATGTTGGGGCTGGTTACTACCAAACTCGTAAAGTAGCCTTGAGCCGCGACTTTGCCCTCAAACGGCCCGCAGACGAACGGAGCTGGCAGGTATGTGTCAGTTGGGCCTGAGCACCTATGGGAACTATTACTCACGTCGACCACGACAAGTAACCTTGAGCTTAGGAGGCGGGGAAAGATCGAGATCCCCCGTCCGTGACTGTGGATCCTCTCCCAAGGCAGGAAGTCGCAGACCCGCCGGCACAATACGCGGTATAATGCCCGGGGGCACAAACGATCTGTATGCATAGGTATCCAGTCATTCATCATCTTCTTGGTCAGGGTTTATACATACTGTGACGGCGGACGTGACCGGGATTCCGGAGAGCTTGCTTTCGCACAACCCGTGCCGCCTGGTTCCGCATCCTTCTCGTGTCTGGAGCGGGACTCGCTCGTGGAGGCCGAAGTTGCTCGGTCACTCTGCTCTTCGCCCGCCAGGAATCTACAGTTCTCAATGAGTGGTGGCAAACGGCGAGCACTTCAAGAGAGCACTCACGACTCGTTCCGCGTGGCTCGCTTGAAACTCATCCCTGCGTAGCGGCCCCTCAGACCAGGAGATTCTGCGGTAAAGTCCGCTTCACGTCTCTCCATGATATTCGCTGATAATGGGCGGTATCAGCCAGGGCGCGAGTGAGAGGCGGCGGCGTACCTGCTACAATAGCGGACGACTTTCGTGGGTGCCACAGAGGGACGGGGGATGGGATCGTGGCGGGATCGGGCGGCTTCTCGCTGGGATGAATTCGTCTGCGCTGTCCTGGGATGGGTCCTGCGATTGGGAGGTGCGGCCGGCTCGATAGTGATCGTCTTGCGGGCTCGGGCACGAGTGAGGCAAAAACCGTCACTGTTCACCAAGCTTGTTGCCAGAGAACCGGGCTCGTCTGCTCAGGCAAAAACCGTATGCAGAGTACCTCGGTCGATGTGTCGTGTGCACGCGTAGCGGAAGCGATTGTGAGCGCGTTCGGCGAAGGAGGAAGTGGGTGATGAGCCGATTGCCACGCAAGCGCCCAAGCGACAGACGCGCTCGCCGTTAAACAGCCCGAGGTCACGTGACCGTGGAGCCGCCGTTCCCGCTACGCCTCTCGACGCAATTGCGACGCAAGGTATGTACGAAGACCACAGCGGCAAGGAGGCAGCGCGCGGTAACACACAGGCGAGCTCATGGTCTACACGAAGGGACACAAGAGCATGCAATTTGATATGATACCCAGTTTCCCACAGACATTCGGCTCGAGGGGAATGAAGCAGCGATCAACGCGACCACTGCGCCCTCGGCACGCGGACTAGTACGACCGGACTGTCCAGCTCACTTTCTGCTCTGTCGTGCCCACTATGTTCTGGATATCATCATGATAAGAAGGAGAGAGCAGTTGCAGTGTACGGACCCAATGCCAGTCGGATACATTACTGAGTGTACCTAGTCGTCTCGTATAATCTGTTTCAACCAAGTACCCTCCGCCGGGTTCAACGTTTGAGTCCCAGGAGGCCGATGAGTGACCTTGCGATACTCGCACTTCGCCGTCCGACATGTGGTGATGTAGGCGGAACCGTCAGGGGAGCGGGCGGCCTTCAAGCAGAAGAGCCGCTTGCAGAGCCCACATTGCGCGTCGATGAGTTCGCCCCACGGTCTGATCGTGGGATGGGACCAAGAGTACACCGCGGTGGTGCTTCGAGAAGGCCCGGTTGGGTCCGAGGACATAACGAGAACTTTAGTGTGTCGCCCGAGGTTCGCGGAGAGAGAAAGTAGGTTGCCCAGTTGGGCGTCGGTGAAATTGACGTTCTCGATCAGGATCTTCTGGACGAAATTGATGAAGAATGCTACTGTCAGCGCCGCTTGCAGGCCAGCTGCGCCAAAAGCCAGCAGACGGGGGATGCCCAAACTGCATTACAGGTCGCTCAGTGAGAGGCCGTATTCGACGGATGTGCGTGACTTACGTCTCGAAGTTGTCCTTCAAGGAGCGAAACGCCTCGGGCGTGTTGACAAGGGCGCCGCAGCAAAGCATGAACAGCTGAGTGCTGTGCGCACGCATCATGACGCGTACTTCCTCGGGTATGAGCACGTCAAACCACTGTTAATTGTGAGTGTATGGCGCACGCGGGGCATGGGAAACTGACCTTGCGCTGCGACTGCGCGGCCCGCTCGCTCCCAAAGAACAAATTCCCCGTGTCGCGATCTGTGTGGGTGTATACGAAGAGGAGTATCCGGACCTCGCGAAGTCTGCCTCCAGCGTTTGGTAAATACGACGCACCGCGAGGCTGACGAACTCACCCTTTCAAGAATGATAACTTCTTGATGATATGCGCCTTGTGAGCACGGGCGTCGGCCTCGTTGTTTAGGTCGTATGGCAGATCGACGTATCGCAGGCTGTCGGCTTGGTGTCCTACGAAATAGTCTTTCAAGGACTCGTGCACCACCCTTGCAACCGAGCCGAGGTCGCCGAGGCTGGCGAGATGGAGATGGACGATTGCTATCGGTTTCGTGTTCACGCGGGCATGAGTGCCGATGCAGTAGGGAATCTCGAACGTTACGCCTTCAGGCTTCCATGGAACACGGACACCATCGATACGCTCGTAGAAAGCCTGCGGATGGAATTAGTACGATGCAGTCCTGGCAGATCTGAGCTCACCTGGTATGGAGTTGTCACGAGCGGATCCTTCTCCTGCTCATACTTGTGACAAGAGGGGCACTCAAACTCCATGAGCTCGAGTAGATCCTTGGGAAGTTCTGCGAATTCCTTGATGTGCTCGGCGCCAACTACTCTGTTGCAGTAGCTGCATGTAATCGTCAGACCACCCTCTTGACATATGAAACAGAACTGCAAGGAGGTGCTTTTGTTCAGCCGCTTCGTGAAGGCAACCTGCGCCACGCTGACCTGCTCATCCTCGCCCTCATCGCCAGCAAAGCGAAGGGATTCTCCCATCTGTGTGGTGCGTGCTGCATCTGCATCGTGCTTCCTCTTCTTCATCATTCTGTCATTCGCCTGTTTCGTAACTTCCGCGACACGCCTCTTCACCGGGACGTCAGGAGCTTAGGGACAGTCAGTACAACGTGAACATGGCCAATCCCTGGCCGTGATCTGACAAAGGCTAAGATCGCGACAACTACCTTCCCTTTGATCCCCACCCTCGCTGGTCTTGCCATGCGCCATGCTCTGGACCTTAGTATCGAGAGCTGGCGAAGTGGTGGCCGGAGTGCCTGAGTGCGAAGAACCAGGGGTCACAGCGTTGAGTAGGATGTGACTACACTGCCGGTCACAGCCGATGAGCAGAGACCCACGGTTGACTCACAGTGTTAGGCGCTGGTCGACGACCCCTCTCTTGACTACCACCTCTCTCTCCAGCTGGCCGCCTGAAAGTCCCTAGAGCGCACCATATGGTGCTGGTATCGCGTCAGACATAGATATCTATGTTTGCGACGTACGGCTCGGGGAAGTAAGTGCGGTTCGGCCTGGCAAGATCTAGGCTAGGGCGGTCGACAACGGCTCACGTCTGTCCCAGTGCCGAGTGCACAAAGGCAGCTCCCCATGACGGCCTACTGCTTGCCTTTTGGCTGCAGGGCTGTCGATGGTGCTCGAAGGCTCCGCAGCTGGTTAGGCCACCTGCGGAAGGCCTTGTCAACGGTCGAGACACTCCGGACGCCGGCGAGTCCCAGCAAATCATCATGATCCCCCAAGAATCCCGCGGCCCCCCTCCAACTTCGCTGAACAGGATCTCCGGTGGTGAGCGGCTACATGCACAGAATATCCTCTAATCGACAGGTAGGCCACTGCACGCCACAGAGGATTCATATTGAGGGGTTTGCGGCGGGGGGAAGGAATGGTCATGGGTCGTCGGGAGGCAGCGGTGGACGAGGTATGTGGTTGCCTGAGCTGTCAATCCCGCGTCACTCAATATCGGACCTGTAGCTGGCATCTCCAGCATGGTAGCAACATTCGGCTCGGATGCTGATGTCGCCCAGCTCCCGGAGATAGGTGTGTCTAACTGCCGGAATGCACTGATGCGTCAGTTCAAGTGCGCCCTTGCGCGGGGCCCAGGCTGCTCTGAGTTTGGGATACCAAGATAGACCTGTACTGTAGCAAGAAGCTTTACTGGACGACGCGGGACCTATTCACCGTGGTCCTGGGAGCATATGTAGTATGCTTCGTCTTTGCCGATAATCCAAATGGCTGCGTACGCATCCGAGCGCACCCACAGAGTGTAGGCGAAGGAGGTTGGGGGACAAGCCAAGCGTGGTCCGACTGACAGCGGCCGGTCAGACCGTTCCTAGACCATTAGCCCGTTAGGCCCTACCATGTGTTAGCAGTATGCTCCGCCAGCGCCTCGGTGCAGCTTGAAGGCGACTTTGTGCTGCATGGGCTTGCAGCAGCGGAAGAGGTTGCTCCGTGGTGGACATATGCGGTCGAGAGGCCTGGGCGCTTACTCGCCGACTTTTTCACCCCCTGCTCCCTCCTTTGAGTGGCCTTCTCGGGACTCGAATATTGGCAGCAAATTCGTCACCTGGACTGACCCGTCATGCGTACCAAGAAGCGCAAGATAGTCGAGGGTTTGGTTCGGCTGGGCAAGGAGCCTGCTAAGAAGCCGCGGCGCCGGGAACCGTCACCCGCTTCGCGCCTCATGAAACCCTTTCGAGCCGTCTGGGAAATCATCACGAACACTGAGAACGCTTCGTCCCTTCCCGTATCTAATCCCCAATACCACGAGGCCTCTGCGACATTCGTCGACTCGATGGCGACACTGTCTATGAACGAGCCCGGACCGTCGACCATGAGCCAATTCTACACTCGACATCCAGCCACGGTGGAAGAAGTTCCGGAGGAGGGGGGAAGTGAGGTGGTGGATGAGATTCCTGAGGCGTACTTGGTGCGTGTGATCATTTTGGTCCAAGCTCCAGCTCTGACACGCTGTTCTGCTAGCCGTCCACGCGCATGAGGAAATTTGCAGACAAGCACGCCAGCGAGGCCCAAACGTGTATGGATCGCGTCGAGTGTCCGCCATCCTGCATGGAGACATGCCCGGAATGCCTGGCGGACCTCAGTTCACAGCCCGACGGCCTTCGTACCCTTTTCCGATGCGAAGACTGTCACGACCCTCGGGCGTTATGCCTGGAATGCGTCAAGCGCGCACACAAACACCGGCCGTTCGACCGCATCCTCGTGTGGGACAAGGAGCTACACTTTTGGCAGAGCAAGACGTTGAAGGCGCTCGGCTTCGTCTGGAACCTAGGGCACGGCGGTCGAACTTGCCCTTACAGCTGGAGACCACCTCGCGACATGGTGGTGATCCACGAACATGGGATACACGACATCCCTATCCGTTTCTGCGACTGCGCAGGCACGGCTCCCGAAACGGAACAGCTCATGCAAGTTGGATTGTGGCCGGCTACTTGGGAGCAGCCGCGAACGGCGACGACGCTTAACGCGTTACGGGCGTACCACGGCCTAGAACTCCAAGGGCAGCTCAACGTTCACGACTACTTGGGGTATCTGGCTCGAGTCACAGACGATGTCGCTCCCCACCTGGTCAAGGTGTGTTCGTGACACGTCGAGTGGGGAGCGTCAACTAATAAGGCGTAGGATCGCTACCGTGAGTTCAGCAACAGCATGCGGGTATATCGCTATATCCATGCCAGAAGGAACTGCGGCGCGGCCCCTGGTGAAGACCTGGCCCCGGGAAGCCTGGCGGTCTTATGTCCTGCATGTCCGCAGCCAGGTATCAACATGCGGCCAGGATGGGAGGAGCGAGTTGAGGAGGACAGGTGCGTGGTCGGGCTTGTTCTCATTCTTGACCTGTGTGCTGCGACTGACACGCGACAAGGTACCTCGACGCGTTGCATTTCGGCATCGATGGTAACTTCCATCTCGGGTTGAAGGACAAGGACACGGACCCCGACGACGTCGCACTGAGCGAAGGGGCCGCGTACTTTGTGAACTCGAAGGACTTCAAGACGTTCCTAAAGAGATCCCCAAAACCCGAGAACGAGGTGAGCACGATGAAAGGCAATACAAAGTCGCGTCTGACCAGCGTGGCAGTCTACCACCTGCAATCAGTTCGGCGCAATGGGGTACGGCAAGTACAAGGGCAAAGTCTCAGGCATAATCGCCATCACCTGCCGACACATGTTCATGTTGCCCGGCAGTATCGTAGATCTCCTGCGCGCAGAGGGGTATGCAGTGCTATTCGCAGGACGGACGGCGCGCTGATGTCATCTCAGGTACCTCTATGTCGACTTTGCTCTCGTATCGTGCCTCCAGCGGTACCTGACCTTGCTGCTCCTGAAGGGATGTTACGACATCGCCTGTCAATACATGAGGAACCTCCGCAAACGTTTGAAGAACGAGTTCGGCGTATGCGTGGAGGAACTCGACTCTGTCGAGCACGCTGAACTGCCTGAGATCGTCGCTGCGGTCGGCAAGTACCATCTCGCCATGCACAAGGGGGAATGCCGATATAAGCACTCTCTGCACTTCCTGCCCGGTTCGGCGATGGACGACGGCGAGCCGCTGGAACGAGTGTGGGCAATCACCAACACGGTAGGGCGAAGGACGAAAGAAATGTCAGCAGGGCATCGCCACGACGTTCTAAACGATCTATATTCGGACTTGAACACGCGACGCGTGTTGCATATCGGTACGTGATAGCAGCGTTACATAGTGTGCATGTGCTGAACATTCACAGTGGAGGACCTCGTTGCGTACCTGGCCAAGGCCGAGAAGCGCTACGCGTCGGCCGCGGCGTACATGGAACAAATAGAGAAGTCCATCGAGAAGCACCACAAGCCGGATCTGAAGGAATGGCGCGACGAAGAGCGTGCGTTCAAGGAAAAGGTGGTCGACATCTCCAAGCACAAGGACTTGGTAAATCCCTATGAACCTCCAGAGAACGTCTGTACGTCAGGGTTCGAACCTTCATCTAGACTGTTGGTGACCAGATTTCTTAGCGCTCACTGCGAAGGTGATGGCGGAGCAACTGAAGGCGGAGCGCCTGGCTCAAGGGGAGAGCATCGGTGTGGGTGCTGTGGGAGCAGTCGAGCAAGTCCTGCTGTTGGAAGGGTCCAGGTTGGTTTGCAACCGCTGTCAGTTGGCCACACTTGCGTATTCTGACACCGCGGCGCTAGGGACACTCTGCGCAAGAAGATCCAAAACTTCAAGCCTGGAGATGAGAGCGCACGTAGCCGCTTGGCTGACGAAGTAGCAGAGTTTCGTCGTCTAAACGCAGCATGCCTCGACGACTACCAGGCGTGCATTCAACCCACCTTGGACATCGCGTTGCAGGCCGTCAACGCGGATCAATATTGCAGCACGTTTCCGGTTCGAGACCCAGCAGACGATTGCGCGTGCGGGATTCCGAGTACGACCGACGCGAAAGGCAAGGGCAAGGCGAGCGCTTCTGGATCGGACAAAGGTCAGTCTCACGCGAAGTTGTCCGCCATTGCCAAGGAGTGGCTGGGTATCGTGGAGGGCGGAGAACTCCTCCTTGCCTCCGATCTACACAGCGCCATCAGGACTCACCCGGCCATGGCGGACCTAGTGAAAGTCGAAAGCAAGCTACGTCAAGGCCAGGCCAACGAGGCGTTGGATAGCCTGCGATTGCATCTCACGACGCACCTGTCGCTCAATGTGCGCAGGACACAAGGCTCTGGGGTCATTCACAACACGGAAGCGGATCGGCGTCTCCAGGCGAAGCGAGAGAGCATCAACGAGGCGAAGGACAAATACCGCATTGCCCGCCACAAGCTGCTCGTCCTTGCCATGGGGAAGGAGGACGAGAGTTTCCCTGTTCTGGAGGACAACGACTGCCGAGCGTTCACCATACTCTCCGAGGAGCAACGTCTCGGTGATAGCTACCGGACCCAATCGTGGATCTGGGGAGACTTCAGCTTCGCGCACAGGATGGCGGACGGAGACGTCAAGAAGTTTGTAATCCACAGTGAGTGGCGGGCATGACATGGATTCCATGTACGCTAACAGACGAATCGGGTAGGTGTCAAAGCGCACTGGTTCCGACAAAACGCGCTCAAGACGCGCTGGCAAGAGGAGGTCGAGTTGCGGCGGGAGGAGATGTGGCGGACGTTGAGGTTCTTCGAACACGAAGAAGAGAAGTGGCACGCGAAGGCAATGACACTGCAGAAGCAAGGGCAACCAGGAGCGGCGGCGGCGGCGCGCAGGTACGTGTGACATTCTCACTCTCACGTTGTCAGACCACTGAAGGAACTACAGGCAACGTCATCGCATCACGCGGCTGCGTGACCGCGCGCGGTCATTATTCCCCACATTGATACAGTGAGTCATCGAACTCGCGACTAAGGGGTGAAGGCAGCGGGTGAGAGACTAGTCGATTGCGCGCAGAGGACAGAGTGCGAATGGTCTAGGAGAGACGTCCGTAGCACGCTCTGTTCCTAGCAATTGCCTCCTTCCTTCGTTCCTGCGCGTCCGAACCCCTACCCTCGCCCTTATCCGAACTCTCCCCAACAGCGCGCGAATCCTCTCTCTGCGTGGACGCGTACTGCCCCCCCCCCCTCCCCCCCCTTTCCCCCCTTTGCGCGCTTGGATCGTTGTGCCCACGCCTTCTCTCGTATTCTGCGCGGATCTTGGTCTGTCACCCTTCGTGCTGTCACTCGCGCCCTCGCCCTTTCATATCCTGACGGTCCCGATCGTCCCCGGCTGGCTCTGCTGTACGCTCGCTCGAGTACCCAACGCTTTGTCCGGAGATTCTACGACGGCGGTTCCCCGCCACACCGCGTGCATGTGCGGGAAATCGGTCACAGTGATCTCTCCAGCATACATCGCCGCGACCACGCTCTGGCGCACCACACAAGCACCAACAGCCTACGCTCCGACATGCTAGCAGATACGCCGCAGACTGTCCACCGCCACCGGACCTCCGCCAGACGCCCTCTTCGCCGCCACCAGTCCTTGAAACGTAGCTGACGCCTCCTGACACGAGGACGCGTACGCAGAAGCTCCCGTCTCCGCGACATGTTCTCGCTGCATGTGCGAGCTGGTTGAAGATCATGCTGTGCCGTTCGGACTCTCTGTCGCGAGGGCTTGCAGCGGGACGTCAGTAGAATTGCATACCATGGGCGGGCAACCACCTGCCCTTGAAAGCACCGTTAGAGGCGTGGAGAGCGCAGGCAGCTCGTCACCCAAGTCGCGAGGTCTCGCGTGCCGCCTGTCCGCCCGTCTCGGCTGGTCATCATGCCGTCGATGCGCAGAACACGTCCCACAGCACCCGCGGGCGAGCCCGCGCATCAGAGTACCGCTGCCGAATGCTGGAACGTGTCAAGCAGCCCATCGTGACCTCCCGCGGGCGCATGTATCGCCGTCAGCTTCATTCAAGCCCGAGCACTACAACGTTGTCCGCCGGTACGGCGTGCAGAGACATGGTCCGGAGTCGAAGGCCTGTGTCGAGCATACTGCGAGCACCCTTACACTCAGCGGCGCGCCCCTGACCACGCACAAGGACAAGCACCAGCACAAGCACAAGGACTGGTACACGGACGTTACCGCGTGCACACAAAGTTACACCGCCGGGCCGACAGCACTCTCCTCGTCGCGCAGCGGGCGAGTACCGCCCGTGCTGCCGTAGCGTGCTTTCTCAATCCAGCCCGCTCGCCGGGATCCTCCGATAGGACAGGAACGCCGTCTCGGGCCAAGACCTCACACGTCGCTCGGCCCCGCCCTTGGTACAAGCATGTCAGTATCTTCCGCACCACGCGGCGTTCGTGCAGCGTCGGTCGCCCTGCCGGATGGCGTCGCTGCTCAGCAATAGCGTGCGAGCGGCCGTGTCATGCACCACGGGCGGGCGGGTTGGTTGCCGCGATTGTACTGGGAGCGAGACCGTACCCCTTCTGCCGTCGCCTTGCTAGGAACAAATGCGGGGAGCACGGTCAGCAGGCGGCGGGCTCCGCCCCGTACGTCTTGCGCTAACCCGCATGGCGTTCGCCACGAGTGTTTGAGGAGCGCCCCGGTCTGCTCCTTCCTTTACGATGCGGCGGGACTGGTCATGCTCGGTATCTCAGAGCACAAGACGCGCCAGAGAAGACACGAGCATGCCCATGAGGGTTGGCCTGCGCACGCAAGGACTCCAGCAGAAAATCACCCGCTCGCGCTCGAAGACGCCTCCCTCCATCAGCGCCTTGCGCGCTCAAGTCTCCGCGGCGACGCAATCGGTGTGGGTCAGCGCGACCATCCCCGCTACAAACGCCGCGCGCGCAGGACGCGCGAGCTGTGCTACAGCATCGGGGAGTTCACCTTCACCTTCGCCATCGTCGTCAACGCGCCCACGCGCCCACGCGTGTGAAGAAGGCGAAGGTGAAGGTGAGAAGCGGGGTGGAATAGTGGACTGTCACTGGATGCGGGTGAATAGATGGCGCCCGCCAGAGCTACTCATGGTGGAACCCTCCCGATGGAATCCGCCGCGTTGAGCCAAAACAGCGTCGAGAGGTACACGCCCTTCCTTACCTCGCTCGAGCTCCGGGGCGACATGGACGAGCGCCACCTCATCTCACGCGCGCGGGAGAACACGGGTTTGAGATCGCGCGGGTGGCTGTCGACCCCGCCCAGCCCACGCTCCAGATGCGATGGAGCGGGGTCCGAACACGCCGGAGTGAGTATCGGGCAGGTAGTTCTACAGGGCGCCATGTTGGGTCCGCCAAACAATACAGTACGACGCACGAGCAGGCGATTTATGATCTTGCGAGACATGCTCGGTAACCTTCATCTCGTCTATACTACCAACGATGCATGGCTAACTGAGTGTGAATCAGACTATGCTTGGTACGAGTGGCGGAGAGGGTGGTGGAGGTACTTTCACCGGAGACCGATACACTGCGGGAACCGGAGGAGGTCGCTACAAGATTCATGCACTAGTGCCACTGCGTTGATATCAACGAGGCGCTGGCTGAGCTAGCGGAGTGCGTGGCCCTCGAGCAGGCGCAGATGGACAAAGAAACGCGTGCGGTGAGGCTGGCCGATTACCTGGGGTATGTTTCGGCGGGTTGGGGTGTGCGTAGCCGAGAGGCGCTGCTGGCCAACCAGGAGGCTGCCGCTTCGGGATAGCAAGAAAGAGTCAGATGAGGCGTTCTTGACGACTACGAGGCTGGTGGTCATAGGAGCGCGAGTCGCGCTCACTCGGCGAAGAGGAGCCCGACAGTTGAGGTGGGTAGGTCTAATCAGCAATCTAACCCTTGCATGAGCCGGACTGCGGCAGCGCGCGTGATCAAGCACACGAGCACGAGCACTAGCGGTCATGGCACTTACCAAGGGCCGTTGTAGAGACAAATCATGGCGCCGGCTGCGTGGCAGCGACCTGCGTTGTGCTCCGAGAAGTGGGATCTCGGAGTGTCGCCGAGCGAGGAGGACCACGAGCATACGGACGATGCCCCCCGAGCACGCGTGGCCTATCTATCGTGCTTGAAATGCGAGTACGAGGTCGCAGCACTTCATACAGCTCGCTGTATACCATGCAAAGTCCGTGGGGCCCTGGCGGGCAAGAAGGGCGCCGGCGCCCACGGAAGGTCGATGTACCCAGTGGCGCCCGCGCTTTCGCGCTGAACAGCCAAGGCAGTCGCGACTTCGACTCGGCCAGCACCAGCTCCAACCCCTCCGCCCTCGTAGACTCTACACTCACTAACGGGGTTCACGACGAGGACGGGCGCGCTCGCATCTCACCCTCTCTGGGGTTCGTCCACGAGCTCTACGGCATCTGACTGCACTCGGGTACGACTGCCTACCGCCGAACTCTGCCGTCCACCGGTCTCTCTCGCCCACAGTATGGAGCTATCCTCTGGATCTAAAGAGGTATGTGTTCTTGCAGTCCGTTGCACGGCAGGTTTGGATTCCGAGTAGGTTCTTTTGTCGATATTCAAGGCGCACGCCAACGCACGCGCGGAATATCGTTGGCGGGCGTTCCTTCAGGTACGTCGCACTACGCTCCGCATAGATGGGTTCAGTGACGGTGCGCGCCCACCGAATAGGCTCTCCAAGACCTGGGGTTTCGGTGGGAACAGGCCGGCGGGGTGATATTCAAATTCAGGGCTCCCGCACAATGGGGAGGGCATGTGCTGGTCTACCACAAGGTGAGGACGACGACTTACCGGTTGCTGTGTACTATCTACTAACAATCCCCGTACCAGATCCACGGAAACGTGTTGAATAAGGGTGCTCAAGACTAGTAGGCTCAGCAGGACGATTTTTGCTGACGTAGTCTGACTTTGTCGATAGTATCGCGACGCGTTTCGGGCGGAAGTATGGGTGGGAGGCTGCGACCTTTGCATGATTGAGTGCAATTGCGACAGTCTCACTGCAGCTGACTTTCTTGGCATTGGAACACGACATGGCACGGAGTGTACATATGGCCACCTTAGGGACGCGCGAACTACATTGTTTCATCCACCTGCGAGCCAGACTGCCCGGCGTTGCTCGCGGAACGATTGCACGCGTATGATACCGCTGAATTAAGGCTCGTCATCAAGGAACCTGGTGAACTGATCAAGCATCAGTGATGCGGGGGTGTTAGACACCGGGCATACCTCATAGTTGCCGACGATACCGATGTTACGGGGCGAATGACCGGTACCACGGACTTGGGACGGGCGGCACCGGGCGTTAGATGGGAGCCCGGAGCAGCAGGGAGCAGCCGCGTATTGATATGCCGAACCGCCGTACTGTGCTCTGAACACGGCAAGCAAAGACTCACAGCGGTAAACAGTTCGCGACTAGGCGTGCCACAATAGGCAGGCATAGGGTGCGAAAAGGACCACTGCTTGAAGAAAGGCGGAGGTGCCAGGGGGCCGAGGAGGCGGACCGTAGCGAAGGATGCGGCAAGGCTGGCTGCGAAGGAGGCGGGGTGGCGGCGAAGGAGGCGCCCGGCTGCGAGGGAGGCGGGGTGGCCGCCAAGGAGGCGCCCGGCGGCGAAGGAGGCGGGGTGGCGGCGAAGGAGGCGGGATGGCTGCACGGGAGGCGCCACAAGGCTGCGAAGCTGCGAAGGGAACGAGCCAGGCCTGAGGTGTTGCTGATATGTTGACACTGAGCCCTGTACCGTTACGGGCAGCTTTGGCCGAACGGTAACGGTGGTCGCACGGTGCAGGGACTGTAGAGGGCGCTCGTTCGACTCCGGGTGGCCGTCGTTCATTATGCTGCGGAATATTTTATGACGTGGGACCAAGCGGATCCTGCTTGTAACGGTTTGGCATTTATTTCGTGCTTACTGAAACTGGCTTACTTACTGAAACTGGCTGCTGGGCGCCGGCCTATCCTTCGCAGCCGCCCCCCAAATAGGCAGGTCGGATAACAGTTGGTAGTGTGGACTTTACCCCTGCCGACTGGGCATTCGGCGCTATGCCCATTATTGTACACAAGGTTGGGCCGCATTCGTGATACTCTGCACTACCAACTGATCAACGACCTTAGCCGCACACAACATGTTTCCGCAAGGACCAGTTGCATGGGTAAATGCGGGTCGTCGCCGTGGGACCGAAGTTGGCTGACGTTCATCACTTCAGATTGAAGAAAAAACTCGTACAGGCCTATCATTGGGACAACGAGACGTTCACCGAGGCATGACGGAGAGGGCACGCGCGAGTCCTGCGCCATATTCCATGTTCTGTAGCACAGCATGATCGGACAGCGATCAAATTTCTTGGAATCTGCATTTGGTAACCTGTGGCTGTGCCCCATGTAGGCGAGTCTATCGAACGTGCCTCGCAATCGGGATCAAAGCGGCAATCGCGGGCGCTCCAGGCGTTCCTCTGGTTCGGCTTCGCTCAGTACCTGTAGAAAACATCCGCATTCAAGTTAGACAAAACGTACGTCACTTAGGATCGCCTCCTGAAGAATCTCAGGCATGAATCCAGGTGAGGCACCGCGCTGAATAGCGCGAGGAGGTATATGCCCGCATGCGAATGACTTACATAGGGCACACGGCCGGAATACGGAGTGCCGACTGCATTTCGAAATCACTGCACACTGTTTCGAAATTCATGCGGACATTTCGGAACGTCGCTGGGTCCTTTACGCGACGTGAAGTAGCATTGGCGCTGGGACTGCTACTGCATGATATAATAAATACTACTCTCCTTTTGTTGTACAGCTTGCTGGCGTAGCGGTTGCTCGCCGATGAATCCAGTAGTGACACCGGGCGTTCGAATCCCCCAAAGGTTGTTCCCTTTTCATTGGACTATGCGCCCCGGCGCTTATTTTGCGGGCGGTGCCGCCGGCGCTTATTGCGACTCGCGCGGGAAACCGGGCGCTAATTTGATGGTTTTCGAAACGATTTCGGACAAATATATCGGGCCATTCTGAAATGGGGGGTGTGGACTCTACCTTCCCAGGCTTTCAGCATGTCGCCGCACTACAGAACGAGGGCTTCTCAATCTGGGACGCGTTCCGTGATGTTGTATTCCTCTCGCGCCCTTGGGTCTTCGCTGCCGGGGCCGACGCGATTGGAGCCCCCGATGTCACAGGACTAGTGAGCCACCATGGGAAGCTTGGATGTCGACACTGGTGTGGTCGACCAGGCCGTAGGAAACCCGGTGGTTCTCACTACTACTCTGTTTGCCTGAAGCCAGAGGGCTACTGCGAGCAGGGCTGTGAGGACAACGACTACGACCCCTCTGTGATTGGGGAATCCTGTCCGGAACTCTATCAGGAGAAGCTCGCCTATGTCCGGAATGCCACTTCTATGACAAACTACGAAGCTCGTCGCCTGGGAACGGGTATCTCGAAGCCGAGCCTCTTCTCAGGCCTGTCTTCCTCGCACATGCTCCCCATTCCCCGCCTTTTCCCCGGAGACATCATGCATCTCTTTGGTCTCAACATTCCAGACCTCTTCTACCGTCTCTGGCATGGCACATTCGACTGCGACGTCAAGAATGGGGATAGCAGGGCTTTGTGGGACTGGGTTTGTCTCACTGGCGAAGCCTGGACTCTCCATGGAGAGTCAATCGCTGCCGCGAGGGGCTTTCTCCCGGAGTCCTTTCACCGTCCTCCTCGTAACCCAGCAGAGAAGATCTCCAGCGGCTACAAATGCTGGGAATTCCTGAACTGGTTCTACGGCCTTGCTCCCGCGTTCCTCTACAGCCGACTGCCTGAGAAATACTGGAAGCACTACTGCAAGCTCGTTGCCGCAGTCCGCATCATCTTTCAGCGCAAGAGCACCAGTACACAACGTGAACGCGCACATGTCCTCCTCTCCGACTTTGCATACGACTACGAGGTTCTCTACGTACAGCGCAAGGTCTCTCGTATGCACTTCGTCCCCCAGTGCATGCACGGCATCACCCACACCCCAACGGAGACATGTCGAGTCGGCTCTCTGATTTGCACATCCCAGTTCACGATGGAACGCATCATTGGGGACCTAGGGGCCGAGATCCGTCAACCATCCAACCCATTTGCAAACCTGGCGCAACGTGCGCTCGGGCGCGCTCGTATCAATGCTTTGAAGACGATGCTTCCCGACCTTGAGCCATCTCCATCTGCGCAGGTCCCGATAGTTGACCTCAGTGATGGCTACACTCTACTCCACCCTCGAGAGCCCGGAGCGCGCCCTGTTGCGGATGACGAGGACCTCGTGATCTTCCGGTACATCGAGGGACTTGTCGGGATGGCACAAGCACGGGAAATCTGGGCAATCACGATGGAGTCGTGCGTGCAGCGCTGGGCACGCGTGCGTCTTCCGAATGGGCAAATCTGTCGTTCTGCATGGAAGGAAGTTCCCAACAATTCATCCAGAATTTCCCGGAATGTCAAGGTCCGTTCATGTTGTGTTTGTAGCGTGCGTTATGGTATAGACTGATTCGCTCGCCTGGCATTCGGCCCTTCCACTCTAGTATCGTGCAGAATCCAATGCAATGAACATTGTACTAGGTATAGGCGAGTCAGCAGAGGTCTTCGAGTACGCTGAAGTCCAGTACTACTTCCGCTGCACCATCTGCGGGAAGGTTCAGACACTCGCTCTTGTGTCGAGGTACAGCCCCCCTAATAAGGCTCTACTCGGTTTGTCCTCTGGGGTTGTCTGGGCTTGCCGGGCAGCGATGGAGTCACGAAGGCAGTTATCTGTGATAAATGTGCAGTCAATCATCGCCTGTGTGGCGATGGTCCCGTGCGATGCTATACCTTGCCCCGCTGTAGGGCATTGGAATGGCAAGGTGTACTTTGCGATGGACAAACTCGGCATGGATATCGATGAGATTCTAGGCATAGATGTTACGGCTATGGATTCCGTTGAATAAAATACTCTCTAACGCATCGTCACGTCCTGCACGAGCTCCCGTATCACACTTTCCTCTACCTCCACCAAGCAGTCCATTGCGTCCAGCAGCGTTCTCATATTTGTCGTCCCTTGCCGCCTCCCCTCGATGTCTCGCTGCGTCAGAGCCTTGGCCAGAGTGAGGGTACAGAGCGCAAGGAGACCAAACAGGCCGTGTTGCTCTTTCTCCGCCGCTGTCGGTCGAGTCGCCGCTGGACGCTCCCTCTCAGCCGCGTTGATACATGCATGACAGAAGGCCTGTACTGCAGCATCGTCGGCCGCTGGTGCACTGTTTACGATTGTTTCGAAGTGCCAAGGATCGAATTCTGGTGCAAAGCGAGCCAGAAGAGGGGAGCGAGAGGATGGTAGGCCACAAGAGAATTGTGGACCCTCGAGGGTGGCGTGAAGCTGCTGTTCATTCTCTGGCGTCCACGGGGTCGCGCTGCAGTCAGAATCAGTTTCTCCCAGCGGTTCGAGATCCTCCGGCAAGTTGGAATGAGCCCGGAACGACGGTGGTGTGTCCCCCTGGGACCATCCACCAATGTGGGGTTCGGATACTGGGGACGAGGACAAGGTACGAGAATCCAACGAGGGTGAGCTTGCCGCTGTCGTGACACAACACTCTTTCGTGAGATATAAGCAGCTTGATACAAAGCTAGGCCTTACGGGATGGAGTCTCGTCGCAGTCCGACATGAGCGTGGCAGGGAAGGTCACTTCAAGCAGCGCGAGCTCTCGCCAAAGATCCTGATTGCCTAAATAGGAAGGTCACCTTGACCACCGTCTCTGCCCTGCACGATTATTTTCACCTCAACTTCCATGACTCCTTGATATGCTATTACCCTACGCTTAACATTAATAGCATGGAACCTCTTGCTGCATCTCAACGTGCTCATATCATGGCTGGTGTGACCGACTCTTCCTCACTCTTCACTCCCTCCTCGTTGCCAGGAGAGTCTGGTGCCGGCACAGCACACGCACATAGCTCCTCCGACATCTATGGCCTCAGTACACTGGCACCTGCTACTCCTAGTCCCTCTACTGCTCACCTGGGTAGTATGCACACTCATCTTCCCATGCCGCCTTTCGATGGGACTCCAACGGTCAGGAGCAGCGGCCTAAATGGAGGGCAAGCTGTCTTCCAGAACGGTGACATGACATCTGAGCTCTACGAGAGCCGCCGTGCAAACCTCTCGAGCCATATCGCACCCCTCCCGGATAATTCTGACCAGTATGCTGTCCCTGGACAACATGTGAGTCCTCTCTTTTGACAGTGACTACGGCTGCGCTGATGCGAGATGTCGGCAGGTCCTGTGCGTTGCGCGAGCTAGTGAAGAGCGCCTACTAAGCACAGGGAATATTGCGTTCACCCTCGCGAAGGAGAAGATCAAGGTTCTCACCCATGAGTTACATGCATTGCGCATTGAAGCCAGCGCGCAGAGGTACGTGTGCATCGTGTAGTTCTCGTCTTCGCTCATACGCACTAACAGCTCATCATTCTACTATAGGCAGCTATACAACGAACTCATCTCCAAGGTCCCGCAGCTCCTCGGCATGGTCCCCAATGTCGACAACACTGCCACTGAGAGCATAACGAGTTCGATGCAGCATCCACTCGACACAATACACCGTGCTCCAAGCGCCGCACACGGGCGTATAGTCCTTGGTCTTGGTTGGGGTTACCCGCAGCGGCGCGACCAGCCTGAGGGTGTCATGTTCAAGTACTGGTATGCAAGTGAGTACAAAGAGCGGCCAAAGAAGGGAGGCGGCAAGCAGGGGCGGCATGACGAGAACCTGAACGTTGCACAGCTTTTCGTTGAGGACGAGCATGGTCGGGCGGTCTCTGGTACCATCGCGAAAGACATCCGGGAGATGCTACGTTCGCTCCTACACTCTCTTGTATGGAGCGGCCAGGCCGCAGTCTCTCAAGATCTCCTTCCGCATGAAGCTCGTGTGTACATCCACGTGTCTCTCGCCCGCCGCTTCCCCTTCCTTCTGCTATGCGATGGCGGTATGTGGAAGATCAATTTACTCATCAAGCAAATGTACCACGGCTTCTCGGGTAACCACATCAAGGTCCCCGCTGTTCACACTAAAAGCGAACCTTTCGACTCGGAAGCAGATGATCGTCTCAAATCCAAGGACATCGAAGGCCATGCTGGCATGTCACAGAAGCGTGCTCGTCAAGGCAGTCTTGGCGCCAGCCTCTCGAGCGACAAGGCCGCGAAGCTCCTCCGTATGTCCCCTTCTCCCGAGGATTTGCCCACCGCAAGTGCCACTGCGTCCATCGGACATGCGCTTCAGCTTGGCCAGCCCGAGTCAGGGCCGGATGTGGCTTCCCCGCCGTCCATGGGCATAGATGTCGGCGGGATGGATCCAGGTACGTTTGATTCCCTTCATTGCGGTTCGCTCTTGCCGTATTGACCTCACATACTCAGCTATCTCTGCACCATCACCTTCGACAAGTCCCCCTCGGACCATCTCTCACGGTGATGCTATTACTTTTCTTGCCTGAGCACGTAGCTTCGTCTGATATTTGACCCTTGCAGGCGCAACCTCCCAACACAGCCTGAGTGATGTTCCCGACGCTCCGACGCCAGACCAGACACCGAGTGGAGCCACCGAGCCGACAGCTTTGTCACAAAGCTCCTCGGCGAGCACTCCGGGTCCCAATCCGGACAACATCGATGATGTACATTCGATCGCCGCGCTGTCTCCGAGACTTGTCGATTCATCTGTCACGTCTCCATCTGCTTCCCTCGGGCCGCATACTGCCATAAGTTCTGGTGCGGCGGTGACTAGTAGGTCTGGCCGAGGCACTGCAGGCACTGTTCCAGCAGATGAACAGTCGGATGAGCGTATACTCAGTGAACGTCCATCTCACCACCCCGAAGCTGTGATTGTGCCAGTAAAGAAACCGTTGTAAGTACCACAACCGATGTCATTGTTACTATATTCATCACAGATATAGCGCCGACCCCTCGGGCTCACGACGTCGCTCAAGCCGTCTTACCTACAGTGGGCCGGAGTCCGGAGATCCCCCGCCCAACTCGGACATGGCCGACACGGAACGCTCTCAGGCCGCAGGAAGTTCTACTACCAGCTCGACGCCAGAGTAAGCTTTTTCGAGAGCAGTCACTGCACTGAGCGCGAACATGTTATACTGACTACGTCCGATGTACGCCTCCCAGTACTTTGGGCGCCGCTGTGGGACCTCCCAGTGTTCCCAGTGCAATGCTGCTGTCGAAGAAGCGCACACAGAAGGGTGCCATCGTGCTGGCGAAGGCCAAGTACAAACCCGATGTTATCAGTGAACAGTGAGTTACCCGCAGCACTCACGTCCATGTCGCGACCCCGTGTGCTCACATCAGCCGTCCTTACCTGCTAGGATGCTTTTCATGCGGCGCATGGTGGCAGCCGATCCAGCTGTCACGCACACAGCCTACATGGATGCCTTCAAGAGACTCACTTCGGAGGAGCATGAGGTACGAGCACTCAGGTAGAAGTCTGACTATGACTGACTCGGAAGCGACACAGCAACTCAAGAAGGAGTGTGTGCAAGAGCGCAAGCAGGTGAGGCGGCACGCATTTATACGTCGTATTCCCTCGTGACACTTATGCTGTCCTTCAGAAGCGGAACCAGCAAGGTGGAACGGGGTGCGCGGAGCCGTGACAAAGGAGTCAGGCGAGGAGCAGCTGGGCGCGGGCTATC
Organism: Trametes cingulata; assembly: GCA_022385765.1. Taxonomy (NCBI): domain Eukaryota; kingdom Fungi; phylum Basidiomycota; class Agaricomycetes; order Polyporales; family Polyporaceae; genus Trametes; species Trametes cingulata. Next base: position 194,370 of record MU277992.1, read on the forward strand.
CGAGTCCTGCAAAGTCCCTTGCCTCTGACAAGTTCGTCCAAGGTCATGTGCATTTCGTCTGTACGCCTACACCAGCCTCAGCGATAGTACTACCTGCGATTCTACAACATACTCGTCTCATAATTCGTCCTAAATCGTTGTAATTCGCACACTGCTTTTGCGTATCGTATGAACAGCCCTCTCAGGCATTCGTCAACAATCACCCCCATCATTATCGGGCAATCATCCCAAATCGTACGCAATCGGACGAAGTGTACACCAGGGACTCGGATGGCGCGGATTGTGTGCGAATTAGGGTAAAGAACAGGGGCGTTTATCGTAAGACCTCTTGTGTACTCAATCTCTGTCTCATACCCCCGAGTCTCAACGATCCTCCACGATTACGCACGCCCACTGCTCTTCGATCGTCCCAAATCTCCACAAATCGCCCACGTTTTCACTGGGACTCAGGAGGTGGCGGCGAAAAGCTTTCCAGAGTCAGCCGGGCCTCCGCGGTCCGCCCGTGAGACTTTGATAGGCGCCCGTTGAGTTCCGGAGGGTTGTGGGCGCCTAACCGATGTTCTCTGCCCACACTCGGCGGTCGACGTGTTGACTTCGTGTTGACTTCAGGAACATTGGCCATGGCCAATGGGCGAGCTTTCGATATTGTGGCTCTGCTCTTAGTCTAGCTCTACGAAGGTCTCTCTTGTGTATACTGGGAGCTGTCTCTGGAGGTTCTCTCAAACACAGTCACCTCCGGGCACCTCAAGATCGCGCCGAAAACCTCGTCACCTAGCTACAGTTCGGTCATTGCTTCGGTGACCTCCAACGCGTACGTACTGTGCTACGTGCCCTCGTATAGCTTCCATGCCTTGAGACCTCAGACTCTCGCACGGAACTTGGACACACCTCGATCGTGCTGCATTCCGGCTGCTGTTCTCTCACACTCGCGAATTGGCTATCAAGCTACCGTGTTACTCTGTCTCTGGCAACGGTCGACATTTGCTGGCTCCGTTGCATCGGAGCCGAGAGCTGAGAGAGGTCATTGTACCGCCGGATAGGCTTGGCGGTGCTGGGCTGTCCGTGCTTTGGCTTCTGGGTGGCCATGAGGCCCGACTTGAGGAAACTGCCGTATCTGCGCACTGCAACCGGTACCCGTAACAACAACCTGTTCGTATTGTTGTATTGTCAGTGAACACCGGACCCCTCGCCGCATCAGTTCGAGTCTTCCCTTCTACGGTCTCCAAGCATCTTCCAGGGCACACTCGACTCGTATGTTACTGCGGCTCCCTCGCTGCCGGCGGCGGGATAAAGCTAGACGCTGCAGCACTGGGCAACGAGGAGTCAGAATCCATCGCTGCGGCAGCGGAATCTAAGAAGACGGCTGAGTTCTTTCTTCTTCACAGCGTCCGTTACACTGTCAACTGCGGTTAGTTCGCCCGAGCAATCAAAGCCCTTTGTACGTGAGCGCGCTAGATCTCGGCCCATCTGCTGCAGCACCACACGCACGAGGCTCATATATCAGGTTCGCTCTGTCCTACGATCCCTCATAACCTGCCGCGAACGCGTCCCTCCTCCCGAACATATCTGCAGACCTTGCCCACGAAGCCAACCACCACGTCCAAGATGAGCACGCGCAGGGGATCCAGGATACCGCGTACGCACCGCTCCGCGCATGGTGAGTAATGGTATCTGACAACCCGTGCGCCTTCCCTATGTTTTAGCCTCCCAAGCCGTAACGCCATTGCCGATACATGGGGCCGTCATAGGCCATATGTTCGGTAATCCAGTCAGCGGCGCCCTGCCCAACGAAGACAGCGCCCCGGCGTTCGCCATGCCCGCTGTCGCGGGCGACGTGGTTGAAATGGACCCGGAGGAGCAGGCTCAAGCCGTCGAGGACGCCGTGCCTGAGGGTCCGCCGGGAAGCGTTCTCGAAGTGAAGCATCTCATCGAGGTGCACGACTCGTTCAAGAACCAGTGGATCCTCAAGCCTGCGCCGAAGTCGACCGAGGACGAAAAGGCAGGAAAGAACGACGCGGCGAAGTACTCCGTGTTCGCGTTCAGCGTCATCCGGAAGTACAACTACTCTCAGGACGCACGCGCGAACACGTTCAACGTCACCACCACAATCCAGATCAACAGCCCAGAGCTGGTCAAGGTCGGTCAGGAGGTCATCGGAAACGTCCAGGGCATCTCCTGGACAGCGAAGCCGCTCCGAGTACGTTCCGCCGCGACTTATCCGAAAGACTAAAACTCAATCTGTGTTATAGATTGATCCGCATACACTCCTGGCATGGTACCCGGAGCTGCAGGCGCATGCCGATGACCTCGCGACTAAGGTGACAGGCGAGCCCGAGGACCCGCATCAACGCACGCTCCTGCACCTGCAGCACCTGCTCGGCTATCTCAAGCAGACCTACTCCTCGACACTCGAGACGCTCAAGTCCCTGGTCGAGCATGGCGACATCACGTTCGATCTGCTCTGGGCGCTCTTTGTCCCGGGAAAGACGACCCTATACACTCTGTGCCCCATCACCTCGGAGCCTCGCGCGCTGCGTCTCATCCATACCGAGCTCTGCCAGAAGGCGGACAGCCAGGCGGCAGTATCTGCAGCGTTCGACCCGACTGGCCTCCTCGCGTCGAAGGGCTCCCAGGAACAGCAGATGCAGTACTTCTGGCGCCTCGTGGTCGAGTACATCGAGGTCGACATTGGAAGCCACACGGACGCCCAAGCACGGGGGTCCGGTGCTGCGAGCGGGGCGAAGCCGCGCAGCGACGCGAGGCCGTCGTTTGGGTATGCCGGTCTGGGAAGGGTGCTGGACGTGCCGCGCTTCAAGGGCACGAAAAAGATCTCGTCTCTAGTCGTGTTTCCGATTGAGCACTATACAGGCCCTGGCGGCGTAGAGGGCCTCAAGCAGAGGCTGATCGAGCGCGGGAAGAAGTGGGTGCAGGTCGCGGGCGGGATGCACCACGTCGCCTATCGCGGGCTCGCCTTCCAGTTCCAATTTAAGGATAAGATCTACGTCAAGTACAGCGTGAGTCCCACGTCCGTTATCCCCATCGCGTTCAGGCGAAACTCACCCCAGGATGAATATAGGTCAACTCTCGGATCATGATCGACCGAAGTGAGCATATCATTGTCTCCTGTCCCATGGGCGTGTAACCCGGCTGACCGGTCTGTGTGCATTCCAGAGACGTTCGCGGATATGGTGCCCAATTACCCGATGCTGCCGCGCGTCTCGAAGACGCTCTCAGGACAGGACATCGACAGGCACGCCCGGCGCGCAGCAGCGGGGAGCGCGACTGCAGACCCGGATGCCCGCGACCTCACTGACGAGGAGCTGATCCTCACGTCCCCGATCGTGTATGGGTTCAGTTTCTCAGACAAGCAGTGGTGTGAGTACCGCATAGAGAGTTTCCGTAAGATACGCGCAGGCATGCTGACGTGTATATGCAGTGGAGTTTATAGTCGAGCATGTGGAAGACTTCCAGTGGAACGACGAGGCGTTCGAGCAGCTCGTCATCCCACCGGCACACAAAACGGTCCTGAAGACGCTGGTCCAGTCCCACAACGCTGGGACGTCCGCTAAGTTCGACGACTTCGTGTCCGGCAAGGGGCATGGCCTGGTCATCAACCTCTTCGGCAACCCAGGAACAGGTACGCGTCTCGCCGCCAGAGTGATTATCATGAGAAGGACTCATCTGCGATACCTTCTTCGACAGGCAAGAGCTTGACGGCGGAAGCAATGAGCGAATGTATGTTCCCACTCGTCACCTTTCTCATCGTCCTTGAGCTAACCGGAGCCGCACCTATGCCCTTAGACGTGCGAAGTGCGTCCCATGCGCTATTCTCGTATTTCGCGCAGTACTCACCTCTTCTGACCACAGAGCCGTTGTATGTCGTGGGAGCAGCAGATCTCGGTACCAGTGCAGACACCCTAGACCATAACCTCACTGCCATCCTGAAAGTGTCGGCGATCTGGGGCGCTGTTGTACTCATCGACGAGGCAGACGTGTTCCTAGAGGAGCGCACCCTCGCGCATCTCGAGCGCAATGCGATGGTCGCGGTTTTCCTCCGACAACTCGAGTACGTTCAAACAGCAAAGTAGCTTCACGTCTAAAGCTGACCCTGCGCGCCGACAGATACTTCCGTGGCATCCTATTTTTGACGACGAACAGAGTCCGCGTCTTCGACGAGGCCTTCCAGTCGCGCATCCATGTCTCGCTACGCTACCAAGATCTGTCACCCGACGCGAAGCGCCACATCTGGCTCGCGTTCCTCAAGAAGGTGAACGGCGACATCCCGTATGGCGGCTTGAAGCAGGAGGAGCTGCGCTTTTTAGGCGAGAAGAAGATCAACGGCCGGCAAATCAAGAACATCGTCAAGACTGCAGGCGCGCTCGCGGTCGGACGTCAGGAGAAGCTGTCGTTTGCGCATCTGGAGCAGGTTTTGGATCTCATGGAACAGTTTGACACAGCGTAGGTCAAATCCTGTGCTGAAGTCCTTCACGAAGCTGACAGGAAAGCACCAACAGGCATATCATGTACCAGTAGAGCTTTTGTAGAGGGTGTTGTATCAGTCTGATGTCCGCGGTCTCGCGATGCATGGGTGGATTATAGAGCATGTCTTCATGTCGACATCGAGCGCCGAGGATCACGCGAACCATGACTTCTCGAAGGTGCGTGGCCGGAGGTAACGGAGGCTGACCGCTCATGCAGTACTCGCCGTTGTTGTTATACGGGTCAATGCGCATGCGCATTGTGTTGTAATGTACGTACTTTTTGTATACGGAGAACTCTGGGAGGTCATCCGTTCATGAGCCCCGGCATACTGACGACACTGCGAGACAGGACTCTCATTGTCATCAATAACGATACCTTCTGATCCTCTCAATCCCTCGGACACGTGCCCAGTGTACCCGAGAGAAGCTCCCATCCTGGTACTCGTTGGGCCGTGCCCGGCGCGATCTATCCATACAGGCCCGTACTACGCCCGCCCTCTCCCGGCTATCCTATCGCAATCTGAGTCGTACGTTTTTGTTGCCTCACATGCTCGCTGTTCTCTGCATCGTGCCGTGTTCATTGATCGAATCGACGAGGGGAGAGCATGGTCGCCAAGTCAGCTGCTCAGAGCGCTGGACGCCTCGGCGGGCTGGAATGTGATGAAGAACGCAGGATGACACTCACATCGTCTGATCTCGTCCACTCCTAAGGTACACTTTCTCAAGGTTTGGCGTATAAAGGTAAACGGCGAAGAGGTAGTGACGGTGTCGACGCTCTTGCCGGTCATGTTGCCGCTGCGCGTACTAGTCGCATTGGTGACGGCGTGTGCGAGCTGGGCTACACTGGTAGGTGCAGATGCGTTGTCGTCTGCTGCGTCTCGTTCCGATGCCGCATCCGCTGCTGCTCGCCCTTCGTCTTCGCCTGCGTTCATTCGCGACGCCGCAAGTCACGTCAACCTCTTCATTGGCACGACAAATGGCGGCCATACCTTCCCTGGTGACTTGATCCGTTCTGGCAAGCTTCAACTGAGCATAATCGTGAGCTTTGTGACCAGGTGCAACGATTCCTCACGGAATGGTGAAGGTCGGGATGGACACGGACTCCCCAGGAAATGTGAGTGGATAGGTTTCTCAGTAAGGCCTGACAGCGAGATCTGACCATTTCTCACAGCACGCCGGGTACGACGCCAACCCTGTTTTCAATGCGACGGGGTTCTCGCAGCTGCATGATGATGGCACTGGAGGGGTGTGTAGACCTCAGAATTCGGACCGGTGAACCTGCACTGAACAACGATGATCTAGGCCGTGCCTCTGTCCCTCTTCAAGCTGTGGCCATTTGCGTCGTGCGGCAAGGGAAATACCTTCGAGGAATGCCAGACCTCGATCGCAGGCCGTAAAGTGCTGAGGAAAGTGCTGAAAGATGGTGAGATACTTTCAATGGATAACATATACGCCGCGAAGCTGAGTGCTCGAACAAGGGTCTCCGGATGACGCAGCGGAGCCAGGCTACTTCTCTTCCAACCTAGTACGCCGCATTACTAGATGAAGTAGGTGATACACTCACTGACTTCCATAGTCGACGGGCATCCGAGTTGAGCTCACTTCGACGCGCCGAGCCGCACTGCATCGGTGGGCGGAACTGCACATGTTCCCTTGGACGCTATGCTAAAGTCATCGCAGGTACACATTCCCGAAGGGCACCAAGTTCCCGCGTTTGGTCGTCGATATCACAAACGATGGACAAAGAAGCAGTACGGATCCAACCATGGAGCTGGATCCTGAGACCGCTCGCGTGACTGGTGGGCTCTGCGGCCTTTTCAGCGTGTCCAGGTCGCACTCATCACAAATGCAGGTGGGGCGCACTTCGAAGCGTCGTTTGGGCCAGGCCGATACCGGGCCTTCACCTGCGTCGATTTCAAAGGAGATGGGTACGAGCTGGTACGCGAGCGTCGTCGTACACTCCTTCCCGTGTCTAACACGATCGCTAGGGTGCTCCGACTGAGTACGGCGCATGGTTGGGGAATTTCCCGGTTAAGCAGAGTGTCACCATCACTCAGCTCTATACGAGTACGCACTGGCAGCCTCAACGGCGACCACCGCTTTGAGAGGTACTCATTTGTGTTCACACAGGCTTCGTTGACGAGCTGGGTGCGCTCTTCACGTTTGCTCCCAACAGGAACGGTGCGTTGCATGTGATCCATGTACTGCGTGCCTGCTCATGTAGCGTCTGTCTGGCATCAGGGACAACATCAATCCTGGCACGGGTTGGAGTCTCCTTCATCTCGCCAGAGCAAGCATGCTCCAATGCCGAACAAGAGATTCCGGACTTCGACTTCGACGGAGTCCGGTCTGCATCGCGGGCTCAATGGAGCGAACTACTTGGTCGAGTGCAAGTCGACACGTCCGACGTGGACCCTGAAATCGTGGATCTGTTCTACAGCTCTATGTACAGGACGCACCTTTCTCCCGCTGATTGTACGCTTTGCACGAGCTACCCGGAGGAACGCGCTGATGCCATTGTCCAGATACGGGGGAGAATCCACTCTGGAACTCGACGGAGCCGTACTACGACTCGTTCTACTGCAACGTGGGTACGGCGACCCTCGGAGAGACTTTCACTCACGCGAGTCCCGATGTCTAGTGGGACACATATCGAACTTTGTACTCCTTCATGGCTCTCCATGATCCAGCGACCTTTGCGAGGATTGTCCGCGGCATGATCAACATTCAACAGCACGAGGGTAAGTACGCTCATGTCTTCATTCCTTCCTCCGTTGAGTGCACTGCCGCAGGGTGGCTTCCTGAATGTCGAGGAGCGACGGCGAAGCACTATATTCAAGGCGGAAGCAGTATGTATGTGAAGAGCTATTGCGGCTCAATACTGATGATAAGCCTGATCGCAGACGGAGACCCGATTGTTGCCGAATTCTTCGTGAAGTGAGCAGCCTGTCAGCATCACACAGTAGCCCTTACTGAATTCCACAGGTTCCATGAGCACGCGAACGACCTCAGCGTACCTGCAGACGCACTCTACCAGGCTCTTCTAGCGGATGCCGAACTGCAGCCGCCGAACTGGGATCTTCAAGGGCGGCAGGCGAACATCTGGAAGACTCTGGGTTACATCCCGTCCGATGTCTGGGAAAGAAGTGGAACAAACTCCAAGCAGGTCTCGAGGACGCTTGAGGTACGGCGGTCTCGCTCGTCGTCACTGACAGCTGCATTTGACTTATTTGCCGTAGTATGCGTTCGACGACTTTACGATCTCGCAGGTTGCGAAGATACTTGGACGCGCCGACGATGCAAGGAAGGTAGGACATCGCCCGATCACATTCATTCAGATGCTCTACTGACGTGTCGCAGTACTCCCAACGCTCTGAGAACTTCGCGAATGTGTGGAACCCAAACGTCACTTTCCCTGGCCGGAAGGACATTGCCGGCTTCATGCAGGAAAGTCTCAGTCTCCTCGCTAGACAAGGAAACGACTCATTCATCCCCGCTCTAGCCTCGCTTTGCGGATGGTGTCTTCAATTTCACGGACCCGAGGCACTGTAGTATCCACGACCCTCTGCAGTCGACCTGTTTCTTGAATGCTCAGAACAAGGACGGGTTCTATGAAGGCTCTCCTATAGTGGTATGTGGACTGCTCATCTCCTGTCAGGGGATGTTATACCTGAAGCCATCGTTCGCCCCCGCAGTACTCGCAGTATGTGCCCCATGACACGGCCAAGCTCATCACACTCCAAGGTGGAAGGGAGAAGTTCGTCTCAAGGCTGAATTTCATCTTCGATCAGGTATGTGGGGTTCCTACAGCCTCGCAATTATGCGCACAAGCTCATAGGTCGTTCTACTAGGGCTACTTCGATTCAACGGATGAGCCATCCCAGCAGATTCCGTTCATGTACCACTATGCCAACAGGCCGGGTCTGAGCACTCAGCGTTCGCGTCAAGTCATCGCCGAGTTCTACAATACCTCCGTTAACGGTCTACCAGGGAACGACGGTATGCCCTTCGTTATCGCTCGCCTCATCGCCCCCCTCTTCATCGTCTAAAAATGTGACCTGCAGATTCCGGGGCGATGGGCAGCTATGTCGCCTTCTACCTTGCCGGCCTCTACCCGCTTCCTGCCACGAGACAATTCCTCTTGTCATCGCCCTTCTTTAGGGAGATCTCGTTCAGAAACCCCGTACTCAACACTACGACGACGATTCGCTCTAACGGATTCCGCGGAAACCCGAAGAGTGGCACTGGGGGTCATGTCTTCGTGCAGGCAAGTCTTCTCATACGTTGCGCAACTACATCCAATGTCTCATTTACGCCTACAGAGCGTCAAGATCGACGGCAGGCCGTGGAAATCAAACTGCTTCATAGAGTGGGATGCATTCACCAGCGGCTCGCTCATCGAGTTAGAACTCACCGACAACATCAACGTTTCTTGTGGAGCCAAGCCTGATGCGCTCCCTCCGTCACTCTCTACTGGCGGGTATGACTAAGAGAGAGCGCGTCCCGTAGGGTTTGAAAGATCTCGCACTGCAGGTTAGGTATTCAACAAATGATGTATCTCCGGGTTTTCATGGCAATGCAGCTCACCAATTCACATGTCTGGCGATTTTGGAGGATGCCAGTGCACCTACAAGATGTATCTGAAGTCCGGCGCACGATCTCCTAGTGCTCGCAGTGTCTCAGGGGGCGTCGCTGAGGTCTTCCCGTCCTTGACGTTGCGTAACGTGGCGTCCCGCCTCGCGTTGACCCGCACGTATATCATTACGACCGTGGGGACTACGACGAGGCCGGTTGCGACGACTGCTAGCTCGACGGTATCTGTGGAGCCACAAATTCAGGATCCACATATGAGAACAGAATGACAGACTGCAAGCACTGACGTCCAAGGACGTAGCGCGGTGCATCTTGAGTTCGGTAGATGTTACTCGCTATGATACCGCCGATTTGGCCCGACGCGGCCTGGATCGCCATCCCTGCACCGCGTTTATAGTGACCCACGAGGTTGTTTCCGAGCCTGCGGTTCAGCATATGAGCGTTCTGAAGTGAACGAAATTCCCGCTTCCAGCCAGGCTTTACCGCCGACAGTCTCATATTCGACACTCACCAGGACGGAACACCCGGAAAGCCCGCATATCCACCGGTAACAATCAGGAAAGTGCCGAAGTACTTGATCCCGAGGCCGACATCTGAAATGTTGATGGTGAAGCCAACAAGACAGAGCAGCAGTCCTAGTACGATGAAGGGGGATCGTCGCCTCAGCTTGTCAGACAAGGTCGCCCACAAAACGACCGTGAGAGCTGCATAGGAAAGCGGTTTGTTGCAGGAGAGCGCGAGACCTGATTACGCACGACTCACTTGCAAGCACGTAAGGTGGCACACTCAGAAGCTGAGAGATGGCAGGCCCGAATCCGAAGCTTGATATGGGTCAGAATCAGCATAACACCTGGACTTCGATGGGGCCGTGGCGTACCCGTTGATGATAGACCTGGTTTCCAGCAGAACATCAGCGACAACCCGAGTGGAGGAACGATCAGGCTGCTCACGGTAAGAAGAGTGATATGCCATATACTGGATGGTCGATCAGTACAGTCAAACGGATAAGCACTGCGAGGTGAGCAGGGCCGTACCGGGAATGACAATGGACATTTCGACAATGCACAGAGCCCAGACCTGCCAATCAAGCAGCGCAGCCCGGACATTACTGATTGCGAAATGTTCGTCTTCGCCCACCGAAGAGTTATCGTACGCTGGCATACAGATGCGATGAGAGAGAGAGTTGTAATCGGAGTGCGCAGGAGTCTTACTCTTCCGATGCACCAAGTATGCTCGTTCACCGGCGGTGAGAAACCTAGCCGTGTGCGGGAAGTCCACGAACACTGTTACGATGTCACGACGTTGAATCCTTCCTGTGGAAGGCAACAAGGACTAGGACGCACAAGTGAACGCCGTCACGCCTACAATGACTGATACAATCCCTTCGATGATCTGGGGTTACGAGAGCAATGTCAGAGCTTTCCTGAGACCTTTTTGCCACAACAATCGTTAGAACATACGAAGATCCATGACCAGCCTAGCAGACCAGCCGTTCCGGACATGAACGAGATGCCATAAGCGAGGAGACCCGAGAATGCGCCCGCAAAAGATGCGCCACCCCAGAAGAGACCTATGCGATATTGAAGCATGTGCCGCGGGTACCACAATGTCAAACTGAAGCGAACAAACTTGAATCAGCTCATGAGATCAGGGCCACTACAATAGCAAAGAAAACCGACTAGTAGAGCACGCCTGGTGACATGCCTGCTTCGGCAATCCCGAGCAACACGCGCACAGCGAGCAGTTGCGGATACCTGCTACATTTCAGCAAAAGTCGAGAAGCAGAAGAAGGATGCATACGTCTTCACGAGTCCGTTCAACGTGCTGATCGTCATGATGTGGTCAGGGCCGTTGGCCTAAGCCCTTGCAGAAGAGGTAGCACACACGTGATGATTCCCCAAGTCACCTAGAGCATACAGGCCTGCGGGTCAGCTATGGAAGGTGTGAAGAACGGACGTGCGAACCGTAATCCCGGGGAGCCATCTCGATGGCTTCGTCTTCTTGAGAAGCAGACTGTGCTGACAGCGGTCAGGCGCTCGGAGATCTACTACATGGGACCACCAGAGACGGACTTTGCGGGGACAGCGAAGATACAATTCATCTACGACAAAGCTCAGCCCTGCACAGCGTCTCCGCGACCGACGGGAGTGCACCGTACCAAGAAATTGAGTGTCTGGCGGATGCAGTCAGTATGAGCCAGGTAGCGCGACTAGGCGTTGAGCACTGACCAGAATGACGTTGAACCTATGACCGGTCAAATGTAGTTGAGACGTGAGCCCTTGAAGCTTCGCGTTTCCTGGACAAGATCCGCACTTCAGTGAGGTCCTACGGAACAGAATCCGTTTCTCACCTATGTTGGTTTTGTCGACAAAGGCTACCAGGTACATGATCGTGACGAGAGGGATCAGCCTCATATCGACCTTTCGCCACATCTGCCTCTCTTCTGACGGTGTGAGCGTCGGCACACCCTCAGATTGCGAGTCAGCAGCATCCTTGGATGAGGTTTCTACCCAGCAGAGCTCTCCGTCGCCACCTTTCTCTCGGCTCGAGGTGAGCCTGCCTGGTCCTTTCTGTGACATGGCAGGCTATGCGTAGTGGCACTGGCAGGCGACGCCAAGCGTAGCGAGTGCGGTAAGAACGACGGTGGACAGGCTACGGTGCTCCGCCCGTCTCAGGAAGCACCTTTGTGTAGCCAGTTGAGATCACTTTCCCACCTGACTTCTTGGAAGAAGCGATAGACGTACCTGGAGCTCTTCCTATGGGAGAACGGGCACCAACGGATACCTGTGACCCGTTAGTCTGAGATCTTCGAGCTATGTTTACTCCTGGCGTACGAAACGGCCTCCCGTTCGCGGAGGCGCAGCCAGAGGCCGAGCTCCTCACGTCCAGGCATCACGGAAACGTACGGTAGCAGTCGGCAGGAATCAGGGTGACATGGTGTGAGTGTGTGCGGAGCTATGGGCATCGAAGGAAAGAGCAATGCACCACACCCGTCTTCCTGTCACCACGGTGTCAGGCATGATCGCTCTCTGTATGCGTGTAGCTAATATGCGCGTAGCATGTGGTATCCGAAGGGGCACAAGTGGCGTACGCGACCTCTCATTGAGGCGCTCTCCGAGTCAACGGGATCACAGAGTATATCTGAAGTCAGGGGCGCGGTCACCCAACCTCCTGATCTCTTCATCCGAGTGAGGTTCTTCGGAGGCCTCGTCATTGCCCTGACGCACGTTCCTGCGAGAGTTGATGCGAGCGTACGCAAGGACTGTGAGGGGTACGATGACGAGACCGGCGGCGCCTACCCCGATCTCTATGGCGTCTGGTCGAATAGGTGTCAGTATCCGGCGGCGGTCGGAGTGAGAGTCAGGTTGATTCTGGGACTTACGTCCACGTACGTAGCGCGGCGCGTCTTGGATGCGATAGATGTTGCTCGCGATCGCGCCGCCTACGTTGCCGAACATGAGCTGGACGCCGAGCGCGACACCTCTCTTGTAATGGCCGACCACATTGTTTCCAAGCCTATGTTCAGGTCATGAGAGTGCGCCTACGCAAGTCAAGCGGGAGCGAGGGCGTACCAAGAAACAATCGCAGGAAAACCTGCGAATCCGCCTATGATGGCGAGGAACGTGCCGAAGTACTTCACGCCGATGCTCGCATTCGAGATGTTGATCGCAAATCCTGCCACCATGAGCGAGTAGCCGGCGAAGACGAAGGGTGAACGCCGTCTGATCTTGTCGGACCACAGTGACCATAGGACGACAGTGATAGCTGTAGGAACCGCGCTCAGACTCGAAACATGGCGAGTAGAGCATGAGTGAAGCAAGCGCACTTGCAGCGATGTACGGCGGGACACTGAGTAGCTGAGAGATTGCGGGGTCGAAGCCGAACCTACGTCGTCCAATCATTGAAGTGACCCTGCGGCGCGAAGAAGGAGCTGTACGCACCCGTTGATGATCGACCTGCATGCACAGCATCACCTTTCAATGCCAAGTCAAGCAATGTAACCGTGGTGCACGTACGGCAAGAACAAAGCGATCCCATAGGTCACTGCATACCATCGTTAGCGATACACCGACAACGCTCAAGATGTATTCTGACTGATGCTGTTGACCAGGTTCAGCATCGCGCTCGCCCAGGTCTGCCAGTCGAGGAGGCCTTCCCGGAGGTGTCGAAGCTCGAAATGCTCCTCTTCGCCAACAGACGAGTTGTCGTACTCTGAAGCACGGGTGGACATCAGGCTCGTACCAAGCATTGAAGGACCGTAGATGGGTACTCACTCTTGCGGTAGACAACGTACGCGCGTTCCTCTGGGGTCAAAAACGGCGCCGTGTCAGGGAGGTCTACGAATACTACGAGCCAGGAGCGCGACTAGGTGAGTCATACGACCTTGCATGAACGTAAGAGCATGCGTACATATGAACGCGACGATGGCTACAAGGACCGTTACCAGCCCTTCCAGTATCTATGCGAAGTATCGTCAGTCGTACCCCTGTGTGAAGCGCGTCATGGGACTCACGAAGATCCACGACCACCCCAGCAAACCAGCGGTTCCCGACATAAAGGAGATTCCATAGGCGACCAGGCCGGAGAACGCGCCGGCGAACGTAGCTCCACCCCAGAAGAGTCCGATGCGGTAGTGCACCATGTATCGAGGGTACCACATGGTAAGACTGAAGAGGGGCAGAGCTGAGCGCCCTGCAATAGCGATGACTGAGACGAATACCGACTAATAGAAGATCCCCGACGAGAGCCCCGCTTCCGCCACTCCGAGAGCAACACGTACGCCCACAAGCTGGGAATAACTAAATTGGCGCCCAGGATAAGGCCTCGTCAGAGGTGGTTCACTCCGAAGACTCACGTCTTTACGAGGCCCATGAGCGTACTGCATCATGAAGGTGAGATTATCTTTGTGACGAAGAACAATGAAGACTGCGCACGTTATCACACCCCAAGCAAGCTGAGCTCAGCCATCAGCCATCCCCGCTGTCTCCAGTGAGGTGGAACGTCAGACGCACCGTGAGTCCGGGCAGCCAGCGCGACGGCCCGATCTTCTTGAGTAGCAAGCTAGGACGAGCTGTGATGTCAGTGAGTGGATAGCGACTTAGGCAGCGCTGCATACTTCGCCGGGATCGTACAAACGGAGTAGGACTATGAGATATCTCAGAACCAGAGTACTGATTGAGAGTAACGGGTCTGCCCATACCACGAAGTACATTGTCTGGAAGAGCGAACACCTCAGTACACCCGCGAGACCCGAGCAGGTGAAGCGGAACACACCAAAGCTATATTGTACTCGTTCTCCACGAGATTGAGCTGCGTGACTAGGCCTTGCAGCTTGGCATTTCCTAGAAGCAAGGGTAAGACGGAGGCGTCACCCGCGTTCGCGAAACGCGCTAAGGCCTGCGCTCACCTATGTTGCCTCGGTCCACGAAAGACATCAGGTACATGACAGTGATCACGGGAAGAAGGCGCATGTCAATTTTCCTCCACACACGAGCCTCTTCCTCCGCAGAGAATACGACAGGCCAAGGCGGGATAGCCTTGCGGAGGAGAGCAGGGGCTGACTCCGGAGAAACGTCTTCTACAACGACCTCGACCACGCCTTTCTCCACACTGGCGCGACTGGACATCTTCTCTACTTGAAGCATGGTCAACCCTAATATGGGACAGGCGTATTGAGGGTAAGGATGGGGAATCGGGTGAGACTGCGGGGCACACAGGGAGGCTTTTATTCGGGGGTCGAGATACCCACCATGAGGAACGGGGCCCCGACGCGAAGACGCTTCGTGGCTTCACCCCTGCAAACGTCAGTCAATAGCGCAGTCAGACGTCTGGTAAGGTTGAGTGCTTTCTCAGCCTGGTTTACTTTAGTGCCCTGGCCCGCTGATGAGTGGTTCGCGTGCGAGTCCGAGGACAGAGGTTCGTTCACGGTGCCAGGATCAAAACCGCCTCAATCCAACTGTAGGCATATGGGAAGCGGAACCATGGCACTGAATGGTCGCTTCAGCTCATTAAAAATCTAGGATACGCTCTAAATTGCGGCAAAATCAGCTTAGTATGCATAGGCGCCGGTGAGCATACCGTTCCTGCTTGACCAGGCTGCGAGGAAAGCGCACAACGGAGGCGCATCATATCATGGCTAAACTTGCTATCCTCGAGCTAGGATATGAGGGAAACGTCTTGGGAGTCCCATGCGAAGACGAAGGCAAGGCGACGTCCTTGATCATGAAGCCAATCTCACCAGGCCGAGGAAGGGCAGCTCACTACCCATGGCATTTTGAGACCCGCCGCAAGGCGAAATTGTTGCGAGGTCCATAACCTTGCATATCAGAACGGATAGGACAGTGCTCAATGCGAAAGCGGATAGGCCATGGAGGTCAGTTCCAAGTAGGTAGCGTTCACTTGTCGTGGTCCGTCTCCGCGTCTCGACGAAAGCAGCCCACGAGCTCTCCACGTGGCGCGTACCTGGGGAAACAAACAGGCGCCGACGAACGTCACGCGTCGCGTAGAATGTGACACCGGGTCACCAAGCACGTGATCGTGACCATTGTGGCTGCACACGCGCGGTGTCGCGCATCAAGCTTGTCTCCTCCCGCCATCTTCCTCCTCTCCAACCCGCGGGCGATGGCAGAACGGCCTTCGCTTCGAATATCTTGCAGAATGGGTAGGAATATGCTCTCTTTGTACCAGGAGGTGGAGAATGACAACCCAGTTCGCAGTCTGCACAGACCAGTGGCTTGTCACACATGTCGATCCCTCGTGGCCTGTCTCACAGCTCAAGCATGTTCTCCTCCAGAAGTTCTCTAGAGAAGAGCCCGAGGCTGAGAACAACCGACGCTCAATCCCTGTGTCTCCGCGGAAGGCCCGTCGTCGCTCGCTTTCTCCCATAACATTCGCTGCACCTCTACGAAAGACTCGGTTGGTGGTCGTGGATCGGTCCGCTTCCGCCTCGAGTAACGAGGACGAAGACCCAGAAGATGAAGAGAATGAAGAAGGTGTTGAGGAGGAGGACGATATCGTCTTCGATGTCAACAAGTCCTTCACGGATGCACATCGCTACAAGTACAATACACGGCCGTCGACCTCGACGGCATCAGACACTTTTGACCGGCTTCTTGACGCCGACAGCGCCGGCACGTCGCAGGAAGCAGCCGCATGGCTGCTCATCACCTTCTCAACCACGCAGATTTTGGAGGACCGCTTTTCGCTCGAGTGGTACGGCATATATCCCGACGAACTGCTCGAACTGCACCCACTGTCGCACTCATTCGTCTCCTTACCACGCTTCTCACTGGACGCGTACATTGCGCCCTACTTCGCGGCCAAGGTATGGGCGCTTCGTATGGTCGGCAACACGCTCGAGGCCACTCTGAGAGACTTCGGAGTCCCACGCGACCATCAGTCAGAGGACGACATTCCGGATGCTAGCCCGAGGTCACCGTTACTCCGTGCTCAGGGTAAGAAGAAGATCACGCTCGAGTGGAAAGAGCGTTGGGCGATTGTCCACCAAGGTATCTTCTCCTTGTGCAAGGAGCGCCATGTAAGTGCCTTGTTGCACACACTATGGAAGGCCGATGTTGCTGCAGATTTCTGCGCATGCCTTCGAGGTACCGCGGATATCTCGTCGCGCCGACAATGCGAACGGTGCCTGTGCAACCTCGAGGTGGATGTATGCGGTCCAGACCATCCGTATGCCTCCCATGTCAGGTTGACAGGTAACGGCATACACGGGCGTTGGTCTGCTCGAAAGCACTTCTGAGCAGTGATCGTCGCACCAGTCTTGCCTACGATCACTTCTCTCCCTCCGTGCCCCTGTCGCATGATCAAATCGCTCAATGTACTTTCGCAGGACACCCATGCGGCATTTCAAGCGCCTCTGTCGTCAATGCTCAGCATACAGGACGGTAGCAACTTCGACTTACCCTCGCGATCTTCTCGCCGCACACGATCCCTGCCAACGCGCCAGCTATCCGCATCCTCAGCGTCCGATCTCGTATGCATCAAGTTCTTGCCCGAGGTTCCGCGCCGGCGGACCATGAGCCACGACTCCCTATCTCCACCGTACGACCGCTTTTCCTCGGACGTGTCGTCGCCTCCTGCTCAGAGCCCGTGGTGGCGCCGCGGATCGCGCGACGCGAGCGCCACCGTGAGCAGCAGCCTAGCCTCGAGTGCGAGCGCGCTCATGGGCAGTCCAAGCGGGTCAGGTCTTGCGGAAATGTGGGACGCGCTGGCAAGGCGAGGCAGCCGTTCCGGACTGGACGAACTGGAAGACGAAGGCGAAGACGCTGTATGGATCGTACTGGACATGCTAAGCAGCGCTGGTAGGCCTGACATCTCCTTGCAGAGTGACTTCGCTGACTATATGCGCGTTTTGCACAAGCGGCCTCACATCTACTTCGCGTTCTGCACAGATCTGCACCCTCCAAGTGCGACTCCTCGTTTCTCCCTTCACGTCCACCCTCTCCGGCCTTGCCATCGCCCATCGTCTTCAGCACGCGCACGTCATCTCCCATGTCCGCATCAGACCTCCCTACACCTGGTCCTTCTTCCTCCTACACATTCCCTCCTGCGCCCTCTTCCAGCTCTTCATCTCCCGCTGTGTCTCCGTTCCCTCCATCCACGCCCTCGCACCTCTCGCACAACGCATACCCGTTCCCGAACTCCCCAGTGGGCTCCGCGCCACCCACGCGACCCGTGACGCCCGCGCGCCCTCCCCAGCTACACATAGACACGCACGCGCTCGACCGTGGCGTGCCCTACCCAGAATGGCGCCTCGCGCTCGTGCGCAAAGCGCGACGCGCCGGGCTAGGCGCGGTCGGGCGCGCGATGGAGCTCGTCATGTTCGGCGACGAGGAAGAAGACGAGGACGAAGAAGCGGACGATCTCGCCATCGAGTGGGCGCGGCGTCTGAGCGCGATGACCGCTTCCCCTGTCGATCCTCCAGCGGGGTCGTGCGCGCGCCCGCGATCCGGGAGGCACGTGAGCGACTCTGCTGTTCAGTTCGTGGTGGAGTCGCCTGCAGGAGAATTCGACGCGCCCGAACCGAGCCCGCCTGTCCTGGACGATTCCGACGAGAGCGAGGCGGAATGGGAGGGCTGGCTGGACGTCGCAATCGCGCAGCGACGCCGCGAGCAGATGGCCGCGCGCGTGATTCAACGCACGGATACGCTCGAGACCGCTGTTCCTGGCGATCTGTACTGGGGAACTGGGTGGAATGCGTACTACGGCGACACTGGGACACCATCTCCGGCTTTCAGTACCCCTGAGAACGAGCGCGGCGATCCTTGGGGCACTGCTCACTCGCGCGAGCAGAGCGGGAGCGAGGTCGAGCTCGATGCTGAGGGCGACGCCTCGTCTGCGCACAGCAACGACTTCCTCCCAAGCTCGCGCCCGACCTCATACTATGGCTACCCCCCAGCGGCAACCATTTCTGGCTCGCGCGGGCGGCGCGTGAAGCGCGGTGCAGTCGCGGAAGGGGGCGGCCGCACGCTGTCGAGCTACTCATCCGCCGACTCTTTGCTCAAGCGCACGATGCGCTCCGCCATCGGGGGCTCGGTGAAAGCGAAACGGTCTTCAGCGTCGTACTCAGAACTCAGCATCAACGTCCCGCCCGACCCGCCCCTGCCGCGCTCTGCCTCTGCTTCCCCGCCTCTCTCGCGCCCTTCGCTGGCAAGTCTGCGGAGCATGGGTAGCGAACGGTCGCGGCCGCAGTCTCCGCTGTGTGCGCAAGTGCACGACAACAACGGGAGCTATGGCCAGCCGTCGCCACAAGAGGCGCGCCACCCCATTCCACTGCCCGGCATGCCCATGGTCCCCAGCGGGTACACCACGTTCCGCCATTCCGCGCTGTACGCACGTAGCTCTCGGACAGCAGGCTCGCGGGGCTCAATGGGGCCCGCAGAGAGGGAAGAGAGGGCGCACGCGGGGCTGGAGTATGGGCAATCGATGCAGCGGATCCCGGTCCCGATGTCCATGATGATGACCACCGTGAGCAGCACCGTGAGCGTGGGCACGGGGAAGGCGGCGGCGGCGACTTCGCGGTAGGGCGACGGCCAATCGGCGGAGGGGCGGGGGTGCGGACGCGAGGAGAAGAAGAAGAAGCAAGGTTTGAGAAGCAGTGTACCAGTAAGTTACGCTACTGTATCCTCCGTAACCTAATGTCGGGATGCAGGGCGTCCTGTGTAATCCTATTTGTGTCTCGGGCTACAAGTTGGCAGCGCTCTCTCCTGCCTCGGCGCGGACTTCGCATCACCCGCGAGGTAACGAATGTGTCGCATGCATGCGCGAACCCGACGAGGTAGCCCTCTGCCTGTGGCTGTCAACCTCGCTGAAGATGCTGACCGCTACAGGAGATCCCTTGTACCACGAGAGCAGCTCGGATCAGGCGCCGGTAATACGCCTTGAGAGGTACGTACAAGCGGTCCTTGTACTGACAACGTATCGACACATCTATATACATAGGCAGATTCTCCGTGGCACAACACGTTGCGCTCACGGACTAGGGACGCTCGAAGCAGAAGCGCGATAGTAGGACTCCTTGTGAGTGACTGAACCATCGACACACGTTCGTTCGCTCAACAGCCTGTACCCGTCCCAGGCTCCTCAAGCTCGCAAGCGGAGATTTCCGTGCTCTCCGCATCTCCAGGTAGCTCGGAGGCAGGACGTTGCCTGCCTACACGTCTCACGTGACACCTGCAAGGACCAAGGGCCGGAGGATGCAAAACGCGTAATGCCCGGGTGGGTGCACGACATCGTCCAATGCTACCGCCATTACCGTCTGAGGCTACCAAACCCTCCGAGTAGCTGACGAAGCACACTACATGAACTTTGTGTGATGTCCCCCGGGGCACACCCTTGGGCCGTCGTCTCGGGAGCGGTATCGGGTCTCCAGTGGAGCTCCCTCAGCGGGCGCCGCGAGAAGGATGTCAAGAACGAAATCTTGAGTGCGGTTCGCGCGGAGGGGCCGCAAACTCAAGGCCTGACAGACAGCCTTCTGGTAGCCTTCAAAGTCCCATAACCTGGCCCTCGAGTTCCGTGTCAGCGGTATATAGTGTCCCCGCCCTTCCTACGTACTTTCGGCGGTCTCACCTTCCCCTGCAGGTCCTCATCGAGAAGTCCACTTGCAAGATGTCTGAGGCAGAGGCATGCTCCTTGAGCCCGGAGGAGAAGGTGGCCAGAACGGAGACTTTGCTCACCATTACCTCCCTCTCTGCCGACGGCACTGACGGTCTTCCTCCGCCACCCATCCTGACCCCAGAGGAAGAGAAGCGTCTATGGCGGAAAATCGACATGCGACTCATTCCCATCATGACACTCCTGTATCTTGTTTCGTACATCGATAGAGGCAACATCGGTCAGTTGAGACTCCTTGCTGGTTCTTCCACGCTGACTTCGTCCGCACGTCGTAGGAAATGCGAAGCTTCAAGGGTTGCTCACGCAGCTGGACCTGAACGGCCAGCGATACAATATCGCGTTGGTGGGTAACTGAATTACTTCCGAGCACATGTTTCTCTCACGATCAGTGCAGACAATGTTCTACTTGGTACGTCCATAGTCTTCAAGGGTGGATGTTAGACAAGCTCAGGTCCGAAACCAAGTTCTACTGCATCTTCAACATTCCGGCGAAGTGAGTCCACGTATCTACTATGCCTGCTAGAGTGTCATTGACGTGCATTCGCCCAGTCTGGTTCTCAAGAAGTTTCGACCTTCAAGATGGATACCTGGCATGGCGGTATGTCTCCCGACCACTTCACGGGGTGTGGAGTTTGATCCCGCGATAGCTCGCCTGGGGAATCGCTGCGTGAGAGAAAACGAAACTTCACGGGTTCTGTGTACCGACCATGCTCATAATGTCTCCGATGCCGCAGGACGCTCACTGGTTTGGTCAAGAAGTAGGCCGGATGTGGCCATCAGTTTCGCGCTCTCCTCATGACGTCTCGTGACAGCTATCCTCAACTTGTCGGCGTCCGCATCTGTCTTGGTGCTGCTGAGTCTGGGCTCTCTCCAGGAATTTACTACATGTACGCTTCATGTACGGTACCGTCACGTCAGAAGCTGAACCTGCGTCGCGTAGGCTATCCATGTGGTACCCCCGCCACATGCTCCAATGGCGTTTCGGACTATTCTGGGGCGGGGCGACTTTTTCTGGGGCGTTCTCCGGGCTGCTGTCGTACGGAATCTCGTTCATGTCCGGCACGGCCGGTTTGCTCGGATGGTCATGGATCTTCGTACGTGCAACCGCTACGGCACTCGAGAGTCTCAACGATAGCTAACGTTGTCACGACAGATCATTGAAGGACTGGTCACAATCGCAGCTGCTCTCCTCGCGTTCGCAGGTACATCTGTTCACCCAGACATGCCTACGTATATTTTGACGAGATCTCGGCGGCGTGTGCTTCGCCAAGTCTTCGTCGACTTGCCTGATACCGCGACATTCTTGACGCCAGAAGAGCGCTCCTTTGTGATCAATCGTCTCAGTGAGTGTCTCGAGCCTAGGAGCAGTATGTGTCCGAGCAACTGATGGGCGGCATAGAGGAAGATAACTCATCTGTCGGCGAAGAGGAACGTTTCGAGTTTCGACATCTGACAGAGGCTATCTTCGACTGGAAGATTATCGTGGGCAGTATCACCAACATATCTATCGTCTCCCCGAGTGCGTTCGCTCGCTCACCCTCGCGTGACTTCTCCACTGATGACCGCTCCTACCAGTATATGCTGCAGCGCTCTTCTTGCCGTGCGTGTTTTCTGGACTAAGTAGACTCGGAGGTCGGTCAAGCTAACGGGCACGGCTTCGCGAAGGTCCATCATCAACGGGTTAGAACCTACTGCCTGGATCAATTCTTAAATGCATACTGAAGAGCTGTCTGCCGCAGCTTCGGGTTCGACCCTGCGCTCTCGCAGCTGCTGACAGTTCCGCCCTATGTGGTCGCTAGTAAGAACACCCATTCTCCCCGTCGCCCTCGGTCATTGCTCAACTCGGCTGCTTACTTCACAGCGGTTAATGTCGTGCTATGCTCGCTGTACTCCGACCGCATCAAAATGCGCTCTCCCTTCGTCTTGGCAGGCCTCGTGCTTACCTTCATCGGCTTTGCGGTGAACGTGTCGGATGCTTGCATTGGCGCGAAGTACCTTGGTGTCCATTTCGTGGTCATCGGAGCCTACCTGAGCGCTCCCATCGTGATCAGCTGGTACGCCCTCAGGCCTCAGTCGTGAACGTCTCCGCTCCCCTCGCCGGGAGTAGCGTACCCACCTATTGATCATCTCTCTTGTCTACTTTAGGCTTGGAAACAACACCGTCGGTCACTACAAGCGTGGAATTGGCATCGGTATGCAAGTGATGGTTGGCAACTTCGGCGGCCTTGTCGCCAGCAATGTCTACCATGTGCAAGATGCCCCGCGATACATCCACGGACGTGCGTTCGTTACCTCTCCGTCCGAACTTCTAGTTACTCCGGCATTCGGAGCTAACGTACTCATTGTATCGCAGATATTGCGGAACTGGTTCTCGTCGGCACGGGACTTGTACTGGTACCTCTGACCGCTTTTGTATACTCGCGCGGTAACAATATGCGGGACGCCGCGCAGCGCGAAGCACAAGCACGGGGTATGGAAGTGGAGTATACAGTGGAGCAGCTGAAGAGGATGGGAGACCGGGCCCCAGACTTTAGGTACACTTTGTAGAGTGACTCAAAACCGCCGACTGGGAGGATACCTATCTGCCGTGGCCAACGACGCACCTTCTCAATGAGATGCCGCCTATGCAATTCAGCTTATCGCCAGGAGGTGGCAGGCATATGCCTCAACAGGGGTTACCAGAGCGTGGTGAGTCGTGAGTAGGTACGCATCATTTCCCGAAGCGCGAAGGAGACGCCCATCACCGTGGCAAGCATGGATAAGCGCTCGTTCGACTCGTGTTCTTTCAGTGCTCTCCACCGTCTCTAGTAGAGCAGTTCGAGCTCTACTGTACTTGAAAGCGGTCCGATCTACTCAATTACATCATTCCTGGGTCTGCATTGTCAACTGGAACTTCGGATTACTCCCTGCGCGTCACAACACAACCCATAAGTGCCCATATTGAGCATTCTGCTAGTTGTAACGGATCGCGCTCGCAGACTCGTGCTCTTGTTTGCAGGCCTCGCTTACGATTACTTCCTTCAGCGGAGTACTTGGGAAAATACGGGCTTTGGGTAAAAACACGAGTGCAGAATCCATGCAGTGGGGTCTGCTTCATCGGAACACATACGACCGCGGCCGGCGAGAAGTAGGGATCTCGCGTGTGGGTGTTGAGAAAGTCCCAAGCTCATCGATCGCAACCTTGGAATGGGCCGTGGGTGGTAGAATACTTCCCAGATGGCCGTGCTCGTCCGTTCGAGAATGCCCAGATGAGGTACGCACCTGGATGGAACTTCGCGGATATCGACGTCAGTCACTCAGCCTCCTGGCCTCACGGTTCGCATATGCGCATTCCATTGAAGCCGCTCTTCCAGCAGACTTCCGAGGCGACTCTCACCAATCGCCGTCTCGACTCATGTACCGTGCTCGACAGGCACTCCTACATCTCTCAAACCCAGTGCTGAAGATGCGCTGTGCTCCTATCGCGCTATATCTCCGCTGTGTTGGCTGCAAGCACTGGGAGGAGTATGTCTACATCCCGCCACTGTTGGATGTGCTGCCGACGGTTGATCTGGGGTCAGATTGCCTCCGAACGGAATCACGATGGCCTATTTGAGCTGTGCTACAGAGACCAGTCCGCTCAAAATGCCTTGACAGGAGATTCGGCTGTGGAAGGACCCCCAAAGTGAGCCGGCATCATTCGCTCGTAGACCATTCGTGAGTCCTCGCTGCCTTCCCCCTGAACTCTCGTATCGCTGATACCATGAAGCAGCTGAACCTCATCTCCGCAGGTTCGTCGCCTTCGCGGATGTTCCGTCATCGCTGCCGGTCGTGACTTTCTCCATACACTTCCGCTTCATGGATCACCATTGTCCTTCTTGAGCAGGCTGTTCGTTGCGCAGACAGGGCCAGTACCTGACGTCTCTCGCTCTTCTCGCGACTACTGGATTGAACTCAAGGCTTATGCGACAGGCCCTGGACCGGGTGCGGGTCATCTATTGACCACCTCACAGAGAGTATAAATCCACAGCTTACTCGTCGATAGCGACTGCCTTCTCTGCCGTTAACCGCTATTCTGCGTCTCAGGCCAACCCAGAGATGTCGGGGGCCGAGTCCACGTTGCCACGTCCTACCAAGGAAAAGGATGGTGAAGGCGACTTCGTTCATCTGTCCCGCATTGATCTCGCCGAACCCGAAGCGACGCTTGGGCCGCCGGTTCTGACCTTTAACCAAGAGAAGCGCCTGTGGAGGAAGATCGACAGGCGACTCATCCCTACAATGACGCTCCTGTACCTCGTTTCCTTCCTAGACCGAGGCAACATCGGTAAGCCCAGTTCACGAGGGAGCTCCCGACACGTTCTTGCTCTTGACGATTCCTCGCAGGAAATGCCAAACTTCAGGGTTTGCTTGTGCAGCTGAACCTCACGGGTGAGAAGTACACCATTGCTCTGGTAAGAACATTCGCTATGTATACAGAGGATGACCGCTCAAGTTGCTCCCTCTCAGACGATGTACTACTTGGTGGGCTTCCAAGTTCGGTCTGAATTATGCAGCTTGATACACTCATGCGCATGCTGGGTTCACAGTTCTATTGTATATTCAACGTTCCTGCCAAGTACGTTCTGCCCTACGGACACTGCTCCTGCTCGGCCTCATAACTCCACCCGACAGCCTGGTCATCAAAAAGTTCCGTCCGTCAAGGTGGTTACCTGGACTAACGGCAAGTCTTGTCGTTCTGCAGGCTCGCTGAGATTTGGCTAACCCTCGACTGCTTAGCTGGCTTGGGGTATAATCGCGTACGAGACTCGTCGCTTCTGCAACACGTTCCGTACTCATTGGGTGGTTCCCTACCATGTACAGGACTCTGATGGGGTTGGTCAAAACGTACGCCGAGCGATGCCGCCGCCACTGTCCCGCTCTCACATGCTCTATCGTAGCTATCCTCAGCTTGTCGGGCTACGCATCTGCCTCGGCATAGCCGAGTCTGGTCTATCACCCGGAATCTTCTATCTGTACGTGTCCGAACGACATACAATCCGCAAATTCCCCTCTGATCCTCCTTGATACGCCCCTTGCGACAGCCTGACGCTATGGTATCCGCGGCACATGCTTCAGTGGCGACTTGGTCTCTTCTGGGGAGGCGCGACCGTCTCCGGTGCATTCTCCGGTTTGCTGGCTTACGGTATCTCTTTCATTTCGGGGACTGGAGGGTTGCTAGGATGGTCCTGGATATTCGTATGTGCTCTTGCTTGCTTTCGCTTGATCGAATTCAGCATCTGACTTCGCGACAGATCATCGAGGGCCTCATCACTATCGTCACGGCTCTTGTCGCGTTTCTCGGTGAGTTCTTCTGTGCCTCAATCTGAGCAAGGAGGAAGCACTCGCTCATCATATGCCGCTGCTATCGTCAGTCTTCGTCGATTTGCCGGAAACAGCAACATTCCTGACTCCAGAGGAACGCTCCTTTCTCATCAATAGGCTAAGTACGCCGTTCCGAGACCATTGCCTGCCCCCGTCATCTCTCATCGTCTCTCGAATCAACAGAGTTGGACAAGTCGTCCGTGGGCGAAGAAGAGCACTTCGAGCCCCGGCAACTTACCGCGGCCTTTCTCGACTGGAAGATCTTCGCGGGCGGGTTGATAGACTGTACCAACACTACCACCAGTGCGTCTAGCTCAATATTCTAAGGGGTTCCGACTGATCAGAGTGACTTCCCATGTCCCCTTGGGCAGTATATAGCACCTCTCTCTTCTTGCCGTGAGTTCTTACTGCCCTCCCCTCGGATCACCCTGATTTCCAGCCCTCCGCTGGCAGGTCTATTATCAACGGGTACGTGCATGCGTTTGCACGCTTCGCGTCTTGACACTGAGAGAGTCGCATCCACAGCTTTGGATACGGCCCGGCTATCTCTCAGCTGCTCACAGTGCCGCCCTACGTTCTAGCAAGTGAAGCATTCTCTGACCCTTGACCTCGCATCCTGGGCCACTCATACTGTGTCTCGCATTAGCCGTGGTCGTGGTTGTCTGCTCATCGTACTCCGATAGCATCAAGATGCGCTCGCCGTTCATATTGGGAGGCCTCTTACTCACTTCTCTCGGACTGGCGATCATTCTCTCAGATGTCAGCATCGGTGTCAAGTATTTTGCGCTGTACTTCGTCGTCGTCGGTTCCTACCAGGGCGCTCCAATGATAGTTGGCTGGTACGCACTCCATGCCATTCTCTGCTCTGTTCGCGTGACGCGTGCTTACACGCTCTATCAGGCTGGGGAACAACCTCGTCGGTCACTACAAGCGCGGTATTGGCCTCGCAATGCAGGTCACGATGTCGAACTTCGGAGGTTTTATCGCCAGCGGTGTCTACCGAGTCCAAGACGCTCCTCGATACCGTGAAGGACGTGAGTTGCCCCCCACCCCGTTCAGGACGCTTTTCTCTGTCAGCTGATTCACCGTGTCTTGTAGACATCGCCGACCTGACAACCACGGCCATCGGGCTCGTCCTCGTATCTGTGACCGCGTACGTGTTCTGGCGCAGCAACATGAAGCGCGATGCGAGACAGCTGGAAATGGAGAGGCAGTGTGTCAAGGTCGAATATACGGCGGAGGAGTTGAGGAGAATGGGCGAACGAGCTCCCGATTTCCGCTACACCCTGTAGGCTAGGAGGGACCCGTTGCCCTGACCGACTCTGTTATCCGTAGAAGACGAAGTTTGGCCAGGAATCGAATCCAAACGCTCGACGTTTGACCTTGGTAGCGTGAAGCCGTCACAAGTGCGATATTACTCCAGCAGATGGACGGCAGCCGCCAGCGAGAACTCGGAGACGCTCGATGAAGCGCCCGATAGATGTGTTCTCCGACCACCATCATCCATCATCGCAGCGACGTCTCAAGACTCGCCAACCTCTCCAGGATGCCACACCTGTCTCTTCTGCTGTATCTTCACGAAGAAAATACCCTCCTGTGCCGATTTGTTGACGTTTGCAGAAGCTGAACGTGCGAGGCAGCAATCAGAACTGAACTCAACTCGCACAGCGGGCCAGCGTTGAGCAGCTGACGCTCAAGAAAGCTGCTATGCATAGCCCCTCTAGAATCGCTCATGCACTATTAGATATTTGCTGCTCCCATTTCTTGTCCCGCCGGCCGTCCGTGCAGCTGCTCGGCTATCCGGGCTAGGTGTCGCTCGTTATCAGAAGTCGATCTGCTGATGCCGTCTGTGAGCTCCTCTGCTGCTATCTCACAGCCTTCTCTGCGTCCAGGTAGCTCTCTTCCGCTCTTCGACTTTGTCAACAGCGAGAGATAGAGCAGCCTGACCTTCCTGGTCCCCACTTCGGATCTCACGCCAGCTTCCCGTGGTGGACTCACCAATGGGTTTGTCATTATATATAGGGTGCAGGCAGCCCGTCAGCACTTCAGTGCTTGTCCCAGATCTTTCTCTACCTAGTTCGTTGTCAGTCGCCCGACCCAGTCATGCCTGTTGCAGTACCACCTGCGCTTCCGCACTACACCCCGGCGCCGTCAACGAAAGAGGATTGTAAGTCCTTTTCGTAGATAGCATGCTTCTTCCACCCCTCATCTGCTCCGCGTTTGCAGTGGAGTGGGCACCCCTTCCTGTCATCGATTTCGCCAAAGCGAGCACTCAGGAAGGGTATGCGGAGCTCGTCACCGAGGTGTGCTCTGCCATGCGCACATACGGCTTCTTGTACGTCGTCAATCACGGGTACACTCAGACTCAGGTATGCTGCGATAGTCCGTCGCTGATGACGATTTTGCGGTCAAATACGGTATTGCTGAACTTCACCCGCGTCTAGAACGAACGTATCTTCGATATCGCGGACGCCATGTTTACGCAGGTGCCGGAAGACGAGAAGAAGCGCCTTGTAGGCGACTTCCAAGAAACAGGGTCCTACAGAGGCTACAAGCCGCGCCAGACCTGGGTAGGTGATATCTAGCATCGACTATCAAATAGGAGTTCTCACACCATGCGTAGGATATCACGAACGGCGTCCGAGACCAGATCGAACAGTACAATTGTGCGTGCTCGACACAAGTGTTTGCAAGACATTTCCCTCGCTGAGCTTGCGACCGAGTTAGTTCACCGTGCTGTGACCGACCCGGAGCTCCAACAGCACCCAGGAGCAATCGAGCCTTTCCTGCCGGAGCTACGTGCATTCACAGAGCATAATCACTTCAACGTTGTTCACCCGCTTCTCAGGCATGTGCCGCTTTTGAATTCGCAATATAAGCTCTAATGAACGGTCTCCGCAGGATGCTCGCTCAAGGAATCGAGCTGCACGAAGAGACGTTCGTCAAGCTGCACAATTTTGACAGCCCTTCCGATACCTCAGGTATGTTCCAAGTGAACATAGAGCTTTCCTGTGCCTAACCTGTTGCCTTAACAGCGCGTACGATGAAGTAGTATGTCTCTGAACGTTCGTCGCTCCCTTCTACATCCTAATATATGTGCCCTTAGCTATCCACGGTCTCAAGAGGAAGAGTCCCAGACGAACAATGTATGGATGAAAGGACATACCGGTACGCTTGACATCTCAATCTTTGAGCTGCGGTAATCCTCATGCACTTAAACAGACATCGGCACGATCACGATCCTGTGGAGCCAGCCGGTGTCAGGCCTGCAAATCCTCTGCCCGGACGGACAGTGGCGATGGGTCCGCCATATCGAAAATGCACTGGTGCGAAGCGTACCTTCACCACCGGCTCCGTCAGTCACGTATGCTGACGCTTGGGATGCAGACCGTCAACATAGGTGACGGCATAGAGTTCCTCTCTGGAGGATACTACAAAGCGACCATACACCGCGTGCGCCAGCCCCCGGCTGATCAGGCGGGCTATGCGCGCCTGGGCGTGTTCTACTTCGGGATGGCTGATGATGATGTTCGACTGAACCCTCTCCTTGAGAGCCCGGTGCTTCGGAGGGTTGGAGTCAGGTGCAGATTCGAGGAAGGCCACGCACCGACGATGAAGCAGTACAGGACCGGCGTTACGAGCGCGTACGGGGTGTCGAAGCTGTCGAAGAATGACGATGGGACGGAGCAGGAGGTCATTCATGGCGTGGTTGTCAAGCATTACAATTGATTTCTGAGTATCCAGTACTGTATCACCGTATCAGCATTGACGACCTACGAGCATGTATGGAAGCTCTCTTGTGTACTGCCATTGCATGTCGTTTTAGGAGTAGGTTCCAAACTGGTAAGATATGAAATGCTACCTTGAAGACGGTGAAGATTGTTCGTAGCAAGTGAGTAGGTGCGAAGAGTGCAATGAACGGAGATCATGGGATTTTCGCTCTCGGAGGGCTTGAACCTAGTACAAACAAGTGCAAATACTATCGCCACCAGGAGGGCGTCTATGGCAGGCGTTCACATCGCGCTCTGGCACAACTGCGACCAATTTCGCCAAGTTGGCACGTACACCTCTTTGGCAATCTCAGCTATGGCGCCTCTAGACCTCGCAAAAAATTAAGCCTCCCACCATTCTGGGGACATCTGAGAAGCCTTCGGCGGGGGTAACACTCTGATGCCACAAACTCTTCGCAACTTGACTCGGAGTCCAGGACAGCGGTTAATTCCCGGGTCCGATCGACGGCCCTACCGAATGCTCGGAAAACTCTGGACTCTCGAGCAGTGCCGTATACGGAACTGTATACGGGATGCCGCATTCCGTATGCAAGACTACGTTAGCGCAGCGTGTCAGGGCCAAGGCGCAAGCTTGGGGTACGTGCTGCAACACCATTGGAGGCCAGATGGCAGCTCGACTGAGTGTTCGATTGACAGCAAATAGGTGTCTGGAATGATACGTGTGCTATGTGATGTTTCAAACAATCGGCGCACAGCTGGGAGGGCTCGTCTGGTTGAAGAGCCTGTGCCGTACGATTGAATGCACGTTCCAGGACCTGGGAGTCAGCCATTCCCACAGGAAGCGTCCAAGTTCTATCACAGCATCCTGTCTCCATTTCATGCTCCTTCAATTGACCCCGCTCTCGCTCCTGTACAACCCACTCGTGGTCATGTGTAGGCGACCCGTGGTCGGTCTGCACCCGGCACCCACTGATATCAGGCTCCATATGTTCCGGTCATGTCTGTCCCTGCCTCACACTGTCTTACAACCCCAGGCTGTAGCTCATCAGTCTCCGAGATGAACGACTTGGTAGCGCACCCCGCATTGGCTGTAAGCGAGGAGGGAAGCGTAGAGAAGGCTGGCCCAGAAACCATCGCAGAAATACACTCCAACGACCTCGCTTTCGGAGGCGACAGCGTCCTCCCGCCACCACCGACACTCACTCCCCAACAAGAGAGGCGACTATGGCGGAAGATCGACTTGCGCACTCTACCGATTCTCACGGCTCTGTACCTCATGGCCTCTATCGTCAGAGGAGGTATAGGTGAGCTTTGTTCTGCTCGAGTCCGTCCGTCGCACTATGCACGCTCTAGTAACGCTCACATCCAGGAAACGCGAAGTTACAAGGGCTGACAACTCAGCTGGGACTCACCGGCGAGAAGTACAATATCGCACTGGTAATGTATCAAAGCCTCCACATATCTCGTCCGTTCTCATGCTGTCATCCGACAGGCCATGTACTTCGTCGTGCGTAGTAGTCTGCGCCTATCACATGGCGAGGTCATGAAGGCTGAACACTGTTCCTAGTCGTATACTGTTTTCACTGTACCCTCGAAGTATGTCTGTTCCTAGAGCTACTTCGCACATTCGCTTCACATAACTTGACAGCCTCGTCATCAAGAAGCTCCGACCTTCCAAATGGCTCCCGGGCATCATGGCAAGTGGCTCCCAGCACTCAACAATCAACGAGCTGAACCATGCGCCATAGCTCATTTACGGGATTGTGGCGTACGTCCCGTGGCTCAGTACTTACCTTAATCCTAGCATCGCCACTGATCAATGAGCAGCACCCTCATGGGCCTCGTGAAAACGTGAGTACCTATGCAATACTCTTGTCGCGTGTCTTGCAGCATTATGCCCATGTCAGCAACTGCATTCCAGCTACCCTGAGCTCGTAGTCGTGCGGACCATCTTGGGAATGGCCGAAGCAGGCCTCCCTCCTGGCGTTTTCTACTAGTGCGCATTCATACGTTCACGCCGAGTCTGAAGACACTCACCGCCTGGCGTATCTCAGCATCACGATGTGGTATCCGCGTCATATGGTGCAGTACCGTATTGGCCTCTTCTGGGGCGGAGCTACCTTCGCTGGCGCGTTCTCTGGGCTGCTGGCGTTTGGCATCTCTTTCATGTCCGGAACGGGCGGCTTACTGGGATGGTCCTGGATATTCGTAAGTCTCGCCACCGAGTCTTGGCGCACCAGTTCACACTCGACGCCACGTAGATCATCGAGGGCCTCATCGGTGTCGTGATAGCATTCACCGCGTTCTTCGGTAAGCAGTTACACCGCAGGACATCAATGTGATTCTGACGCCCTCGAAAGTC
Source organism: Trametes cingulata (assembly GCA_022385765.1). NCBI lineage: Eukaryota > Fungi > Basidiomycota > Agaricomycetes > Polyporales > Polyporaceae > Trametes > Trametes cingulata. The sequence continues at coordinate 226,007 of MU277992.1, forward strand.
CTCTACGACTTCCCCGACACAGCGTCCTTCCTGACGCCGCAAGAGCGTTCTTACGTCGTGAACCGACTGAGTGCGCACTCAACGCTCTGAGCCAGTCGGAATCTCACGGATCCTATCTTGTGCGTTGTATAGAATACGACAACTCCTCTGTCGGCGAAGAGGAGCACTTCGAGTGGCGCCAGCTTTGGGAGACAGTGTTCGACTGGAGAGTTTTGGTTTGTTGCCTCATTAACATGTCCGTCATCGCTCCAGGTAGGTCTCGATATCTACATTCGCTCCTAGCCTTCTCGTATAGTAGGGTACAATCCACTGACTGATCCTACAGTGTTCGGCATCACCCTGTTTTTACCGTGAGTGTCTCATCACACTCCCCCGCTTATTGAACCGACAACATACTGACGCATCCCCGGGCAGTTCGATCATCAATGGGTACGAGTACTACTCCGAGGAGCGCGGCTTGCTTGCTGAACATGTCCAAGGTTCGGCTTCGACACTGTCACCTCGCAGCTGCTCTCCATTCCACCGTATGTCCTCGCAAGTAGGTTCCGCCCCCTTCGATGCGTCCTGAGGAATGCGTGGCTAACACCAACGCCTAGCTGTCACAGTGATCGTTTGGTCGAAATGGTCGGACATTCTCAAAATGCGTTCGCCTTTCATCTTCGCCGGTCTCCTGCTAGGCCTCGTCGGCTTCGCGATCAACGCAGCGAACGTCTCAATTGGTGCGAAGTACTTCGGGACGTTCCTTGCCGTGACTGGCAGCTATGCAGGCTTCCCTGGAAACATCTCTTGGTTTGTTCACTACATGCAAGCTCAGACACGTTCTGGACAAAACTGACAGACCGCGTTGTTCAGGCTCGGGAACAATACTGTAGGCCAGTACAGACGTGCCGTCGCCATTGCGATGCAAGTCACATTTGCGAACGTCGGGGGGACGATCGCGTGCAACATCTACCGCGAGCGCGACGCCCCTCGCTACCTCCTCGGACGTGAGCAGTGCTTTAACTGTATCTCAGAGGCGTACCGAAGACTGACGCTGCGTCGTCGTAGATGGTATCGAGTTGGGCTTTGTGAGCATGGGGCTGGTTCTTCTACCAGTCATGGTGACAACGTACATGCGCGGAAATGCACGGAAGGACGCGTTGCAGAGAGACATGCAGGAGCGAGGGGTGAAGGTCGAATACACACCCGAGGAGCTCAGGAAGCTGGGCGACCAAGCCCCAGACTTCAGGTATACGTTGTGACGCCCGTGATGTATACCATCGTCTACCCACTTGATATACGCACCTCCACTGCATAGATCTCTTGCCGCATTGCAGGCGCCTTCCATAGCGACGAAGGGGTGACTGGTGAAGTCATTGAACGTCGGACTCACAAGTCAACTTCTGGGTCGTTTCCGAGTCCGTTCTCGACGGGCGGGCGCCTGCTCGCTATAAGGTCCACGTGGAGGTCACGCTCATTTTGGGCCAGTATTGGGCTCTCTTGCAGCGGAGTCTCTGCCAGCATACTCGCGAGTCTTCAACTCCTCTCGCTGCGTCTGCCCCTTCTGCTGGTGGTGGACTCTTCACGAGGTGTGCCCTTAATACTCCATGGTGAAGTCCTCGCCGTGTCTATCTGGACCAGCAGTGTTCCAAACCACACTTACTCGAGTGATGTGAGCCTGGGCCTGAACGACACTCCAGGGAGTCTCTCTTTGTGGGCAGCTTTTTCCTTCCTCTCCCTAAATGATCCCCTCGTGCTCGCTGAAACAGTCGACTCCGCCAACATCAGCAGGAGAAACGCGTCTGCACTTTGTGGTGGTGCGACTACTCCACCCGCTTCCAGACGCAGCGTGACCAGCTACAAGATGGGCTTCCTCGCATTTCACGTCTATATACGGCGGCGTTCCCTGCGGACTGCCGCGCTCCGTCTCTTGTGCCTCATACATTGGTGCGAGGTATGCTCACCGTTCAGCGGGACCGGAAGTCGTCCGATCACCTCACTCACTACATATTTCCATGAGAGTCTCTCTTGAGTACTTCTGTTATGCACACTGACGATTGGTACGTGCCCCGGCATGGGCATGATGTCTCGTCCTTACTTCTGATAGCAGCCGAGTACAGATGAACGAGTCCTCCAGTGACCTGGGATGAATGCACCAGCTTCCCACAGGAAGCCACGGGAACACGTTCAACGTTCGGGCCCCGCAGAGAGGCCCTGACATGCACTCCGCTCTCACTCCGAGTTCTATACGACTATGGAGGTGCTATTCGTGGTCATGTGGGCATCACTGGTCTTCGCTTCGCAGTGAGCTCCCCTCCCCAGACTCGGATTCCTCGAGCTCTCTTCTCCTCCGCCATCAGAGTCTTGCAACCTAGCTATAGGTCGTATGAAGTGGCGAAGACGCCTAGCGACGACGCAGGCCACCAGCTCTGCGACACAAATGACCGACTTAGCGTCCCACTCTCCCTCCGCCAGCATCGAGAAGGGTGGCATCGAAGCTATCATAGAAGAGACCCCCTCTGAAGATGGAGGACCCATCTATGCGGCAGGAAGCAACCTGCCACCACCACCCGTATTGTCCGTTGAAGAGGAGAAACGGCTATGGCGAAAGATCGACATGCGCATTCTGCCGATTTTCACTGTTATGTATTTTGTCGCTTCTCTCGTGAGAAGCAACATAGGTGAGTTTGATCTGTGTTACGCACGAGGGCTAGGAGGTCGCTGAACCGAGTGGTAAGGCAATGCAAAGCTGCAAGGTCTGTCCACCCAGCTGGAACTCACCGGCAATAAGTATAACATTGCTCTGGTAAGACATAATTCAGCGAGCTGCCGCCTACCGTTTTGACCAATCTCTGAGCTAGGCCATGTACTTTGTCGTACGTTGAAGTCCACCTCTCGTGATCCTCACGTCCTCGAAACTCATGTGCAGCTCCTGCTAGTCGTATACTTGCCTCACAGTGCCATCGAAGTATATCCCTTTTCGACTCTCGTGTGAGAGCGTTCAGACTTACCGACGTATCTGACAGCCTGGTTATCAAGAAACTTCGACCCTCACGGTGGCTGCCAGGGATTGCTGTGGGTCTTTCTCGTCCTCGTCTACGATCGGTCTGACAGGATACGCCTTACAGCTGCTGTGGGGCATTCTCGCGTATGTCGATATGTCCGAATTCTCAGTGTGACGCTAACTTGAATATAACTGGCCCTGATGTCCGGGTAGTACGCTGATGGGTTTAGTCAAGAGGTGGGCTGACAGTCCGCCTCAATATATGCGTGTATGTGCATTAACTTCTATCCTCGCGTCACAGCTACCCTCAGCTCGTCGGTGTGCGAGTGTTGCTTGGTATCGCTGAAGCAGGTCTGCCCCCAGGCGTGTTCTACTAGTGTGTAACACGTTCGCTGCGTCTGCGCGCCGTCTCTCACATTTCGTCAGCATTACGATGTGGTATCCGCGCCATATGGTGTCGTTCCGTATCGGTCTATTCTGGGGCGGAGCGACTTTCGCTGGCGCTTTCTCCGGCTTGCTGGCCTTCGGGATCTCGTTCATGTCAGGGACTGCCGGACTGCTGGGGTGGTCCTGGATCTTTGTACGTCCAACCGACGTTTTGTTGAGCTACGGTTTGAATGACGTGCGTCGGACGCGCTGTAGATCATCGAAGGGCTCATCAGTGTAGCTGTGGCGGTCGTCGCATTCTTCGGTCAGGCATTCCACTTAATTCATCTGACGCGTTCCCTCTGACGCCCCGATAGTCCTCGTCGACTTCCCCGACACGGCTTCGTTCCTCACCCCGGAAGAGCGCTCTTATGTCGTGAACGTATTGAGTCGGTCCCCTCTTTCACATCTTCGCGTTTGGTGCGGCTGACGAGCCTCGTCGAGCACAGAGTACGACAACTCGTCTGTAGGCGAGGAGGAGCACTTCGAATTCCGGCACCTGTGGGAGACGCTATGCAGCTGGAGAGTCCTCTTCTGCTGCCTCATCAATATGTCTGTCATCACCCCGGGTATGCTTCCCTCCAATTACAATGGGATTCCGGGCTTGACAGTCTTGACCCACCAGTGTACGGTATCACGTTCTTCTTGCCGTGAGTCGACCGTTACTGTGTTTCCTAGAAGGAGTCACTGATCCTTACATCCAGGTCAATTATCAACGGGTGAGATTCAATGCTCCAGCACGAGGGCAAGCGACTCAGAGTATGGTCAGGTTCGGCTTCAACACCGTCATATCCCAACTGCTCTCCATTCCGCCGTACGTGGTTGCAAGTACGTTTGGCTTGCCTCTTGAGAAGACGGCGCCGCACGCTCATCTCTCTCTTCTACTCGCAGCCATCACGGTGGTCGCATGGTCGAAATGGTCAGATAATATCAAGAAGCGTTCGCCTTTCATCTGTGCTGGGCTTGTACTTTGCCTCGTCGGCTTCGCTATCAACGTCTCGGACGTCTCCATCGGCGCGAAGTACTTCGGCACTTACCTAGTTGTTACCGGAAGCTACGCAGGGTTCCCCGGGAACGTCTCCTGGTACGCATCGCTGTTGTTCTGTACATCCAGAAGTCTCGACTAGAGCTTACCTCATCTTCACTGGCAGGATGGGAAACAACACTGTAGGTCATTACAGGCGCGCGGTCGCGATCGGCATGCAAGTGATGTTCGCCAACGCGGGAGGGGCCATTGCATGTCTTGTTTACCGGGGGGAGGACGCACCTCGCTATGTCCTCGGACGTAAGTACTCTACAAACCTCGAGGTACGGGGCGAATGAAGCTGGAGCTGATGGTGCCCCATCCTAGACGGGGTTGAGCTTGGCTTCGTGACCATGGGCCTGACGCTCCTGCCTATCATGGTGACCACGTACCTGCGCGCGAACATACGGAGAGATGCGACACAGCGGGACATGGATGAGAGAGGAGTGAAGGTAGAGTACACCCCCGAAGAACTGAGGAAGATGAGCGACAAGGCACCCGACTTCCGTTACACAATATGAAGATCGTCCTGGGTGTGCAGAACAGACTCGATGTGGAGGATGAAACTAGCAGGGGGTTTCGTATGATGTCATCAGTGCAATCGATCAGTAACGCCTGTATGGGGGAGGGAGAGTAGCAGTCGTCTCTTCAATCTCATCAATCGGTCCTCCAGCGAGACGGATGCCACCATCTTCCTCATGCCTGGGTACGTCTGGGTGAGACGGAACAACCGATACCCCACCAGCCCCTGCGGTGACATGGTCCCTTCCAGCTGTTTGAGGAGTAGTAGTCCCCAGACTGATAGACGGCCCGGCTGCTCCCAGCTTCTGCGCGAGCGGCGGGATAGATAGGGGATGGCCCGGTGGCAGGGGTTGAATGTCATCGTGATGCCCATGTCCTCGCTGAATACCAGCCGTATCCGCGTTTGGAGCCTCCTGACCCGAAGACGAGTCGAGGACGATAAGTGAGCTTGTGGAATCATCCGTGTGATGCGAAGGACTCTGAGGGGCATGCACCACTCGCCAGGACGCCAGAGCCGCCTTCATCGAGGTTTGAGGTACAGTCGGAGGCAGCGAGGACTCGTTGAGATCGATCTCAACGAAGAGATCAACGAGTTGGTGTGAGAGCAGCCAATTCTTCATGATACCCGTCGTACCTTCCGGCTTCGCGTGTCTCCGGTTACCTCGCCCTCGTCTACGAGTCCGAGTCCAGAAGGCCGCACCAAGACCTATGGCGCAAACAGCGGCTCCCGCGACCGCAATGCCTGCAATCGCGCCAGCGCTCAAAGCGTCCCCCTGATGACCCTTGTCAGGGAGACAGCTCGTGTCGTTCGAGGGACCGACGAGGAAGAATTCGGAGGCTCCGAACATGCCAGTCGCGTCATAGAGTAAAACGATAACCGGCGTGCCCCCGGTCGCGTTAGCGACCCAACTGGCTGAAGTGTCGGTGGTGCTGGGCTCGTTGAAGAAGGTTACTGCCATGTACCCGGCGATGGTGACATTGTAGGGAGGCGTTCCGCCACCCCATTTGAGCGACACTGTGTTGCATGTGTGGGGTGGTGGATAGGGCACATCGACCGTGATGGGGTCGGCCAGCACGCCGGGTGCGAGGATGAGCAGGTGAAGAAGGAAGGAAAGCGCCCGGGGCAACATGACGGGATGGCTATGCTTTTGGCACCGATGGTCAGTCAGCGAGGGAAGGCGGCGACAGCCTGGCTGTATCGTGCATCACTCACCGTGCGAGTATCGGTAGCGGCAGGTGGAATGTGCAACGACGTATCAGCTCCAGCTGATAGATGAGAACAATACTACGAGCGGAAGGGGGCGGGGGATGCTAGGGTCCTAGGGGAGGTTCGTCAGCCTACTCCCGACCGAGGCAGCAAGGCTCGATTCTCACCTGACCCCGATGGAAGCATGAAACAACCGTGGCCCAAGCCACGCACCCGAAGGCCAGGATTACTCGGTCTAGGCGTTTCAGCACCTGCTGCGGACGGAGGTTGGCAGAGTGAAGAGCGGGAGGGACGACAGACCTTGTCCTCAGCTGGTCGAACATTATGTAGCAGCGTATTAGACGGGTTGTCTGAATGTCAAGGAGTGGAATACCGATACAGATCCTTCGCCGCATTGCGGTTGCTAAGATCCTTCGAAGCCGGCCAAGACGCAGCGATGGATCTCCCACTCTCTCAGATTCGACGCCATGCGCGCGGGAGCAGTGAGGCGCCGTAAGCAGGTGTGGCGGCACAGCGCTGCCACGGTAGTCCAGCTGAGAGAAATCAATCGGGGTAACTCCGAAAGCGTCGGATGCGTAAGAGAGTCTGGCGGAACCGGAAAGACCCATCCCGCCTGTGTATGGAGGGAGGACGATAGGAAGCAGGGTCAGACAGTCGCTAATGGACTTATACAGCGTACATTGCATCGCCCGTGCACTCAACAGATTCAGTACGGTGGAGGAAGTGCAGCGATGTTGGAGTCCGAATGCTGGCAAGGCCGCGGGCTAGTGAGACGCCTCCATCCATTGCTGCCTTCAGCGATGGACGCGTGGAACCTATCAACTGGGTTGCGAGACAAAGGGTTTGTCAATGAAGACGCTGATCCGTGCGCCCCATCCTCGCGGGGCGAGCCCACATTCGCTGGGGATTCGCGTATTAAGGTCAGAGCAGGGGCAGAGACCAGTGGTGATATGATACAAAACCGGCCGGCAGTGTAACACCAGCGGAAGGTATTAGGTGTGACGGGGAAGCGCACATCCCGCATCTAGTCTGGGTCATGCGGGGATGTTTAGGCTACGCTGCAATTCAGTCAAACAGAGCACGGGCGCACCTGACAGAACGCGGGCAGTATATCATGACGCCGCCTCTAGCTTGGCCGGCTCCTGAGCAGCTGTCTGCTTTTCCCTGATCATCACCCGCAAACGCATACCCTCCCAACCCAGCAGCTCCGGCTTCGTGTTCAGCAGGTACTTGTCGATGTTACCGTGCTGCAAGGCCAGGGCGTCCTCGTCGGTCTGACATCAACAAACACGGTCGAGACGCGTACACACCTTCTTGATCGTCTTCAGCGCCCGCGCACTGACCTTCAGCCTGACGTACTGCTGGAGGACGTCGGAGAAGAGGCGTTGGTTGTGGACGTTCGGCAGCCATGTCCGGCGGGTCTTATGCTTCGAGTTGGGTACGTTGTTGCCGTACTGCTTCATCTTGCCCTGGAAGAGCCCGAGCTGGGAGCGCTTGAACGGTGCGCTGACGACCGCAAAGAGCGGTATTGAAGGGAACATGGCGGGCGAGGACAAGGATGAGCAGCGACGGCGCGGTGAGTTGTTGCAGCATTTTTGGGCCTTGTGTATTCTAACCCACTAATCCGGAGTTATCCACCAAACCTCCTGCAGAAGAAACCTTGCTTATCCGATAAGATAAGACGAGTCAAGCCGAGTCCCATGATGATGAGTGCCCGCGTCGGTTGTTGTCGCTGGCAGACGTGATTCGGCCGAGGTTCTCGCAGTCGACGCCCGCCACACTGCACAAGTACCAAGCTGCTGGTTGGCGACGCCTTTTCTCCCAGCGCAAGGTATTTAGACCGCCAGCTCTCGTCCAGCCGCTTCCCCACCGCTCTCTCCGTCTGACCACCATGCTGTCTCGCTACGTCTCGCGCTCCCTCCGCGGCCGGCAGTTCGCCCCCGCCGCCTTCCCCGCCCTCCAGCGCGGCTTCGCGAGCAGCTCTATCAGGATGCGTGAGTACCCCAGTCGCTCTGCGCGGGAGACGGGAAGCTGAAGGGTGCGATCGGTGTTCGTGGGGGTGTGCGTCTCGTTATCGCGCTTGGCTATGGCGTATGCGGGGGCGGTGGGCGTCCTGGCGTTTGCAATGCTGGGAATGATGCGTGCGCGCAGAGAACAAGATCGTGGTCCAGAACCCTGTGGTCGAGCTCGATGGAGACGAGATGACCAGGATTATCTGGAAGAAGATCAGGGAGGAGGTTCGTCTCGCCCCGGAATGCCATGTGCTGCGATGCCGCATGCTCACCTTCCGCCGTGCAGTTGATCCTGCCTTACCTGCAGCTGGACATCAAGTACTATGACCTTGGTCTTGAGCACCGCGATGCGGTAAGGCTCTTCCTGGCGGCCCGGCCTCTGCACGCTTCGGAACTAACAAGACACCTTTTCTCAGACGGACGATAAGGTCACCGTCGATGCGGCAGAGGCGATCCTCCAGCACAAGGTCGGCATCAAGTGCGCGACGATCACGCCCGACGAGGCGCGCGTGAAGGAGTTCCATCTCAAGCAGATGTGGAAGAGCCCTAACGGCACCATCCGTAACATCCTTGGCGGCACCGTCTTCCGCGAGCCCATCATCCTGCAGCGCATCCCTCGCCCGGTACCAGGATGGAAGAACCCCATCGTGATTGGCCGTCATGCGTTTGGTGACCAGGTGCGTTGAACATCTGGTCTTTGGAAGAAACGGGGTCTAACGGGAGGTGCAGTACCGCGCGTCCGACTTCCTCGCACCGGGACCTGGCAAGCTCCAGCTCGTGTACAGCCCCGCAGACGGCAGCGCACCCACAAAGATCGATGTCTACGACTTCAAGGGCCCTGGCGTCGCACTGGCGATGTACAACACTGACGATGTGCGTCCTGTCTGTGCACTATGTCGGAGCTGCTCACACTTACAACGTCACCTACAGTCCATCCGTGGATTCGCCCACTCCTCATTCAAGATGGCGCTTTCGAAGAAGCTGCCTCTGGTGAGTCCGCTCAAAAAGCAGCACACCAGCCACGAACTGACTCAACTTCGATGTAGTTCATGTCCACCAAGAACACCATCCTGAAGAAGTACGACGGTCGCTTCAAGGATATCTTCCAGGAGATCTATGAGAGGTCTGTCCACCGTCTCGCGTGACTGCCCATCCCATCTAACTCTCCCTTCCAGCGACTACAAGTCCGCATTCGAGTCCGCCGGCATCTACTACGAGCACCGCCTGATCGACGACATGGTCGCGCAAGCGATCAAGTCTTCGGGCGGGTTCGTCTGGGCGTGCAAGAACTACGACGGCGACGTGCAGTCGGACATCCTCGCGCAGGGCTTCGGCAGCCTGGGGATGATGACGAGCGAGCTGATCACGCCCGACGGGCAGGTGATCGAGAGCGAGGCCGCGCACGGCACCGTCACGCGGCACTACCGGGAGTGGCAGAAGGGCCGCGAGACGTCGACGAACCCCGTCGCGTCGATCTTCGCGTGGACGCGCGGGCTGCTGCACCGCGCGAAGCTCGACGGGAACGAGGAGCTGAAGGCGTTCTGCCAGGATCTGGAGGCGGCGTGCGTGGAGGTCATCGACCAGGACGGGATCATGACGAAGGACCTTGCGCTGGCTATCCACGGGAAGGACATGAAGCGCGAGCACTGGGTCGTGACCGACGTGTACATGGACAAGGTCCACGTGAGTAGTCTCCGTAGCTCTTTGCTCGACGTGGTCGCTGACTACTGTGGGCTCTAGGACAAGCTGAAGAAGAAGCTGGCCTCGAGGAAGGCGAAGCTCTAAGCTGGGCGGAACGTTGGGACATGCGGGACCTTGAGTCTTGGATAGTTGTTTGCACATAGTGGTGCAGTTGTATCATATGTACACCTTGCTTTCTATTACCATTGATTCCTCAGAGTCTCCGACTCTTCCAGTCTATGCTTTCAAATCGAAGCTCATGCCGGACTCGTGCGCACAGCTCAATCCTGCTTCTGCGCGTCATGAACACCGTGGCGCTGACCTTTTACAACGGCCGACTGGCCTAATGGTTAAGGCGTCAGTTTCCGGTTCACGGAATGAGCTGAAGATTCTGGGTTCGACTCCCAGGTTGGTCGTTTACCTGCCCGTTTAGCTCAGTGGTAGAGCGCGCCACTCGTAATGGTGAGGTCGGTTGTTCAATCCAGCCAGTGGGCACGGCTCCGGCGCTATAGTGTAGTGGTTATCACTTGGGATTCTGACGAGTGTTCCCAAAACCCAGGTTCGAGCCCTGGTAGCGCCTGCTCTTTTGCTGGAGATCCTAGGGAAGTCATGGGCCTGAATTTTTGGAGTTGGATTGGACTGCCACCGCGGACGCGAGTAAGAGGCGGGGTCGGGCGGCGTGGCTGTGCTGATATGTCCGGGAGGGGCAGCGGTGTGTCCATATATGTCCAGGCGCCCTCCCAGAACGAGAGGGCGTGGCGGATTCTCAGCTGTCACCGAGGCTGATGTCTCTTCAAGCAGGAAGCCCGCTTTCTTACACGACTGCCATGCCCCACCCGTCCCGCTCCTCTGCGGCCCTGGACCCTCCTCACCGTTGACCACGACGAGCAGCACCATACCACACAACCCCCCTGACCCCCCTCTTCCCTTGCCGTTCAGCACAGCGAGCCCCTCGCCCCCTCACGACCGTAATGCCGCTCTCCGGCCGCAGTCGCCCCGACGGCGACAACCAGAAGGAGCGCACGGCAAAGGCACAGGAGCAGGAGCTCAAACGCGCAAGGGGTGCGATATCTTGCGCAGAATGCCGCCGCCTCAAGCTCAAGTGCGACAAGACGGTCCCCTGCTCCTCCTGCAAACGCAGGGGGTGCGCCTCGATCTGTCCTAACGGAAGCCTCACGACAGGACAGGGAACGAGGTATGCGTCTTTAATATTCTCTGAACTTGAGCGTCGTAAGCCAGGGATTGTTGTCCTCCGCCATCCTACGCCACACTTTGAGCTATGATATACTCCCCGGAAGATCAGTGAGACCTTCGTAGCGCATATATGATCAGCAGAACACTTGAGCTCCGCGGGAGCGATCCCGCGTCACTTGAATGATGCGGTCCAGCCAATCTACGAAAAGTGACACTAGCAGCCCCGGCTCGATCGGCGTGTGCGTCCTCGAGAGCACCCCAGTGATTGATGATGCGTTCGTCGCAGGTTCATCCTCGCGGACACGGACCGCCTCCACCGCAAAATCGCGGAGATGAGCGACCGCATCCGCCAGCTCGAGGACGGGCTCGCGATCCTTCAGTCGAGCGTCACGCGCGAGCCGCACCCGCTCCTCAGCCTCGACTTGCTCAAGATCAAGTCCGGGCTCGAGCTGCACGCGGCGACGCGCGGGGCGGGCGGCGGAGGCGGCGGGGGCGGCGGCGCGGAGGCGCAGGAAGAGGGCGACGAGGAAGAAGAGGAGGTGCAGTATATAGATGCCTTCGGAACCCTCGCCGTCCGCGATGATGGCGCCGCGACGTTCTACGGTCGCTCGGCGGGATCGGAGGTACGTCCGCCGCCCGATCAGCATCTGGTGGCGTTCTGACGATGATATCACTGCTTAGAGCCTCTTGCTGGTAAGTCGAAGCTCTCAGCTTCTCCGTAGGACGTATGCTCATTGCCTATGTACGCAGGACGAGAAGCCCCACCTCGCGCTGTCGACGCTGTCGCGGTCGTCAAGTGCACACCCCGATCTGCCACACGAGCTGAACCGCCTCGCCGCGACGTTCCCCTCCGGGCCGTCCGACCTCCCCATATACGACCTCCAAGAGCTCATGCAGGGCTACCTGCCGCCCTGGCAGCGCGCCGCGCAGCTGCGCGATCTCTATCTCGAACAGGCGCCCTGGTTCTTCGGCGCCGTCACGCAACGGCAGCTCGACGAAGAGGTCCTCCCGCTCTTCTACGAGGAGGCCGCCGAGGAGATGCGCGCGCGCGTCCAGATGGGCGCGAGCGTCAGCCCGAGCGGGGCGGCGGAGGCGTTCAACCTCCCAGTCCAGGGGGTGCATCCCTCGTCGCACGACCTGGCGCTCATGTTCGTCGTGTTCTGCTTCGGGGCGCTCACGGACGCGTCGCTCCCGCCCGCGCCGCACAACGCGGAGGCGGCGCGATACTACCAGCTCGCGCGCGCGGCGCTCAGCTTGGAGCCTGTGCTCGATAGGCCGCCGAGCGTCACGACTGTGCAGACGCTCAGTCTGATGGGGATCTACCAGGTGAGCATGAGCATTAGCTGGCGCCGAGTTTGACAAGGTTGAGACGCGATTCGATTCGCAGGGTCTTGTCGCCGACGAGCACAGTATCGAGACAACGTGGGCGCTCATGGGGCTGGCTTCGAAGCTGGCGCAGAGTGTAAGTCCGCATTCACTCCTTTGGAGGTTTCTCACTCATATCGTCCTTGCAGATCGGCCTCCGTACGTACCTAGCACGAGCTCCATATTCTCTCGCTGACTGTTCGTAGACCGGGACTGCGCGAGGTGGAAGCTTTCCTCCTCGGAGGTGCAAAAGCGGCGCGCACTGTTCTGGGAACTCTTCATCACGGACTGCTGGCAGGTGCGCTTGTACGTTCTGGAGTTAGCGGTCTCAGTCTCAACGTATCGCCCAGGCACTTGCTACCGGAAGACTCCCGACGTTCGCAGCGCAGTTTGTCGATACCGAACTGGCCGCCGACCCGGATGAAACTCTGGCAGACGATGGCACGCCGCAGCCCAGCTGTAGGTCGATTCGTATTTACGACATGGCATCTCGTTGATCACCCACATGCGGCTTCGCAGTCCCTGCATGGAAGGCCCGTTGGGGCAAAGAGTGCGTCTCGAACGTCGTGATGGGCACGCTCACCGCCCAGGCGCCGAAGTACTCTGTCATCCTCGAGCTTGATCGACGGATTCGCGACACGCCCCTTCCGAAGTACGCCCAAGGCCCACCACCTCAAAACGCCGGCCTCGCCCAGACGATGTCGCACTACATGCCGATCAACTACCTGCACTTCAGTACGTACCGCCGCACGTCTCGTTCTCCGGCGGCGTATGCTCACACGCGCGCAGCCTTGCTCTACGTGCACCGCTGCTTCTTCGCGCAAGCGATCGTCGACAACCCCGGGGACCCGATGCGCAGCCAGTACGCGCCCTCTTTCCTCGCGGGGTACCGCAGTGCGTGCGCGCTGCTCGGCTCCATCCGCGAGCAGTTCTCGCTCTTCCCGGTGCAGATCGCACGCTTCTGGGTCCTCTGGACGCACGCGTTCTCAGCTTGTGTGAGTACGCGTGGCGCGTGCAGAGTTTGGTGTCGACCGTTTGTTGATGAGGTGTTTGGATTCCTGCAGGTAATGATGGGATCGGTGGTGACGCGCGGCGGGACCTCGAAAACGGCACAGGCGGCGCTCGGCGAGCTGCGCCTCGCTTGCGACTTGTTCGAGCACGCGGCATCGCACGGAGGACGTGCGGGCAAGTTCCTGGTACGTCCTTCCCAGTCTCATACGATTATCAGTCACTCACTTTTCCCCGCGCTCTTATTGAACTCATAGCCGGTCGTCCGCAAGCTGCACGAGAAAGCGCAGGCGGCGTACTACAAGGGCTTCCAGCCGCTGCGGCGCGACATTTTCACCCCGCACTCGGACGAGAACGAGCACTTCGACGAGCTGTCGATCTTCAGCGGGCGCACCGCACGCACCGTCGTGACGAAGTCCAACAGGCCGCAGCGCATCTCGCCGAGCGTGTCCTCCGCGGCTACGCCTCCAGAGGCCTCCGGCCACCGCTCGCAGACGGGCTCCGGGGACTCGGATGGGAGGAACTCGCAGTCGCCTGCGGCGGAGGCGTTCCCCGCTCTCGAGTCGTCGTATCGCGCGGCCATCCACCCGGGTCTCGTGGACGAGCTCAGGACGTTCGAAGGCGAGTTGGAGGCACAGATTAACCAGACGAACGCATACTACGCACACCCGCCCGTCGTGCCCTCTCAGCAGCCTACGCATCTGGAGCCGCCCTACGGTGGTCATCCTCAACACGCCATTCAGCAGCAGCAGCATCAACAGCCTCAGCAACACCAACAACACCCTCGACAGCACCAACAACACCAACAACACCCACAGCACTACCAGCCGCCGCCGCAGCAGCAGCCATACGACATTCAATACCAAGCTCAAGTCCAGCAACACGATGTGGTGTCGCCGACCGGCTCGCATACGCAGCAAGAATACCCCGCCCAGTATATCCAGCAGCATCAACAGCCATACCCAATGCATCCTCCAGAGACGCTCTCCAGGAGGGCATCATACCACCAATCCCAAACAGCGGCTGCTCAACCCGTCCCGCAGCCACATACTATGCCTCAACCCCAGGCCATTGCACATACGGGAGACCCACAGCATATCCCCATGTATGGCGGCTTCTCGAGGGACACATCTCAAGACTACTACAACGCGTATGAGGCACCCGTGGCGTCGTCGCAGCACGCTGAGCAGTCCGCGTATGCTGTTCCTGCGCAGCATTCCGAGCTCTGGAATGTCAACGTCACGCACGAGCCCTCGCCTGAACATCACCCGTATACCGCCGCACCCGTCTACCACCAGCAGCTCGACGAGCACATACCCTCGCACGCCCAGTACAACCAGCATCCTCCGCAGCCCGCCGCCTCTCACGCACAGCCGCAACAGCACGCGCACCCCCATGCACACCCGCGGCAGACCCCGAGCCACGTCGCGCAGGGTCAGCAGTACGCGTATACGCAGCAGGTGCAGCAGATGGTGCCGCCCCCGCCCCCACCGCTCATCCATGTGCACACCGGCGGGTACAGCCTGCAGGAGACGTGGACGTCGTTCATCCAGCAGGAGCTTCCGGCTCCTCCGCAGGGTGCCGTTCCGCCGCAGAGCCTCTCGGCCAAGTGAGCGCGCCGTCTTCAGAGTGTCGAGCTCCCTATCGCCGCACCCACCTAGATTCCCAGCTTCCGTCTTGCTTTGCTTCCTTGTTAGTCCGCCATGTCTCGAGCTCCTGCTACTGTTGTCAGTCGTCCACTGTGTCTTGCTTTCGTGTCCAGTCTCGCTATGATCACCTTGTACTAGAGTTTGTTGGGTTCCCTCCCCTGATCTCCTTCGACGATCTCCCCTCCGTGTATGCAATTTATGTACAATGTTGTCAATGCCCGCAATGTTTGTGAATATATGGTCGTTCGTATATCTAAGCGCAGCATGTGCTCAACAGGACGGGAAAACTGCTAGTGGAGGATTCGACCGCAGGCAATAGTTTCTCGTGAGAATGGTCCCTTGGTATACATCATCATAGCAACCAGATACAGATGTGCACGCGACAAAATGATCTATAGGGACGTGGATCGGGCTCAGAGTGTAGCTCAAAACAGGTCAAACGCACCTGGACCGAAACATCACCTAGTCCGTCGTCCACATCGGGCCCATAGGACTGCGGACGTTCCCCCAGCTAGTAGTAGTAAAGCGACCAGGCGAACGTTCACGGCAGAGGTCTCGTGCTCGATCTGCGAGTTCCAACGTCAAAAGACTGGATCTAGAGCGTAAAGGCGCCGTACTGACCACCGAAGCGAACAGAGACAGGATAGGAATGGTGAAATGAAGGGGTCCAAGCCAGCGAGAGGAGGAACCTGCAGGCGCTGTATGACGCAGAAGGACAAACAAGAGCATCGCTACCATGGAGGCAGCAGCGCCGAGTACAATCCACTGCGAAATGATTGCATGAGACCCTTCTCATACATCGTCATGCGGGGCACACGAAGACGTACCACCATCTGGCGATGCCTGGCGAATTCCTTTTCATACTTCGCGCCAACCGCGGCAAGGTCCCGCTGGACGTGGCGGCTGAGCTGAGGCTGTGGGAAATCATTGATCTGAGCAAGGGCACTCACCGCTCGTCTCTCTTCTAAGGTCTCGGAAAGCGTTGAAAGCTCGCGTTTGTGCCTTTCATGCGCGTCCAGAAGAGCTTCGGCTCGAGCAGCACGGATCGCCCAGTGGTGCTCTATGGCGGTTACAGAGCGGGCTACCGCATCGACGGGAGCCACCATATAGTGCTGAAAGAGCATGAAGTAGTTCCACGAGGGTGCAGCGACTCCTGGTGTGGAGACAGGTCCATGGCTACCCGAGATGTGGCTGGTATCGGCGACACGCTCCGGAGCCTTTCGTACAAGCATATGTTCCGAGGCCGGTGGTTCCAGTGGAGGTGTTGTTCCAATGGGTGTGCGACCCGAGCTATGCTCGGACGACTCGGAGGGCGTCTCTCTGTAATCAATCCGCATACGTGGACTATCCGCGGGTTGCATTTGTCGAGCAAAGCTCATTGTCCGACTCTCCACTGGCATCGGTCGTCGGAGTACCGAGCGGCTGTCGCGTCCCTGTGAGGGTAAAGCCGTGGTTGCGGACGCAGGGCTTAATCCAGCCATATTGCTGCTGGTAGCTGGTGCTTTCTTCAAACGATTACGCTCTGCTTGGGCGCACATCGCGCTGAGGCAGAGTGGGCACCACGGCTTCAAAGCAGTGAAGCCGAGACAGTACTTTAGGTCTCACGGAGTGCCGCAAACAGTAGCAGGGACCGGCATTCCTGGAGAGTGATAAGCAAGACGCCGCACGTAAGTCCCACACTCAAAGTGAGAAGCAGTTACGATGGTCACCGTCAACCGGTCAACACTGACCTGTCGGGATCTGGTGGCTCGAGGAGCGAGAGAAGAAGGAAAGCGGTTGGAGACGCCCATCGCATTGATTGTGTTGGCCGCCGGCGCTTACCTCGGTGCGCTAGCTAAGTCCTCGAGATACCAGTCGCGCTCATTGAGGGTCAGGATCATTCATGTGAGTACGCGCGTCGAGTCGGGTGGGGAGGATGCGACTGCCCGACGACAAGGGGTGGGTTTTCACAGCGCCAGGCGACAACAAATAGCTCGACGGCGACAGCGTGTAACCTCACGAGAACCCGCATGCATTGCGAACATACAATCGACTCCTGTGGTATTACCCGCTCATGTGGCACTTCTGATCGCTGAAAAATCTGTTGTAAACTCGTCCACCGCATCCATGGTCTCCATGAGGTCTGCGTAGCTCGGCTTGACGCCTCTTCTGCTAGCCAGCGAGCTTGCAGTCCTCACGGCATTCTTGATCTGCCGACAGTCTGCTAACCTAAAGATCCTCCTTCACTACGTCCCCCCTGGCGTACTCGCTCAGGATTCTGGTGAGCTTAGAATAGATCTTGTGGGAAATCTTGAGCTTCCGGAGGAAGAACTACGGATGAAGCGGCGGCGGTCAATGAGTGGAGCCTGAGGGAATTCTATAAGCCCCTCTTCTACGTACCGTGGTAGTCGGCGCCTCAGGCCCAGCGGCCGTACACAGGTTAGCACTCAGCGTTCTGATGTCGTTCTCGATCTATGAGAATCACCACAGTAAGTGTTGTTCACTGGACCACAGCCGGAAGGCGCGCACGTGGTACCAGATCTTCGAGATGTCGCCGATCTTCTCAGCGAGACTACCCAGTCTTCCATTCGTGTCATAGAGAGAGGATTTGAACTCCGCGACCGCAGCCTGTTGCTGGTGCAGCGCGGACAGCTTGCTTTCCGCTTCAAAGAGTTGTCTCTCGAGCTCTATGGGTGGAGGTTGAGAAGACATCTTTACTGAGTAATCGAACAAAGAGGACCTCTCTTGCCGTCCCATTTGCCCTTGGCGCACATGGCAGCGGGGAGTGCAGTAGGCAAAGCAACCTGACATGATGCGGGATGAAGGGTTTGCCTATTAGCAGTCCTTTCAATGCCGCTGCAGGGAAAGCTTACCGCGGCGGCGTACACTGCGCTAGGTGAGAGCTTCGTCATGTAGACTCCAGCGGCGATAGCCCCAACAGAAAGACATGCAATAACGGCGAGGGAGTAGCTGGACAGCTGCAAGTCCAATCAGAGGCGAGCGGCAATGCCAGCCAGCACGTCTACTTGCCTCTTTACTCTTGCTACGAAACGAGTTCTCAGTACAACTTGCTCTCCTCTATGACGTGAACACTAACCTAGCGAGCCGGGAACGGAGGTCCTCAACTTCACGGAGCGTGCTATCCAAGTCACGCGACACACGTGTGTCCTGCCTCGAGACGGTATCCGCGACAACATCGCTAAAAGCGCCGATATCCTCTGCGAGCTCGGAAAAGCCGTTGGTGTAGCCGTTAGCCATCTCCTCGTTTGTTTCAACGAGCTGTGTGCAATGCAAGTGAGAAAATGGTGTCGAAAGGTGCAGGTAGACATGCCATTACCTTCAATAGGTGCTCCGCTTCGACTTTCAGATCCGAGAGGTTCCGAGGATTGGCGTCATCGTTGCCGAACAGATTGACGTACTCTAGCAAGCATATGAAGTTCAACATTAGTTCACGCGGCTTGGGACAAGAATTCGGTACGAACGTGACAGAATCGCACACGCCTTAGAGGCGTCTCCGCGGCTTTGGTTTAGGAGGCCCTTGAAACGCTATTGCATATGCGCACGTTAGTATATGCATTCCCACATCGGTAATCACACTGACTTAAAGGTGAACTGACCTTGTACAAGACTTGCCACTGAGGCTTAAGCGGCGTGACCCCACGGGCTGGTGTCGCTTGAAGCCTCGCCTCCAAATCGAATTTGCCAAAGCGGCGCGATAGATGGGCAAATATCTCTACCAAATTATGGATGTTTCTGTTGAGGTCTTGGATGTCATGCAGGTCCCGGGAGTCGTTCTGGCAGAGATATTCCTCGAACGTCGCGTGGTGTTCCGCAGTGTCAAGCTCTTTGTGCAGTGCAGCAGTGATGTGAACCACGTCAGTGGAAAGGAGAGGATGGTTGGCCACTGAGGGTGGCAGAGTCGAAGTCGGAATCGGGGGTGCGGTAATGGTCACTGAAGCAGTCATGTCGGTTGGGATGCCTGTTACGATTTCGGTGGTGATCGACAGTGCATGGACCATGTGCTGCAGCGGTGCTGTTATATATCCCAGGATGTGAGTTGAGGTGAGCGGCGGTCCGCGGCAGAATGATACTGCTCGCGGGTGAGATTCGATAGGACACCTCGCTCGACGTTCCGTAAGTGAGGCGCCTGGCAAGCGTTAGTTCAAGGACACCAGCCGCAGAAGGTGGACTTGATCACTCCACATTCCCCGCCTCGCGGGCAATTTAGAAGGCGGCATACGCGTCAAAGTGAATCTCCGCATAGTCCCGGGCGTATCGTCGCGCGCTAGGTGTGATGAGCGCAGCTACTCGTACTGCCACGAATTCCGGAGATTCATGGAAGATGCTACCGGTAGGAGGCCCGGGCCCGATCCCGCCCTTGGAAACGTCTCAATAAACGATATGTCTTCTCACTTCACAAGGCCTGATGTCGAGGTTTTTGAGCACCTACTCCCCCCTCGATTACGGCCTGGGGTCGAGAGCTTGAAACTATAGCAGAGAGGTCCACCTCGACCCGGCCGGCGCGTCTGAATGCGCGGCTGGTCCCTGTAACATGATCATCGTCAAATTAGCTACACACCGAATATCGCACCGTGGCACAGTGCTCTCACAAACGCACATACGCTTTCAGGGGTCTCCATAGCCCAAGCATTGATATCACATTATTCTCAGCAGGTGTCGTTGTATTTCATAGGTCAAAGTAGACTGTCGAGTACTGTGCCACGCCGAGTCAGATTCGTCCGTGAGCGCGTGATGCGGGCTACCCTTCGGCTTGAAACTCCGCGTTCCCACGCATACACCCGCATATCGTTGATCATACTCTTGCTGTTCGTGAGGAGACTCTTTCGAACCTCTGCACTGCAGGCTCACTCAAAGCATGTACTCGCCCAACCTGCTTCGGGCTCGATGTTGATAGCAGAGCGCTGAGAGTGCGCTAAGATATCCAATTTTCAGCGCTCTGTCCTCCATCTTCTTACCCCGCTGCCAGGACGAGTCCACCACGCACATCAGGCTCAGCTCGCTATCAATGTCCACCGTGCAGCTCGGTACCACCACGTCCACCATGCAATCCTTGCTCAGCCGCCCATGCGGTTTGCACGGTGGTCAAGGTTCCGCAGGCAGTCTCGGATACTGTATTGCGAACTTCAGGCCGCCGCATGCACGCTGCTCAATCTGCGGAACGCTCGCCCGGGGATGCCACCCGGCCACCTACCGGAAGGTGGACTCCTAGCGGCATGATAGCTTCCCATCATTGCAGCCCTCCATTGCTATGCTTCGTGCTTCTGCAGTTCATGCCACCGCAAGGCCGGCTCAAGTTGCCTAGCAAGCGCGCGTGCTGGCAGCGGCCTTGTTCCATCCCCCGTAGATCATGCCACAAGCCTCGTGTCCTGCAGTTCACGGGTGTCGAAGAGAGTAGCCATATATACTCCGCAAAAGCAGTTGTCTTTCGCAGCCTTCGTACTCACGCCCCCGGAATTTGAAGATGACGACCACGCTCTCCAGTACCGCGTCCTTCCATCCTCCTGTTAGGTCCGCCTCGGCCATACGCCCCCTGACAACACCCATCGCGACTTGTGCAACCAACATTCGAGACCTTGCTCCGAATGCCAAGACACTACACAGAGCGATGCTCGACACCAGACGCCAGATTCTCCGCATGGACATCCCAGAGCGGGACAGTCTGAAGGCGGAATGGACGGCGCGCATCGATGTGTGTGTTCTCTTCGATGCGTTCCTGCTGTATGCATTCCTTGCTGAACTCGACACGCGTACAGCTCTACAAGAACATCCTGGATGGTACGAATGCGGCAGCGAACCAGCTCGCTGGTGTCATCGACGGTACGAGGCCTCTTTGGTTCATAGAGCCACAAGAGGCTGAACTCGATCCTCAGTGTATCTTGCCTTGCAGAACAACACTAACGAAGGACAAGAGGAAAATATGATCAAGGAGCTCTCGGCGTTGCGAGCGGTTAGTTCGCAGTAGCGGCCTTTTCGCTTCAGACGTCCATGCTCAACGAGGGACTGACAATCGCATCGTGATCTCGATCAGAACCTAGAGCGCACTGACTTCCGCTTCAATGTGCAATGCGCAAGCCTCAAGGAGAACATAGACGCATTTCACAGGAGACTCGCTGACCCCGCCAGCAACGAACAAGCGAACCAGCTGTCTGCGAGTGCGAACAAACACGACTCGGATACCAATGTCACTCACCTCGAAACCAGCGCCCTGAGCAGCACGTGAGTAGTCGCCGATTTCTGTGAATCGTCTTCGGCGCAAGCTCACGTATAGACCCAGAAACTCGCAACAGCAGGTAACGCCTACGCTCCTGGGAAGAGTATATCAATACTTATGGCGCGTCAGCCCGTTGCCGTGAGACAGGAGGTAACGACTAATTTTTCCACTAGAAGTGCTTGGAGCCGATTATGCGAATTGGTCTCGCCGGCCGCGGCCCCAGTATCCGCACCTGCCAGTGCTAGCGGAGGCGCACCCATCCGTACGGAGGAGATGGTTGTTGACCATATCAAGCGGCTCAACGAAGGGGCATCTGTGAGGATTCAACGACAGCGGAGCGGAGGTCAGTGGTGCCATAACACGCTCGGCGGGCATTCTGCAATGACGTCTTAATCGGAAAATGCAGGAACTCCCAGTACGGACCATGGCGTACCGAGCGAACCTGTCGACCCCCCGTTCTTGAGCGCTGTGAAGGAGACCAGCCGGCGTCTGGATCTGCAAACACGGCAGTTCGAAGCGTTCTCCGAGATCGCACAGCACGTGCGTCGAGCTTCCCCGCTGTTGTATCGCGCTCCTCCACTCACCTCATGCTGAACTTCAGCTCAAGAACGAGATCAACGCATACACCCAGGCGTTCCAGGCAGCCAAGGCTTACCCTACCCGGGTGAGACACGCTCGTCCTCTTGTAGCCCGTTCTGTATGGACGCTGACTTCTTGGAATTCAGGAGAAGAGGATTGCACTCGAGAACATGCACAATCGCGTCGTCGCGTCGTCGGCACACTGGAGGGAATGCGCAGCTGCGCTGACCGACGGGTATGCTAGGATTCAGAAGTGACCTTGATGCGGCGGTGGGGCCTCCGCCTCGACACTGACCACCGGTAGCTGTCATTCTTTTCCACATGCGGTCGCCTGAATCCTGTCCATGCTACTTCGTCCTTGGCTATTCGGATACACCTGCCCTTGTTCAACCTCACTGATCAACGAAGACGCCAGAGGTCTGCAAAGGTACAGTCGAGGAGTTACTATCGTAGGCGAGCTTGAGTCTACGAAGCCGAGTGGAGAATCTCGGATTGCCGATAATTGTCAAGGATGATCCAATTAGTCCAGTCATTGTCTGAGCGTCACATTCCACTACAGCACTATCATCCTACACAACCACGGAAAACAAGACAAATATTCCAAATGTAGCCCATATGCTTCCAACCATTGTTACGCTAGTTGCGTCATTGCTCGGATGCGCCTCACCAGTGATGTTCACCGAGCTGCTTGCAGTAGGCGGTGAGTCTGGGGTGCTCGTCACGGGGGCGCCGCCTGTGCCGGATGATCCCACTGAGACAGTAGGTGCGGGAGACTGGGAGCCACCGGCAGCCGCTACGCTAGATCCTACAGGGACCGCCGACCCTGACGCCACGTTGGCGGAGCCGACAGTGCTAAACAGTCCAGTCAGTGATATAGTACACATGGGACGCGTCGAACATTACACACGGGCAGAACGTCAAGGTGTAGTCTGCGTTTTGCCCAGAGTCGCAGGTCCAGAGCGCTGTACCGCTCGACTCGTCAAATGCATAGGCGTACGCATTGGGGCAGTTCCCCTCTGCAGGAACGTCAGTGACGCATAGCGTGCCGAGGCTAAGGGAGGGACGTACTGAAGTAGCTATAGTACTGCACCCCAGATGAGGGACAAGTCGCGGCTGTGTCGTGGCTTCCTGAACAGCAGTTCGCAGAGTCGGCTGGAGGATTGACAAGACCGCAGTTGAGCGAAGTCACGCAAAGAGACATGAAGCTGCACTCACTTGGGTTACCGTCCAGATTCGCTGCGCAGGCGCTCTTGCATCCCACTGGGAAACCTGTGGAATCGAAGGGGCCTTGTATGGGTGCAGGGCCTATAATAGGCGAGGATTAGCTCCGCGGTAGGAACACATCGAATGAAATGAACTCACAGTTCGGTCCAAGGTCTACGGGGCAGTCAGCGACTGGACAGTTCACCGAGTTCGTAATCGCCATTGGGAGGTTATAGCCGTCGACCAGGGATACTGTACAGAAACGTGAGTGACTATAGCAGGACTCTTGAAGCAGCTTCTTACCATCGTAGAAATCGCGGTTTCCGTCGCCCTGCAGCGTCCATTCTGCCACGGTCGCCGGAGGGACACCCTACGCCCTGCTCCTCAGCGATTGGTCGAAGCTCGGGCATACGAGAAGAGACATACCGTCCCTGTAGCAGGGTCACATAGTAGCCCACCGTTACACCAGCCATCCAGGCAAGTGGGGCCGGTTGTAATGGTGAAGTCGCAATCACGCCGGCCCTGTGAACAACATGAGCGATCGCAGTCGCTATGTGAGTAGGCAGAGGTTGTCCCACCCATATCCTTCCAGCTTTCCAGTTGTCAGGCACCGAGAACGTCACGGAGTTAGAAGGTGGGGCTTCCCATCTGCAAGTGCAATTAGACACAGCTCAGCCAGAGCAGAGTAGTACCAGAATGCGCTCTAGCGACGTACCCTGTCGGAAAGTCCGGGACCGCCGTTCCAGCGCTGAGGTCTGTGAACATCTGATATCTGCTGTGAGCCATACTTCGACTGCCCACATTAGGCGCACTCGCTCACCGCAGGCCTGCGATACAGCAATGAACACTGACTCGCGTAAAGTGGACATACTGGGGGCTCACCATATCGTGAAGGGACATGCATTCGTGACGGTGAAGGTTCGTGCACTTGCAAGCGCAGGAAGGCATGCGAGGACTAGAGCGTCAAAGAGTCCTGTCGTGAGATGCAGCATGATGAGTCGTAATCGTCCTAGTTGTGGCACAGACGGGTATCGCGCAAGAGCGTTCAAGAGGCTGTGGTGGTCGAGGGTAGACTTGAGGACGTCCTGGAGCGTCTACTTCATGCAAAGTCTGACAAAGGAGACGTGTGCACTTCATATTTGACTCCTGCGCAGTCGACTCGGCGCCACGAACCGACCGAAGGAGGCTTTTCTTGGAGCGTTGTGGGGCGGTCACCAAAAGAGTCCGCCTCGAGGCTAGCACAGCTTTTGGCCACCCAGCACTCAGCCACGTGGTCCATTCGGCACTCTCGCTCAGTCTGCCTCACGCACAACCTGAGAGATGTACATGCATTCATTTGCGTCGTAACACGCAGCGTGAACGTAAGAACACAAACAGAATCACCGTCGTGACGCAGATCGTGATCTGCGACGTGCTGAATAGCGAGCTCTCGTGTTCGACCTGATATCGACTTCCTGAGTTAACAGGTCGGGAAGCGCTATTGGAAATAACACTCACTACGGAGGAGAACGGAGACAAGATAGGTATGGTGAAGTGCATAGGGCCCGACCACCTTGAAGGACGCGGCGTTGGGGGGAATAGGTAACGATAGAGCATAACTACTGCGAAAGTGATTAAGATACCGATTGCAGCCACGACTGCCCTCTGCCAACCGAGGCTCAGCGCCAATCGCAACGAGACGAATTGCTGGGACACACCAAGATTTGTCTTTGCATCGACAGCTCCTCCGTACATTTCGATGTCACTTCAGACAATCTCCGCTTTTCATAGGCAAGATATTCAGATGAGAATGAGCGACGTGGATAACGCACGTACCATACATCGCTCCTCGAGCGCAGTGAAGGAGGAGGAATATTCCTCTTTGCATAGCTTTCGCAGGCGTTCATCGTTCTCCTCTCGGACGAGAGTCAACGCCTCACGGACGCGATCATCCAGCGCATATGCGCTCGCATCAGGTCTAGGGCAGTTCATGCCCATAGACCTCGTGTCAGCGTGTTCACTCCCCTTGGCTTGCGCCAAGTCGTGGGCTATGCTCTGCGGCGTCTGCGAATTCCCATGTTGCGAAACTTGTAATGTCGAGAGGATGTCGATGCTTGAGATAGTCGTATGTACGTGCTTAACGCTGAATATCACTGATCTCCCAGTTGTCAGTCTTGAACCAAGCCATGAGGGAAGATCATACACGTACGCCATCTTTGCTCCATCAAGCTGAAGCCGTATACGACTGGAGGGGCAAGCAGTAGATCGTCCGGACGGCAAGGCGCTTCAAACTTCTCAGCCAAGTCCTCGGTGCCAGCATCTGGTCCGAGTGCATCCGGGTGGATGCGTCGAAAGCCATCTGAACAGAAATGAGCGAACGTAGCCTGCTTTATGAGGGTCCAAACGCACCTCGGTCAAGCAGAACGAAAGAATTGACCTAGCGCCCGGTTTCGTCAGCCGACAGAGGATGGAGGCAAGGAGGGCTAGGGGCGGGGGCGCACGTACATCGTACTTCATGGTCGTCTTGCATTCGCCGACGGCGACTGTACAAGTCGCGATGCCATTGTACATCGCGTGGCGGACACCCTGCAGCGCGAGCCATTTCCGCCCTCTGGCTATCAGTGATCCCTCAAGCCTCCCAGTATCGGGATGGTACTTGAGAGGAAACGCAGCCAGGGAGTCAATCTTGACGGCTCCCTTGAAGTGAGGAATCAGAATGCGGCGCTGCACGCGCGCGAATACCATCCCATTCGTATAAACGGTCCTCCCGGGCTCCGCAGAAGGTGAGGAATTTGGGCTGGTCGAACCGCGTACGCTGCAGCATTCGCAGTGCGTGGAATCGTCCACGACATCGAGGCTCTCACAGGTCAAATCGTACACCTCGGTTGATGGGGTTTGTACCTTCTTGGCCGACCGGAGCTTGAGAGCTTGCCACTCGCCCGTGATAGCGCACTTGGTGACGAGGACCGTGCCAGGGACTAGGATGGCGAAGAGCATGTCGAAGGCGATCTCACCTCTGGATGTGAGTTCGGAGATCCTGGTGAGCGTCGCGTCATGCTCCTTGCGGAGGTAGGTGGTCAAGGCGCCGACAGCCTTTATGGTGTCGTCCTTGCCTGGAGCGTAGCCGTCTCGCTTCAGGCTCTCCGCATACCGCTCAAATAGCGAGAACCTCGCGAGGATATCATGCAGGTCATACTGCGAGCGCTTCTCAGACACGGAAGCCTGGAGGCGCGCAGAGGTCGCTCACCTCAGGAGGCTCCGTAGTCCCAGTCGACTGCACTAGGTCCTGAAGGACCGCCTTGCAGGCTGCGGCGAGGTATGGGTCGTGTATGACGACTCGGGATGTCGCCTTGCAGCTGCCGTCCGGTGCATGCGCCATCTTGCTGGTGACTGAGAAGCAGCAAGGCGATCGTGGGACCTGCACCTGCACCTGCCCACGGCGCTCCCCAGAGTCTGTCGACGGACTAACCTTCGCGGCGCCATCGCATTGGTGAGTGGAGTTCACCGGTGGTTCGTCTGGTACCATCGTCGAGCTACGTGTCGACATCGAGGACCGACGAATGATGGAGGCCTGGTCGCCAGCGTCATGCTGGGTCTCCCCAGCGCTCAAGGGAGGACGGCTGGAAGGCACGACCGACGACCTCGGTGACGGCTGCCACGACGGCGGGAGAGGGACAGACCGCGATCGCGAGAGGAAGCGGCGCATGCTGGCTGGAGGGAATGCGTCAATGTCGGGCGGAGTTCTGTGGCGGGGTCGGAGTGTCCATTGCAAGCACAGCGAGCTATATGTGTTTGAGAGCGCGCCCGGACACGAGGCCGCCACTGACATGAGCGAACGGAGGCGAAGTCTCGCTGGGAGCCATCGTGACCGCTTGCAGCGATCCTGCGTCCGGAGGACTCGACCCGCGACCATCGGGGGGTGATCAGGCTGTTGAGCGCGTCTCTGGATGTCGTCTGGAACGTGCAGAAGCAGTCAAGGAAAGGGAAGGACCCACAGAACGGTCATGCGTCCTGTGCACATTGCATCGTGTCTGGACATCCACGGACGGGCTTCAAAATACGAGCACAGCGCCATGCTCTGCGCAGCCCCGAGTTAGCCACGATCACGATAACAGAGCACGACGAGACGCTGATACTCACAGCAAAAGCGGGAAATGAAACGATTAGCTCCACGGACCGTTACTCGCAGTGCGAGTACCACAGCGCTTGGACCCACAGAGACACAGCATCCCATTCGCGGCTCACCACCGCCCTCCGATGTTCTCTCGGAGGGACAGAACGCAGGGTCTCCCCATTCATTCGCGCCATACACACAGCACCGCGCGTTCCAGAACGTACCTCTCCAAGTGACCACGAGTGTTCTCAGCAGATGCACCCCGTTCAAGGCGACCCTGAACCCTTTGACATATCGCTAGACGCACGGCCTAAGCTTATACACCGGCCTTCTCGTTCTCTACCTCACCCGGGGCATCTTCGGCGACCGTCTTGACCGGCCCTCGGAAGCGGAAGCGGCCCCAGAACGCCCAGCATGCGCCGACGAGGACGACGACAGCGCCGATCGCCACGATGGCGTAGTTCATGTTCAGCGCGTTCGTTGGGTGTGCCGTGGGCAGGACAAACAGTACGCAGATGAACACAGTGAACTAGGAGAATGTTAGAGCGCTCGAAGGATCCGGGACACCGGAACGAGCGGAACAACGTACGAGGAAGCTGGCAAAGTTGACAGACCAGGACCACCCTCCGAGGGAGAAGGGTCCGCGTTCCGTTAGCCTGATGAGCGCAGCAGTGATGTCAGAAGGAAAGCGATAGATCTCTGTGGTACAGCCGTCACTCACGATGTACTCGGCCAGAAGACACGGATGATGATTGGCTGCAGATAGCTCAGCATCACCGCGATCGCGGCGGAGGATAAGATCGCGTTGAACTGCACCGCAGTCAGTCATCTGAATACCACAGAAGTAGGGTTCCCGAGGACGACGTACCGCCACCGCTGACCCGATGTATGCGCACGATATCACGCAGCCAATGAGCACCGACGTCCACACGCCCCAGTATGGGGCCTGGAACCTGTTCAGGGCCATATATCGTCCCTTGAGCGGGAACGCGTTGTCCCTCGCCAACGCGTAGAATAGTCGGGAGCTCGCGGTGAAGGCCGTCACCGCGGCCATGAACTGCGCGAGCGCGACGACGGTGAGACACATGAGCGTGAGCCGCGGCCCGACCGCGTCGTAGTAAAGCTGCGCGATGGGGATCGCGTAGGACGTGGCCTGGACACTCGAGATACTCTGCACGGAGAAGAGGAGGGCGAGCATGTACGCGAGGCCGATGAACCACGAGCCGACGATGCTGCCGACAACCGCGAGGGGCGCGAGTACTTCAGCGCGTTTCGCTTCTTCGGCGACCTGGGCAGCTGTCTCGCACCCTTCCAAGGTGTACACGGCCTACAGGAGGTCGGCTTCGTGCGAAGCACGTAAGGAGAGGGTGCTGACCTGAAGAAATCCAAGCAGCACGACGAAGCCGCGACTTTGCCAGCCGGTGAAGCTGAACAAGTGTTAGCAGGGCACACAAGTGCTCCACGACGCACACTCACTTCTCGTAGTCAGTGAAAACAAATGCGGCGCTGTTCTATTGTACACCAAGCAACATTTAAACACTTACCTCTAGTCGAAGATTTCCTACCGCTTACCTTGACAGGCGCTTTCACGAGCAGTGTGATGACCAGGACGAGCGTACCACCGAGCGTCCACCAGAGGTTGAAGGTGCTCATGCCGCCTATGGCCTTCGTTCCTACGGTGTTTATGATTCCAGACGCGATGTTGACACCCCAGGCAATCGCAGCCACTTCAACTCTGGTCAGCGTACGTCCTTGTCCTACCTCCGCTAACGAAGCCAAGTAAAGAGCGACGCTGAGAATGGTGTCATGGACTATTGCGAGCGCGAACATGGTTATGCTTTACCTCAGGTTTCCGGATGTGCCGGTGAAGGTCATGGCGATGCTGTAGATCCATCCTGTCTGATAAGTAGGCACCGTGTCACCGAGCAAGACCTATGACATGAAAGGTACATCGGACGTACGCAGACTGTCGAGTGCACGGCAACGGGTCAGTCACCTCCCGCAGAGGCTTCGATATCAACTCACAACCAAGCATCGGTAGTTCTGGCTTCATCTTACACACCCAGAAGTATAGGCCACCCATTGTGGGACTGATAGAGGATCAGAAGTCGTTCACGAGGGCGTTGATTCGAAAAGGAGACCAACTATGCGCTGCAGATCTCGGCCAGGGACAGTGCAATCAGCAACATGAAAAAGCTGCATATCTACGGGACTTTGCGTGAGATGGCGAGAAATCGAGTAGAAGGAGTGTCGTACATTCCAGCCCCAGAACAGTCCGAGAGGTCCGCCAGAGAAGAGCCCAGTCTGAAATGCGCTGCTCATGCCCGTAAGGATGCCTATCGCGCAGAACGAGATGCCCAGCACGCCAAAGAGAGACATGTCGCGCCGAAACTCGCTCTTGTAGCCCAGTTCCCGCAGCCGCTTGTCAGAGCTCGAAGCAGCAGAGTCCAACAGCTCTGGCTGAAGGCCGGAGTGCCTGTCCACGCTCTCCACGTCTGCAACGACAGCTTTCTCCATGATGGCACCAAGAGCGGAGGAAGAAAGGCCAGTCAAAGTGGTTGATACCGCTCACGAGTATTTATCGTCCAGGCTCCCAGCTATCTCGCAGCGTAGGGGGCACATGATAGGCGGCATGATTCAGACCATCAAAACCCGGAAGACCATGGAGCGTCAGTCTCTGAAAAGAGACATGGGTAGCAGTCATGAGCACGGGAGACTTCACCATCGTGAGCAATTATCCGGCTAGACAGTAAAACAGCATAGGATCCAAGAGCAGAACGAGCCAGCGAAGGATGGTCATGGTTCGTGGTCAAGCTACGTAGGCGCCTCCTGGTAGCGCCCGTTGCTGCACGGAACGTTAGGCGTGCTCGACTGTCGGCATCTTGTCTTCAACCTCCACCCTCCTCCACCGCGTTCATCCTGGCCTGGTCTGATATCCCGTTACAAGGCCTGGAGTAGCTCTCTGGCGTAATTCGGGATCATCTCGAAGCTCAAACGCGTCTGTTGACATCATAGTCCGCGAGTCGACCTCCTGGTCGCGATGAACGATGACTACAAGGCCTCGAAGGAGGCGTTCGTGTCGGGCATGACAGGCTCAAGCATCGGCCACATCAACATGGTCTCTCTGACAGCATTGGTGAGAAACGCGTAGTTTCTGGATGTCGTCTCGTGTCGACGTTGACGAAGGTCAGATATCCATAGCGCTGCACTCCGCGCTCAGGACGCGTCTCCCGTCCAACAGACCGCTTAACTTCACCAGCGAGGTCCTGCTTCTCGTTTCGCCGCTCATTGCCTCCGTCACCATCTTTGCGAACGCCCCAGGGTCGCTTTGTCTCATTCTCTTGGGTCCCACCGTGTTGCTCCTCTTGCTGCCTCGCCGAGAGTCTGGCACATACCTTCCTTCTGCCCTCACGCACAGCCGGACGTCCTCACGCGACTCGACCTCGCCCAGAGACGTTCACTACCCCAGGACGATCAACATACCCCCTCTTCCTGCTCTTACGACATACCGATCGCACATGCTCTTGCTGACCTTCATCTGCATCCTTGCCGTCGACTTCCCTGTATTTCCTAGGTCTCTAGCGAAGTGCGAGACGTTTGGAGTGTCTATAGTGAGTCCCACGTCAATATTGCATCTCGTATGCCTACTGACACTGCACAGATGGATCTCGGAGTCGGCTCCTTCGTCTTCTCTCAGGGCGTTGTGTCCGCCATACCCCTCGTCAAGAACCCGGAGCATCTTACCGAGCCTCTCCTGCCGAAAGTGACCACCGTTCTGCGAAAGTGCTCGCCCGTCCTGCTCCTGGGGCTGCTCAGGACCATCTCCGTGAAAGGCACAGAATATCCCGTAAGTTCTGAACCGGTCCGAAGACAAGCAGTGTCGTCAACGCGGCTCAGGAACATGTCACAGAATACGGCGTGCACTGGAACTTCTTCATCACCCTCGCCTTGATCCCTATCTTCCAGGTTCTCCTGCACCCGGTGATGGTTCACGTCCCCATCTCGCTACTGGGCGTCATCGTAGCAATATGTATGCGCGTTCTCTGTAGCCAGCTGGCATCATGTACTGATGTGACCCAGCACACCAACTTGCGCTCTCTCTGGGTGGTCTCCAGAACTTCGTGCTTGAAGCACCTCGCGTAGGCGTCATTTCTGCCAACAAGGAGGGTGTTGTCTCCCTTACCGGTATGAACTCTGTTGCTATACCTCCTTCACCCCGTACTGACATGTATATCAGGCTACCTCGCCATCCACCTGCTTGGACTCTCCACGGGGACGCTTGTTCTCGCACCCACGCCCTCCTACTTCCGACGACGCCAGCAGCAGCTGGCACGTCCAAATGCCGTCCCCGCACGTCCCCGGACCCCGAGCAGCGACTCGGACTCCGACGACGACACCACACCCACGCCGGTCCCAGCCCCCGCACTCGAGCAGCGGCGCGAGAACGACAAGACCGCGACCGAGCTGTGCTCCTACGCGGTGCTCTGGTGGGTCTCGCTCGGGCTGCTCAAGCTCCTCGGCGTCGGCGGCGGCGTCTCGCGCCGCCTCGTGAACGTGCAGTACGTCGCGTGGGTCGCCGCGTACAACACGACGTTCCTCCTCGGCTACCTCGTGCTCGACCTCTTCTTCTTCCCGTCGCCGCTGTCCAAGTCCGTGTACTCGCCGACGTCGAAGCTGAAGGTGCACCCGGACCCGGACGTGCTCAAGGCGACCCGTCATCTGAGGGGGAGGGAGGGCAGCGCGGGCGGGAGCGCGCCTGCGTTGCTCGAGGCGATCAATAAGAATGGACTGGTGCTGTTCTTGTTGGTACGTAGCATCCAGTTACGTTCTTGCTACACATGGGCTGACGCGCATTTGCAGGCGAATGTGATGACGGGGCTCATCAACCTGTCCATGCCAACGATGTACATGTCGGACTGGTCCGCGATGCTCGTGCTATCGCTGTACGGGTTTGCCCTATCTGCTGTTGCGTGGACATGCAGGCATCGACGGCTTTGGCGATTCTGAGCCCTTGCACTTTGCACTCGACTTGAATATATCTCGTCAGATACACCGCTGCCGAGGAGTCGACCAGGGTTGCCGCGTCCTGCTGGCCTATCTTCGCTCATCAGGCGGCACCGGCGGCAGAAATGTGCGGTGCGCCTCGTACAGGAAGAGCTCTCAGATGACGACGATTGGGTCACTTCCCCTCACACAACGCCAAGATGCATCCGAAGTACTGGATTTTGAGAACGACTATGTAAGCGACTACAATGCAGGTAACACCAAAGCGTTCTTCGTCATCTCAGTATGCATGTCATGAGAAAGGGGAAGAGGAACGAGCTCTCGAGGCAGGGTGATATGTGATTAGGCGAGCGGCAAACGATCGACGTCGGGCAGCGAAGGGAATAAGGTGCGCTAGTGAATTGTCCATCTCTGCAGTCGAGAAAGGCTATGTAGAGTCCGGCTAGTACAGAACGCAGGTGGTAAAGAGTACGTCGAGAGCATACAGTGCAGCTGATCTATGGTGTATTCATATGGGGCGTGACAAAGGTCCATCAGATGCTCTGACATATACTGCAGTTGATATGCAGTGACTGGCGGAATATTAGGGCTGGAGAAGGGGCACGGTTAGCGCGGCTTGACATTACTGAGACGAGGATACTCACGAATAGCGATCATGGCTGCGAAGATCCCGAGGGCCAAGACGAACACAACGCCATACTTGATGACGATCCACCTGCGCTGCCTCTTCTGCTTGATGGAGTACAACGGTGCACGAATCTGTTTTGAGGGCCGCAACCAGACTGCAATAACTGGTGTCAGTAGAGCACGGTATACGCTGTGCAAGGAGACTTACAGAGCATCGTCGAATGGAGCCGATCGATGTAGGGTATGAGGACAGGAGGGGTGAGGAGGAACAGGAGAAGGTGCCCGATGAGGAAGTCCGAGCTCCACAGCGACAGCTCGATAATCTTAACAATGAACTCGCGCGCAGGCTGCGACATCGCGGACGAACCGAGGCCACGGCCGTACCACTTGCCCGTCCACCACGCCCGGTTCGTCTCGTCGTGCTTGAACTCGCGGGAGAGGAACACCGAGATGAGGACCTTGTGAATCGCACGCTGAATGAAGATGATGGCGTTGAGGCCCAACACGGCGTGGGCGACGTTCCAGAGCTCCAAGAACCACTGAGGTGGACGTCAGCTACGTACAACGGACAGTTCAGGAGGTACTTACGAAGAACTCGAAGAACGCGATCATGCCAATGACACCCAGGGAGTGCCCGAGGAAGGCCATGACGGAGCCAAACTTAGGGAAGGGAGTGTCGAGCATGGGTCCCAGGAACAGCGAGAACATGAAGAGCACGAGCAGGATCGCGGCGTTCCACACAATGGGACCGATAGCCACAACCGCGATACGGATCAGAGGGCTTGCCGGCTGCTTGCCATCCTTGTCGGGGAACGACTTGACGAACATGTAGGCGATCACGAAGAGGGTGGCCATGATGATGGGGAAGATGACCTCGGAGAAGATGACCGCGCGCCACTTCGCACGAGGAACATCGCCCGACAGCCTCTCTGAAGGGTGACCCAGCCGCTTCTTCTTGTAGCCAGTGATCATTGTACGAGAGAGGCGGCAGTAGCCAATCCACGAGTTAGCGTGAGCGCGAGAGTTGCCACGGTTCATCCAGCGCAAGAACTCCCTATATCGGTTGTCAGTGCTGCAAGTGAGAGCTTCGACGCTATTACGTACCGGTAGTCGATGATGAAGTCCGCCGCGGAGAACTGGTGTGGGTTGAAGAGGAACGGCGAGACACACAGCGCAAGGATCGACACCCAGAAGTAGGTGACCCAGCCCGTCCAGATCGTCAGCGTCACGTAGAGGAGCATCACCAGGGTACGCATGCCAAGGTAGATACTAGGCCCTGCGAACCGCGAGTAGAGGATGGCGAACGAAATCCTCGTAGTGGCGAAACCACGACCGGTGGCTATGTACCGCGCACCACCGAAGGTCAAGTTGGTGATGATGGAATGCGATGAGATCTGAGTCGAGAACACTTCGAACGCCGGAGACAGGGACCCGAAGTGTTTCGCGAGCCGGACGACAGCCTTGACCGTACCACGCTCCACGAGCTCTGCGGAGACAAAGTGAGTGTAAGTCAAAAGTCAAAGATGGAACGCTTGTACCTTGCAAGAACAGCGGCAAGAAGGCAATCATGAAGACCAAGAAGATACTGATGATGCAGTGGTCGATCCATTGGAAGGCGGGCGTGAGGTTGTAGCAGCCTGGGTTGCCGATGAACTGTCCGGACGAGGAGTACTTGCAAATATCAAGCTGGCCATTGAGCGTGCCCAAGAAGACCACTGGGAAGCGCGAGTTAGTACCCGTGAGGTCTCAAAGGAGAGGGGCGACTTACTCGTCAGGATGAAGATCTGCACAGACAGGATGACGAGCATGTTGTTGATGTGGAACCCAGGATGACCGTAGTAGAACGTCAGGAACCGGTCGATGGGTAGTTGCGTGCCGAGGTAATAGTACTCGCGACTGAGCATCTGCTCGCCCATACCCGTACCGATCTTCGTCTGGAAGTTCAGGATGGTTCCGAAGCCGAGGTCACGACCCTTGCCGCACTGGTAGTACTCGGTGTGCTTGATGCGACCACCACGTCCGAACGCGTTCATACCGGCGTAGATATCCTCATTCAGGTGCAAGCCCTTCTGCGCCTTCGATACACCACCACGGGTAGTCATGTAGAGCGCGTTCAGGAAATCGGGGTGACCGTAGTGGAGCTTGCCACCAATCCATGCAAGAGAGCGTGCCGCCAGGGTACCGAACGTCTGCTCCTTCCCGGCTGCGAGATCACCAAGGATACCAATGTTCTCCGAGAAGATGTACTCGCGAGCACCGACGATGGCGATGGGCGACTGCTTGAAGTCCTTGTGGCCCCACTGCGCGTACGGGCTCTGGCTCGAGACGTTGTACTCCTCGAACTCCGCGAGCACGTTCCGGATCTTGAGACACTCCTCGAGGTAGTTGTCCTGGTTGGCATCAATGAGCTGCAGGTACTCGCCGCGGTAGAAGATGATCGCGTGGTTCTGATTGTCAGACTTGCCGTCGCCGAGGATAGGGTTGCCGGGGAGCTCGATGCGGAACTTAGGCTTGCGACGACCCGTCTCGGGGATGAACTCGGAGTGGCCGTCAATGAGCGCCGAGAAGATGCGCGAGTCGCCTCCCTCCTTGCGCGGGGGCTCTTCCTCGAGGTACGCGATCTGGAGGTCGGGGTACGCACGCAGCAGGAACTCCGCGTTCTCCTGCTCCTCGCGGTTGAACTTCGAGTAACGCTGCATGGAGACGACGAACTTGAACTTGCGGCGCGCCATGCGCTCGAGCTCGCGCTCAAGCTTGTCCGTGTTGCCACCAAAGAGCTGGACGACCTCGGGGTTCTCCACGCGGTAGAGCAGCTTGATCGCCTTGGCGTAGTTCATCATACCAGAGACCGTGCGGTAGAGCGTCTGCGCGCGGAGCGAAGCCCAGATACGCGTGCGGAGCGTGAACTCGGGCGCGGCCGACTTGAAACCGATGCAGTAGAACGGCAGATCGTCCGCCTTCGACTGGCCCTTCTCGTCCATACCACCGAAGGGACTCGAACCGTTGTACATCTGTGACTCCTCCGCAAGAATTTTGGTGTCCTTGACGAAGTTGTCCCACTCGACGGGGTGAAGCTGCTTCAGGTACTCAAGCAGAGTGACGCGCGTGTTCTGGTCCTCTTCACGGATGATCTCGCGGAGCGACAGCAGAATCTGGATTGATAAGGTTAGCAAGACCCCTGCATATCAAGTTTGGTCACCAACCTTCTCGCTATAGTGAGGCGTCAGCACGGTGAACGTGGGCATGGCATCGACCGGGAGAGGCTCCGGAACAGCGGTTGTGAGCGACTGTGCGAAGAACGAGATACGGCGCTCGGCCTCGCTTCCAGGGGTGAAGAACTCGCCGCGGAAGCCCTTGTCGCTCTGCGAGATGAAGAACGCGGGGGCACGGAGGCTGCGACGACCATCCTGACCAACATCGACCTGGTGGTACAGCAGCTTCTGAACATGCTCGATGGAAAGCAAGTGCTCGCGGTACATCGAGATGATGATGGCGTTCCAAATTTGCGAGACAAGGACCTGCAACACATACATCAGCGAGGTCTGTGAAGATGCATAAACTTAATATTACCTTGGGCTTGTACTTAGTCTCCATATCGGCCGTCGCAAGGATCTTGGAGTAGATGCGCTTCGGGAGACGAGTGTAGATGTCCTTCCAAGGCGTCCAGATGGACAAGCCCAACGCGAACGAGCGCCCGATGCTGAAGACCGTGTTCCAGATAATCCACCAGAGGAAGGTGTCGAGGAAGAAGAGCACCAGATCCATGAGGTACATGATCGTCAGCGTAAAGGCGGCCTGGTTCCGACAGAGCGCGTCCCCAAAGTACTTGTCGTTGCAGCCCCGGATCTTCATCCCGACCATGACGCGGATGGGATTCTTAAACGAGAGCGTCAGGAAGAAGTACGACTCCGTGAACTTGCAGCCGAAGACGAGGAACCAAAGTGCACATGATGCCAGGCGAGCGGAGGGCTTGAGCGAAGGGTAGCTCGCGGTGAACGTCTGGCTGGCCAGGTACTTGCGCGACTTGCCTGCGACACGGTCACCGAACATCCGTCCGGAAGGGAGGATGGCGAAGAGCAGCGTCGCGACGACCGAAATGAAGAACTGAACGATACCGAGGATGAGAGCCAGTGAGCCGCCGGGTGACGAGCTCTCCGCGATGGCGATGTAGAAGGTCGGCCCAGCCGTCAGGGCGAGGGTGATGAGGAGGAAGACCAGTCGTCGAGTAAGATGCGAGGTGTTGTTCCAGGTAGTCGGGATATAGGAGAACTCCGCCAGCGTCGCGCAGATCATGATAATCGTCGCAACGGCACCACCGAGCGCGGTAGCGGACCAGCGCATCGCAACGTGCTTTTCGCCGTTGTAAATAGTGGGCGAGTTGTACGCCGTGTAGAACCAGTACATCGAGATGTGGATGACCCATATCCGATTGAAGTTGACGAGCAGGTGGCCGAAGGAACGCTTCTCGTAGTACGTCTTGAAGAAGACGCGGTTCCAGTCGATGCGGTCAAACTTCATGAATCGCTGTGCAGGCGGGAGGTCGACCAGACGCGTCTAAAGCAGAAAGCAGAGTCAGATCGTGCGTCTTCGACAATATGAGTGCTCACGTACCTTGTCAGTCAAGACAATGCGCGCGATACCCTCGGGATACCAGAAGAGCTGGTTGACGTCGTCGTACCCGATGATCTGGTCATGGTCTCGCTCCTTGCGCACGAACTTGCCGTCCACAACCTCGTAGCCCTGGTCTCGCATGAAGCGGTAGAGCGGCTTGACCACCGCATGCAGGTACAGCCCCTCCGGTACCGGATCCATGCGGTTCTGACAATCCGGCGATCGGTAGTAATCGTCCGCGCACTTGAAGATGAAGCACAAGCACTCGGGTACGAAGCGGATCTGTGCAGCTTCACCCCACAGCAGCAGCCAAAGAGCAATTTGTCGCATGCGGTCGTACTGGCTCATGTTGTTCATGGCCTGCCGCCACCGGTCAAGCGCGCTCTGAAGCTGGCGCTCCGCGGCCTTGTGACCCTTCGCCTTTCGCTTTTGTGAACGCAGTCGCTGGAGGCCCGGGTTCTGCGTCTGGCCGATCGCGTCGTCGAGGTCGAGTTGCGCAGCAAAGTACCACTTGCGGTAGTTCGCGTGCTGACCTCCGATGTAGTCCGCGTGGAGCGTCAGTAGCGCCTGATTCGGAGACATTCGTGATGCGCGGCTGTCGAGCAACTGCATCACAAAGTCGAACTGTAAAACAGCAGGTCAGCGGTGATCAGCAGATGGGCCTGCGCGGCCCCCCAAGGCCGCCCGACCCAGCGGCTCGCGCGACGAACAGCGAACACGAGCTTCGTGGCCGAGACCTGCGAGCCTTGGGCCGGGATAGCCGCCGTGAGAATACCAAGCATACATACCATGTTTCGCATCGAGTCCCGCTGGAAACCGAACTTCTGAGTGAGGTCCAGGAAGATGTCCTCAATCTCCTCCTTCGAGAGCGGAATCTGTCGTTCTGAACTCCATGCGGGGTAGGGTTCCCGCGCAGAGACGCCGTCGTGGCCGATGAAGGTAGGTGTTGAGGACTCGGAGATGCCCATGCGAGGCGGCCCAAGCGACTCGGTGGAGGGCACGTACTTCTGGCCGTACACATCGACATCAGAGTCCGTGTCCGGTTGGGCTGCGATGTGTAAGGGGCTGTCGCGACCATGAGGAATGGACGGGCAGTACTCACCGTAATCATAGGCGCCCTGCTCATAGTACCTCTCGTCGTTGCTGCCGTCGGAGCCATAGGTGTCGCGTCGTCCGTACTGGTCGATGTGGTCGTCATCGGGGTCGTAGTAGCGGTGAGGTTCAGGCATCTGGACGTTGTTGAAGGGATCGTGGGGGTCGGAGGACGGAGGCGAAGGAGCGATGTACATGCCCTCCTGGCTGCGGGGGCCACGACCGGCCATGGTGCTCTCCGTGGCGGTCTGCTCGCTGGAACTTGGACCGGAGGGTTGTGAGGGTGAGGAGGGTGAGAGGGACGTCGAGGACGACGCGGAGGAGGTAGATGGCGGTGAGGAAGGAGCCGCTGCGGGCAAGGAAGGACTGTGAGAGGCTGAGCGCATGGTCTCGGTGCGTCACGCCGCCAGGCTCGTGCCTAGTTTTATTGCCGCTTTTGGGCGTCCTGGTGGAGCTTCCCAGCCATCGTCGCTCTCTCGACCGTCCCGAAATAGACACCGCGTTGATGCATGCACTGCAGCCTCAGAAATCATTTTCTTCTCGTCCATGACCTCCCGCAAGCAGTGTACGCCTCTGCTCAGCATCCTCTATGTTGCGCAAACTCGTATGCCTCAGCATCCCCGACGCCAGCCAAGACTCGAAAGCAGTTCTCCCTGACAGTCATGTTTACCCGGCGACATCAAGAAGAAAACATACTTGGCCCGCTGTCGTGAGATGGAGCACGTAATCCGGTGCTGAGAAATTTTGACCATTCAGTATCTCCTCAGACATGCGGCTGGCCTGCGTCATGCGAGTCTTCACGCAGCAGTACTGCGAGATCTCGTACAGTTCTCTTGACTTTGGGACGACGGGCGGACGTTGTCATGCGAAGTACTCAACCTTACGAAGGGTGGTCAAGCGATATCGTCCACCGCATTCACGCCGACGCATGCCGATAGCGACGCCTCTGGTTCCATCCCACGTCCAGACGGGCTCCGTCCCAACGCATTCGCTCGGCCGGTCGAACGTACACGCATTTCTCAGACGGCGAGCGACCCTTCACATAGCGAAGATATCCTGTTTGGCAGCGGAGTTCACGGTTACAGGGGTCTCCATGGCCCTTCTGCTCGAAGCCCGGAGATGCTCCACCGTTCGTCCGCTCAGCTACTTCGAAGGACGGCGCAGCGCCGGCGTCCGTGCTTCTCGCAACCTGCCGCCTGCGGACATTCGGAGGAGTGCACTGTTTCGGACTTCACAGTTGGTGTGGTGATTACGGCCCGCCCTTGCAGCCGTGTTCGTTGCATGCGGTCTGAGATACGGTCCGTGTATTATTGTTGACCAGGTTTT
The DNA here is from genome assembly GCA_022385765.1 of Trametes cingulata. Taxonomy (NCBI): domain Eukaryota; kingdom Fungi; phylum Basidiomycota; class Agaricomycetes; order Polyporales; family Polyporaceae; genus Trametes; species Trametes cingulata. The sequence goes on from MU277992.1 coordinate 265,823, forward strand.
GAGAACCTCGTGAGGTTGACGGATTCACCCGACGATACGCGACGTTGGAGGGAACTGCTCGGTGGCTTTGTAGTGCAGGCCATGGTGCCATTACTCTGCAGTAGAGATCCATAGCAAGCTGGTAGGAGAAGTTGCTGCTTGACCATGCATTCGATGTATATACCACCTCATCCTATGGGCACCTCCTACGACCCTGACTATATTTTAATAGAGATTCGGGGTGCCACCACTCTCTTCTTCTATGTCTGTCGCCGCTGATGACAGTCAACAAAATGTACAGTGCTGACTTGTGGTTCAGCGATGCTATACTGCGGTAGCGCTGGCGCTTCGGTGCACAGGCGCCGTCCTTACCCCCGTCGACGCCGCTACGACAAGTCTCTTTTGTCCGCGTCGCCGCGCATTCCTACGCTCTTGTACTCCTGTCAGTTGTTCATTGACCTTTCAACATTGTCCGTTGCCGTTCATTTGGAGGTTTATCTGGCTTGACGATCATCAGGTCCGAGTCCGGCGACTCGTATCGCACACTGAATAGTACTGTCGCCGCAACGCAAACGGTAAAGCCTCTTCCCATATGGCCTTGTACATGAGTCGGCTTCTTCTTAGCATGCACCGGGTTGCGCAACGCCGCGTGTTCCCTTCTTGTACTCGTCTCACACGCATACTGCCAGCAGCAGCGACCGAAGACCCCCAACATGGACCATAGAGGCTCAGCGCAGCCAGAGCGGAAGCGGCCCCGACTCTCGCCCGAGGACGAGAAGCCCTTCGTGAACCACCCTACGCTCTACTTTGACGATGGGAACGTCATCCTCCAGGCGGGCGCGACACTGTTCTGCGTGCATAGATCGCTCCTGTCCAAGCATTCCGCCGTTTTCCGCGACCTCTTCGCGCAAGAGCACGCAGAGTTCCGTGGCCTTCCCCACATCAGTATGGAAGAAACCCCGGAAGAGGTAGAGGCACTGTTGAACGTGGTGTATGACGGGCTGTGGGTGTCTCCATGTTTGACGCCGTTGCTGTACCAAGGTCTTTGCTGATCTGATCGTTCTCCGCAGACGTTTTGAGATGCGGGAGCTCACTGTAGAGACTTTCCCCACGCTCGCAAATCTGCTCCGGATGGCGACCAAATACAAGGTCCAGCGTCCCTGCACGGACATTATCTCGCGCATACGCGCCGAATGGCCCTCCACGCTTGTTCAGCACGACACAAAGGCGGCCGAGGCTCGTGCACGCCTGCACAAGCTGTACAATAGCGCACAGAAGCAGCCTGCTGGCGAACAGGGTCCCGCCTACGCCGGACCAGCGCACGTCCCGCAACCACAACAGGAGGACATCATCGTACACCCCGCCGCCGTTATCGCCCTCCTGCGCGACTGCGGCTATCACGACCCGGACCTCCTCTTCCCGCTCTTCTACGCCCTCAGTCGCACGACGTGGCAGTTCGGCGGCCCCCTGCTCGGCCACAGCCTCGCGCCCCTCTCCTCGGCGGACGTCGAGCGCCTTGTTGTTGGTATTGAGCGGTTGCGGTCCGCGCATACATCCTTCGCTACCGTCGTCCCGCAGCATGCGGCGGTGCCGACAAACCCGCCGCATTTCTGTATGATGGGGGCCGCTCAGCTCCAGACTTCGATGGTCCCCCTGCTTCTGCCGAATGCTCAGAACCGCGCTCGGGAGCCGCTCGAAGAGTGGCGGGGCATGATCTCCTTCGTCAACACTCACTACCAGCAGTACCAGATCTGCCTACTCTGTTCGCGCTCGATCACCGCACATATGGAGTCCATCAGGCAGCGCTTGTGGGAATCGCTGCCCAGGTACTTCGAACTGGCGTAATCCTCCCTCTTCGTCTGGCCTTCCCCTCTACTCCTCGCCCCATTTCTCCCTGCAACCGCTATGACCTACTATCCGCTAATCGTTCCTACTCACTTGTATCCATGGGGCCCGAAATTTGCTTACTAGTTGCCATCGTCTGTGTATGTTTATTGCTGGTCATTCTGCAAACTCTGGCTCTGAGCAGCATAGTGTCGCGACTCATCGTCGCCGTCAAACTGCTGAACTCTCTGTCAAGAAAGTGACCTGGTACGTACACGCTCGAAGCGCATGCATACCGTACAGCGTGGCCACGGTACTGATCAGAATTCATGCAATCTAGAGCCGCTGTCTTGCCCACGACCATCGGTCTACGGCTGCGTTTCATCAGGCTGGGGACGATCCTCGTGCGATTTACGTCGCCCTCTGCCCCGGCAAGACACGTACGTGTCAGCGCTGCTGCGAAGTCACGCTGCGGAGGGCAACGCCGATTAGGTTCCAAGGTCCACATGAGAAAACTACTCCGAGTCTGCTAGCTGCGTCGCTTGGCCGATTGCGCAGCCTGAGGCCACTTAGTTGACATGCTGACAAGTGCATCATGGTATTAGTCCGCACCAAAGGGCCAGGCTCCCATAGGCCTTCAGTGTCGCCCCCTTCGATGGTCGTTGTCTTCGCGATGCTCAGGCTGAGCGACTCAAAAGTCACAGCAACAAAGCGGGTTGGACCTCGACTTCGGAATTGCGCTGGAGCCTTGGCTGTGGAACAGCTGTGTAGAATTGAGAGCGATTCGACTCTGTGAGTGGGTACCAGCCAACAGAGCAACTGGTGCCTGCGTACTGACGATGCAGGAATCTCGCCCTCTGTGTATGTGCACTCTCCCTTCAGTTACAACTAATTTATCAGGCTCCCAAACCCTTCAGCTGTACACCACAAAACTCACGGCAAGCACACTACATATTCTGGAAAGACTAGGATATGCAAGAATGCACCGGCGATGTGGCAAGAAGCAGGCAAGGTGGCTGGCCATACCAGATGAGGTCGGCATTCCCCGGGTGTCCCAATTTGGCAACGTTGTTCGTTCACCGGAATCACACTCAGAGGGACGGTGATCGATCGGGTATGTTCAATCGCGAACTTCTGTCACAGAGGTGGGACGACCGCTGACTTGAACTCAGGCATATGTCTCAAATGCATAACTTACCTCGATTTCCCGGATGTCCAAGTTCCCTATGGCGATATGCTCGCCAATTCATAGCACACTCCTGCGTTGCGTGGCTTAGGGGAACGTAGCTGACATTGAGGCGGTCACATAACACTCGATCGAAGCCTTCGCAGTGCCCGCCGCGGCGATCCGAATAACAGAGTAGACGAACATCGTCCGGAGAGGTATTTGAGCTGACGTCCCGGCTTTCCGCCTTTCCCTCTCCCTTCCCCCCCTCCTCCTCATTCTCTTGCAGTCTCCACCGGTCTCGCGCCTCGGATTCTCCGTCATGCATCACACCAGACTAGTCACTCTTTTACTCACGTTCCTTGCATCGGCTGCAGCCTCGCCCCTTCCCCCGCTCTCTGCGTCGGCGTTCTCTCTTTCCGACGCAACTCCTCCTCTCACTCGTCTCAGCTCATATACCCCAAGTCATATCACACTGCCACTCGCCAGACGGTTCAACGGTACGGGCTCTGCTAATGTCCTCAAATTTGACCAGGCGCGTGCCAAGGCTACCAAGTCGCGCTCCAATGGGCAAGGCGGAAGCGGGACGGGGGCCTCTGACGGCGTCTTCAACGCCGCTGCCACATCACAGGCCGTCAGTTATGTGGTCACTGTGAGTTGCCCATCCACGTATCCTGAATGATTTTTGCCGATTGCGACTCAGGCGTTCATCGGCGAGCCACCAACACAATGTAAGTATGCTCAGCGTTCCACCGAAGCAGCAAGATGGCTTACGAGCGAACGTTCTATTACAGACAAGCTTTTGGTGGACACTGGTAGTTCGAATACTTGGGTAGGGGCAGGCAAGCCGTACGCGCCTTCATCGACGACGCAGGTGACCGGGGACATCGTTGTGAGTCTCGACCAAACCGTCCTCTCGAATGAGCCTGATTGCTTCATGATGGTCCAGTCGGTCACATACGGAAGCGGATTCTTCTTCGGTAACAAGTGACAATGTACACCATGTCCAGACAGCGACTGATACACCTTTGGCATTTCTAGGCGAAGAGGTGTTCGACAAGATCGTCTTGGCCAACGGTCTGACCCTACGAAACCAATCCATCGGCGCTGCCATTCATAGCGAAGGATTCGACGGCGTGGACGGTATCCTGGGGTACGTTGAGGCCCTACACTATACTTCGCTTATCTGACCGAGTTTCAGTGTCGGACCGCAGGATCTTACGTGCGGTAGGGTTGTCGTTTTCAGCCCGTCGTCGGGTACATGCTGAGGTCATGATTAGGTTCGCTCTTGACCAATCCGGACGAGTGCTTCGACACTGTCACCGACACCGCCTGGAAGGCGGGTCTGCTTGACGCCTATGAGATCGGAATATCCTTCCGCCCGTCGACCAAGGTTGATCAGACCAACGGGGAGTTGACCTTTGGTGGTATCGATTCTTCGAAATTCGAAGGCCAGCTCAGCTACGTGTAAGCGCCTCCTGATATATGCCAGGAGAACACCGGACGCGCTGATCTCACGCATGGTATGTTGCACTTCGCAGGCCCTTGACGACCACAAGCCCTGCAGACAAGTTTGTCGGATACAACCAGTCCATACGATACGGAAACAAGCAGCGAGTTCTGGACCAGACCGCGGGCATACTAGACACTGGCACGACGCTTATCCTGCTCGCGACCGGTGTGTCTACCTGCATAAGCATTTTCCAGACGACCGCTGACTCCTCCGCCGTTTCAGACGCGTTCGAGAGGTACAAGAACTATACAGGAGGCGTCCTCGACGAAGACACCGGCCTGCTCCGTATAACACCGGAGCAGTACGGAAACCTGCAGAACCTCAACTTCAAGATCGGCCATGTGAGTTGGCACTTGCGGAAGCCTTCCTGGATGTGGAAGACGTGGCTACTCACCTCATAATGCACAGGACACATACGCCTTAACGCCGAATGCGCAGATCTGGCCGCGAGCTGTGAGTACACCTTGCCCAACCCTCTCAACCCTGAAGGCAATCCTGATCTCGTGCCATCTCGCACAGCTAAACGAGGAAATCGGGGGCACCAAAGACGGCATCTATCTCATAGTGAATGACCTGCAGAGCAAGAGCGGAGAAGGCCTCGACTTCATCAACGGCATGTCGTTCCTTGAACGATTCTACGCCGTGTACGATATCGGCAACTCTCGCATCGGGCTCGCCAAAACAGAGTATACAAGCTCGCAGTCAAACTGATGGTTCCCGTCGCAGGACGTTAGCGGAGGGCCGTGCGTGTTTGTTCTCTCCTGTAAATGCCCGGGTTGTGCGGTTGTCGTAGGTCGCTCAAGGAAATTCAAAGAGGTTATGCAGCAGCGATGGATTGGTCGTCCCCATGCATGGAGTTCTCGATGCATTCGTTCGGGTTGCAAGCCGATGTCCTGGAGCCATTCAGCAGGCAAAACGGGTTGATAGTCACAAACGCATCTGAATCACGATGACTCGACCCTCTGCTACAAAACTCTGAACTATCGACGAAGCTCTTGGCACCCATCCACCCTCCATCTTCCCCGTGTAATCATCCTTGCAACTGTTCCTAACCCGCCCCGTCTGCATCGGAATGTCGCTCACTCGCAGTTGCAGAAGCCGACATTGAGACGGGCATCGTTCCCGTTGAAGTCGAACTGGTATATTCCGCCGTCCTTGTGGCCGTAGCACTGGTCGATGATCTGCTGGAAGCCGTCCCAGCACTCCTGCTGGTTCGCGAACCGGCCGTCGAGCGAGACGTGGGCCCAGCCCCAGGTGAGCGAGGACGGGTGGGACCAGTTGTCGGATCCGCAGAAGGAGGAGCGGGCGGACTCGACGCTGTCGTGGGACTCGCACTGCTTGCAGCCGGATGCGCTGTAGCAGCTTGCGGCGAGAGCGGTGGGCACGACGGCAGCGAGGGCGGCCGCAAGGGTGGCGAAGGCTCCCAAGTTGTACTGCATGATGGCTGCTGTGAAACAAGATGCGGTAAGCGTCGTGAGTCGTTCATGTGCTCCAGAGCCAAGGGAACAGCGTACTGGTTGAGATAGGTTTGGCGAAAGACTGCAAAGTTTCTGAGCGATTCAGAGAGGCAGGTAGTGCTGTCTGCTGTTGGATGGTGCGACCCCGCCTTCCTTTTAGCCTACCCCGAGCGTTTACGCTGGCTATAGGACAACTCATTTGTGCGTCGCAGTGTGACCGCATCCGTACAAGTTGGTAGTGCGACATGGCCGTGTCCTCTCGTTACGATTGAGCGCCAGCGGCTCGCACGAGACGTACGTGGGCTTGGCGTCGGGTGAGTGAAGTATGGAAGCTCTCCGTGAATAACTGAACAGAGAACAGAGAAGGCATCGCCAGGTCGTCTTTGAGATTTGATTTGTGGCCTGCATATGTTAAGCGAGGACAAATATCTTTGTGGCGCCTCGCCGTCGTCCGCTGAAGCTGCTCACAACCATGACGGGCGCGGCGTACATCGTTCTTGTCGGGCCTTGGCAAGCCTTACTACTATACAGCCCTCAGGCCTCTCGCCGAGGGGCGACATGGATGGTGGTCCGGTTCTATAGTGGGGGCCTCGCGAATGTTTCGGTGGGTCTAATTAAGCGCGCGTCTCCAGACCTCGGACGCTGGAGGATTCGGCCTTGTATGCTGTTGCTCCCGAAGACACCGACTTGCGGGGCCGGCAGCGCATGCTGTGCACACACGAACTCCTGCAGACGGCGATGTCTAGACATACATGGTGAGACATGAGGCCGCATGACTCTCGAATTACAGTCAGTCAGCGGAACGAAGACGTTACAACACCTTTGCGGCTTCGCCGTGTCTGATGCAGGAGAGGTTGTTCATACACGGAGTGTCGGGGCTTGGCGTCAGGTGCCCTAGCAAGGCCTTGATGAGAGTGAGGGAGCCATAGCGATCGGAGCGGGACTCACTTGTCTCTGTAGTGACCGATGCTGCACATAGCTTCGCTCCAGACCCACAAAAGCCTATCGCGAGGTAATTTTGGCGGGCGAAGGCCGATATGCTGCTCACGCTCGCTTTCTGAGACCTTCAAACTTCGGCAGACCTACCATCGAGCATATGGACAAGGCTGGGGGATTGCAACACGAGGTCATGTTTGTTCCGACTTGTCGCACCGTTCAGCTCGGGATGCAGGTCGATGCCAAGCCAAGAACAGTATTGACTGCAAGGATCCTGTGACGGCGGATGACTATGCGCGCCTCGCCGAGCATGGCGCGTTGCTACCAATGCGGGAGATGGTACGCGCCTGCTCGGGCGCATTGGCCGGCGATGGAGGAGGTGCACACATAGGAGGGACCGTATCGTGCTGAAGTGTTTTCTCTGCTCAGTGCGGTAGCGCTCGGACCTGCATAAAAGGATGCAGGAGACTTACTGCTCTGGCATCCAACGAGCCCCACAGAACTCGAGTCATCACTCAGAAGCCTGCGTCGCAAACACATCGTAAACACACAGGTATGAACACCGTTTCTTCGACGCTGAAGAGTAGAAAGTCACTCACCGTCCACCCAGTCGTATCCCTCACCATGCAGTTCAACCTCGGAGCCTTCGCCACCCTTGCGGCCGCCATCGCTGCCGTCGTGCCCACCGCGCTCGCCGCAAGCTGCTACAGCGCATCCGGCTGCAAGCAGTGCGAGTCCCACGACAGCGTCGAGTCCGCCCGCTCCTCCTTCTGCAACTCCGACAAGTGGTCCCACCCGTCCTCGCTCACCTGGGGTTGGGCCCACGTCTCGCTCGACGGCCGGTTTGCGAACCAGCAGGAGTGCTGGGACGGCTTCCAGCAGATCATCGACCAGTGCTACGGCCACAAGGACGGCGGAATATACCAGTTCGACTTCAACGGGAACGATGCCCGTCTCAATGTCGGCTTCTGCAACTGCGAGTGAGAGGTGTACGGGAGGCCAAGGGTGTCAGGATTGGAGCGGGGACAAGGATGGGTGGGTGCTCACGGGGAGATCGTCGAGATGATAGGTTGGAGGGAGGCGGCGGATGTACTTGGTGATTGCGCTGGAATGGTGATGAGTAGTGGATGACTACTTGCCTGTTCTGCAGGCGGCGTGCACGTTCCCGGTCGTCCGACACTCCTGGGACGCAGCGGGTCAATTGTCAATTTCGGTTCATTGGGAATAGAGGAGGTAAGATGCGGGGGAAAGGGCCGCGCCTCGGGATGTCGGACAATCAGACGATGCTGACGTTCTTCTCATTGCCCCGGATAGTCTGCTCGTGACATTTGACGGTGTTCGCGCGTCCAAGAGTGTTCGAGGGAAGACGAAACGTGTGGTATGGATGAGACACATCTCTATTTCAGTGCATGACCATCTGGGCCTCGACCAACCGCATATAGCGTGGCTAACCATGCCCGTGCACCCGGAGCTGCCAATTATGTTTCCCCTGATTATGGTTGCATCAGCGCCGGAATTCAATGGAAGATATGCAGCACTCACAGTCCTGTCGAACAAAGATGGGTGCAGGACAGAGACGAATCACTTGATGCTACAACACAACGGCATCCGTAGTCTAACTGAGCTAGGGATATCAGCAGTGAGGCATGCCAGATCGTTGCAAATGTCATTAGGATTGATTGCTCGCAAACGAACGTGAACGCCTCGCAGATAATCGGCTGGTATTGCATTACTGATGCAATTCGCGGGCATGAGCGGCGTATGGCCAGCAAACCAACTGAATCGCGCTCAGCTATTACTTCTCTCTGCGTGCCAGTCAGACCACGAGTATATAAGAGGACAGAAGGAGGCTCGCCAAGGGCGAAATCAGAAGAACTGAGGAACTCCAGCTCCTCGAAGCTAAAGCCCTGTTGCTGTCCACCGGTACGTCATACTTGTACAACACGGAGAGACTCACCAACGTGTGATTCGTAGCTTCCAAGATGCAGATCATCCTCGAAGTCTTGGCCACACTCGCTATCGCCGCCGCCACACCGCTCGCCCTCGCCGCCAGCTGCTACAGTGCTTCCGGCTGCATGCAATGCGAGTCCCACACCAGCGTCGAGTCAGCTCGCGCCTACTTCTGCAACAGCTCCGACAATTGGTCTCAGCCATCTTCGCTCGCCTGGGGCTGGGCCCACGTCTCGCTCGACGGCCGGTTCGCGAATCAGCAGGAGTGCTGGGACGGCTTCCAGCAGATCATCGACCAGTGCCACGGCAAGAAGGATGGCGGAACCTACGACTATACTTACGATGGCTACGCCGCCACTCTCCATGTCGGATTTTGTGCCTGTGAATGAACGATGCGTGAATGTTGCCATTGTAATAAGAGTGGACGCGGCCACGACGGCATATGCTGCAATACTGATGTAGGTGAAGGTGCACCTCATGACGGAAGGATTAAATGCCAGTCCAAGTGCGCGCATGAGTGACCGTGAATGGATATGGTGTTGGATTATGGATGGTGCAAAGAGTGTAGCTCTGTAACATGTTGCATAAATCATGGGACATCTGCCATTCATTGGGAGACAAGCGTGCTGATGTCTATGACTCACGAGAAAATGACGAGGTGAGCCACATCAACCTGTACACCTATTTGTCAAACGGAACGTCAATAGCGACTCACCATCGAAGGGATGGTACATGGCGTCGTCGAGTCCTGCATCCGACTGTTATGCACCTCTGTCGCGACGTGAGGACATGTGGGGGGCATTACATAACGAGCTGGCAGCCAAATCTCCGTAATAGGGTGATTCTGCTGTAAGAATGCATGGGCTCCAGCCAATCAGGGGGCTAGGGGGCGCCATTCGCCTTAAGCGATGCTAAGCGATGTAAGAATTATTCCAGCAGAATCACCCTAATGAGTAGTTCACGATGAGAAGACGAGGAGGCTCGAGCCAGGCACGACGACCGGTTTCGGCGAGCTATGCCACGTGGGAGTAAGCTCGGCGCTCCACGGCCAAAATGACCCAAGCGCGCACGCGCTCCGTCCTGACGGCGGCAAGCTCAGCCACGGCACTTTAGCGAAAGCACGCTGTTCTCCTTTCTCCCTCATCTTCTTTCTTCTCGCTGCCAGCTCAGGACCGGCGGAATCTCTGCAGAAGGATCCTCACATCGAGGACAACACCCCTCATAAATCTCTATAGGCAGCGAGCAAGCCTCGCCCGCGCCAGGGACCCGGAAGGCTTGGCAGAAGCGGAACACACACCTCCGGGCCAGTCCCGCCACATACACTCTGCACATTGATTTGAGACTCGTGTAGGGCGGCAGCTTCTCCAACACCGGTGAGCACCTCAATCTATCCTTCGCTGTTCTCGACTCTTACCAGAACCTGCCTTCGGTCGTATTCCAGATACAAACCACTGCCGGAGGAATCTCACGCCTACTATCGTCCGCTCATCTGCGTGGGCACTGGAGACACGCATCCAGCACATATACCCCCTCAGTCATACCCGCCGGGATGCCTGCGCCGCCGATGGATGTGTTCGGAATCGTTTACATCATCGAGACGGCCCAGCAGTTCTGGTCAGGTACGTCTTCCTCTTCCATCGATTATAGGAGGTCAAGGAACAACCCCCGTGGACGATCATCGCCACTCTCGATTCTTGCAGACGGCCATGCCGCAGTAAGCGAGAGTGGTGATATGCTGGCCATGGTTTCTCCTATGCCCCGCCAATATATAAGACTTGCCACACCACCAGTCTTGGTGATCCCTTACGTCTTCCGCGAAGCGCATAGGGGAAGTGGACCGGGAGATACGGTGGTCTGGCATCGTTATGTCCAGAGAGCAATGCTCCACCGCTCTCGCCACCTTGGCTTGGTCGCGCACCTCCATCCTCCTTCCTCGGTTATCCGGCAGGAAGGATCTAACCTTCTCTCTCACCAGAACTGGAAGAGATACTCCACATCCAGGAGGATTGCACCCTATCCCAACTAGACGACACTCTGCGCCGGTACATAACGTTCTGCGCGGCATACCATGGTGAGCCCAGGACGACAGCCCGGCGCGCGTTAACTTCTCACGTCATCTCCTCCATGCCCGTGATTCTCTCGGCGTTGGACGCTCGTGAACAGAACAGTTCCTACAAAGCCCTTTACAACTCGAGCATGCATGCGACATGCTACTCGGCTCGGAACTTTTCGCTTTTCACAGCGAGCGGATGAGCGATCTGCTAACCAAAGATGCGCAGACCGTACGTCCGCCCGCTCGCCACAAAAGTTCCCGCAATCTGTCGTCTGACCCTTTCGTTTCTCTTCACCAGAATATCGACGATCCACACTACGAGATGATCTTGTATAGCGTCATGCTGTTGTGGGGCCGCCGCAAATCTGCATTCCTGCGCTCTCAGAAACGCTGGAAGCCCCTCCTCCCTCTGCTCATGGACCACGTCCGACTCGAGGTCGACCCGGAATTGGACGACGGCTTCTACGGCACGGCATCCGGGCCGAGCTCCGGTGCTGGACGAGCGATCGCGGTGCCCATCGAGGCGAAGCTCAGGTCGCTCTCCGTGAAGCTTCTGTACGAAGTCTGCAGGGTACAGAAGATGTCATTACAAGATCTAAGTGAGTGTATGCGTGATAGCTCCTGTCCGCGCAGAGTAGGCTCATCTCTTCTCTCGCATACAGGGATATTCGATGATTCTTTCATCGACTATCTGTTCGATCTCGTGGAGCAGACGCGCAATATGCAGGATGAGACATTCAACTACTCAGTGATCAAGCTCATCGTAAGCCTCGGTCGAGCTGGCTGCTCTACGGCGGGCGTTGATTATGTTCGCAGGTCGCGCTGAACGAGCAGTTCATGGTCGCCTCCCTGCACCCTCACACGCCACAGACGCAGAACGGCTTCGCACAGCAGCAAGAAGGCCCGCGAACACCAGAAGAGTCGAACCGCGTCCTGCGCGTGCTCATGTCGCGCGTAGGGTCCAGCCCGACCTTCGGCGAGAATCTCATCTTCATGCTCAACCGGGCCGACCGGACGGCGGAAGACCTCTGCATGCAGCTTCTCGTGCTGAAGCTGCTGTACCTGCTCTTCACGACCAAGGGTATGTCGGAGTTCTTCTATACGAACGACCTGTGCGTCTTGGTCGACGTGTTTCTGCGTGAGATCTGCGATATCGATGAGGACAATGAGTCGGTAAGTCTTCTCACCCTCCAGACTCTAGTCGTAGATGCTCACGCAACTCTTGCACTCAGCTGCGACATACGTACCTGCGTGTCCTTCATCCACTCCTCACGAAGACGCAGTTGCGGAACATGCCGTACAAGCGTCCGCAGATCGTGCGCACGCTCGAGTCTCTGATCGAGAACGAGTCTATCCGTGACATCGACCCTACGACGAAACGCCTCGTCGAGCGCTGCCTCAGCGGCGACTGGTGTGTGCAGTTCCGCAAGTCGGCCGGAGCCAAGTCGGACCAGCGCACATTTAGTATGTGGGAAGAAGACGTCCAGCGAGGCCAGAGCCCGGGCCTCGACGCAGTCACCTCCGCCACGGCGCCGCACTCCGCGGGGCCGACGTCAGGCTCGAAACCGCAGCTAGACCGTATGGGCTCCCTACGCGGGAAGAACGGCAAGGCCAGCCGCAGCGCAGAGCATCTCCCTCTTCCCACCACTTCCTCGTCATCATCCTCAACACAGAAGCCCCCACGCTCGAGTCAGGCACAGCATCTGCATGCGGACGAGCAGCCGTACAGGGTCTCGTCTCGCGCGGTGCCGCCACCGTCGGCAGGACAGCGGCACGCCAGCGGGGACAGCGTATCAAGCCTGCCGCGCGTCGCCGCCGCAACTGCCAACCCACACTCGGCTGCAGTGAAGCACCGATACCGCGCAGGCTCCTTCGACGTGGAGGCGACCACGAAGAGCTTCGCAGCACTGTCCACGTCGCCAGAAGAGCAGCGGAGCCCTGTGCACATCATTGACGACTCCGCGCCTCTGGTGGACGAGCCCACGGGGGGTTCACCCCCGGAGATCCGCATCCTCTCTCCGACGTCCCCGGGACAGGTCGGCCCGCGCTCCCCGTCGGAGCGCCCGTTCTCCTTGTCCTCCTCGGCGTCCTCGTCTAGCAGCTCGTTGAGCAACTCGACGGCGGGCCCATCATTGCCTCAGCGACGGGCGGCACCACCACCGCCAGCCAAGAAGAGGCGGAAGCCACCTGCAGTACCAGTCGGCCGGGGCTTGGGCCCTGGTGGGAGCCCTCTGAGTAGTTTGGCGGCGTCATCACAGCCGAACTTGTCGGTGCTATCGTCTGGTACGAGGAAGGCGTCGGGTTTCTGAGGACCATTATTCAGCGGGGGAGACGTTTGGGAGAGGGAAGAGCGGTTGGTTCCTCAATCATATCTCATGGTACATTGTTGTCTGGTTCATCGTACACTCGTCTGCATCAGCATCATCTTCGTCGCTCGAGCATTGCTATCTGCACGTTCACGTTTGCGAGTCATTCCATCTGTAGCGTCTTAGACATTTTCGCAAGGGTTCCTCGGATTGAACGCTGTATACATCCATTTCTAGAGCAACAAGTGGCGAAGCGCAATGCGGAAGGGCCGGCGGTCGCATTTCACATTCGAATGTTGGGTCTTCGAGTAGGGAGGTATTGCATGACGAGCATCCGAGAAGTCCTTATAGAGCGATGATACGAAGGACACCTGCGAGCCCCAGTGGCTCAAGTGCTGTCGACACCAATATATATATATTCAAGTAATAGCTGGACTATCCACATCATCGGAATACATCCTACCGTGCATTAGGTGCGACTAGTATCGCACTTCTCAATAATTACACCAATACCCAAGAAGATCAGAGCGCCGACTCCCAACCAAAGAGCTCGGCATCAGAGTGCTTGAGCATGCGGGGCGACACGTTTAGCTGTCAGGGCTGTAGTGCAATCCGTGAGCATGGCTTCTGATGGGAGTGCAGGGTGTTGCTACTTACACGACAGGGACCGAAGTCGGGCCTGTGGGACGCGCACGATTGTGAGTAGCCGACTTTCATCCGATGCAGTCGATGAATCACTTACCGGGCAAGGTCTGCAGGACAGGGAAGGGAGTGGCCTTGCAGGCGTGCTCGATGTCCTTGATCGTCTTGCCGTCAGGGAAGTGGGCGACCTTGCTCTTCGCCTTCGACGGGATCGGGATGACCTCAGAGCAGTCGTGGAGCTTGCTCACGTCGTTGCCGAGCGTAGTCATCTTCTGCATCGCCTTGGTGAACTTCTTGACCATGAGCGCCTGGTTAGCTGCAGGAGGTTCTCAGTGTCGGCAGCGGCATGCGAGCGGGCTACGTTACTCACTGACGAAGGACTGCCACTCGCAAGCAGAGCGAGGGTCCCTGAGAAGGAGCGTGAGGAGAATCTGAGGAGGAAGCCAGATGTATCACGAACCTTGCGATGAGATCATCCGACTGCAGACGGAACTCTCCAGGAATGGGCGACATCGACTCGCCAATGTTAGAACCATTGCCAGGGAAGAGCGTTCCCTTGAGCAGAGTCTGGAGGTTGAGAGACGGTCAGATGCCGCTCTCTGTGATGTATCTCGTGAGCAAGGTCAAATCTCACCTCAACGAAGAACTGAGCATCGAAGTCGGACGGCGTGCTGTCGAAGGGACTACCGTGGATAGTCTGTGCTATGATCAGCATCATGTTGCCGTCCGACATCGTGATCCACTAACCGGGTCAATCTGGTCCTGAGCGGCGACAGTGTGAGATGCCAGGAGGTCGACGACCTCGTCAGGCGTGAACCCGGCGTCGCCCATGCGGGCAAAGATCTTGTCGACGGGGTCCTCGGGCAGCGGGATCAAGTCCGGAGGGGAAACCTGCGAGATGTTCGAGCGCCCCGCCAAGAACTGGAGGCGAGGGCCACCGTTGCAGTTGCTGACGGCAACAGCGCCGGCGAATTGGATGCTGTCGGAGTCGGCGCATCAGTTGACCATCAACAGACCGTGTACGGTACACTCACAAGTCGCCGAATGAGACCTTGTGCTTAATTGCGAAAGGACGCTGCTCCTCAACGATCTCATCCATGCCGGCGCTGGCGGGGAAAGCCGTCTCGATATCGGCGAAAGCCATGATGGAACCGTCGGCACCTCCGCCGCTGGAGACATCTCCAGTCAGTACAAGGAGCCTACGCATGCAAATTGAACATACCCGAACTTCCCCTCGCGGAAAAGCTTGGGAGAGAAGCTGATCGCATCGTGGAAGGTCAACTATGGGAAGTATGTCAGCATGTACGGCAACGTTGAACGCAGCTGTCAACGTACCCGCAGAGACTCGTGAGCCTCTTCTCCTGTAGTGATGGATCGCGGTGAGCATGATCAAAACCGGGTGAAATCAGGCCTGAGCTTACCACACTCGCCGCCGTCAAAGCTTGATGGAGTGAAATGGTGAGGTGAGGCTCTATCAAAACGTATTCGAACAATCACTTACAGATTCTCCTGGATGTCGTCGAGGACATCGAACCAGATGCAGCACTGTTCCGAAGCCGTCAGCCTACACTTCGCTTTCGTTACAGATGAATAAACCTACCCTTGCGTCGCTCGCCGTACGGCCCTTGCTGCATGTAGCCTTCTTGGCGGGCACGGCGCCGACCACCGCCACGACAGCGAGAAGAGAGAGGAGAGCTTTAGAGAACATTGTAGAGTATAGCTGGCGACAAGGAGAGTGATTGAACTTCCACGGTCTGAAGGAGAGAAGACAAAGAGCGGTCGAATGCGCTGGGGTTTTTCCTGGAACTTGGAGAGGTTTTATACTCGTTCTTCTGGTGCTTCGGCGCTCTCTGTAGACCAAGTAACCGACGAGGTTCGTTCAAGCGCACAAGGCAGAGCGAAGGGTACTGATGCTGGCTGCGCCCGAAGGCACCCAATCTTCGGCGAGCAATTTCTCAATCAGCTCGAGTTGGACAGATGCCGGTCCGACGATTCACATACCTGTCGAGACTGCAACTATGCAGGAACATTGTGTGGCGAGTCATAGTTGAGAGCTGTAGTCGGAAAACATCAGGATGACCACTGCGCTCGCAGCGATTCAGCGTCGAAATTTCTCACCGCTGCATGGTTGTCAACCTCTGCAATATGTCGGCTTGTGAAGCTGCCATGTTCAAGGCACGTCTCGAGATCTGCCAGGTAGACATGAAACTCAGCCATACATTGAACGCCACCTTTCATGTTAGTACTAGCGCGGCATAATACACTTGTGCAACTGGAAGCATGCTGAGCCATCCTGCGTATGCACCTAAAACTGGTAAGAGGACGCGACGCACCATATGACAGGCGAACCGCAAGCTGGTGTGAAATTTAGCATAGCACCTTCGGGCAGTGTTCCCCTGCTTTGCATCCTCCTATGGTCGGTTCCGGAAACGCTGTCCGTTACATTGCATGCCGACTCAAACACGAATGCACTGCTTGAGCCCACGGTACCTAGTCGTTGGCACTTCCTGGTGATGCTGAATGCGCTCCCTATTCCAAGCCCAGGGATTACCCCACGCTCTGGGTCCCTATCATCGTCTGGTCACCGGAGCCGCGCGTGACGACGGATAGTATTGCCTGCCACTGTCTGCGGACTCGAGCGACGAGGAGGCTGGTTTTTGGCGAGTATTGCTCAATCAGTTTGTCCCCAATCGTGGATCCTGTGCGCGCTGCATTCGCCAATTCGCAGGTCTTTTGCAATACGAGTACTCTCGGATGCTCCTCCTGCTAGCAGCGATTGCGATCTTCCAGTGGTCATCAGCGGCAGGCAAGAACGTGTCCGAGAAGTTCGGGAGGAAGCGCCGGCGGAAGAGGGTTTGTGACAGAGTCACATGCTGTGCACTATGATTCGGGGTCCTCTCGCCACGATCCACGGAATTCCATCGACCCCTCGGATGAAGGTCAAAAACCAAGAAATGAGTTTGGTTGTCACTCGTGAATTCCCCTCATGCTGAAGTATATGCAATCTCACCCCAGATTGTTACAGGGGGTGAAGTCGATTAGGACCGTACCCACTCGTCCTGTGCCAGCAATCACCGAGCCACACGGCATAACGCATTCTCCACGGCTTCGAGGATGGCAAACAGGCCTCGACTTCCACGAGGTGAACGGGGATGTTCGGAATGCCTACCGGCCCGACAATCAAGGCACAGCGCACACAGGACAGATATGTAATGAGACAGCAGGACCTGGGCGGGAAAGTGCTCCCCGGTACCCCTGTGAGAGCGGGGATGCCGGGTGTCGGGTGCTATGTTGCAATGCGTAGTATAGTAGGCTGCACAGGTAGCCATTCATCCAATGACAGTCTACTCTCACGGGCTGTGAGATTTTGAAGGGGTGCAACACCGGCATCCTTGTTCTAGGACACGATATTCGGAATACCGCCTTGAATGGTGGACACGCATGCGTACGCCGGAAAAACGAGCAATTCAAATCTGCCGGCTGTGACCTAGGGGCTTGACCCGGTCCCGGAGAGCAGAGCATCGCGCTCTCTGTCAAATGAACGCCGAGGCGGTAGCAGGTCATTCCCGACCACCTCGCGGCAGTGGCTGGATCTCGGAGATGACCTGCACGCTCGAGGATTTTCACCGTTAGCTTGAGAGCAAATTTGTCTGCTTCAACTTCCAGGTGTTGGCGTAAGCCAGAGTAACGCGGTCTGCTGCTACGCCTGCCCTACCCCCCGCTCAGTACTGGGAAGTGTCCTGCCAACTGAAGCGACAGGAGCGTGACTTAAGGGAGCAAAGGTAAATGGGGACTCACATCCATTCTATGAAATCAGTGACGCTTGTGATGGACGTCGCGTTGACACCAGCGTGCCGAAGACAAGCACATCGTGCCGCTGAAATTCGTAATGAGTGTGTATATAGCGCGCAGGAGGGGGCTGGTTTTGACTCAGGGTACTTGCATCGAGTGCGGCAAACTGAGCGACGACAGCGGATCATCTTGCACTGCGCCTCCCGGCGAGTGGCTCCCGAGATGGGAGCGCGGGGGCCATCGCTCAAAAGCTAAGCTCTGAGCTGATGTCGGTTTGTCGGAGCTTCAAAATAGATGCTTGAGGATGATTGTGGTATGTAAACCATCGGGTTCGTTGCCGCTGCGCGGGCTCTTCGCAGTGTTCACACGGCGCGACTGACAAGCCTCATATGCCATACAGCAAGCTCCGGGTCTGAAGGTCGGAGGTACGTCTCTGGGAATTTCCCTCGACGAGTTTCAATGCAACAGCCTGAGATATCCTTCTGAGGGCGTGGTGGTCGTCGGTGGGAAGGAAGGAGGCGCGCCGGACAGTCGGCGAGGCGGGTTCCTGGTTGTGGGCGCTCCAAACCGCCACAATCTACGTCGCCTTCCATATCCGGAACGTTTCGTATCGATTTGGGCAGGACGGATCTTCTGAGTCCTGACTCTGTACCACCAGCTGCGAGCACCACCGGCCACCCACGGTAACAGAACATTCAAACAGGACACTCGAAGACAACATGGCGGTGCTGGACGCTGACCACACAGACCCTCTTTCTCTCCCTTTCGACGCGACGCTCGCCACGCTTGCGTCGTTGCTCCCGGAGAAGCTGCGGCGCCCTCAGGTCGGCATCGTATGCGGCTCCGGATTGAGTACGCTGGCTGCTGCGATCCGCGACGTCGTGGAGGTGCCCTACGCCTCTCTCCCCGGCTTCGGCAGGAGCACCGGTATGTCTTGCGCCGGCAGTATGAGTATGGTCGCGTTGACAAGTCAACCATTCTTGCAGTCCCCGGGCACAAGAGCTTGCTTGCTTTTGGCCTGATTGGTCCGGGTGAGGGTGTGCCGGTTGTAGCGATGCTTGGACGCGTATGCTGCACTGCCTCGAGATGCAGAGGATTCTACTGAAGCTGATGCCTAGATAGCTTCACCCATATGAGGGACATAAGCTCGCGACCGTGGTATACCCTATTCGCGTGATGGCGCGAATGGGAGTGAAGCACCTCATTAGTACGCATTTATCTTCCTTGAGGACGATTAATCGCTGAACGCCACACCACAGTTACGAATGCAGCCGGTGCTCTAAACAGAGACATCGCTGTGGGAACTAGTATGTTGGCATCCCGCCACCCTACAATGAAGAGCTGACAGCGGCGTCGCAGTTGTGGTGATACAGGACCACCTGGCGCTCCCCAACCTGACCGGTATGAACCCTCTTCTGGGACCGCCAGTTGGGCCGGAGTACCCCCGCTTCCTCCCGCTGTCCTCCGCATACTCGGCATCTCTGCGGCGATTGGCTTTCCTCGCCGCCCACAAACTCAAGTTGGGGCTCGATGCTCTTGCCGAGGGTGTCTACGCATGGGTTTCAGGCCCTACATACGAGACTCCAGCGGAAGGGAGAATGCTGAGGAATGCTGGGGCAGACGTCGTCGGCATGAGCACTGTGCCCGAGGTCCTGGCGGGTAAGGAGGAGGGTCTCGAGGTGCTCGTACTCAGTCTCGTCACCAACATGGTGGTCATCCCGACCAAGTACAGGAGTATCAAGGAGGAAGTCGAGGCGGAGGTAAGCGTCCCCAGTAGCCATGACTCGGCGCATGTACTCACGCAGACCCTGCTAGCTCGCTGGGAAGCCGGTGGTGAGACAAGAAGAGGAGGTCGTCTCGCACGAGGAAGTGCTCTTGATTGGAAAGCAGAAGGCGGAGGTGATGAAGAATCTGGTCGAGAAGATTGTCGAATTGATCGCGAGCGAGAGCGGCTGACGGGGACGGCGGGGATGTGTGGTTTTGCCGCATTAGTGTAAATATTACGTAAGCAGTTATATAGAGAAAGCGACTGCCCGCGCTCGTCGCCGAGCTCAGCGACGACGACCTCCGCCCGTCCACGATTATAGGTGCGTGTTCATCGTTCCCGACGACGGCCGCCAGCTTCTGACCGTCGTGCGCATTGTCCGCTCTGTGGTTCGTGTGACGCTCCTGCCACTACTTTGTCACCCCCGGCGTGGCGTCGACCGTACGGCTTTCCTTTGTGTCGACCTCGCACCTCCCGCCGCTCTCCTCAAAACCTCACACGTCTGGCCACACCATATGAATGCTCTCTGCAACCTCCGCTATATTTCTCGCACTGCTTCAACTCATTCCCTTCTCTACTTTGAACGCCCTCCTTCCGGCTGTACCGCTCGACTCGCTGCAGAGTGTCCGGAAAGTCGTCGCCGTCTCTGTTAGACTTAACCTGCCCTATCACTTGACACCAAGTAAGTTCCGCTCACTTCTTGCGTCTCATACGACGAGAGTGCTCCTCAAACCGATGAGCGAGCCATAATGGACAGAGAAGAAAGCGCTGCACCATTTCTACGCATATCTTCGTCGTCGAGCCACGCTTTGTTGCTGCCACTATGCGGACTTGTCACTTTCGTGGCCTGCCTCTGGGAGATCTCAGAGCAATGCGTACTCGCATGGCGTGCAATTTTGCGAGTTTGAATCCACCGGTCATGGCCCTCTTCAATTGGAATATATGCGGGGGGAAAGACATGTACTGACATCATCGTTCCCAGAATATACCCGCTGGCCGAAACCCACTATCATTCATATATTACGCTAATATCCACTGCTAATTCGCCAACATGCTCATCCGGATCGTGCTCCCCTACCCCCAGTCGGACATCACGTTCACATGTGCCATGCCGGATCCCATGCACGACGACAGCAAGCCATGTCCAGGCGCGTGGCGCGTCCAGCTTGACACCCTGGAAGCCTTGCAGGAGGAGGGCCTCGCCCTCGAGTACCCTCGGGACGTTCACGCTCTGGACAAGGCAGCGTGGCAGTCTGCGCTGATGAACGAGGTGATCTTCGATGTCGTGCGGCGAATGATCGTGTGCATCTTCGTTGATGGATACACCGTCTCATGGCCGATGTCAGCAGGAGGGAATGAGGTCAGGTGCATGGCGTCGCTCGAGGGCGTCATCTCTACAGTACGCCGTATCACTCCAGCGTCCCACCCAGCCAGGAGACAGTGGATATCGGACTCGCCCTTGTCGCCTACACAAGAGTCTCCCAATGTTCCCCAGCCCGAGGTAGCGTCAGTGTCTTCGTCTTCGAATCGCTCCAAGCACCGGCGTCAGAGGTCGTTCCTCGGTTCCATCGTGTCTGCGTTCAAGGGCATCCTCCCTGACAACCTGGGGCGTAACTCGGGACCCCTCCTACCCTCATCCCTTCCACCGCTCAAGATACCCTCCGCCCACTCGCACTCCCGCACGTCATCGACGTTCTCTCGCACGCAAGTGTCACCACCCACCTCGCCCATAGCAGCGGAGTCGCTTCCTCGGCCATCTTTCAGACTGGTCATTAGGCCCCGGGAGGCGATCCCTCCTCCGAGGGGACAATCTCCACTGGAGCCTCAACAGCTTCTGCGTCGCCAAGCCAGGTCCCTCCTGTTGGATACTGTACGAGAGCACGTCTATCCCATGTTCTCTACTACGGGTGCGCCCTCGTTTGCGAGCCAACCGGGTTTGATCGAGTGGGCCGCCCAGGTGGCCGGCTTCCCTCCTGGTCTGTACCCAGCCTGGGCCGCCCGGAGCATGCTTCGGCAGACGGAGGAGAGGTTGCGCGAGTTGGTTACGGAGGCGAGCGCGCGCGGCTTTGGAAACGCGCTGGTGTGCGGTGCCGTAGCGCCGGCGCCACCATCCCAGCAATCGTCACCGGACTCGGACGACTCGGACGACACTACCTCCGCGACGACCAGCGCGAGCGCAACCAGTCTCACTACGGAGACCGATGGTTCGTCAGTGCATACCCCTACGGACTCTCCTGCGTGCTCGCCTTTCGTCCCTGCGGCGGAGTGGCTACCGCAGCTTCCCGTCTACGAGTCTAAAGCGCCTCCTCAGGTGCCTCGGAGTCCTTCCCCGCCTGCGTACGACTTCGATATGCCAACGTACCACGCGCTTAACACCCTCCGCTCGCGGCTTTTTGCCATCCTGACTCGTCTGGGTTCAACACCTCGACAGATCCACAACCTCCAGCAGGGCATGCGGTACGGCTCGGACTTGACCGTTCTGGAGATCAAGAGCCGGCGCCGCGCCTGGAGCTGTCGTGACTTCGTCGGTGGGGCGCGTTTGTCTCTCATCGGGCTCTCTACGCCTGTCCGGAGCTCTCCGCTCGTGCGTTGCGAACCTGTGACGGCCGAGGACCTCGCCCGCATACAAGCGCAAGTTGCGGAGGAGAATGAGCGCGCTCGTCTGGCTTGCCTGCCCGACGAGGGCGCCGAGTTCGGCGTACCCGGGCCTTGCGGCGGCGTGAGGGTGATGACGAAGGAGTTGGACTCACGTCTCTTCCCCTTGTCAGAAGAGGACGAAGAGGAGGAGGACGAGCCTCGGACGGGATATCGGTCTGGCTATAGCTTCGATGAGTACGTCGAAGACGAGGAGTGGCGCAACAGCCCAGAATACGACTTGGAGAGCGGGCTGCTCACGTTCCCTAGGCCCGATGCGGTTACCGCCTCCACTGCTGGTCCGTACTCCCTCCCGCACTCCCAGTCCCATCCCGGTGTTCGACCTCGAACGCGGAGTATGCGCATAGATGGCCCTCCACGGCCGATATCCGTGTCGGAATCACAGTCCCTGTCCTCCGGAGGTGGCCTTTCTCCGCACTCGCTCCTATGTCAGCCGTTGAACGTCAAGGTCCCGGTACCGGTAATGCTCGACAACGGCGACTCGCTTAGCGGGCATAGCCACGGCGCCGAGTTCACTCTGTCGATGGATCTCCCCTCCCCATATTCAACGTCGCCACGGTCACCATCGCCTCGAGGGTGGGTGGGTTGAGGTCTAGGCAGACGTGCTCTTCAAGCGATGGAGTCATACCGCTGCCCAATTCCCTTCGCCCTCCACCTCCCTCCTCGCACCTGCGCCCCAACTGACGAAAGGTCCCATGGGCCCGCAAACTGGATTTTCTTTCCCCTCATACTCTTTACTCCGCCTTCACTGTCCATTCCCTCTTCAATCCCGCGCGTTCCTATCATGCCCTTCACGTCCAGCCTCCACTAATAACATATTCTCCGGTATCATGGCATTTCTTCCTGCATCATCTCCCATACCAGTCATTCATCCCACTGCGCATCCTTCATCATGCATCTTCTGTGCTTTCTTGGGCTTGCTCTCGCATTTCGCTTCGCACCATCGTCGCATATAATGACCCTTCATTTGCTCTGTACATACTGCATCGTCACCCATCCCTCATTCGATCCATTCCTGCACCGTCTTCCATCGCATCTTCTCGTTGCACATTGTCCCGGTCTCCGTCGTAATATCAGTTCCGTGTACTATAGAGGTGGTCAGCATCTTGGAACTTCGCGCTTCATCAAACCTGTCCGTAGTAGTACGTACTGATAGAAACTCAGAAATCAAAGGGTACCTGTTCGCATTTACGACTTTCGTCTATACAATCAGACTTGCCTCGCAGGCATTGTTACTGAGCATATGTTCGTGCTGTTCTCGGGTCCATGGCCCATTCGAACTGGATCTTGTCGTTCACTTCGATTGATGTCGCGTGGGTACAATTACAATTTCGAACATATATCCTTCCATCACCACCGGACATCGCCCTGAGGCGGACGATCCACGCAGATGCTGAGCTCCCAATCCCCCGTCCTCTTCGCCCAGCGATACATCTTGAGTCCGCCGAACCCACCCCTCGGACCCTCCATCTCCGCGACGAGCTCTGCGAACTCCCTCGGATTGTCGCCAATGGTGACGTATACCGAGTTGAAGCTGCGCTGCCGGTCGTACACCATCATGTGAGTGGGCCGGCCGCCGAGGCCGACTTGAAGCTTCACTACGAACGGGTTGTCGCCGTGCGCGTTGGGGTACGGCCGTTCCGTGTCTTGCAGCGTCGTGGTCTGGTGGTCGTCCATCATGCGCGTCAAGTTCGTGTACTGGTTGATCGTCGAGGAGTACCGCAGCCCCTCCAGCCCGGGTAGCGTCACGCGGAACTTGACCGTGCACCACTTGCCGCTCTGCAGGTTGAGCGAGCGGCACGGGTCCTTGTGTGTCGGCCAGTCCGCCCGCTGACACTCTGAGTGAACGGCGACCGTGAGCTACCCTCTGCAGCTCAGGATCGTACGGGGTCGAACTTACCTGCGCTGCAGTACTGCACGGTCTGGCACTGCTTGCAACGGAACACCCGACGCGCACCACAGACGGCGCACCCAGTTGTGCCGCTGATCCGGCTTATAGCCTCGTACTCAAGAGGTCCGAGAGGGAGGAGGACGGACGCGCGGAACTGCTCCTCGTACCGTCCCCTCCTCGGGTTGTAGTGGGACGGGAGCAGCTTTTTGTTCATGTCGAGAAGCTTGAGGAGGAGCTTCTGCACGAGCTCTGTGGCGTTGATCGATACGCCGGCTCCAGGTACGTTGACTGGGTTGCTCCGCATCTGGTGTTGGCACCAGCGTGCGGCGTCGACGGCGTTGCCGCTCGAGACTTTTCGGTAGAGGAGCACTATGGCGGGTGTATGCTGGTCAAGCTCATACACACGGAGGACCTGCAGGGCATACAGTCAGCGTGTGCACCTACATCGCGACCACGTCGCCGAATAGTTGCAAGTCGCGCTCGAGGCTTGGCCCTCAAATGCGAACTGCACCCAAGGAGGCGGAACGATTCGAAACGCACCCGAAAGTTTATCGCCCGTTCCTTGTTTGCTGGATCCTGGATGATGCACCAGGTCAAGCCGTGGTCCAGGACGTCCGTCATGCTCATTGTCGTCTTCCGCAGGGCGACGAACGGGTACCCGAATTCTTCCTGAGGACCGCCGCCCGCCCCTAGGAGGTCTGGCATGTTCCTGTCCCTAATTTCGCGGAGGTTTCCCCTGCTGACCGCTTCTAGCAGTGGACGTGCATCCGACCTCAACTCGTCCGCCTGCACCAGAGGCCATTCGGGGAGGTCTCGGAGGTTCAAAGGCAGACGGTCAGAAAAGCGCTCTTTTTCCTGCGCTGCATCGAGGGCGGCTTTCAATCGTTTGTCGAGGGCATCATCCGAGAGTGCGGCGGCGTTCGGTAGCTCTATGTCCATAGAAGCTAGCATCTGCAGAGTCTCCGACCGCGTGAGCTGCTCCATGGTGTATAGAACAATGTACAGAGGTGACCGCTGGGACCATTACTACATCCTGCTGAAAAGGAGCGGCGGTGAATGTGGCGGCGGTGAATGTGGCGGCGGTGAGTACCAAAAGTAGTCATGCGCCGAGACTCACTCTAGGCGCCCGATACAAAGGCTTCAAGCGCCCGCGCTCGTGCGTGCTGAGGCTGCCGCTGCAAGTGGACCTTGTCCTCATACCTCGTACTCGATACCCCACATTCACATACCACTACTCACCCATGGCTTCTTTCAAGCGACCTAGGTCAACCGCAAACCAGGACGACTCCTCGTCACCTTCCCCCACGTCCTCTCCGACGCTCAAGGCAGCTCGGACGAGCGCGACGCCGCCACCGCCCGGTGCGGGTGAGCCATCCACGTCGTCCAGCCACATTCTATGCACCTTGCCACCGACATGTAACCCTCCAAACCGCCCGACACATTTGGCGGGTACGCGCGAGCTTGAGGCTCACTATGCAATGTACCATGCGCACGTATGCGAAGAGATGGGTTGTGGCTGCGTCTTCCCCGACGCGAGACTCCTCGAGCTGGTGAGTGGCTCTCACGCTCGCACGTCTGTACCCTCCCAGAGGGGCCTACGATGTGCGTGCGCGCTGCACCGATTCTAGGACTAGTGCTGACTCCGTGTGTCTCCACCACAGCACCAGACCGAGTGTCACGACCCGCTTGCCGCAGTTCGTAGGGAACGCGGTGAGAAGATTGTGAGTTCCTGTTCCTTATGTTTGGCTGCTGCAGCCGACGATGCATCTCCCTCCCCGTGCGCTCGCTCTCCAGTTCGCATGCCACTTGGCATCCTGCCCGCGCCGGTTCTCTACTCCGAAAACGCGTAGGCTACACCTCATTCAGGCACACGGATACCCGAAAGAATACTTCTTCGCCGTCACAAACAAAGGCGTGGGCGGCCTGCTGAAGCGATGGGGCGAAGGGGCGAGCCTGCTGCGTCGACCATGGCAGCGGCGCGAAGACGGCTCGACTGCCGAGCCCGACGAGAATGATGATGGACCTGACATGGATGGGCATCAGAGGGAAGAGGTGAACGGCTCCGACGACATTTCAGATGATGAAGATCAGATATTGCTAGAGAAGATGTCTGTGGATCGCCCCGCCGCAGCAAACGGCAGCAGCAGCCACCCGCAACAATCCGCTCCGCCTTGCTCCAAAGGGAAGGTCAGAGCGGAAGAGCCTTCGGAAGAGGTGGACTCGCTAGCGAACGCCATGGACTCGCTCTCGCTCGTCCCGGCGTCGATTCAGTTCGGCCGCGGCGCGAAACGAGGGGCGCTGCACGGCGCGCGGGGACGCGTCGCCCCGGGTCACGTGCGTCGTGGCAGCAGAGGGAGAGGTGGTTCGGCTGCCCCCATGGAGCTGGACGATTCCGCCTTGTATGGGCATGTGCGAGGACGTGGAAGAGGAGCGGGCAGGATAGCTCATGCCGCTCGAGGTGGCACCATACGTGGTCTTTTGAGAGGCCGGGGAGGCGGCCCTCACGCGCACGGTTTCCCGGGACCCAGGGGCACGACGTTGGGTGGGGGAGTTGGAAGAGGTTTAGTGTCTGGCCGCGGCGTGAGCAAGGGAGGTTCTAGGTTGTGATCTGAGCTGCTATCAATGATGATATTTACGGTAGGAAACGATCTACACTTGTGTACATGGGTATAATGCAGCACTTATGTCTGATGGTTACAGTATAACGACTGGTGTTTACGCCTTTCGCAGCTCGTGCTTTCATCCGGAACATCATGAACCTGCACGGTATTCTGTGGCTGGTAAACTCGCTGGCACCGCAACGTGTCCTACATCCGACAAGAATGCGGCCGCGCTGGTATGGCCCCTGGCGTCGACGTTCAGAGTACTCTGCGACATAGCTTGTGTACGATGAACTTCCCGCCTTCGCAACATGGTGAGGGCTTCGTTTGTTGCCGAACGAGAATTTATATCACGTTCCATTGCCCTCAGAATACATGCATCGGTGACAGTACCTCAAGGGAACGCTCTCGCCATAGCGCTCGCTGCTATGACGTGCCTTGAACTGAAACAATGGGACGCTGCGAGCTTGACAGATTTCGTGACTGTATCTCTGCCATGAAAGTCAGCTTTACTCACATAGTCTTGCGACATAGGCTCACGTTCTATTCTGGATCTCGCGACCCCATTGGACAGTTATATGTGGTAGGTCTGTTTCACCCCGGAACCGGGCAGCCCGCCGGCTATCCAGGCACCGTATAGGTACAATCCGGCTCACGATTGTTTGGTATGGTTGATTTCAGTTTTCCACACCTGGACATCGGTGAGAAGCCGGCTCACGCACTCGGACCATATACTCGTCGAAGAAGACATTGCGTGAAACGTTGAGGAGGATCCGTCAATCTGCGCCAAGGCGTGTCTGCACCGTGCCCTAGCTGTCAGGGAGCATTCACCTACGACCGACCTCCCCATCACCTTCGCGAAGCGCCCTACTGGTGCAAGCTGTGCGGCGGCTCTTGCATCTTCGACGCTGCGAACTGCTTCCAGACTCATGGGCTCGCTGGCCTGAACGTACCTTGGCAACAAGCCGAACCCAAAGCGCATTGCAGCACTCGCCTCTTGCACCTCCCGCTCGTCTATTTGGCAGCAGTATGAGGTCACTGGCATTACCCTTCAGCGTGTCTCGCAGCTAGTGTGAGTTTCGACCTGTTTCATAGTGCATTGCCAAGCAGGCGGGCCCCCGCTACTGCATCTGTACTCATCCTGATGTGAAGGTTTGGGCATATGCGTCAACCTGACATTCCCTTGAATAGGAATCTAGGCTCTCTCCGCGGCGGACAAGAAGCGGTGCCGCTGTCGGTGAGAAGCCGACGCCCGCTTGTTTGCCCACGGAGTGCTAATGTGTTAGCCCTGAGCGTCGGTCCTATCCCACAGGCATTCTCCGCTTCCACGATCAGCCTCGGCTGCACGGCACGCGCGTGGCTACCTATCCTCCTGAGACTGAAAGCAGCCGGACGGCTCGTACCCATTGGCCAAGACTCACTTGATGCTGGCCACACCGACAATATGGATGCGCCCGTGCTGTCCGTGCTCTGCGCAAGGTGCTGTTCACCAACAAAAACGGTCGAAACCTCTCGACAGTCATTGGCTCTCTACACTCTACAGCCTCCGTGTTGGTGGTCCCTGTGGAGGACACCTTCGAGGATTGTCTTGGCATCCGCATATGGTACTCTGTCGTTCGCTGTGTGCTGGGCCGTATAAAAGCTAAGCGAGCTCAAGCAGAAACTTCAGAGCACTGGTCTCCTCTGTTCAACACTTCTCTGCAGGCAGCATCGGCATGGCTTTCAAGAACCTCATCACCCTCGTCTCCATCGCCGCTGCCCTCACCGGCACCAACGGTATGTACATCTCCAGTGCACTCTTGCGCCAAGCATACGCTGACCAGTGATCCCGCACTTCCAGCCGCGTTGACGCGTCGCGTTGCCTGCCCCGATGGCAAGAACACCGCGACGAACGCGGCGTGCTGCCAGCTCTTCGCCGTCCGTGACGATCTCCAGCAGAACATGTTCCACGGCGGCCAGTGCACTGCTGAGGCCCACGAGGCTCTCCGTCTGACGTTCCACGACGCTATCGCCATCTCGCCCGCCCTCGAGGCTCAGGGCAAGTTCGGGTACGTTGGTCACGCCTTCCGACCGCTCACATGTCACTAATCGCATGCACTCCTACAGTGGTGGAGGCGCTGACGGCTCTATTGCGATCTTCTCCGAGATCGAGACCGCGTTCCACCCCAACATCGGTCTCGATGAGGTCGTCGCTCTCCAGAAGCCCTTCATCGCGCGCCACAACCTCTCGGTTGCTGACTTGTACGTCTCACTGAGGGTCACCGTAACGGACGTTCTCTCATGAGCTACTTCACAGCATCCAATTCGCCGGTGCCATCGGTGTCTCCAACTGCCCTGGTGCTCCTCAGCTCGCCGCATTCGTCGGCCGCAAGGACGCCACCCAGCCCGCCCCCGACGGCCTCGTCCCCGAGCCGTTCCACACCCCCGACCAGATCTTCGACCGTCTCGCTGATGCGTCCCAGGGCGAGTTCGACCCCATCCTGACCGTGTGGCTCCTGACCGCGCACACCGTCGCGGCGGCGAACGACGTCGACCCGACCAAGTCCGGTCTTCCGTTCGACTCTACCCCCGGCCTGTGGGACACGCAGTTCTTCGTCGAGACGCAGCTCCGCGGCACGTCGTTCCCCGGCAAGGGTGGCAACCAGGGTGAGGTCGAGTCCCCGCTCGCGGGTGAGATGCGCCTCCAGTCCGACCACACTATCGCTCGCGATTCCCGCACGGCTTGCGAGTGGCAGTCGTTCGTCGACAACCAGCCCAAGGCTCAGGCCATGTTCCAGTTCGTGTTCCACGACCTCTCGATCCTCGGCCAGAACATCGACGACCTCGTCGACTGCACTGAAGTCGTGAGTATCTTCACGTTGCTAGCGAGTTGACTGAGAGCAATGCTGACCGAAATGTGCGCAGGTCCCGATCCCGCCGCCGCCTCAGGGCATCACCCACCTCCCCGCCGGCATGACCCACACCGACATCGAGCAGGCGTGCGCCGACACCCCCTTCCCCACTCTCCCCATCGACCCAGGCCCGAAGACCGGTGTCGCCCCTGTGTAAGTGTCCCTGAGTCTCTTGCAGAGTCGAGCATCATTTGACCTGCCTGCCCTCCAGCCCCAAGCCCGTCGTCAAGCAGTGAGCATCTAGAGGGTATGCTGTGCTACTCCTCCGGTGTGGATAGCGCTGGGCATCCTGGATGATTGCCACGGTCATTGGTTGTATAGTATCCGGATACAGGTTCGCCAGCGGCGATGGTTGATTCTGGGCTCGGGTTCCCCTTGTTGTACTACGATGTATTATACACGCCACTAGAGGTATTGCAACGGCGTTGTATGTGTAACAACCCACCGAGTGTCAGACAGGCCTTCAGGCTGCCAGCCTAGAGCTACGACAGCATGGACCTTTGGTCCATATCTGCACATGCTCAGTAACACCCGTACAATCAATTAATTCTTGAACAAGGTCGTGATGCCTTGCTGTCCCATCCCGGTGGCTTGGGAAACGTCTCAACTTATACACCTGCCAAATATAGACGACAGCCTGTGGCGCTGCTGGGAGTGCACGACTGCCGCATCATGATGGACGCACGGTGCTCACTGGATGCGTCAGTCTCATTGCGATCTCTTGCATCTCCAGATCTGGGGAGTCAGCTTGATCTGTGGTACGGGTGTACATGCTATTGCTTGAGAGCCTGGTTTATGTCTTTGCTGATTTGGTGTGGTTATAGATCTCGTTAAAACCTGTCATAGCACAGACAGATCGCCAGGGATATACGTGTACGACTCGGGACAGCCGACGAGGACCTACAGTCTTCACCTTTCGACGACCGTCCTGGGCCCCAGGTGCCATATTCTGATCCCCCAAAGAGAGGTTCTATCGCGCGAAATTTCTGTCCGAAAGCCAAATCAGCGTCAGGATTGAAATCACCATGTCTGAGGAGGATACGTGCGAGTATCAAATGTGCGGGACCTGGGCCCAAGGTTATGTTTTGTCCAGCGATGTCAGCCATGACACTATGGGCCGCCATCCCGGTGTGAGGAGGCGCCATCACTGCACAACTGCAGCTAGCGATTCTGCCCCGCGCGCCCTTCCTAGGAGTCGCTCCCGCCTAGTCCATGAAGATGTGTACCGACCTTTGACTGGCTTCAGGGACGCGGCTGAACTGCTCCAAGTAATGTTCCATGCTCTGGCCGGTATGTGCCATATACACTATCCTGCTACTTTGGACAGCGTACTCATGGCATTGTGTTACAAGCACACGTGTCTGTCTGGAATAAGGCCCAAATACTCCACGGGGACGTCAGCGTCAACAACATCCTCATCCACGATACTACATCAGGCTCAGGACGTGCTCTACTGGTGGACTGGGACCTTCCGCTGTCAGAAGATCCTGAGCTGTCCATACAGCCTTCCCGCCCGGTACCGCTATCCAGATTGTTGGCAGGCACACAACGCAGATCTGACTATTCACGTTCTACGAACACCCTAGGGCACACGGCATTTCATGTCAGCACTCGCGCAGTGCTATCCACAAAAGCCACACCAGGTGTCGGACGACCTGGAGTCCTTCGTTCACGTCCTGAACTGGTGCGCGTACAAATACCTCAAGCACTCGGATACAGGGAAACCACTTGTACTGGCCTACGTATTCGCTGGATTCTACGATGAACCCCTTGGCGGAGGAGCCCCCTTGAACTCGTCACCCAAGTACCTGCAAATCATGACCGGGTACCCCCTCGCTTGGGGTCTGCCAGACCGCGCGGGCAACCCGCTCGCCAAGCTACTCTGGAGGCTGGCAGAGTTGTGCAAGGAGCACTACACGTCGGCAGAAGTCATGGCGTACTGCACAAAACCGCAAGACTCGCCGAACACGCCTCCTGTTTTCACACGAGAAAGTGCCATCTCGAACACCAGCTTTAGGGAGGAGTTGCAGGAACTTGTGCGGCCCCTCTGTCCCAAAGAAGACCGACCGGAGAGGTCGACATCCGACCTGCTCAGCGACTCAGTGCAGAAGGAGTCACCGCTGAAGGACCATGTATATGTCGTTCGCGCCTTCCTCGATGTTTACAGGAAAGGCGATTGGCCCAAGGAGGGACTCCAGAAACTGCCGGACCAAGTTCCGAGACACGTGAAACCTTCCTCTGTCAGCTCGAGGCGTGGCAGCACTGCTTCCCCAAATTCCTCAGCGGACAGCTAATGCAGGAGACATCTGTGGTCCGTTGGTGCTGACGACTCGTGTTCACAACACCGCGCCGTCATGGAGAGTGCAACAGCACTGTATGAGTCTCCTAGTATAGTCCCGACCGTCTCATCAGCCAGGCCTGCTAGCCATGCCACCTACGACAGAGCGCATCCCCGCATATCGAATTGTGATAGCAACTGTTCGATAGCAGACGATCCATGCAGCAACATACACACATATGTACACAATCGCGATGCGACCCGACCCAACCAATACAGCAAAAACTACTCGCAGCCGGAGCTAGTCAAGCATCGTACGGTCGTAGATTACTTAGAACTTCTTTCCTCTACACTCCCCTTCGCATACAACCCTAGACTCGCCGTGCATCCACGCGCGAGGCCCTTCGTGCCCCGCAGCACGTACTTCAATAACCCTTCTACTACAGTCCATGCTCAGCGCGCGACGGCGCCCGCTCAGCAACGCCGCATGACGCGACGTGCACTCAACGTGCAGGTCCCGCACGCTCAGATGGAGACCTTCGCGAGCTGCTTGACGAGCGGCGTGTGGCCCTCGGACTCGGACTGCGACACGTCGTCCTGCTTTTTGAGCTCCTCGCGCGACTCGCTCTCGCCGTGCCCGTCGTAGTGCATCACCGACCGGTCCTGCACGCGCGCAAGCGCCCGGTCAGTCATGCATGGGGAGAGGTGGGTGGGGGCGAGACTCACCTCGTCGACGTGCTCCTTCTCGGACTCCTCCTTGAGCTGCGCGATGTTCTGCCCGAACCGCTGCGCGGTGGGCGAGAGGCCCGCGAGCGACGACATGCGCTTCGTCGCGATCATCGAGAAGACGGCCTTGCGGACTGCGCTCGCCTGTCAGCCATGGCCCATCTGACTGCAAAGAATAAGCACTCACAAGTCTTCTTCGCGTCGAACGCCTTCTGGATGTGCGGCAAGAGATCCGTCGGGCCGCCGCTCGGGCTCTGCGGGTCGGGGACGAAGTGCGGTTCGTCCGACGCGAGCCACTTGTGCTGCAGCGCCTCCGCCGCTGTCGGACGCGACGTGGGGTCAATCGTCAGGCATGTCCTGACGAAGTCCTTCGCCGTGTCTGACACGTTCGCCCAGTACTCCTCTGGATGGCACACGACAGTCAGGATGATGGTTATGAGGAGGACGGTTGCAAGTCGCGGACGTACCAGGCTCAAAGCGGTAGTCACCCGCGCAGATGGCCTCCATCTCCTGCTGCTGGGTGTCGCGGTCGAAAGGCGTGTATCCTGTTGACATGTTAGATGTGGGAAACCGCAACGAAGGAAGGCTGCGTTACCACAAAGCAGGAAGTAGGTGATGACACCCATAGCCCACACATCCACGGGCTTCCCATGTCCGGCTAAAAATGCATTAGATACGGTTGGCGACGCGCACCTGGGAGCGACTCACTCTTCTTGAAGATCTCGGGCGCCATGTACTATATTACGAGACGTCAGACGATACCCGACGCGCGCGAGGAGCCCACACGTACACCAGGAGTTCCGCAGATCTCAGTCAAGAGCTGGAACTTCTCGTCGTCGAGCACCCGGCTGAGGCCAAAGTCCGCAATCATGATGTCCGCGTCCTCCTCCTTGGTCCGGAAGAGCAGATTCTCCGGCTTGAGATCTAGGTCCCCGATTAGCTTCACGCTGCGCCACGCCTAAAGCGGGAAACCGAAAGGAGGCTGCGCACCTCTGTGGACGATGCCGCGTTCGTGGATATACTCGACCGCGCCGAAGATAGTTCGTACGAGCGCCGCGGCGTCTCTAGAACGTGATAGCGCTTAGCTCGTGCTCTATCGCGAGAGATGAGGGAGGAAGGGAACGCACCCTTCGTAGTAGTTGCCCTTGGCGCATATCCGATCGAAGAGCTCGCCGCCCGTGCAGAGGTCGAAGACGAGGTAGAGGTTGTGTGCAGTCTGTGCGACAACGCTCGCGAGCGTCTCTTGCACACATGAACATCGCGACGCACCTCGAAGTAGTCATGCAGCGTAACGATGTTTCGGTGACCCTTGGATATCTTCTTGAGCACCGCAATCTCGTTGCGCACCTAAGCGACAGAAGGAAGCAGGTCAGCGCCGCGGTTTCGTCGCACGCGCGGGATAGATGGCAGCGATAGCGATCTGTACGAGAGGTATCCCGCGCGGGCGGACAGGGGAGGGAGAGGGACGGACCATGTACTCGCGCCCCTCCATGAGCTTCTTGTTGATGACCTTGCACGCATAGTACTGGCCCGTCTTGATATGGACGGCCTCCTTGACGATGGCATATGTTCCGCTGCCGAGCGTCTTGCCTGTCCGATACTGGGATAGCACGACTGTCTGTGAGCCGCGAGCGGTGCAGTGAGCGCAGGGACAGTCTGACCTGACAGGGGACGGTCGCGGGGGCGGGCATGTTGTCGCTGGGTTCTGGTCTTGGCCGCTGTGCGCGATGACGAGCGCGGGGTGGTGGTGGACGGGGAGAAGGACGGAGGGATGTGCGGACGGGAGAGAGGGAGAGGCTGTTATGGCCGGAAGTAGATATAGGACGAGATCAAATACTCACCTTCTCAATCTCCTGATCGGCCTCTCTCCGTCCGTCCGGCCCAGCGCCGGCGTCCCCCCTCGCTCTCTGCGCTGTCTGTCCGCCGGCGAGGCCGTGTGGTGGCCGTGCTGCTGGGCTGGCCGGCGTGGGCTGGCGGAGAGTCTGACTCTGACTCTCGGTCTCTGCGCTTCGTGCGAGTGGCCCATCCGACTCCGACCTGCCCCAGCCACCGAACATTCCTCCAGGATATCCTGCTTGATGCCGCACACCCCCATCGCTGGCTTGATGTCTTGTTCGTCTTTCCGGACTGCGCGAAGACCGGTGCTTGCTCACATGCGATCCCATGAGGCCCTTGTTTTGCGCGAGGTGCGTGGCGGCAGAGAAGAAGAGCGAGTGCAGCGGGTACGTACGCACGCAGGCTACGATGACACCGGCCCTGGCCTTATATATCACAACGCCTTCCATTTCACCACGCCCACACTGCATGCCTACGGATCAGGCTACGTCCTTGTGAGCCCTGTTCGGTTGTGGCATGACTCTCTTAGTTGCGAGGGCTGTGCGCACTGCTCCCGCAGCGTCCCCGGCGGCGGTGCGCTCAAAGTCTAAGCGTCCTCAATCTTCTTGCCTTCTCTCATCGCGCAGGGAGCTCAGCCTCAAGTCTTCCGTGTAGAGTCTCGCTTCTAGGACGCTCATCTGCCTGTCCAAGCTATGTGATTTGCTGCAGAAGCCACCGCTCTCAGGACGGGCGCTGTGTTCCAGCAGGATATCCCGGAAGACTCTCCGACGCCTGGATCCTGGATCTGCCAAGCCTGGCGTCTGAATATTGCGCACCATCCTATTCTGCGCATCGCCGCAGCTGCCGATAATGCCATGGTAGGAGGGCACCGCCGCCCACTGTTCACGTACTCTGTTGCACGCAACGAAACCCGGCGGCGGGCCGCCTGAGAACTTGTAGGGCCGCTCTCGGCGGGTATGCCGAACATGCCCGCAGAATTCGGAGCACGGGCAATATAGGTAGATACACACATCCGGAACCCCGTTCGTAGTATACAGGGTGCGGACCATGGCGAAGTTTTTGCATGCGACGTTCGCACTGGATGAACTCCTGAGCAGACCGCCTCCTAGGATCGCAGCATCTCTTCTACTGTAATTATTTGTTCGTCACACAAAGATTCGGTTCTGTTTGCATGACTTCACCGAGCCAGTCTTGGACTCGGGTTCCGGATTCAACAAGTCGTTGACTCTGTGCAAGGCCGTGCAACATAGTGACATGCCATCAGGAGGTAAAAAGCGACCAACCTGGGAGTCGAACCCAGAATCTTCAGCTGATTCCACACCGGAAACTGACGCCTTAACCATTAGGCCAGTCGGCCGACGGTAGCTGTTACCGGCAAGCGGATACGTAGCGAATGCTCTTCCCCCACTCTCCTGTTGGGACCCATACCCGCAAATCGCCCTTCTTCCCCTCGCCGCCACTACTGTCTGTACCTTTCAACGGCTCGGAGTCGTTCGTATGCTAGAACTTATGCACTCAATTGCCTCAACATGTAAGTAAATTACATTCCGAATGTGTTTGCCGGCAGTCGTATTTGCAGCTTGCGGTCCGATGCACTAGACATAGCAAGAGGGATAGATTCAACATTTGGACTACTGATACATTTACCCGAGACCGTCGACACCAAAGACGCTCCAGTGATTCTAGGCATCACCGGAGGCCACCAGAGAAGGAAAACGAAAGCATCAGCCAGGATGCGCTAGGAGCCTAGCCGCACATCTACCAGTCCTCACGCAGTGGGAGCCGGCGGCTTGGGGCTGGAGTGGTCCGTCGGTCAGCTGCTGTATGCGTTGGCAGAACGGCAGAGGGGACTTACACAGGGGCGACCGAGGTAGCCGGACCAGGGTCGATCGGGAGGGTGGGGAAGGGAGTGTCGGCGCACGCCTGCTCGATGTCGTTCATCGTCTTGCCAGCCGGGAGGTGGGTGATGCCCTGAGGCGGCGGCGGGATCGGGACCTGCGCACGTATGGCTCAGCAGTGCTCTCAGTCGACTCGTTAGCAATGTGAGGATACTCACGACTTCAGTGCAGTCGACGAGGTCGTCGATGTTCTGGCCGAGGATCGAGAGGTCGTGGAACACGAACTGGAACATGGCCTGGGCCTTGGGCTGGTTGTCGACGAACGACTGCCACTCGCACGCCGTGCGCGGGTCGCGCGCAATCGTGTGGTCGGACTGGAGCCGGATCTCACCCGGGAGCGGAGACTCGACCTCGCCCTGGTTCCCGCCCGAGCCAGGGAACAGGATCCCGCGGAGCTGCGTCTCGACGAAGAACTGCGTGTCCCACAGCCCGGGGGTCGAGTCGAACGGGAGGCCGGACTTGGTCGGGTCGACGTCGTTCGCCGCCGCGACGGTGTGCGCGGTCAGGAGCCAGACCGTGAGGATGGGGTCGAACTCTCCCTGCGACGCGTCCGCGAGACGGTCGAAGATCTGGTCGGGGGTGTGGAACGGCTCGGGGACGAGGCCGTCGGGCGCGGGCTGGGTGGCGTCCTTGCGGCCGACGAAGGCGGCGAGCTGGGGAGCACCGGGGCAGTTGGATGCACCGATGGCGCCGGCGAATTGGATGCTGTTGAGCGGGTGGTGAGCAACTGTTCGCGCACACATGCAGTGTAGATACTCACAAGTCGGCGACCGAAAGGTTGTGGCGAGCGATGAAGGGCTTCTGGAGCTGGACGATCTCGTCAAGACCGATGTTGGGGTGGAAGTTCGTCTCGATGTCCGAGAAGATGGCGATGGAACCGTCAGCGCCTCCACCACTGCAGAGTCGTCTGGTCAGCTCTCTCCTCCACAAAGTCAGCGGTATCGCTCCAGACGCACCCGAACTTGCCCTGAGCCTCCAGGGCGGGCGAGATGGCGATGGCGTCGTGGAACGTCAGACGAAGAGACTCGTGCGCCTCGGCGGTGCACTGCCCGCCGTGGAACAGGTTCTCCTGGAGGTCGTCGCGGACGGCGAAGAGCTGGCAGCACGCCGCGTTCGTCGCGGTGTTCTTGCCGTCAGGGCAGGCAACGCGACGCGTCAGCGCGGCTAGCAGCGGACAAAAACGTGTCAGATCAACCATCCGACCGTGTCAGTGTAGGGAGGGGTGGCAGGCATACCGTTGGCACCCGTCAGGGCTGCAGCGAGAGAGACGAAGGTGAGGAGGTTCTTGAAGGCCATTTGCGCGCCGCGCTGAGGAGTGTTTGAAGAGAGGAGAGGAGGAGAGGAGCGCTCTGACGACTCAGGCTTTCCTCGCCTCCCTTTTATACCTCTCGTCCTCTCGTATGTCGCGTCTAAAGACATATGTCGCACATTTGCCGCATAGGCGGTCCTCGTCGGTGCCGCAGGTCAGGGCAGGCGGCACGGGGGCTATAGAGGGGCGCGAGCCAATCGCAGCGCGGAGATTTTTGCAGTTCTCATTGCCGCAAGGGGGCGCTGCCTAGGGTAAAGAGACGGCGGGCGCGTCCGCATCGTCGGTGTGGCCTCCATAGACCGGCGAGCGACCTATGAATAGGCATTCCCGACGCGCTGAGTGCTCTCTAGAGCGCAGAGCGGGCCGCACGTGCTCCCGCGGGCCTCGCCCGATCGTGCATGCTCTGAATTGAGACGGAACGTCGGGTCAGTAGAGTGTCATATCCGTGGGCAAGTATGAAAGGTGAGCCTCCCACCAACAGCGGCACTGTCTGTTTTCCGTTGTGAAGAGACGTTGATCTGCTCAGACAGCGTGGTGGGCTGATGCATTTGTGACGCGTTCACAGCGACATGGGTATACGTGCAGTACGGAGCCCGGCGGAACGGAGGAGGGGCACAGGCCGCGTTCGGTAGTGTCGTTGCCGAAGCCTGTCGTGTGCCGTCCAAGCGTAGTTGGTCGTTCGAAGCAGCGAGAAGAGAGCTCAACGGACAGCCTGCGTGTATGTCGGTTTGTACAGTAGACACCATCCTGCGATGACTTCTGCACAGCTGGAGAAGGCTGCAAGTGTTGGCAAAAGACGGTTAGCGGCAGACGGAAACCCCCAGAAGGTTCGAAGAGCGAGGAATGACGATCGTCCATAAACTGCAGGTCGTTGCAGCGTCCATTACCTATGTGCACACGTCCGGTATATGCCTCAGAATCCCACCATGTCAGACGTGCGAAGAAGCCGCCCTCCAGCACCGTTGCTCGTGAGGCGAACGATACCTTTCGAAGACCGGTACGGATCGCCCGCTTCCGGAACCATTCAGACTTTACCGGCGTGCTAGACCAATCGTTATGCAAAGTCTATAATCGGACTGGAAGAGACAGAACGCTGTGTGAGTGAGCGGATATATCTGGCCCACAGGAAGGAAAACTCACAAGGTCTATTTCAGTGAATACAAGGCACGACGTCATACAAACAAGCGCAAAAAAATGGGCTACTAGCATAGAATATGCAGCGCTGAAATTCCGTCCGTAGGCGGCGCTCTGGCGGACGATTGCGATGGCTGGAGGTATGTGTCGTCGCAGGAGGAAGAAGGCAGAAGGATACGTGTAATAGCCGCGCGAGTTGCATCCCGGATTGTGCTGGCGCCTGAACGTGGGAAACAGGCGCCACGATCACGTGGCAGACGCGTCGCGGTAATCCTCAGCCACTGCCAGCTCCTTGAGGGTCCCTCAGGCAGTCTTAGGTATAGACGGCAATTGTGCCTTCGTTAGCATGGAGATCAATTGGAATGGGCTGCCAACATGCCAACATTGAAACGCAGTCAGGGATGTAACATGACTACAGTCACTGTAGACTATTTCAGACGAGTCTGCGCAGCGTCTACGAAGTGCTAATAGAGAAATAAGAACAGTTGAAACGTCATGGAGCAACACCTACCCCTCCATGCTGAGCTTGCGTTCGTACAGTACGAGCGTTCCCGGGAGTGTTGGTGTCTTATCACTGCCGATTGCGTCGAATAATCACTCTTCTTTCTGCGGGCACTGGTACTGAATTACAGTGCCTCAAGTGACGCCTCGATTTGGCGAGTGTGTCAGTACGATTCGCTAGCCAAACCAGCTGTTTGAGTGCGCGTCAAGATGAAGGGTTGGGTAACATGAGTACACTCCCTGTTAGAGATGAAAGAGTGTCCAGCGACATTGTACCCACAAATCTGGTGCTATCGCCATGAGTGATTCTTCCGGGCAAGGAGCTGTCCGCAACGCAGAAACACTCCAGGAGTTATCGTTACACATACAACGCCCGTGGTATTCCTCTATAGGACGTGTATAATACAACATTGTACAACAGTGGCGGACACCCGCGCCTAGAACCGGAAACCTTCGCCTTTAGCGAACCTGATACCGGATACAGATACAACCGTGACCGTGGCAATCAACCAGGATGCCCGACGCTATCCATGCCGGAGGAGTAGCGCAGAGAGACCGTCTAGGTCTAAGCCTTTAGTGCTTGGCAGCGGGCTTCGGGCTGTAAGGGCTACATGTCAGAGACTGAGTGATGCGAGGAGAAGCAGAAGGTACGTACACGGGGGCGACGGCGGTCTTCGGGCCGGGGTCGATGGGGAGAGTGGGGAAGGGGGTGTCAGCGCACGCCTGCTCGATGTCGGTGTGGGTCATGCCGGCGGGGAGGTGAGTGCGGCCCTGCGGCGGCGGGGGGATGGGGACCTGCACAAGAGATGGTCAGCATCACTTCTCATACCGCATAGCTCCTCCGCTGATACTCACGACTTCAGTGCAGTCGACGAGGTCATCGATGTTCTGGCCGAGGATCGAGAGGTCGTGGAAGACGAACTGGAACATCGCCTGGGCCTTGGGCTGGTTGTCGACAAACGACTGCCACTCGCAAGCCGTGCGCGGGTCACGCGCGATGGTGTGGTCGGACTGGAGACGGATCTCGCCCGCGAGCGGGGACTCGACCTCACCCTGGTTGCCACCCTTGCCGGGGAAGGACGTGCCACGGAGCTGGGTCTCGACGAAGAACTGCGTGTCCCACAGGTTGGGGGTCGAGTCGAACGGGAGACCAGACTTGGTCGGGTCGACGTCGTTGGCAGCCGCGACGGTGTGCGCGGTTAGGAGCCACACGGTCAGGATGGGGTCGAACTCGCCCTGGGACGCGTCAGCGAGACGGGCGAAGATCTGGTCGGGGGTGTGGAACGGCTCGGGGACGAGGCCGTCGGGGGCGGGCTTGGTGGCATCCTTGCGGCCGACGAAGGCGGCGAGCTGAGGAGCACCGGGGCAGTTGGAGACACCGATGGCACCGGCGAACTGGATGCTATGGAGCAAGATGTGAGGGGTTGAAGGTTACGGAGAAGGGAGGTATGACGTACAAGTCAGCAACCGAAAGGTTGTGGCGGGCCATGAAGGGCTTCTCGAGGGCAACGACCTCATCGAGGCCGATGTTGGGGTGGAACGCGGTCTCGATCTCGGGGAAGATGGCGATAGAGCCGTCAGCGCCTCCACCACTGTGTGGGGCGAACGCGGCCAATCAGCGACTGGTATGCGAACTGTAAGTGGTTCTGCACGTACCCGAACTTGCCCTGGGCCTCGAGGGCGGGCGAGATAGCGATGGCGTCGTGGAACGTCAGACGGAGAGCCTCATGGGCCTCAGCAGTGCACTGGCCACCGTGGAACATGTTCTGCTGGAGATCCTCGCGGACGGCGAAGAGCTGGCAGCAAGCCGCGTTCGTCGCGGTGTTCTTGCCGTCGGGGCACGCGACACGGCGCGTCAACGCGGCTAGAAATTGAAAGCGACGCGTCAGCCAATCGTCGCTACCAATGCAAGACCTCGCAAATGAGCTTGTACGTACCGTTGGTGCCAGTGAGGGCAGCGGCGATAGAGACGAAGGTGATGAGGTTCTTGAAAGCCATGGCGCTGCCTGCGGACGAGTTCTGAACAGTGGAGACCAGTGCTCTGAAGTCTTTCCTCGATGATGCCCTCGCTTTTATACCATTGCTGGCCCGCAAATTTCATCGCTACCGACGGACGACTTGCGATGCTTGTGCGACTGCCAAGGCGTCGCGCACGGCCTTGATGCGACCGCCAAGCCGTTGCGCAAAAGTGCCGCATAGCATGGCGGGCAGGACGCGCTCGGCGGACGAGCACCATCGAGCCAATGGCCGTCGAGAGATTCTGCCCCACCTCAGATAGGCAGGGCGCACATCCGCATAGGGTGTCTGTGGGCGCGTCCATAGCGTCGGTGTGGCGCATACAGAGGGAGCTGCGGCCAATGGCAGAGGGTGGCCCTACACCCTGCGATGCCCGAGAGAAGAAACGGAGCCTCACGTGTATGTCCTGTGCGACGCTGATCGAAGGCGCGGGCGAAGACTGTGAGACGACACCCGTAGGCGGAATCAGTATCTTGCCATCTTCGTGAGGAAGTGCAAAACATGGCCTTCTCACCGTCGGCGGCACTGCGTATTGTCCGTGATGTAGCGGATCTTCTTGCTGCCAAAGCGGACAGTAGAACAACGCAGTCGTGCATTGTTCACAGCCAGCTGGGATCAGAGGCCAGTACTTCGGTACAGCGGGCATAGGGAGGAGTCGTCTCCGGGGTCGCCGGCGCGGAAATGGAACATCGTATGTTTTCTATATTGGACGGGGCCTAGGTCGAGCACAGTTCTAGAGGGGCATATTGACCATACGTCCGCCCGTCGGGTCCGGTCAAGACTCGAAGCTGTGCTGTTCTTGAGGCGAGCCACGCCTCTATAGATGTGCTGTGAAGCTTCGACGACCAACGGTTACGCGACGTTCGCGAAACAGGGGCAGGAATATGAACGTTGGTATGTGTCCTGAGGAGGGGTACGCGGGCATGAGGGCAAAGTGAA
Source organism: Trametes cingulata (assembly GCA_022385765.1). Lineage (NCBI taxonomy): Eukaryota > Fungi > Basidiomycota > Agaricomycetes > Polyporales > Polyporaceae > Trametes > Trametes cingulata. The sequence goes on from MU277992.1 coordinate 307,879, forward strand.
GAGCCGTGCGAAAGCCCACAGATTGCGCTCCCGGACGCGCGTGGCGTTTGTGTTGGTGAGATGTGTGCGTCCCACCGCCGTCGAGCTGTGGAAACCAGGCCAAACAACCGTATACGATCGTGAGCCGGAACGTTCTTGTACGGTACGAGCAGTGCCCAGGGGACGATCGATCCCGACATGGCGGAGGCTGTTTGCGCAAGGGAGCCAATCATGTCTGGATCTGAAATAGACCGTGAGTCGTGGGCCGCTGGATGGTGAGAAGACAGCTCCTCCCGGGCTCCGTAATGCAAGAAAAATCACTGCCTGTGATGAAACTGGGTCTTGGGGACGATGTCATAGGAAAAGCAGGTGAACGCTGCCTCGTCTATGATGCCCTGGCACAAGTCGTGTACTGTCCACCCCAGCCTTCCCCCGTCTGCTACACGTATGGCCACAAGGTGGTAACAGAAAGGGTCTCGCTCACCGCGGCCAGTGTGATACGCTCAGGTTCAGCGCGTTAGGCACACGACGAAGCCGCAAAAACAGGCTATCAAGCATCTTGAACACCAAGAGACTTTGAGGCGTTCGAAAGTCGGCCCTGTACCCGACTGGTATAAAGCCGGAAGCAGTCCCCGGCAACATGTCGACGGGTGCAGAGGGAGAGGCGCCGGAATTCCGCCCCGGGCGGACGGCTCGCCAGTATCAGTCCTTGGTGAAGACTGCAGTCTGCCCCGCGGCCTCTCAAGCGACGAAGGCTTTCCTGCCCTTAGCGAGTGTTGGATCACTGACCCAGGTGAGCCCTACCTACTAAGATTTCGCGCGTCTACCCCGGAGAGGCAGCACCAGTCCCCGAGACTATCTCGTCGCGGGATTGCCACTCGGACTCGACAGAAGCTCACGAACAGGCGAGGAGATGCCGACGCTTGCACCAGTCCGTAGCGATGATCCCTAGGGCCTCCGTCCCGACTCGCCATGTTGCGGAACGCTTCGCATTCTGCTGGGGGAGCGTCGGTGTGGTCGGATGGGTCGGGAAGGACGACGCCGGCGGGGTACAGACGAAGGCAGCGGGGTGCGTTGAGTGTATGGAGACTGTGAAGACGAAGCACCTGTTCGCGGAGGCAGAGTTACTGGGCCCAAGGCATACTTGATGAGCCGCTCTGGATGGAGAGCGTTGCTTCCCGCGTCCTCAAGTTTGCAGAGTGGCGACGACCTGAGTCGTAGTCGAAGGGTGCGAGCACTTGCTTGTGTTGGAGATCGATGATGAGCACTGAGTCTCGCGCGCACATACAGCCCGTCGAAGTCGAGGCCTCCCGCCGCTAGTGATGTCGGGTACAGGATTAGTGAAATCCCCGGGTCATGTTGGTACTGACACGACGTCGACGCGAAGAGTATCCGGAGAGGATTTTTCACGTTCGTCGACCTTGCCGTCCTCGTCGAGGATCCTGTTCAACGCTCGCAGCATGCATCAAGGCGAGACAAGCTGACCTGGTCAAGGAGGGTGCGATGTGGACAAACAAAGCACAAGGATGCCTTCGTGATCTCCTTGCTTCGCTCCTATGTCGTAGAGTCGGTGAAAAGCGCTAGGCATAGCATCATGCGTATCCCCTGGTAGGAACTCGTCTGGCAATCCTGAAAGGGAATTGAAACCCAGCGCATATTCAGGACGAGGCCTTAGGATTCTTATACCGCTGGCCACAAATGTCCTGGCAGCGTAGTACGAGCTTGAAGAAACGCGATGAGTGAAAGTCCACACAGGGACAGTCGGCATGAATGTACTCACCCATGGTACCTGTAGTATGACTCGTACTTCTCCGGTCCGACTGGAGTAGACTGGCGAGCCTCCCGACTACAAGGAGAGTTGCTTGCGAGGGTGCAGATCTTCACCATTCTCCAGACCTGATGCTCGCATAGCAATAAAAGCCTGATATATCCTTACGTCACCTCCGGCCTTATCCAACGACCTCAAAGACCACGCAAGCTGCCAAGTCGAAAAGATGAACAGTTGTTAAGTTGCGGGGACACAACGAGCGCCCGCGCGCGCATGCATGTTACGACCTGCAATCAGCACGAGACAAGCTCTCCCCACCTGCGGACCCCCTTGACGTTCCGAACCTCGTCTTCTCCCCTCATTTCCCCATCTCAGCGTTCACCCTGTCGCCCGCTTGTCCATTCAGCTGGTCTTGTGACGTCCTCAGCGCATAGCATGACGAGTTCGCGAGCAAACAGAGCCATCTCGGACCGTACGCCGTCGTCCGTTATCAAAGCTCAAGTTATGGAGGAATAACGGCCGCGATGCAGCCATCCGGAGCAGCAAGCAAAGGAGACCGTCGGTGTCTTGGCAGTGGCGGCGGTCACCATGTTTGGGCAGGGCGGGGCAGCCACGCGAGCGGGTAAACGGTTGTTGGGCGTCGGGGGCGGCGACGAAAACTGGCGGAGAGGCGGCGGGGGGCTTCGAGTGCCTTCCGGCCGTCCGGGGAAACGCTTCTCCATCTTCTGATGAACGTTTCTTGCGGGCGAGCTCGTCTGGGGTCGTCGCCCGTATTTATTCCTCCGGACCCTCCGTCGCAGAGTCTTTTCCCGTTCGACTCGCCGACGCTGCACTCGCTCCCGTTCGTCCCACCTACCCCGCACTTGCGCGACGACGCTCGTCTCATCTCGCATACCCCGCGGCGGAAGGACACAAAGAGTAGTCGCCATGGATAACGCATCGAACGGCTCCGAGAAGGCGCGCGATGCCCAGGCGTGAGTACACACATTCGTGTTCTTCCTGTTCCGCGCACGCGAAGCGACTCCGCTCCGAGATGCTCATGAGATTCACGACATAGCTATGAAGACATCGACGGAATCACCGCCAAAGTGGCTTCCGGAGAGATCTCTGAAGCCCTCGTCGTCGCAGAGGGCGAGGAGCGGACGACCTGGTTCGTATGGATGCTCGTCGCATGCGCGAGTATCTCCGGGCTGCTCTTCGGTGCGTGCAGCACTTCTCTGACAGACGCGCATATCACTCAAAATCGCTTGCAGGTTACGACACTGGTGTGATTTCGGGCGCGTTGGTGACTATCGGTGGGGATTTGGGTCCCGCGGAGCTCTCGTCCGGACAGAAGGTGCGCTCTAACACGTCCGCTATCTCTTCGCAGTCCCCTCATGCGTTACACAGGAACTTATCACCTCTGCTACGACGCTCGGCGCACTGATCGGCGGCCTCGTCGCGGGCATGCTCAGTGACTTCCTCGGCCGTAGACCCGTACTCGGCATAGCAGACGTGATCTTCATCGGCGGCGCCGTCGGCCAAGCAGTATGCCACACCGTCTGGTCCATGGTACGTCTCTAGCACTCGTCCGATCAAGAATCGCCTTCACGCTCCCCTACATAGATCGGCTGCCGCTTCCTCATCGGCATCGGCGTGGGCGTCGCCGCGTGCGTCGCGCCCCTCTACATCCAGGAGCTCTCCCCGACGCGCCTGCGGGGGCGCATGGTCGTGGTGAACGTCGTGATGATCACGGGCGGGCAGGTCGTCGCGTACGGCATCGACGCCGCGTTCGAGAACACGCGCGGCGGCTGGCGCTGGATGGTCGGCCTCGGCGCGGTCCCCGCCGCGCTACAGGCCGGGTTCTTGTTCTTCTTGCCCGAGTCGCGTGAGTGCTGCTGCTTTTGTTGCGGTTGGGTGATGCGTGTGTTGTGGATGGGAGCTGATGCAAGACGAATGGGGGTGGGATAGCGCGTATCATGATCCGCAGGGACAACTACGAGGCTGCGCACGCGACTATGGCGAAGATATATGCGCATGCGACTCCAGAGCAGGTCGACCTCAAGGTACGTAAAGCATTCTCACACTCGCCCAAATGCCTGCTGGTGCTTACAGGAACTGCTGGGGATCATAGGTCCGGTCTCTGGCGGCGGCTGTTAAGCAGAGCGTCGAGATCACAAAGTCGACAACACTGCTGCAGCGCATACGGCTCATCTTGACCGACCCGATCAACCGCAGAGCACTCAGTAAGTCATATCTGTGAGCATACTCGGTAGGATGAGAGATGCTGAACAGAGCACCCAAGTTGTCGGCTGTGGCATGCAAGCTTTCCAGCAACTCTGTGGCTTCAATACCGTGAGCTATTCACTGGTGAATACCCTAAGTGATCCGGACTGACGTCCCTTCGCAGCTAATGTACTACAGCGGTAGGCCACCAGTGTGCTGTAATGATGCCTTGACAGGTCGTTGACGCTTTCCGCGCATATAGCCACCCTGTTCAAGGAGATCGGATTCGACCAGCCGACTGCAGTCGGGCTCATCGTCTCGGGCACGAACTTCATCTTCACGCTCATCGCGCTCAAGTACATCGACATTATCGGCCGGCGCAAGATCATGGTCTGGTCCGCCCCCGGCATGATCATCGGCCTCGTCCTCGCAAGTGTCGCTTTCCACTGTGCGTATCCTTCTGCCGCTGCCCTCCTTCCCTATTCCATCGTAGAGCATTGGGATGCTGATGCGTGGTGTCAAGTCCTGACGAAGAAGACGGGTGGTGACCTCGTCGATGGGACTCAGTACTCGACGACTTGGTCCGCGATTGTTCTCGTCGCGATGATCCTCTACGTTGCATCGTACGCGACCGGTCTCGGGAACGTGCCTTGGCAGCAAGGCGAGCTCTTCGGTCTCGAAGGTCAGTCCCCTCCCCCTTGATGTATACCTCCGCACTCACTCAGCCGTCCCTCTACCACAGTCCGCGGCATCGGCACCTCGCTCGCCACGACGACGAACTGGGCGGGCAATCTGCTCATCGGCGCGACATACCTCTCGCTCATGGACCGCATCACGCCCGCGGGCGCGTTCGGGTTCTACGCGGGGCTCTGCCTGCTCGGCTGGGTCTTCTGCGTGTTCTGCTTCCCCGAGACGGCGGGCCTGAGCCTCGAGGAGGTCCGCCTCATCTTCCGCCACGGGTTCGGCATCCGCGAGAGCGAGCGCCTCCGCGAGGAGAAGCGCGCGCTCAAGGCGAGCGAGAAGGCGCAGCGCGCCACGGGCGCGGGCGTGTCGGAAAGGGTCTGAGCTCCGAGCTGAGGCCGGGGGGAGGGGAGAGGGGGTGATTTATTGCTTGCTTGCTAATGATGCTTTGGTACGACTGGAACGACTGTATTCTTGTATACGAGCGTAATGGATACCATACTGTACGGAAACCCGACCTGGAGGTCTCGGTGAGACCATAGTAGAAAGTGACGGTAAGGCCGCTGGACGCACAGTGCAACGCGACCACCTAATTCGACGTCTGTACAGTGACCCGAAGCATCATGTCGTTGTTCACGGCAACCCGCGTACCGATCTTCTCTGGTTCACACTGCTGTTCGAGTACAGCGGATAGCATGTGGTACAACATTACACACAGGATCAGAATACAATGTGGACTACAGGGAATGGCACGCATGAAAGAGATGACAGAATACATTGGCCCCAGAAATCCTACCGAGCGAGGCTACCGAAGATCGACGATCTCGAGAGGCATATCCTTCATCTGTACATGGCTATTATCACAATCCTGCGATGCGGTAGCCGGTGAGTAAGTCGAGCGAACGACGCTGACGCGATACGCACGGTATATATGGGTACTTCGGGATGTGGATGGAAGGCTTCCTTTGCGTTACATTCGAGGATGGTTTGCAAGCCGCCGGGATCCGTGAGGCGGAAGATGCCAAACCTTCGCCAACAGGTTGCCATGTTAGTGACCAACGAACAGGTATACGTTCAATACGAGACTGCTCACTGTGGCGTAGATGAGGGCGCACAAACGACGGCGAAGGACTCCGGGAGCATGCGTTGGAAACCAGAATGGGTATGCAGATCCACCGAAGACATAAAGCCTAGACACAGCGTGAGAACCGTTCTCGAGCGGGATCTACAGTTTCAGCACTCACATGACTGCGTGGGATGGGTATGTATCTGCCAACCAAGCGACCGTCAGTACGCTCTACGTCCGCGATCCAGACCCGGGCACGAGCAAACAGACAGACTTACCCAGCCGAGCGTGATGAGATGCCGCTCCTCCGTGAACTGCAGCACGAGCTCCTCCTCGTCCATCATGCACGTGTCGCTCGTCGAGTGCTGCTTCGGGATGAGCAGCGTCGTGACCACGTACTTGCTCCCCCGGTCCTTGCCCAGCAGCAGCCCGCACGTCTCGCGGTTCTGCAGCGTGTTCACGCGCGCGATCGACAGGAAGCGCGGCAGGCACTCGCGCGGCAGCTTGATCGTCCGCAGCTCCCGCACTTGTGCGTCGCGCGAGCTTCCGGGCACGATGCGCGCAGGCGCCACGGCGCTCGACGTCGATGGTGTCGTGCGGTGCGAGGGCGCGTCCTTGGTGGGTGACGGATATGGTGCGCCACGGGCGCCGTTCGGCGAGGGCCCGCGCATGCTGGAGTAGGATTGATTGTGTTGATGGGTGTAGCCGTTCGATGGTCTGTGAACGTCTGGCACAGGCATGTGTGACGGGTATGGGGGAATGACGGGTGGAGGCTGGGATGGGAGGCCGTTCGAGTAGAGGCCGTTCGCGGGAGTTTGTTGTTTGGATTCGAAGAGTAGTGAGGCATCGGGTTTGGGCGCTTCGGATATATGCGTTTTGGCAAACATCGACTGCAAGGAAGGCGCATATCCTTGCTTCAGCTGATGCTGCGACATAAGGGATGGATATCGGATACTGCCTAGTTCGGGGGGTGGCGGAGAAGTAGTGGTGAGGATCGGTTGTGGCATAGCAGCACTGCAAAGATTGTCAATAAATGCAGACAAAAGGAGAACAAAGCGACATACCCTGGCAACAATTGCCTGCCCTTCGGGGTCTGGTCATTCCTCGAGGAGCGAGTCGACTCTCTACGCTCGACACCCTCGGCGTCGGTGGATGAGTCGTCGTCATACTTGTTCGGGCTCTCCAGCGGCATCACAGGGACAGTGCTCCCCGTACCGTACGGGTCGGAGAACGACGACTGCTGGGACGGCGGTGGCGGGCGCGATGGCTGAGGAGCGTACACCTGTGGGACCGCTGTGCGATTTGCCGCATCCGCATCTGGGGTTCGATAGGACGAGCCCCCCACAGGCGACGGGGTAAGCCTCGAGATATCCCGCCGTGCAGCCCGAGCCGCGGTCTCAGCTTCCTGCTGTCTGCGAGCGATACCTTCCTGCTCCTGCCACCTCCGATCGTCCGCTGCCCTCCTCCTTGAGCGATCGTCATCTCTTCTAGCTTCGCCCTCCCGTATACGCCTCTGCTCGTCCTCTCGCCTCTGCCTGTCTGCCCGTTCCGACTCTGCCATGGCCCTCGCCTCCGCCGCACGCCTTACGCTCACGTCCTCTCTCCTACCCTCTCCTGAATGTCGCCATGCAAGCTCTGCGCGCGCCTGCCGTTCTCGCTCCTCCGCTTGTCGTCGCAGAACCTCTTCCTGCTTCCACAGCTCCTCCCTCCGTGCTGCTTCACGTGCCTCGCGTGCACGCTCCTCGTCCTGTTCCTCACGTCTGCGTCTGGCGATTTCTTCGCGACTCAGTCCCGGGTCGGTCGAGGACGCGCGGCTGGACCCGGGGGTTGTCCGTTGGCTTGCTTGCCACTGATCATACTTCTCGATGAGGATAGGCTTCAGCTGGCTAAGGCTATCCAGTATATCTTGGCCATTCTAGACAGGAAAGATCGGTCAGTTGCTAGTAATATTGGTGTGGCGCGAAGTGGGCACATATCGGCAATTCCGAACGGACGACATGTGAAGCACAATGCAAGTCCCGGTCGTGTTCACGGGACCTGCAACAGACAACGATTCATCTTACCGCTAACCACAACACGACCAAAGGGCATGTTGCCAGTCCGCTTCGAGTACAATCACGGGCCATTACGCAGACGTGCAATACGGCATGACGACGCGCCTACCCGAGCACCTTTACGTCCGTATGATCCGCTCATGTCAAGATAGCACGATTCGTCATAGACATCGAGGTGAACGAGGACAGGAGGAATGGCCACATCCGAGAAGGCCGAGTACGCTCGCCACATCAGTGATATGGCCGGTCGTACCGCATATACCACCGGTGGGACGACCGCATGTCTTGGCCTGACCCTCGAGTTCGCGCCCAATTGGAGGGTCAAACACGGCTGACTCGGAGCACGAAGCAGAGGAGCAGCCGTAACTAGAGGAAGAGGCTCACCATTCCTAGGTTATTTCGCTGATCGGCATTCAGCAGCGTCTGGTACTCCCTGTGGGTAGGGAGCTTCTCGAGGACGATCGTGGCGGCCTTCGCATACTCCACAAACGCGCCTTCGTAGTCATGAGCCTGAATGAGAGACTCGGCTGTCCTGCGTGCCTTCTCTGCGGTGCGCAGCCAGTGCTTGAGGCCGAGGTTGGGATTCCAGAGGTTCTGCTGAGCCTGGGCGGCGAGTTCAGCGATCGTGGCTGGACGGTAGTAGTTACTGCGCGATGATCGAGAAGAGCTGGGGCCAGCACCAGCGGTGTTATGATGTTGAGGGTATTCCGGAGAGGTCATGGTGGTCGGAGACAGAGGCGGAAGACGGCAGCTGTGCCGTGCAGCGTATGTAGCTATGTACCGCCGCAGTCCGTGCAACTCTCCGCATCCGGAGACAACAGGCGCCCGCGTCTACCCCTGCTTATGTAAGCGCGCAAGATACTCGTAGACGCCCGCTTAATGCTAGGCGCCCATGAGCGCTGGACGCGCCGGGCGGAAAGCAGCGGACAGCGGACATCTGTCTTTTGAGCTGTTCCTGGCTTGCCTTTCCCCCTCTTCCTCCTCTCAACCAGTCCGCTCATTACCCACACCGCCCCCACCGTCGACCAGGCGTCGAGGCCCAGCTAACTAGCTGCTCTCCCCAAAACTTCGGTCGTACACAGCGGACGCCTGCAACACGCCATGTATGAGGGGCTCTCTAGCCAGAAGAAGGGCCTCCTCTTCCTAACTGCGATCATCGTCGTATTTATGCAAGGAGGACTATGGGCAGCGCGTCGACAGCAGACAGACAACTTCCCGGACAACTCTCTGGTCGCCTCTACTTCGCGCCTCCTGCCGTTCTCGAGAGGGAACGCCAGGCCAACTATCAAGGAGCACCCGATACCCAAGCTCATGTCTGACGCCGAGACGAAGTTCCGGGAGCTTCTCTCGAGGCAGAGTCAAACGCTCGAGGACGCCGTGAAGGAGTATGAGCGGCGGTATAACCGGAAACCACCGCGCGGGTTCGACCGCTGGTGGAGGTTTGCCAAGGACAACGGGGTGCTAATGATTGACGAGTACGACAATATCCAAGAGGATCTGGCCCCGTTCTGGGAGCTCTCAGGAGACCAGCTGCGGTGGCGAGCTGGCTTGGTGAGTACCTACCCTTACATGTGCGCATACAGTCCTCATTCCTCGTAGGCGGGGCACCTACCGTTCGTCGACGTAGTCCGCGTACGGAACGGAAACGCGACCGCTGTCAATATCCTTGACGGTTACGAGAGTGAAGATGTCAGTGCACGCGCGAAGGGCTTCCTGTCCATGCTTGACAAGTTCCAAGACCAGGTACGTCTCCGTATGACGACGTTCTCCCGGGAAGCAAGCCATTGACCGGGCTTCAGTTACCTGACCTCGAGTTCCCTATCAACGGAATGGCCGAGGGTCGAATCCTCGTACCATGGGAGCGCAGAGTGGGATCGAACCTGACCATGCAGTCCAATATTGGTGAGTTGTACTCTGTTCAGGCTCTGTCAGTGACCTCTTCGTACAAGGGGCAAGGTCAAGCTATATCCACCAGCTCTGTGAATTCACGGGGCCGTACGTGGAGTAATTGTCCAACTTGCTGAGGTTCACGAATGAAAGGTGTACAGCAACCTTCCAGGGCCGATGTCGTGTCGCGCAGGCATAGGCTCTGCTCGAGCTGTTTGCTGGACTGGATCGCTCGACCTTGTGCTTAAGAATGCACGGACTCTTGCTGACATCGCTTCCTACGCAGATGCTGTTCGTAATGAACTCAGCGGGATTCACCATCCTGACTGGCACGGAGAGGGTAACGTCTGGGAGGCCTTCCGCCGCACATGTGAGCCAGGCACTGCGGCCCGTCGGCTATTTAGCTCTTTCCGCGCGTCATCGACACACCAAACCAGCCAGCTGTCTGCCCGGAGCGAAGAGTTCGTGTTCGCCCGCAATACCGCCGGCAACTACTCGTTTTGCACGAATCCGTGGGCGCACTACAATCAGGGGCACTTCTTCTCTGACTGGCGCACTATCCCCGCCATGTTCCCGATCTTCTCACCAGCTAAGGCCTCAGGATACCTGGACATCCGGATACCGAGCCACTACTATTATGCGCAGACGCGCCGCTATACGTATGGTTGGGACTCTGTGAATCTGCAGCTAAAGCCTGTTGATGATATGGAGACGCCTTGGGAGGAGAAGAGCGACAAGATATTCTGGCGCGGGGCCTCGACCGGCGGTGGCAGCTCACCTCCGGGCTTCGCTGCACAGTATCAGCGTCATAGGTATGTGTGCCTACATCTCTTAGGGTGCCCTCGTGCGAGCTCGCTTCCATTGCAGGTTCGTCCGTCTCGCTAGCGACCGGTCCTCGGTTAACCGCACGGTCGTCTTCGCCGATCCCCCCGGTTCCACCAACTACATCTATGCCGACGTTCCCGCTGCGGCACTGAATGATGAGGTCATGGACGTGGCCTTCGTTAAGGTGGTGGGTGCGGAGAACTTCCCCGGTGGACACGATGCGTTCGTGCAGCTGCACCGCGTCGACGATGGGGGTGTCAATCTAGGCGACCACTGGAAGCACAAGTATATCGTGGATCTCGACGGGATGGGATATTCGGGCCGGTTCTTCTCGTTCATGGAGTCCGACAGCGCTGTCATGAAAGCGACCGTCTACCGGGAGTTCTTCTCGGACTGGATACAGCCCTGGTGAGTCCCAAAGTGATCCGCATGCCGTCTTGTGATCGAGCTTGACCCGTCCGACGCTCTACAGGCTGCACTACATCCCGCTTTCCCAGACGTATTCCGAGATATACAACATCCACGCGTTCTTCTCCGGCGCGACAGAGTCTGCCCTCCGTGCCGCCAATGCCACTGTGCTGTACATGCCACCGGAAAAGCGCAAAACGATCGACGGCGATCGGAGACTGCGACGGATAGCGCGCGCTGGCAAGCAGTGGAAGCGCACGATCGGGAGGCGGGTTGATATGGAAGGTATGTTCCTTAGTCTGTCTTCGCCCCTTGCGATACCCCCTTCCGTGCCACCGTGTGCCGTTCATCTCGGGATATCCGCTGACCGCCACGCTTGGTCCTCGCAGCATACGTGTATAGGTTGTGTCTAGAATATGCGCGCCTGTGGTCGGATGACCGGGACGCTATGAGCTTCAGCCTTTGAGCTCGGCGCCATGCTCCCTACTAGAAGTCCTCACCCTTCACGGTGACCAATGACCAGTGTGGTCCATTGTCGCCACCGCCGTGCTGCTCATCTCCGCTTCTACCTCATCGGCCACTTTCGAACGCATCGTTGCTCCTTGGGTTTGCGGGACGTTTCACATACTCTTTAGAATTAGCATAGGATGTACCACCACCAGCTCTCCGCACACGTCATCGCCGTAAATACTCGTAGAACCTCTGGTAATCGCATGCTGTATGGTGCGGGTGTTGTCTTAGCTGTCTTTGAATTACGACTGCGGGGCCCCAGGTCATCCTGGGCATCGCTCGAGGTCGCGTAGATCGTCCGAAAGCGCACAAAGTTCGCAAGGAAGGACGAGTTCTTCCGGCGCTCGATCTTTGTTCAAAGCCTCCATGGTCGTACGTCTTTCGAAGTGAACAACAAACTCTCGATGCTCCCGCCACGACTCTGCAACGCTTGATCCCTCCACCATCCCGCGCGTGATGCTGGCGAGATATCCAGCATGCCAGTCAGGTGTCTCGTAGAGGCATGGCACCACCTTCTGCGCCGCATTCGAAGACGAAAGAAACTCTATCACCCACCTTCCTGTGGCCATTGTCCGAGATGAGGATGGATATCATCAAACTTCATCCGGAAGATGGTAATCCCAAAGGACTTTCTCCGGAGCAAGAACCAGGCTCGACGACATGGGAATCACGTCGTCCGCCCAGCTTCTGCGCAAACACGCCTGTGCCGCGTGGCCTTCGCGCGAAAGCCACTCCTGGCCCTTCCCTGGATGGCCCGGGCGTGGAGCGCTGCCCCCGCGCCATGTCGCACAGGCCAGACGTTCTGGACCGCGCGAATTTGCGAAGGGAGCCCCAAGGGCGTCCAGAATGATTTGCGGCGACGGTAAGCGGGCTGCTCTCGTTATGTGGACGTACGTGCGCTGCATGCTGACTTCCCGCCAGGGGCGTCAGGGAAGGCACCCTCAGGGCTTTGGCTGCGCTCGTAGGTACCAAGGCCCGGGCGATTCAATCCCAGCCTCCCAGAACCCCCGCACCATCTGCTATCTTGCGATCACGCCCGCCGTGCCGCTGGCCAGGGCTGAATGTTCCGGGTGGTGATGTCCCATCTGAGAAAACACGCTGCACGAGCGTGTCCGAGAAGATATGATCGCGCTCTTTTTATGTTCTGCGGGCTGTCGTCATAAGACCCACACACGGCCGCGGGCAGACGGACTCTGATACCACGGCCCAGCCGCGCTACCTTCGCTTTGCAGCGGATTATTATTCATTGCAGGCCTCTGCCCTTTAGGCCCTTGGTCCTCCTTTGTCCCTCCCTCTTTCCCTCACGACCTTTGCCCGTGCATAGGACGGTGCTCAGCGATGCCTCTCTCCACGATATCAAGCATGTCCTCTCCAGCACCCAGCCGGTATCCCGACCTCCCTGTCCCTCGCACGCAGAGCGTATCCGAATTCGAAGTCGAGCACACCATGTCCGGAAAAGTCCCCTTCTCCCCGAGCAAGCAACGGCGGCGCGGCTCAGACCCAGAGTACGATAGCCAGGCAGCGTATCGTGCGGCCCTGGCGGCGCTGGTCAACGCGAAGTCACGCCCATTCGCTGTCTCGGGACGAGTACCCATGGATCCGGGCAATCTCACACTGTTCTTCAGGTCAAAGGTGCGTCCCGCCAACCGCTGTACTCGGGGCCAGAGGATCTCTGACTTCTGGATGTGTTTGATCAGAGCGGAATCAGCCATTCGCTGGACTTCCCCATCGATGTCGATCTCGATATGCCCCCTGCGCTCGACGTGCTCATCGCATCGTGCATGCCACATCCATCAGCCAGTGGCTACGCCGAAAACGAGACCCTGTTCTACCCGCCCAACCTCCCCTTGACCGCCACCCTGGAGCTTGCGAATCACCCCATCCTCGAGGCTGTGCGGAATACCTTGTTCCCGGCGCTCCCAGTAGGGCACTACCTTACGGCGGTTCGAGACAAGCTCGAGATCTGGCCGAAGGGAAACGCGGTTACCGTCCAGACGCGGCCGCTCGATAACCGGGTGGCCACCGTGCTCGTGACGCTGCCGGTCAAGTTCCGCGGAGGCTCCCTCATCGTGCGGAGCGGGGACGGGATGGAGGAAAAGTTCTACGGGAGGGGAGGAAAGGGCGCAGACCTCGAGTGGGCAGCGTTCTTGGCCGATTGCGACTACGAGATCCAGCCTGTGCGGAGCGGCTGCCGCATTACGATCTCGTACGCCGTGCAGGTGAAGTCATTCGGCCCTGCAGGACTCCAGCCGGATCCCTTGATCACGCCTAGCGACCAATTCCTGGACCTGCTCTCCCCGGTTCTGAATATGTCACGCGGAAGGCGGATTGCCTTCTACCTGACGGGAGAGTATGGCGTCAACCCCGGAGAGGTCTTGGCTGAGTCCTTGGTACCCAATGTGAGTATGCTGAATTGTATGCTGTTGAATACGCTGTGCTGACTTCTTTTGCAGCTCAAGGGCGGTGATTCGATCCTATATCACGCGCTAAAGCTCTACAAGCTGTCTCCTGAGCTTCGTTGGACCGCAGGCGGCTACATTTGGGCTGTAGACCAGACCGTCGAGTTCGCGAACGAGACCGCTGACAGCCCGACTGCGTCCGTCGCTCGTCAACCTCTATCCGTTCTCAGTGGAGCCCGTCTGCCACCTATACATGGTCCATTCAGCTCCGCTTCCGAGCCTGGAGAGGATGAAGCGGACGACTTGCGGCAGCGGGTGGTAAAGAGCGGCGCTGTTCCAATCACTGAAACCGACATTGTGATAGTGTCCGACATCGTGACCTTCCCTGGCCTCGTCGCAAAGGAGCGTGTGCCGTTCGTCTCCGCCATGGGGGAGATTGAGAAGTTGGTGGTCAATGTCCTCATGGTAGTGTATGTTCCGTAGTTGCATTGTTTTCTCTGGTTTTTAGCTGTTCGTCTCTCCTGGCTTAGTCTTGCGGACATATTGTATCAGTAGCAATGTATCATACGTCGATAGTTGCTATGCATTGCTTTTGAGGACGTTTCTACCCAGAGTCAGTGGTCCGGAGGACATGAGCGGAGGAGGCGAGGATGGCCAGGCCCAGGCGCCTGAGGGGAAAGCCAATGGAAATGCCGACAAATTCCAGCCAATCAGGGACGCGCGGTTGCATCTCGGCCAAAGCCGGAGTTTGGTCATCGCGTTGGCCGACGAGCACGGCGTCTTCCACCCTCTCCTCGTCGCTGAGCACATCGCCGACGTGCCTATCCTCTACCATCATACCCCTCTAATCTTTGTCCGGCGGTAGCCATGCTGCGGCTCGTGTCGTCGGCCTCCAAGCCCTCGTCGGCAGGCGTGCTCGCCAAGGTCGTCGTACCCTCGTCGACCCGCTCAAGTGCGTTAGCTCCGCTCCATGCTCACTGTCCATGTTCGTTCATGCGGCGCCGACCGCCAATATCAGGTCGGCGAACGTTCTCCTCGACACCGGCGAAGAAGGCGGACATCACTCTCACCGTCGACGGAAAGGAGGTGACGGTGCCCCAAGGTGCGCATCATATGCGGTTCCTCGGATCGCTGAAGGGTTTCCTGACGACCTTGCTCTAGGTTCTGCTCTCATTCAAGCTTGCGAGGCCGCGGGTGCAACAATACCGAGGTACGTTCGTCCTGTCACCCTTATGTACAACTTTTGACACTGCTACAGATTTTGTTACCATGACCGTCTAGCTATTGCGGGTAACTGCCGGTGAGTCCCTGGCTCCAGTATGTCACCTCATATGCACCCGACTCACTGCTTGCTTTTCAGTATGTGCCTGGTCGAGGTTGAGCGATCACCAAAACCTGTTGCCTCTTGGTGAGTGTGCTCCTTGTATCTTGTACGTCGCCTCTAATTGTATCCCAGTGCCATGCCTGCTATGCCTGGTGCAAAGGTATGGACAAACACCCCTCTAGTCCATGAAGCCCGGTGAGTGTGCCTGTCGTACGTTGCGTTCACCAGTACTCATACCCGATCAGCGAGGGCGTCATGGAGTTCCTGCTGGCCAACCACCCTCTCGACTGCCCTATCTGTGACCAGGGTGGAGAGTGCGATCTCCAGGACCAGTCGATGCGTTACGGTGCAGACCGGACACGCTTCCACGAGATTGCGGGCAAGCGTGCGGTCGAAGACAAGGACCTTGGTCCTCTTGTCAAGACCTCTATGAACCGTTGCATTCAGTGCACACGGTGCGTGCGGTTCGCTAACGAAGTCGCCGGAGTCGAGGAGCTGGGTACGACTGGACGCGGCAACGACATGCAGATCGGTACCTATGTCGCGAAGACGATGAACTCGGAGCTCTCTGGCAACGTCGTCGACCTGTGCCCCGTCGGTGCGCTCACAAGCAAGCCTTACGCTTTCCATGCTCGTCCATGGGAGCTGAAGCACACTGATTCCGTCGACGTTCTTGACGCCGTTGGCTCAAATATCCGTGTTGACTCCCGCGGCCTTGTCGTCATGCGCGTGCAACCCCGCCCCAACGACGATGTGAACGAAGAGTGGATTAGCGACAAGACCCGCTATGCGTACGACGGTCTCCGGTTCCAACGTCTCACCGTGCCCCTTGTGAAACAAGGTGACCGTTTCGTCACCGCGTCTTGGGAGGATGCGCTCTCGACTATTGCGGATGGTCTTGCTCGTTCTGGCGCCAAGGGTGACGAGACCAAGGCTATTGCCGGCCACCTCGCTGACACCGAGTCACTTGTTGCTCTCAAGGACTTCATCAACCGCCTCGGCTCTGACAACACCGCTCTGGACCATGTCGGCGGCCATGCTGCACCCGTCCACGCTGTGGACGTCCGGTCTAACTACCTATTCAACTCCACGATCCCCGGCGTTGAACAGGCTGATGTGATCCTTCTGGTCGGCACGAACCCCAGGCACGAGGCGGCTGTTTTGAACTCGCGTATCCGGAAGAGCTGGCTGCACACCACCCTCGAGGTCGGCCTCATCGGTGAGCGTGTGGACACGACCTACGGCTATGACTACCTCGGCGCCGACGCGAAGGCTGTCGCCGACTTTGTTGCGGGCAAGGGCGAGTTCGCTAAGAAGTTCAAGGAGGCGAAACGGCCTCTGATCATCGTTGGCAGCTCGTTGGTCGAGCACCCTGATGGCGCTGCTGTTTACAACGCGCTGGCCAAGTACGTCGAGGCGAACAAGGAGAAGCTTGTGACGCCTGAGTGGAATGGCTTCAGCGTCCTCCAGCGGGTGAGTTTCAGTTGGGCTATCGTCGTGTTCTACTGTTGACCGCTGTGTTAGGTTGCATCTCGCGCCGCTGCTTACGACATCGGCTTCGTCCCGTCGAAGAAGGCGTCGACGACGAAGCCCAAGTTTGTCTACCTCTTGAACGCGGACGAGGTGAACCCGAAGGAGATCCCTGAGGACGCCTTCGTTGTCTACCAGGGCCACCACGGTGACCTCGGTGCTCAGCTCGCTGACGTCGTCCTCCCTGGTGCTGCATACACCGAGAAGGGCATGACGTGGGTGAACACTGAGGGCCGGGCGCAGCTTGGTCGTGCGGCTGTTCCTCCACCTGGCGCTTCGCGCGAGGACTGGAAAATCATCCGGTGCGTGTTACATCTGTCGACGTCTTCATCCCTGTCCTCACACTGCCTCACACTGCCGATAGTGCGCTGTCTGAGGTTGTTGGCACACCACTACCCTACGACGATATCCTCAGCCTGCGGGATCGTATGTGGGAGATCTCACCCACTCTCCTCCGCTACGATACTCTCGAGCCGACGTCAACGGACGTCGCCCTCACCGGTCTTAAAGCTCTCGCTGCGGGCACCGCGAACGCGAAGGTTACTGGCCAGCCCCTGAAGAAGCCGATCGATAACTTCTACCAGACGGACCCCATCTCAAGAGCGTGAGTACCTCCAGATTATCTCAAGACGCGATAACTGACACACTTGCGTTGCTTCAGATCGGTGACGATGGCGCAGTGCACGCGTGCGTTTGTGAAGGGCGAGGACTATGGTTTTAGCGAACTATCAAGTGCTTCGGAGGCTGCTTTTGCATGATGTCGTAGACATGGAGTGATAAAGCCATATTTTCTTCAATACCACTTCCTACCCGCAGCATAGGTTCCTCAGGTGTAAGACGTGTAACGGGGGAACTCGTGCGCATCATTTTGTGATATACGACGCGCCGTTGTGCTATGGTGCGGCTTCCGCAATAGCCCATGGTATACTGTGCGTATCATGGCGCCTGATGTGCCTCAGAAGGTGTACGAACTAGAACGACTGCCATTCCGGGCTTCTCTCATAGCCACGTGGAGGTGGACGAGTAGTCATTCCAGTGGTGTGGCTGCGGCAGTCGAGCTTGCCAGTGACCCTCACTCGAGTGCACTCGGACGAGAGATGCCGTTCACGCAAGCAGAAATTGAGGAAGAACGCGCACATTTCGCAAACGTCATCTCGACGTTCCAGCAATACGCTCCGTACGCTGTATGAATTGTTCTCCATTTTCTGTGGTCAAATAGATTGCTGAGGCGTACGTTCCAAAGCTGAATGCCAATAACCGCCGCAGAAAGGACATCTACACCATTCCGATTGAAGATAGGGAGCTCCTGGAGTCAATTGGCTATAAAGAGCGGATAGCTGCCACGGACAAAGCTATTCTCGCGAACGCCGAGTTTCTGAGCCATATCATTGCGAATCCGGAGATATTCGGGCAGGACCTCGACGCCAACGAAACAGAAGATGCGAGTCAGACTCAAGGGAGCTCTCATCACCACCAGCACTCACAGGGGCAACCTTCTCATGGTAAACATTGGCGTTCACGATATCCTCGAGTTCATGATACTCACATCTCCTCGTTGTGTCAAGGGCATTCCCATAGCCACTCGCATGGGCACCCACACGGGTCACATTCTCACTCGCATAGTTCTCCACACCAAGGCCAATCCAGTCAGGCCGGCGGACGCGGTAATAAACGGCGGTATAAGCCTACTGAGCATGACATGGACAAGCTCCGCAGCACGCTGAAGCAGCTGGTCCGCGACTGGAGCGAGGAGGTACACATCTGGTCACCGATTTCCGGACAACGTCCGTTTGCTGAGAGCATGTAGGGCAAAGAAGAACGAGCACTCTGTTATGAGCCGATGAAGGAGGCGCTTGTGCAGCATTTCTCTGACATCCCGGAGGAAGAGAGGTGGGCAGAGACATTTCATTGGCTCCTTCTGCGCAACTTCACCATTTTCTCAGGAGGAATTTCCGTGTGCTAGTACCCGGTGCAGGACTGGGTAGGCTTGCCTGGGATGTGGCGAAGCTAGGTCGCGCTTTACTCCTGCTCAGTCTTCGACAACGTTCCATTGACCTTATTCGCCCTTCTTTCCCTTCACTTAGGCTTTGCATGTCAGGGGAACGAGTTCTCACACTACATGCTCCTCGCCTCCTTCTATATGCTTAACAGGTAGACTCACATCTCTAGAGCGATGCCCGTGGCGCTCATAGTCGGCACAAAGGACAGATGAGATCAACAAGCATACCATCTATCCATACGTCCACTCATTCTCCAATATCACAAACCACGAGGGGCTCCTCCGTCCTATCAGCATACCTGACGTCCTGCCGTCTTCTCTGCCTCCAGGCTCGGACTTCTCCCTCGTCGCAGGTGCGTACTACCGCTATACCGCAGATATCCGCTCGTTCATATTCACGGCTGACGCTGTCGATACGGGAAGGTGACTTCGAGGAGATCTATGGCGTGGAAGATGCCGACGAGGGGGAGCCACAAGCAGGGCAGTGGGATGCCGTTCTGACCTGTTTCTTCATCGACACGGTAAACTGCAGTCTTCGCTATGGTGAACGCCACTGATGTACGGTGGCTGTATAACAGGCGAAGAACATTGTGAACTACCTCCGTATAATCCACCGCATCCTCGCGCCGGGAGGCGTGTGGATCAATCTAGGTACGTCAGCACGGGTTATTCACGACGGATTGTATCGGAGACGAATCATAACGCCTCGTAGGTCCGCTACTCTGGCACTGGGAGAACAACACGTCGAACGACCCATCCATCGAGCTCACGCTGGAGGAGGTCAAGGCGCTGGCTCGCAACATTGGGTTTGAGATCTCCGTGAGTCAGTCCGCTTTCCTCCCAGCGTTCATGACTGAATCTTTCCCTTAGAACGAGCGGACGATCGACACCACGTACACCAACAATGCACAGAGCATGCTCGGTTATGTGTACCACGCGGCTTTCTGGACAGCGACGAAAAAGATATGACACGCAAATCG
The DNA here is from genome assembly GCA_022385765.1 of Trametes cingulata. Taxonomy (NCBI): domain Eukaryota; kingdom Fungi; phylum Basidiomycota; class Agaricomycetes; order Polyporales; family Polyporaceae; genus Trametes; species Trametes cingulata. The sequence goes on from MU277992.1 coordinate 327,494, forward strand.
TGGTATTAGACAGAAAGTTTAATCGAGTGTCCGTGATACATCTATGATCGACGTAGTAATGTACTCTGATCGTACAGATAATACTGCTGGTAACCCCTTCTTCTCGCCCAACCCCTTTGAGACTCGAGTCTATAAAATGCAGCAAGAATGACTAATGATCGATTGCGCAGAGTAGTCTAGCAGATGAGACGTAGATGACGATCGTCTAACAGACGCATAAATGGCATGTGAGAGAGAAAGATTATGACGACTTGGCTGCACGGCGAGCCGCGAGGCGGCTCTTGAGCGAACCGAACAGGCTGCCGCTGCGTACGCGAAACATGTAAGTAAATGAGTAGATGCAGAAGATCTGCGAGAAGACTGTCAGCAGTAGTCCTTCGGTGAGCTGAAAGGGAATACTCACATTGAAGCAAATGAACGCGACGAAGATACCGAGGTCTCTCCAGTGATTAGAGTAGAAGATGTTGAAGCTCGTGCCCAGGAAGCCGTCCGTAGAGCTGAAGGAGCAGTACTGGCAACCGCTCGTCGCGTCGGGGTTCGTGATGTAACCGCCTGCGAACGAGATGTAGTTACCCATGTACTGCGAGCACGTCTGGCCCGAAGGAGGCTGGATGGTGACAAGTTCGACAGGGGAGCACTCGATGGGCATTTTGCCGAGGGCTATGAGAGGGCTCTATGAGTATCGATTCGCCGTAAGACGGAGTCGTGCTACGTACCTTGACCCAAGAGCGCCTCAATGAGGTAGGTGTAGGGAGACACACGGTACATCCACTGCCACCACCCGAGTTGCCTGAAGGGCTGGAGGACACCATCGCTGGAAAAAAACAAGTCAGTCTCAATCCTCCCACGAACAACTCGCAGCAGACTTACAATGTGAGCACGAACGAGAATAGGAAACTGAAAAGGAGCGCGGCGATTTCGGCGTTGGGCGCCATGGAGGCGACGGCCTGGCCGATGGTGGTGTAGTAGAGCGGGAACCAGATCCCCATCATGAAGTAGGTGAAGCCCGCGCGCGAGGTCGGGAAGCCGACGGTCCAGTACCAGCACAGGAAGTACAGGGATGAGCCGAGGATGTTCCACGGGATCTCGATGAGGATCTGGGACGTCACGAGTGCGGTCCAGCTGTACATGCGGCTGTGTCGCTCGCGGACTTCGTAGACGTTGCGCATGTCGATGAACGCAACCTGCAGCTGATTGGAGAGCGGCACGCTGATGATCGTCGACATGAAGATCGCCTGTGGAGAGAAATGTGAGAGTCACGCCCGGGCGAAGGAGTTAGGGTACTATTTACGAAGAGGTGGTTCTGAGTACCCTGGATAGACGTCTTTGCCTGGAAGAAGGTGAAGCCGATGAGGAGGGCCGAAGCGATGTTCAAGGCGAGCTTCGCAACGAGGTAGGTCGGGTCGCGCCAGTGAGCCTGCGCATCACGAAGGAGCAGGGTGTAAAGCTGGTAGCCCCACGACGTCGGGAAGGTGTTGGTGAGCGTAGCCTGCACCGGCGGCCTCTTGCGACCCTCGGAGTTGATGCGCTCAAGCTCCTCGTAAGTCCTTGCGGCTTCGGGCGACTTCTTCCATGCGTCGTACCAGTCGATGTCCGTAGTGGCGGTAGCACCAGCACCAATGACATCAAGGATGTACTCCGCACTGCAACACCGTCAGTACTTCTCTCGCGCTAGATGATACGTGTACTCACGGGTTCTCATGGTCGTCGCATTTCCGTCCACCATTGCGCTCGAAGTAATCAATCAAGGTCGTAGCGCGAGGACCGATATCGCCGAAGTACACCGTCTGACCGCCCTTGCGCAACAGCAGCAGCCTGTCGAACACCTGGAACAGCTCCGCCGACGGCTGGTGGATCGTGCAGACGATCGCCTGGCCGCTGTCGGCGAGGTCGCGGAGGAAGCTCGTGATCGCCCACGCGCTCTGCGAGTCGAGGCCAGACGTGGGCTCGTCGAGGAAGATGAGGGACGGCTTGGCGACGAGCTCGACGGCGATGGTCGTGCGCTTGCGGTGCTCGACGCCGAGTGAGCCGACGATGGCGTCTGCGTATGCCTCGAGGCCGCACATCTTGAGAACCTTCTCGACGCTATTGCAGAGTGGTTAGCGGATGGAGGTCAGTGAAGCCCTGCGATGACGTACTAAGCCTTCTTCTCTTCAAGGGGCACGGATGCGGGTTGACGGAGGCATGCGGAGAAGAGCAGAGCCTCCCGAACGCTGGAGGTAGGCAAGTGGGTGTCCATCTGTTGGCAGTAGCCGCTGTAGATAGTGTTAGTGGGTTTTCGCCCCGGAGAAGCAAGCGTGCACGTACGTATGGGCCTGGAAGTCCGGAGGAAGCGGCTGGCCGTTCATGTACCGCTGGCCGGTAACAACGCCGCCGATAGTCCGCTCCGCCAACACGTTCAACAGCGTCGTCTTGCCCGCGCCCGACTCGCCCATCAGCGCGGTCAGCTTCCCAGGGGGCACATAGCCCGACACGTCGTCCAGCAGCTTGCGCTCCTTGCCGCCGCCGACGGGCACGACGTAGTTCAGATGCTCGAACGAGAAGACGTCCTTGACCTCGGGCGTCGCCTCCTTCATCTCCTTCAGGTCGACGCCGTCGCCGTGCTGCGTGTTCGTCGCGCTGCCGCCCTTCTCCTCGTCGCCGCGCACGTCCTTCTCGGCCGCGGTGACGACGTCGGACTTGGACCCGCGCTTGAAGAGCATGACGCTCGTCTCGCCCGCCAGGCTCGTGTTGTTCTCCGTGAGGATGAGCAGGATCGTGATGAAGCCCGCGCCGAACGCGCAGAGCACGCCGAAGTTCTACACGACCCAGAGGTGTCAGGGAAGCATACATATCAGTCGATAGAATGAGCACGTACCCGCCACAAGTGGCTGTAGCTATAGCCGTACGAGAGCGCGATGTACGAAGAGCCAGATACCGTGAGGGAGCCAGGGGTAGACCCGACGGTGGTGCACACCTGATTCGCGAGCGTGATGTTCTCGTACCCGGGGCCCTGCGGAACGAGCACGGAGCAGTCCGCATGGATGGTGTGGAACTCGTTGACCATCAGCGCTTCGAAGCCGTACCGCAGAGGCTGATGAACCAACGCATCAGCACCGTTACAGAGGGAAGTAGAGCGAAGAGACGTACGTTGATCCAAGTAATCCACTTCAGCGCGCCGATCATGTACGGCTGAGGGATACTGTAACCGGTGTAGAGAACCAAGACGAGGGTGGTGAGACCGGCGATGGCCTGAGCAGGGGCTGCGCTCTTGAACGTGGCCGCGAGTGAGCGGAACCACGCCTTCATCGTGATGGTCATCGTGAAAACGAACAGCAGGAAGACGCTGCGCCAGTTCCGTCAGCAGAAGCCACTGAAATCGAGAGTTGTGCAACTCACAAGAACTGCGCTGGCGTCTGCTCCAGACCGACCAGGAAGTAGATGAGGATGGCGAACACGACCATCGTAATGAACGTGATCGGCACATCCACGAGCGTCAGCGCGAGACCCTCCACGAACGGATGGTACATCGCAGCCCTCGACTGGCGGTGCACGATCGGCCGCTGCCCAAACAGCGCGGGGATCTCCGCCATCGTCGACAGCGCCGAGAACAGCAGGGAGAAGAACAGCACACCGCCCCTCGAGAAGAACGTGTCGGTATGGTTCTTCAGCCTCAAGAACACGGTGCCCATGATGATCGCCTGGAGGACGAACGAGGAGAGCTGGATGACCTGCGCGGCCACGCCGCCGCGGATGATCTGCACGCGGCGGCGCATGAGCGCGCGCGCCTGCATCGGGATGCTCACGATGTACGGGCTCTTCTTGCTCGCGTGCCGCGCGTGCTCCGCCTTCACGCTCTGCCGGTACGCGTCCGCGCGCTCGGGCTTGCCCACGAACTCCGCGCGGTACGCGTCCATGTCCTCGCGGTTCAGCCGCGCGAACTCGGACTGGCGGAAGTACGCCGCGAACTCGTCCGCCGTGCGCGGGACGCGGTGCTCGTACCCCTCGCGCACGATGCGCCCGTTCGGGTCGGTCACTAGCGGAGGGAATGGTCAGATACCGGCTCATTATTGACAGGGAAGAGAGGGGGCGCTTACCTGCGACGAGGAAGTCGGCCGTCGTTTGGCGGTTGGCGGGCTGGTACCCCATGTCGATGAAGTACTGGCGCGCCTTGTCCGCAGGGCCGAAGTACACTTGGCGGCCCTCGTAGATGACGCACACCTTGTCAAAGTGCTGGTAGAGCGACTCGCCCGCCTGGTAGATGGCCACGATCGTCGACTGGCGCGCGATGTCCGTCGCGATCCGGAGCGCCTGCACGAACTCGAGCGCGGTCGATGCACTGAACACACAGGCTTGTGAGCGACATGAACGCAGGGAAGCACGGAGCAGACCGCACGTACTCGAGACCACGCGTGGAGTTGTCCCACGACGTGAGGCAGCTGCGAGCAGCCAATGCCTCGCTGATCGACACGCGCTTCTTCTCGCCGCCCGACACACCGCGGATCGACGCGTCGCCCACAAGCGTATCCTTCACATGCCTCAAACCAAACACCGTCTCGAGCACCTCCACGACCTTCGAGACGTGTTCCTCCCTCGACATCCCGCCGACGCGCGTGTGCGGGGTGCGCGTCGTCGCCGCGAAGCGGAGCGTCTGGTCGACGGTGAGCGTGGGGAAGTGCACGTCGTCCTCGGGGCAGTATTGCACGTCCCCGCGGTAGTGCTTCTCGATCTGGTCGGGCGTGAGCGAGTCGTACCACACCTCGCCCTGGACGGAGTGGTACTCGTGGCGCTGGTTGGCGAGCGTCTTGAGCAGGGTACTGCAGCCCGAGCCGGGGCGCCCGAGGACGACTGGACGCGCGCGGGGCGAAGCGCTAGGTCAGTATATGCGCTCAAGAACAATCACGAGGGGGACGTACGAAGCATCTCTCCTGGGCGCACGACGCCGTCAAACCCGACGAGGATGTCGCGCGTCGCGGGGTGCATCGCTGCTTGGATATTGCGGATGGTGTTGAGGGGATTGAGGACGGAGCCGAGGGTGGGCTGGTAGGACGCGGCGGCGCCGACGCCGACGACGCGGAGGTCCTGGAAGACGACGCCGAGCTCTCTGCGCTTGATGTCGGACTCGTCGAGCCTGTGACAGATTAGGAGTGTCAGTTACCGCATCGGGCGCGCTGGAGCGGAAGAAGGGGGCGCGCTGGAGCGGAAGAAGGAGGCGCACTTCTTGATGACGTTCCGGAGGGCCTTCTCGAAGTCGAAGGGGCCGTCGAGGGGCCCTGTGAGGGTGAGGTCGGACTCTTGGGAGCGCGAGTGTGCGCTGCGCGGCTTGTCGGCATGGCCGTGGCCGTGGCGCGAGATGGAGTGCGGGAGCTCCGCGTGCGACTGCGACTGCGACTGCATCGACATCGTCCGCCGGAGCTGCTCGACGCCCTGCGGGTCAAAGTGCCCGATGTCCACATGCGACGCGGACGACGTCGTGCGGTGCAGCGGCGAGCCGTACGTCGCCTCGCCGATCGAGGGCGAGCGCGGCGGCTGCTGCTCGGGCGTCGACTGGCTCGAGTTGGAGGAAGAATGCGCTGCGTTGTGCACGGCCGCGTTTCCGTACGCGGCGGCGATCTGGGTGGCGGAGGGCAGCTCGGGGACGCGGTCCTGGCCCTCAAGGGACTCTAGCTGGGCGGGGTCCGCCATGCTCGGAGAGGGAGGGGGCGGCGGGCAGGGAAGGGGAGGGCGGATTAGAAAGGGAGTAAGTAGAGCGAGCGAAACGCGAACGGAGGCTGGCTGCGAGCGAGACGGAGGGTATATATGTCTGCGGAACGGGAGTGGGCTGGGCAGCCGCCGGGCGCGGGCGTCGGGAGACGTCGAGGCACTCGGTTCGCAGAGCAGGGGCGGATAACACATCCGGCGACATAAGCAGATCTGCGCGCGGGATGATTAGATTGGGCCGACGCATATTATTTTCTGGGCCGGGCGGCGGAAGGAGGGGCAGACTCCAGCGACAGGCTTTCGTTGGCGTTCGATCCACTCACCGCAGCGGCTGAGCTGACCGACTCGCACTCCGTCCTGGCCTCTTACGCCATCCGCGCTCGTCAATGTCGCCTGATCCCATGTGATACCGGGCCCCCTGGCCCGCTTACGCGCACTGCTGACCGCGGCCCCCAACCACTCCTCCACAACCGCCCCGCAGCCTTCCCCGCACGCCCGCACGCATCGCGACATTCGAGAGGGCGCCGGATATGCAAACGTTGCTAGCAGCTGTCCGAAGAACACGAATCTGGCCGGAAGCACGGGAGATTGGCAGAACATTCGCAGGCAGGGTCAGCTGCCACCGCTCCTATTGGCCAGATTGCCTCTGCAGATGATCTCCGAGAAAGTCGGCCTAAGGCCTCGTCGCGTCAGCAGCATGACTGTGCGTATATCCGGTCCACTCAATCTGCGATTTGCTCCTTGCAGACCTTTTCCTCAGGGCAACCGAGCAACTCCTTTGGTCCTTTGGCGACCAAAGGACGTCTGTTGACCCAGCACTCCTCCATGTACGTACCAACGAGGCGCCGTGTCATTTCCTCGTCAGCATTTCGATAAATCGCTGTGTTCGTTACTCACCGACGCGAGGACATCGTCCCGCCGGCATCGCTGCCATCCCAAAGCACCCGATAAGAACCGTCGACGCGTACGCCTCCAACCTGCGCAGTCCTCCTCCTTACTCACACTAAGGGCTTAGCGGTGCCTCGCGTCCGGCGCGCAGTGACGCGTCTCCTCCGCCTCGCACCGCGCACTGGACTCTGGAGAATGCAAGAACGAGTGCGAAAGCGTCTTGGCGGCGGGCCTGGACGGTCGTCGCTGTCAGAATCAGATCCAAACGTCGTGATCGAGATCGCAGGGAGATGGATCGGAGGGCTTGCCGTCAGCCGGGGGGACACACAATCCCATCGCCAGATTCGGCACAGCTCCCTCCGAGTCCGTCAAGTCTGAGTGCATCCGAGACTGAGGTGGTTGATGATAAAACCCCGAGCTCGGACTTACCGCGCTACACGCAGTCCCCGGCTGTCGAGGGGCACGCAAGTCAGAAAGGGACTGCCGTCGCTCATCGATATCGACTTTGTACAGGATACCGTGTCCGGAATGGCGTTCGCAATCAACGAAATCACAACGGAAACTTCACCGAAAGCGCTCAACCTGAGCAGGCTGCTCCCGGAGCGCCCAGAGCCGTTTCGTGCGCTGACCACGACCACCACTCACCTCGCCGCGATACACGCTCCTCCCGGCCCTCCGGCCCCAGCCTCCCTCAAGATATCGCGAATCGGCAGCTGCGAGCATCAGTGATAGCTAGGCTCACGGTATCATGCAGGAACTGTCATACACCGCGGTGCCGCGCATCCGGCGGGTGCGAATGCCACTGCCTGCGGTCATTCGCGGTTCATCAGCGCTCAGCGCGCACGTCGACGCGAAACTGGCCGCACCGGTCTGGAGGGATGTGAGTGTTGCTGCGCCAGCTCTTGAGGCTGATACAGAGTTTCACTGATCTCATCGGATAGTCACAGCCATTCCCTTGACTATCCGTGACGCGGCCAGCTAGGGCTGACTCGGGCCAGCGTCGACTGTCGTGATAGTCCACTGGCAGGCTGGAGGCGACATATTGACTAGGTGTTTAGGTTTCTGGCGAAGCGAACGTGACGCGCTGGCATGCAGCCAGGTATCGTCGTACGTAAACCTTCGAAGCCGCCAGGAACCGTACGCAGTCCACGCTCGAACAGCCATGACAGCGGCTCCGTACGCCCCGCGCTACGCCGCCTAACAGAACAGACCGGCGACTCCTGCAAATTCGCACCGCCTCGCCCTGGACCCATCTCGAAATTCGCTACAAGAATGGTACGACTCCGAGTGCCTTTGTGCTAACCGCTGGGAATCAGGCGCGCGCTCGCTGGGTTCGTGAATGAGGTGGACGTGCTGCCGGAGACGGAGACGAGGCGCGGATGATGCTTCGAGTTCGGCGCCAGGAGAGGTGTATGGTAGACGACAGCTGCTGCCGGGCGTGCTGGTGAATCGAAGACGTCCGTGCTATGCATTCGGCCGCACGAGCAACCAGGTTTCCGAGTCCAGTACCACGGCCGTCCAGTACCACGGCCGGGGCGAAGCAGGTCACGAAGAGGTTGACGCTCACGGCGTCGTATTCGTCCCGCGTACCACTGTTGCTCGGCGTCCGATAACGACCCTTGCAGGCGCGTGTTGACGCCCGGCATGACTTTCATGGAGACTCGTACTCTGGTGAGCGTCTGAGTATACCTCAGCAGTCCTTCCATGTACTGAACGCATTTGATTCCGAAGTCTCTTCGACAGAATCACGAGCAACGCAACCTCCTGCATGCCGTATGTAGCTGGGCTCCTTCCAAAGGAACTGCTACGTCACGAAGGTGAGCATTCTCGGAGCCACGCTCCTACGGGTCCTTGCGTATCGTACTCATCCCCCAACCTCTTCGGTTATACAGAGTAAATGATCGGGAACGGTGCGGAAGAAGCCGACGTACTGGACGCACATGAATTCTGGAGTCTCTTCGACAGAATCACGAGCGAACGTAACCTCCCGCAAGCCGTATGCAGCTGGGTTGCTGCTACGTAGCCAATGTGAGCATCCTCGCGGCCGAAGTCTCGCACGGCCGCGAGCCTGCTGCTCTCGGACACCTACGGATACCCTGTGAGCAGCTCTCCCGAGTATCAATTCCGCGATTGAATCGTCGCAACGATGCATGCCCCGCTCGTCAGCGAGTTCACTCGTCGCTGCCAGTAGCTCGTTGCGTGTGAAGATACCGCTCGGGCCTCGGGACGAGGCGCTCCGCGGACCGACCTTGGACGCGGTCGCACTCGTCCGAGTTGACGAGAGCGATGGCGTTGAATGCTTGGGCTGTCCGGATGTACGGCGCCGGCGCATCGGCCGGGTCGTCATCATGGACCGACCGACCACCGTGGCATGCATGTCCACTGCGACTTGGATCAGCGATATGCTGGTGCTCGTTCACGCTTTGAGTACAGTACAAGGTTCGGGTACGGTCTCTTGCGGCAAGCTGTGCACAGAGAGAAGTGAACTGCTCTACGAGGATCCCATGCCAGTACTCAGGGGAGAAGCGAAAGCCAACTACATCACTCTGCACGGGGAGAAACAATACCAGCAATACAACGACAATGATGGTACCATCCACGGTGGATGCCCTCCAAAGTGTTCCCGGGACGAGCTTGAGAAGCGCTCAAAGACGGCCACATTCTACCACCGATGGGAATACGACGCAGAGTCTATCTTCTGGACTATGTACTCCGTCCTCCTCCGTGTCCTTCCCAAAGGGTATCAGGAGGACCCCGCCCGGAAGAGGCTGATGGAGACAGCATGGGCAGTCCTTCGCGATCATACCATTCCCGTCGATCGTGCTAGCGGCGACAACAGGATTCAGGCCCTGGAGGGATTGCAGGAGGACTTCATAGGTGCCTTTCCTGACGTTATGGGCCCTGTCGCGGATCTCCTCTATGACATTCGCAAACACGTCGTTCCAGCGTATCCTCTCATGGATCCCCCACCACCCCATGACGACCATCTACATGAAGCGATGCAACGCCTCATTCTGCAATACTTGTTCGACCACCGCGACGATCCCATTCCCCTTACTCCAGGTCCCCTCAGGGCGGTAGAGGACGACAAGCCCCGTGTCATTAACCTGGGGACGCCAGGAACGACCACGCAGGAAGAGACTGGGAGTCACGGCGAGGAACGACGCCGGGAAGCCGAGCCGGACTCCAGGTTCGTCGTTCGGCGATCCACGCGGCTCAGCCGACGGATTGTCGATCAGCCCGAGGTCATCAAGAACGGCACTTTCAACACAGCGGCGACGTAGGCCTTGACGCGGACGGTGCACTCCGCACGTTGCGCATGCCTGCCACCGGGGACCGAGCTGCCTGGCGCTGCTGTTACCTACTTGCTCGATGGTCCTCCTTGCGCGCGAGCCTTCTTACCAGTCTCCCAGGACCCCGACCCCCGGTTTGCTCCCTGTCCCATCGACCCGTCCGTCTTTTCAGTATGCTACTGATCTGTATATTGCCGTGCCTCGCTCTCTCGTTTACGCTCATCGATCCATCGCTCTGTTCCTATTTCGACATATACCCATTGTACCACATACCATCTACGATCGTATCATAATACCCGCGTTCTATGCACCCCATATGAGGAGGCTGGTTCTACATCTTTTCGCGGGCTCGCAGCCACTATGCGCAGCTCAGGCTGATACCAGTATACCATAGCATTTACAGCTTGAGAATCCACAACGGACGGGCATGGACATAGGCCGATCTCAACCTGGCGGAGTCGGCGATGGTAGGAGATTTAGATTGAGATTGACGTCCGTCCGAGCCGCGGCGCGAACATGCTCTACTATAGGTAATACGGGTAGCAAAGTACAGGTGAGGTGTTGATGGTGAGGCCGACGGCCGCGATGGTGACTGGGGATTATACGAGGGAGAGAATGCCAGATACGTCGACGAAGGTCCGAGATGTCCGTACTGCGATGGATCCTAGAACGATAGTGAAGTGGAGAAAATGTACGAAGACGTGGCAGGGCGTAAATAGCAGCGTCTATCCGTGACCATGCGAACAATGAGCGGCATCCACGAACGACAGAATGTGCATGAACATGCGAGACTCGATCATCCTGCTCGCGCAAGGAGGACGCGGTCGATGGCGTCGTTAATGACCCGCTTCCGCGCCGAGAGGTCCATGCCAAACTGCTCCTCGAGTCGTCGGCGGATCTCCCTTTTCGTGACCGTTGTCAGATCAGCGTTGCGCAGGTGCTCTTCCACAGCGCGCTCGATCTCGGCATCAGTGGGCCCACCTACGAAGTCTTGGTCCTCTGGACTTCGCGTCGCTGGAATCTGGACGTCAAGGTAGTTGCTCGCCGGACGCGAAGGGGTTGGCTGGTGCAGGACGCCCGGCATCATGACGTGGGACAGCGGAGTGTTGCGACCTGACTGGTATCCTGGAGGAGGGTACATCATCTGCGCTTGCGAAGGCGCCGGTGAGTACGCGCGCGACATCGCAGGCTCGTAGAAGGTCTCGCGGCCGTAGATGGATGCCGTGGCGGACTCGGCATAGCCATCGTTGCGCATCTTGGTTGGCGGTACCCACGAGCCGATGCTGTGGTTGGATTCCTTATCCCAAAGCTCGTTTTCCTGCAGAATCAAGGTAATCAGTCCGTGTTCTCGGTTCTCGAGCCATCGGCTTACGTAGTCGTTCCAAGACTTGAGTGGAATAGACCGAGGATCGAACTTGCCCTCATCCTAGCAGATGGGTCAGCTTGACGCGCACAAGTACAAGTAGGAGAATCACTAACATGGACGACGATCTTCTTGCCAGCTTCTCCCAAGACGATACGCGTCTGACCCCAGGAGAAGTCGTCCATCCTCCAGAAGGAGTAGAGCGGCAGGAAGAAAGAGAAGACGGGGATAGCCAGGATATAGAAGATCATCCAGCCGACCATGTCCCACTTTCTCCTAAGAACGAATACCAGCGCCTGCAGACCATAGACGGCCGCGATCAGGATGATGGACAGGATCGGAATGTTGGCGTGCACGCCTGCCGCGAGGTAGACGAGGTAGACGATCTGCAGGGAGTCAGGATCGCTTCAACGACGAGGAAGGGCATACGTACATAAGCCACAGTGACCGGTTGGATGATGGTGGACAAGAGGTCGATCATGACGACGAAGCGCATGGAGAAGCAGCAGAACCCGCAAAGCTGATCCAGGAACAGAAGCTCGCCCAGGTTGTGCACAGTCGAGTTGATCCAACGCCGACGCTGAGAGAGCAGAACCTTCCAGTCGTCGGGCGCGACAGTGTACGCGTGGGCATCCCGGACGAACTGCGTCTTGTAGTTCGAGAAGTGCTTGAGGAGAAGCGTGGTCAAGTAACGATCTTCTCCGAGATGCAGCAGGTTCTTCATGTGGAGGGTATCGACGCGATTCTCGGAGTAGTCCTGGATGACCTGGTTGCTGATCAACAGGGGCTTGTGGGTATCCGGGGTGCGCAGCCGGTAGAGCGTGAAACAACCGGGCAAACAGGTGACGGAACCGAACAGACTCTCGAACGCCTTCGCCATGTGGTGGGAGATGAAGTACTCGTAGACCTGCATCATGGTGATAATCGACTGCTTGGCATTCGCCAGCTCAGTCTCACCGCAGACGCCTAGCAGCTTCTTGTCGTGAATCATGCTATGCGATGGCCATAAGTTTCGAAGCAACGGAGATAAAGAGGTGTCGCGATGCTTACGCAGAGATAAGCCGATTCAAGGAGAGCGGAGCGACCGTGGTATCCGCATCGACCATGAAGACGTACTCGTAGAACGTCGGATTCACGCCGATGACGTTCTTGATCTGGTGGTAGATCTCCAGCTCGAGCGGGTTCATCGGAGCGTTGTAGTGGACCTGCGAGTATCATGTAAACAAGTGCTCGAGGGTGAGCAGTGATGCCGCGTACCTTGTTCAAGAAGTGCATGATGACCATCTGCGAGTCACGCTTACCACGGTTACCAGGGCGCGATTTCTCGCCGGGCTTGCCGCACTTGACCACGACGATGTACGGCACGACGTGACCCGCCGTCTCGTACAAACCGGAGAAGACCTTGCCCATATTGTGCTGCTTCGCACCCTCACCGAGCGAGAGGAAGCTGAGCGGCTCCGCGTCGACGTTGGGGTTTGCGCCGAGGACATCGAGGACGATACGGGGAGTGGGCTGATCGTTACCGGAACCAACGACCATACCGTCACAGATGATGAACAGCAGCTTGCGCTTGTCATCGTACTTCATCTGCGCGAGCGAGTCGATCGTCCTCTTGAGCGAAGCGTAGCCTTCCGTGTAACACGGGACCTGGCAGATGACGAACTTGTCGTGGTCCTCAGGAGCACGAGGGGCGCTGAAGTTAAGCGACGCGATGAACTTGAACCCGATGACGCTGACCATCATGATCGACAGTGCGAGCAGGATGTAGGTGGCGAAGAGGCACTGAGGTGAGTTACGCGTGTCGAGCTTGCCGATCATGAACAGGTTGCGCATGCAGACCCGCTGCCTGTCCAAGACGTCCGATCCGATATCCAAGCCGTCGATCTGCTTCGTCACGTCCGAACCACCGCTGTGCCGGAAGACATCCAGGATAGACTGGTGCATGAACTGCACGTCGATGTTTCCGGGCGCCACAGCGTTGTTGGGAAGCGTGGCGACGGAAGGTCCGCTCGTGAGGTAGTTGGTGAAGTCGTAGACGAAACCCCTGTAGACACCGACTGAGCTGCCGGAGGACGCCATGGACTTCAGCTGCTTAGAGCTGTAGGCAACGTAGCCGACACGAGCCATCCAGCGCATTCGCGTCATGGACTCGAAGTACCAGTCGGGGCGCGGGTCTGTCGTCCAGGAGCGGAAGTCGTGGTACTGCGCGTTGACGTCCGTGTTGTTGCTAGAGCTGAGCACGACGTACGGGTTGACAGAGCCGGTGATACCGTTGCAGAGCGCGCTGACCTGTAAGGCTCATCAGCGACCAGTGAGGTGCTTGTAGCCCCCGTGACACTTACCTGGACAGGGAAGAGGTTGTCCGAAGACGTGCCACCATACTTCAGGATCGACTTCGAGGGCACCACAGTGATCGTACGGACGTGGTCCGCCGCAATCCGCGTCAAATCGAAGACCTCGCCACGGATGGACGTGTACACGTTGTTCGGGTTGTTCTCGAACGAGTGCTCGGCGAGCTCCTGGCTGTTGAAGATGTGTTCCGTGGGACAGATGAGCGGCGAGATGATGGCGATGACGAACACCGCGCAGGCGCAGATGAACCAAATGATCATGTTGATCGCGAGCTTCTCCCGCCACGCCTGGCGGACGTCGTCGCGCTTCATGCGACCGATATGCCGCAGGGCCCAGTTCGGTGCCCAGAAAGTGAGCATCCAGCAAAGGAACACCCATCTCCGGCGCGCTGAAGATTCCTTGATGACCTCGGTCGTCTCGCCCTCCTGGATCTCACCAGCGAGAGCCTCCTTGTCGAGGAGACCCTTTCCGTCGGCGTTCTGGAACATATTGCGCGAGGGCGCGTACGACTCCGTGCCAAAGTTCGATACAGAGCCATCGTCGCGCTGGCTGGTGTACGCGCTGCGCCCGTCATAGTCGTCGCTGCGGAAGGACTTCCGCTCGTCGTAGTCGTCGTACATGTCCGCGCGCTGGAAAGGCGAGGCATGCGAAACCAGAGGGAGCGCCTGACTCGACGTCGCGAAGGGATCGCCGAAGTCGCCGGCGTAGGGAGACTCACCACCAGGGACCTGGTAGGGAGCGTACGGGTCGCCCAAGCCACGAGGATCGAGGCCGGCTTCCGCCTCCGCGTCGCGCAGGCGGTTCCGCTTCTGCTCCTCCGTGTCCTTTGAACGCAGGTCATCTTCTAGTCGGTGGAACGCAGCTTGCGAGAGGAAGACCTGAAACAGACATGAGCTGTTGATCTGTCAATGCTTCAGGAAAGGGACCCACCATGGACATCCCCAGCACAATATCACGCTCCTGGAGGCCCAGAGCCGTCCTCGCCTGCTCCACCTGTGTGCGCGAATCGCCCTCCGTCACGCCCACGCTCTGCAGCAGCGACTGGTACCGCTGCGCGAACTCGTCGGGGGTCATCATCGCCTCGAACACGTTCACGCATCTGCGCGCGATCTCCGACAGGCCGACGCTGCGCACCTGCGCCTTCACCCAGCGGCCCTCCATCTGGTTCGGGAGCTGCGAGTCGTTGGGGTTCACGCAGAACACGTACCACGACTGCGTGTCCTCGAGCGTCTCGAACAGCACGTCCAGCGCCTGCCGGAACTCGCCCGCGACGCACGGCGCGCCGCCGCTCGACGGCCCCTCGTCCTCCTCGCGATCCTTCTCCTCGACCTCGCCCTCCTTGAGCGTGGGCATCCGCTTGATCGTGTTCTTGCGGCGGGTCGACGGGGCGCGCATGGGCTTGACGGGCTGCTGCGCCGAGACGATCGTGTCCTCATTGCGCGGGTGCGCCTGGGTCGCGATCGCCTTCGCGGAAAAGAGACCACGGACGAACGGGTTCATGGACCCAGAGCCATCCGCAGCAGGAGCGTCGCTCGTGCCTGCGCTGGTACCGCGAAGGAGAGAGACGAAGTCGGGGTTGATGGCGTCCAGGTTCTTCTCGAGGAACCCGTTGGCGGAGTAGGTCACGGGGCCGCTATAGTGGTTGACGGTGAACGTCGGGAAGCCCTGGCGGTCCATGCCGCCCGCCTTGAACGACGAGTGGTTGCCCCACCGCTTAACGAATGCCTCGACCATCGTATGGTCGGTCTTGCGAGGCATCCGCCGCGCCTGGTCGTCCATGATGTGGATGAGGCCGCCCGGGCGGTGCTGGAGGAGACGCAGGCACTCGGAGTTGTCGAAGTAGGGGATGTGCGGGACAAAGCGCGAGATGCCCTCGTTGTTGTACTCCTGGACGTGAGCCTCGAAGAGCCGCTTCTGTATGAAGTTGAGCAGGCGCTCGTTCGCGAAGTTCACGCAGAACTGGTCGAGCGAGTTCGGCCGGCTTGTCATGTTCTGCGGGCCGGGGAGGTCGAAGAGGCCGATGAACGTCGCAAAGTCGTCGCGGCAGAGGCGCTGGTTGATGTGCTCGTTGAGCCACGCAAACAGCAGGGAGTAGAGCGTCTTCGCGAGCTCGTCCCTGTTGTCGGAGGCACCATCTGGGTCGAGGAAGACCGTGCAGAGCTCCTTCTTCACCAGCTTCGTCTTGTACGACAGCGCAGCCTCGAGTGCGGCGGACTGGACGCCCAGGAACTCGGAGACGATTTCAAGGACGTCGAGGTTCCGGACCACGGCCGCGTCCTCATTCCGATGGCGGTCGATCGTGAACTCGAGGTTGCCGAGGTGGAGGATGGCGGCGATGAGCTGACACGTCTGCGCAACGTGCCTCTTCGAGAATCCGACGTTCTTGAGGGCGACCTTGAGCTGGTCGAAGCGGACCGCGTCGTCGTTCGAGTTGTTGGGTCCCCGTCCGGTCGGGACTCTAGCGCCGAGGTACCTGTACTGTGTCTTCTCGGACAGATGCATGTGTTGCCGCTCCTCCGGTGATGCACCAGCGACGAGGTAGTAGAAGATGTGAAAATTGCGCTCGCCCGACGGTGCGCCGGCGACCCGACTCCTCTCGAGGTAGTAGTCCAGCGTCTTGACACCGCAGATGCGGCCGCGCTCCGTGAACTGCAGCTCCGTGTACTTGCCGAAGTGCGAGGCATTGGGGTTGAAGAGCGTGCGAGAGTTGCCGAACGTCTCAAGCACGAACTCCGCCGCGGGGACCTGGTGGCCGAGCTTCGAGCCCTTCTTGCCAGGCTGGCTGACGCTGAGCTCAAGGAGTGTCTTGATCGCGAGTCGGCGGTTCTCTGACTTTCCGCTTCCGGTCTCGCCGCTGCAAGCATGATGAGTAAGCTCTCAGGACGAACGACATGGGTAGAGATGGCGATGGGCAGTGGGCGTTTTGGGCATGGGCGTGTGGGACTGTGGCCCAAAATAAGGGCGGCGGCGGGGAAATATCGCTCCCGATTTGGAACGGCGACCAGCTCACCAGCCCCAGTCGCCCACACGATGGGAGCTGCCTCCAGGCGATCATCGTCAACATCCAGCACAACCGTTGACTAGCCCAAACATATCCCTCTGGCGTCTGATCGACGTGTCCCAATGCAGCCCCTACACCCCCAGCGCCCAAACACACCTCTGCCGCAAACCGAAGGAAACGTGAGAAAGAGGACGTACGTGAAGAGAATGGACTGATCCTGCGCTGTCCTCCGCATGTGGTAGTACGCATTATTCGCCAGCTGGAAGATATGCGGCGGGAGGCGGGCCTTGTCGGGCGAAGTGTCGCGGTACTCGGCGGCGTACTTGTGCAAGACGGCGTCCGAGTTGCTCGGGACGTACTTGTGCGGGTTCACCGCGACGAGGGCGGACGTGCCCACGGCGGTGTAAATGTTGTCGTTCATGAACCGCTCGCGGATGCACGACACGATGATGTCCTCCGAGACGGGCGAGAGCGTCGCGAGGTCCGTCACGGCCTCGAGCTGCTGGGGCATCGTCGACTGCCGATTCATGCTGGGCGTGGTGGTGGTGGTGTGCTGCAGCACCGAGCTGCTCCCCGGGCTGCGTCAAGGGGCTGTCTGGATGGAAGAAGGAGAGAAAAGGAGGGAGAGGAAGGGCGAGCGTCGCGGCGCCGTTGGTATGGCAGTGTGCAAGCAGTGTGAGAGCGACGCCAGCCCGTCTGCCACCACCTCGGGTCGGGGCTCGAATCTGACGCTGCGGCGGCAGGCACAGTTTGCACTCAGCTGCCTGACCACAGCCCAAAACCCAAACTCCGACAGCACCCCGCCCAGACTCCGCCAGTGTTTGCGAAGCGACGGGTCACGGTGGGGAGAAGTTTCTCTCACTCCCAACTCCGAGGCATGCACGGTTTCATCTCGTCCATTCCGCTCAGGCAATCTCATGCTGTAAGACACCGCGGTCGGTCTCGTGCGCCCTCACGATCCTCAGAGGACGCTCTCGCGCTGGTGAACACATCTTTGACGCAGCCTGATGAACAGCTCTGCTTGTTCTGTAACCAACGCCCGCTGATACACCCAGCCTCTGGGACGCGCCGAAGTGCTCCTGTGTCATGCGCCGGATGATGCGCAGCTCCGACTGAGCTTTCGGCTCGCTGAAGCGGCGTGCATGTCGTGTGAGCGGTCGAGGGAGTGTAATATCGGGATGGCCTTCCCTGGTGAGTCCGACATCCAGAACGTTCGGCTTCATGTGGCCGTGAGCATACATACAGTACTAAATACTTACCGGTGTGTACAAAGAAACACTCATGGATGAAACAATCCGGAGGCACTCCAGGGATTACGCTACGATGTCAGAGCGTGATCGATTTGATTTCAGTGTGCAGTGGTTAACCTAGCTTGTATGCCAGGTCGCGGTCACTACTGCTGTTTGGTGCTTCAAAACCTCGGCCCGCCAGCTGGAAATCCCGCACCTAAAGGGAGTCGTGTCTACCATCTCAGCGATCCCTCCCCTTCTGGAGAGGCCTTGAGTGCTGCTGTTAGCAGCCGGGGGCACTTTCGAGTGTCAGCCGCGAGTAGTCGCCATGTCTTTCGACCGCGCTGGAACTGGCCGCTTCAAAATGGCAGCTACATGTCAGTGACTGGTCGGGGAGGTTTGTATCGACTTACTGTAAAGTACGCGCAGGTCGTAAGGCATCACGATTTTGAACGATGTATGTCTAGGTCTATACGCTTCGCTTCATGTTCGTCTTACTTTTTCTTCCTCTTCGGTAGACGTGCATAGATCACAGTCGCGACTCTGCCAACGCGCGTACGGTGTCTCTACAGAGAGCCGCTTGCTCACCTGTATACCACGGCAAGTCATCCTACTGTGCTCTCAAGCAGCAACGCGCTGCACCGCGCCGGTCCGGTGAATCAAAAAGTATACCTCTGCACCCGCTCGGCGAGCGCGGGGCGACGACGGCACGCGACCAAGCTTCTTCCAGCGAGACATATTCGCGGCCGCCCGTCGACGCACGTTCGCCCATCCATCTCGTCCTCCCACTATGTCCCACAGTTCCGTGCCTGATACCGACAGAACCTCGATCTCCAGAAGCGAATCGACAGCAGGACTTACGTGTAATGGCTCTCCGCCGCCGCCACCCCGCTCCAGAGTCATTTGCGCGAACCCAGCAGTGTGGGCCCTGGCCAGGGAGGCGTCTCCGCATCCTAAATGGACGCATGCTCCATGTGCAAAGATACGAAGAGTCCGGAGTGCGCGTTCGAACGCCCCGAGCTCTTCTCCTCCCCCCGCACAGGAGCAGCTCGCTTGAAGGATGTCTACCTCGGGAACGAGCTCGCCCGAGCCCAAGTCAGAGGGCCACGTCGGCGCACAACACGACTTCCCGACGCACGGCACGCTCCTCCACGGACAGGACCAGGACGCCTCACCGCGTACCACCGCCAAGCGTCCTCGCACCCTTCTCATCGCAGGGCTCGCCGGCGCCGGAGTGATCATACTCGCTCTCGCGCTCGGCCTCGGACTGGGGCTTGGGCTGCGGCACAAGTCCTCGTCCAACGCCGCTGCGAGCGCGTCTGCTACCTCAAGCGGGAACAGCGATGTACCGAGCGGGCTCGCGACGGCGAGCACCCCGGACCCGAGCGCGGCGTTTTTTTCCATGGACATCGCGAACGCGGCGCCGACGACGCGGACGTACGACTTCGTCGTGGAGGAGCGCAAGGGCTCCCCGGACGGTGTCGAGAAGCACATGCTAGTCGTCAACGGTGGGTCGCGTTGCCTCTGGTAATGTATGTTGCGCTCATGCTGTGCTGCGCTGGTCAGGTCAGTTCCCCGGACCTACGATCGAGGCGAACGCGGGCGACCGCATCGTCGTGAATGTCACGAATAAAATGCCGAACGCGACGTGAGTGGCTGTGCCCCCTCGGTGTACTATGCGCTTGCTAACGCGTCTCTCCAGCGCGATCCACTGGCACGGACTGTATCAGTAAGTTCCGCATAGGTAGTGCCCTGTACGATCATTAGGTCTGACGAAGACGACAGACGCGGCACGAACTTCTACGACGGCACAGCGGCCATCACCCAGGTCAGTCCTACCTCAATCCTCCCCACGGTCACGCCGGCCGCACCTATCTGACATCTGACGTTCTCCCGTTCAGTGCGGGATCCCTCCCGGGGAGTCCATGGTCTACAACTTCACAGTACGCCCCCTCTCCACCCCGCTCACCGCTCCCCGAACCCTTTGCTGAACACAGAACAGTTCGACGGGTACGTCGGCACGACGTGGTGGCACGCGCGTGAGTCGCCCTTTTCCTCGCCCTTCCCAAAATACATACGTCATGCTGCACACATCATTGTGACCATCATCTTCGCGCCCCTGAGCTAGAGGAAGGACTTAATACCGACCGTTCTCTTCTCGCAGATGCCGGAACGCAGTACACGGACGGGATCACCGGAGCCTGTGAGCGCGCCCTCCCGTTGCAGTAATCCCCGCCTTTGCTCACTAGGAACCGCACACATGTACACATACGCACACGCTGATGCGCACACAACCTCGCACGCAAACTCGACGCTAATCAAAATGAAACTGGTGGTAACGAACGCGCGACAATGGGCGGACAGTGATCGTGCACGCGCAGAACGAGTCCGTGCCCGCGTACGACGGCGACCTCGCGATCCAGATGGCGGACCTGTACCACGGGTTCTCCCCCGAGCTCTTGAACCTCTACTTCACCGTGCGTCCCCTCCCCCCATGCCTATACCCATACTAACGCCCCCTCCCCTCGCACAGCCCGGCGGCCTCGAAGGCACGCCCGGCAACGAGCCCGTGCCCGACGGCGGCACCCTCAACGGCATCGGGCAATACGGCTCCTCGCCCCCCTCCAACTCCACGTTCTTCGCCGCCACGCTCGAGCCGGACAAGACGTACCGCCTGCGCCTGATCAACACCGGCTCGTTCGTCGCGATGCGCTTCTCGGTGGACGGGCACACGCTGACGGTCGTCGAGGCGGACGGGACGGCGGTGCAGCCCGTGGAGGTCGCCGCGGTGAGCGTGGCGGTGGCGCAGCGGTATAGCGTGCTGTTGAGGACGAATGGGACGGGTGGGGCGTACTGGATTAGGGCGGGGTTGGACCAGGATGCGTTCACTGTGAGTTCCTCTTTCCTCCTTTCCTCCTTTCCGTGCCGTCTTTCGGTGGCGGGAGGAATGTGGATACTGACGAAGGGGCGTAGTACGACAATCCAGGCGTCCAAAGTGAAGTCCGCGGAATCCTGCGCTACGGCGTCGACGAGAGCACCATGCCGGACGTCTCGCTCCTGGACAACCCGCCCAGCCTGCCGGACGGCGCGCCCGGGGACCTCGACACGGACGACCTCGTGCCCGTCGGGGGCGGGCCTGCGCCCGACGCGACCATGTAAGTATTCGCTCGGGGAATACATCGAAAGAGGGTTAGGCAGGAAGGAAGGAAGCTGCGGGCTGACGAGGACGCACACAGGAGCGTGTACTTCACGATCTCGATGCAGTACGCGGGCGGGGCGAACTACCTCTCGCAGTTCTTGTCGTTCATCAACAGCACCGTACGTCTGGCTTCTCGTCTTGCACATGCGTGTGCTCTACTGACAGTGTCCTTGGCACACACAGTCCTGGGAGCCGCTCCAGGGTACGTCGAGCCTCTTCGCGCACCTCGGGAACAGCACCGCGGACGGCTCCGCGACGCTCGCGGACTCGCAGCTCGTCACGACGATCAACGAGCGGCACGTCGTCGACTTCATCATCGATAATTTGGACGACGGAGACCATCCATTCCATTTTCACGGGCATAAGGTGCGTACTGTCTTCCTCCCTCTCCTTCTTCCTCTCTGTCTCTCTCCGCCCCTTTTTTCTGCTGCACCCGAGTGCAGGAACGCTGGCTGACACCGGTGTCTTTGCGTGCGTGCGCGTGCAGTTCTGGGTCGTCGGCAGCGGCGCGGGGCGGTTCCAGCACCAGGCTCTGGAGAACAAAGCTCCGATGCTGTGAGTCCCTTCACTCCTTCTGTTCACCCGCTGTCGCGATCGGATTAACTGAACTCACCCCTTGCCTCCCCACATGATATTTTCGGCCGCCTCAACCTCGACTTCAAACCACATCCGACGGGAACACGAAAACGAACGATGAACGTTTGCACGTCAACGCGATTGCGACATGAACGTTGGACGTCTGCAGGCGCGACACGCTCGTAATCCCTGCGTACACCTGGACGATCCTCCGTTTTGTGGCAGACAACCCTGGCTTCTGGGCCTTCCACTGTCACATCCAGTGGCACATGGTGCGTCTCCCTCTTCTCCTCCCTTCTCTCCCTGACGGCCAGGCCTGAGAAATGGAGAGATGCTGATTGGCTGCAACAGGCCGCGGGGCTGCTGTTCCAGGTGAACGCTCTTCCGTCGGAGAGCGCCATGTTCGACATCCCGCAGTACATGCTCGACCAGTGCGCACGGGAGGGGAAGCAGTAGCAGAGTTGCTGTTGGAGTCCGTGCTTCGCGGTGTCATTGTCTGGGTTTGCGGTTGCGGTTCCGATTGCGTTTACGTGCGCCATGAGGGTTCGAAAGTCAAGATCTATGAAGGGCTCGAGTGCTGTATAACATACGGGTCTGGTTCGCTGTTGCTCTTCGGGGGACTCGGAGCCAGGGCTGCTGTGAGCCCGATTCTGGATCGTCGATGCGCCCTAACCAGGCGCGTATCTCTCAGGCTCTATGTCCGCGCTACGTTCCACAGGGACGTGCAGGGTCAGCAGCCCGCCGCCGATTGACACATTGTCGAAATCGCAAGATGCGCCGCCATCGACCGCGCGCATCTCATCTGGCGCGAGGCCCGCTTCGTGCGCGCACGTTCGTCGCGCACCACATGCCCCTCGCTCGGTGGCAGATCGCACGGCTGTTCGCCCTGCGCGAAGGGCGGCACACGACAGGTCTATCACTCAAGCTCGCTCCAGCCAGACCCGCGCCGCGCCCTCCGACTGCCTTATGCCGCGGGCCAGGCACGCGCAGGAGCATCGCGGCCGGAAGTCGCGGGCTCCCTCGCTTCCCCTCTCGAACGTTGGCCATGCACCTGATGGGCGTCCGTTGAGCATTGCGGTTCGACGCCAGGGCATGCGGGGCGGAAGAGTGGCTCTCATATTATAAAGCCCCGCTCTCGAGCGACGCCCCTCCCGACCCGCGTGCAGTCAGTGTCTTCCCCGCGGTCGACGCCCCCGCGCCCCTTCAACTCGTCCGGTGGAAACGAAGACGATGCAGATCATGCCCTCGGCATTCGCGCTCGCGTCGACGCTCGCGTTTGCGACGACCGCTTCCGCGGCGATCGCGCAGTCCTTCGCGCCCCCCGCCGCGTCCCCAGAGTCGTCCTCCGCGAACTACACCGGCCAGACGAACGGCACGATCTCCAACTCGCCGCTCGTCAAGGGCAAGGCGTTCGACCGCTTTATCCAGATCTGGATCGAGAACACCGACTGTGGGACCTTCGCGCTCTCCTGTGCTTTCGGAGTCAAAATAAATGCTGACGGGTTTGGGATAGATGACACGGCCGCGTCGTCGCCCGTGTTCCAAAACCTGAGCAAGCAGGGCGTGCTGTTCGACCAGTTCTACGCCGTCACGCACCCATCGGAGCCAAACTACATCGCCGCCGTCGGTGGTGACTTCTTCGGTGCCGCGGACGACAACTTCTGTCAGTCTAGGCATCGGCGTGCGAATGGCAGAAGAGTTTCTGACAATGCAGTCATGCAGACCATATCCCGCAGAATGTCTCTACGGTAGTCGACTTGCTCGAGGCCAAGAACATTTCATGGGCATCATGTGAGTCCGAAAGCAAACTCATTCCCATCCAACGCGAGATGCTTACATTAACCGCAGATCAGGAGAACATGCCTTACGACGGTTTTACCGTACGCGTCCTTCACATCCTCCCAGCACATTTTGCAGCCACTCACTCTCACTCTGAATAGGGCTTCAACTTCACGCAAGAAAACTACCTCAGTACGTACCCCTCAGTGTCTGCGCGAACCTAATCGGATTGGATGAATCTGACATACGATACGTGGAAAGCGAACCAGGGCCAGTACACGTACTACGTGCGCAAGCACAACGGCCTCATCGTCTTCGACTCGGTCGCGAACGTGACCGAGCGTGCTCTCCGCATCCGGAACTGTAAGCTCGTGCAGATTCGTGTAGTCGCAGGAAGTTGCTGAACGGTGGCGGTCAGTTAACGACTTCGCGAACGACCTGAAGGCGGACGACATCCCGCAGTGGAACTTCATCACGCCCAACCTCGTCAACGACGTACGTCACTCCTCCATTTCCAATCCTTGGCGAAAATAAGTCTGACGAGAAGTGATAGGGACACGACACGACGATCGACTTCGTGGGCGACTGGCTGAACTACTGGCTCATCCCGCTGCTCAAGGACGAGCACTTCAACAACAACCGCACCGTGATCCTCCTCACCTTCGACGAGACCGAGAGTGCGTCCCCTTTTCCCTCCCCTTCCCCCCATGTCTTCCCTCCCTTCTCCTCTCCTCTCACCTTTCCCTCCCTTCCTCCCCTCATCGCCAATGCTGAGCTAACCCGCCCCCGCAGCATACACGATCAACAACCGCATCTACACGCTCGCGCTCGGGAACGGCGTCCCGCACTCGCTGTGGGGCACGACCGACTCCACGTTCTACACGCACTACTCCGCGCTCTCGTCCGTCGAGGCGAACTGGGGCCTCGGCGCGCTCGGCCGCGGCGACACGAACGCGACGCTCAACAACGTCTTCGCGTTCGTCGCGAACGCGACCGGGTGGCGGAATAATGGCATCGAGGGCGACTCCAGTGCGATCCGTGCGTATCCATTCCCTCCTCCCCTCACTCTCTTTCCCACCTCTGCCTGCAATGATGTAAGAGACGGTATACTGACAATCCGAATAACACACAGCCCTGCTGAACCTGACAGGCACGATCCCCGGCCCGCTCAACGTCGAGCTCTACCAGCCCTTCACCGCGCCCAACACCTCGGGCATCAGCCCCGGCGGCGGGCCGATCTTCGTCGGCCAGGGCGTCAACACCTCGCTCACCGCCCTCGCGCTCCCTGCGCCCGTGAACCTCACCGCGCAGGGCAAGACGAACCCGTGGGGCGTCGACCCGGGGATCGATTACGTCAATGGGACGAAGACTATCAGCCCGCCGGCGCCGTCGGGAAGTGGGGGAAGCGGGGGGAGTGGGGGGAAGAATGCGGCGCTGGGGTTGAGTGTGGATGCGAGTGTGCTTGCGTGCTTTGTGTTAGGCGTCGTTGCGGGTGTTATGACTGTTTGGTAGTTTTGAACTATACTGTATGTCTATGGGTTTCACGTGGACTGAGACTTTTGCATGACGCTTGTTCCGATGTCCTTCGTCGCTGTATGCTGATGAACTCATGACAACTTGAACCTCAACACAGCACACTCAGTATATGCTCGTCAGGCGGAAGACTTCCCACTGGCACACAGCAGGATTCCAATCGTCAATTCATTCATCCAGTCCATGGTCTATCACATGCGGAGCGATACAGTGGGTGCAGTGTGCTAATGAGGTGATAATGTTACAAGTGAGGGGGTAATCGTCGCAGCCGTGAACGCGTCAGTAGGTATTCTGAAGGTCGAAGGGGTGGTACTAGTAGTAGTGCTGGTGCGGCCAGTTATACTTCGCTATCTGGTAACTCTTGCTAATTCTCTGGGGAATGCTGGGGATGCTGAGGGTGATATGGGAGGCGGGAGGTATCCAATGCGATGCTACAATATCCAAAGGGGGTAAAAGAGAAAGGAAAGAAATACAGAAGGAATAAAGAAGAAACAGAGAGGAGGGAGGGCGCGCGAGCTCAGTCGCACATCCACTCGCCGCCACTCGCAAGCTGCGCGAACACGCCGCGGCGCTCCATGAGCTCCTCGTACGTGCCCTGCTCGGCGACGACGCCGTCGTGCACGACGACGATGCGGTCGCACATGCGCATCATCGGCAGCTTGTGCGTCACGACCAGCGTGGTGCGCCCCACCCGCGCCTGCCGCAGCGTCTCCATCACCGCCGCCTGGTTCGCCGCGTCGAGCGCGGACGTGCACTCGTCCAGGATCAGGATGCGCGCGGGGCGCGCGAGCGCGCGCGCGATCTGCAGGCGCTGCGCCTGCCCGCCCGAGATGAGCGCCGCGTTCTCGCCGACGAGCGTGTCGTAGCCCTTGGGCAGCGACTCGACGAAGTCGTGCACGTTCGCGGCCTTGGCGGCGCGCTGAATGTCCGCCAGAGTGAGCGACTTGTTGCCGTACGCGATGTTCTCCGCGATCGACGCGTCGAAGAGGTTCGGCTGCTGGCTGACGACCGAGACGTGGTCGCGGAGGTGGTGCACCTCGGTGGAGCGGAGCGCGTGAGGGCCGACAGTGATGCAGCCACTTGAGGGCTCGTAGAGCCGCTGGAGGAGTGCTGCCATCGTCGACTTGCCGCAGCCGGAGGAGCCGACGATCGCGACACACTCGTTCTCGGCGATCTCGACGGAGAGATCCTTGAGGACGGGGACATCGGGGCGTTCAGGGTAGGAGAAGGAAACGTTGTTGAAGGAGACATTGCCAGCGATCTGGGGACGGAGGATGCCTCGACACTCGTCGGTGAGGGTAGAAAGCTTCAAAAGGCGGTGGAAGTCGCGCGTAGCGCGGAGGGACTTCGCGATGCGGTGGGCTGGAGGAAAGAGTCAGCCATGCTGTGCATGCATACATAGTGAGATGGACGTACTGAAAGACATGAGCTGGGAGCCGATGGAGACCGAGAAGACGACCAGTTGCAGAGTCTGGATCATCTGCAGGTACGAGTACGTGCCGTTGGCGATGAGGACAGCTCCGACGTAGAACAGGAGCGCCTCTGCCAGGTAGATGAGCGCACTGGCGACGCCGTACGTGCAACCCTCAACGAACGCGCCGCGCACACCAGTAGTCAGGGCAGAGTCGACCGCAAGATCGAACTTCTCGCGGAACGCGTCCTCGAAGCCCATAGCGCGGATCGCACGAACGTTGGAGATCGCCTACAGCCGTGTTAGTATAGCAATATGTAGAGACATTCGAGAGGACTCACGTCATAGTACTGCTTCGCGACCTCCTCGCGAGCACGCTTGTTGCGCACTTCGCACTTCGCGACGAGGTTCGACTGGAGCGCCATGGTCGCCGCGAACACGGGCGCGATGGCGAAGCCAACCAGGGTCAACTGCCAGCCGCGTACGAGGGCCCAGGTGAGACCAACGCCGAGCATCGCGACCACGACGAGGAACTGGCAGACCACGCTTGCGATGAGCGCGCGCGCGTCGTCCCCATCCTTGATGAGGATCTGGACAAGGCGCGCGGGGCTGTTCTCGCTCTTGTCGAACCACTTCTTGTCCTGCGCGAGCACGCGCGCGAAGCACGTCCGGCGGATGCGCGTCACCCAGTCGATCGCGACGTTCTCCATCACGAGCAGCTTGAGGCCGATGAGGAGGCCGTCCGCGGCGGCGATCGCGAGCACGATCCCGCCGTAGACGTTGATGACCGACACATTGCGCGCGCCGTTGGACACCTCGAAGAAGAGCCGGGAGAGGAGGAAGGAGAAGAGGGGCGTCATCGTCCCGCTCGCGAGACAGATGCACATGCCGAGGAAGAGGAGGAACTTGTTGGGGATGGTGGGGAAGATGTCGCGCATGAGTCTGAAGAAGGGCACCTCGGCGTCCTGGGTCGGGGCCGCGGAGACGTCCTCGGAGGAGGAGCCAAGTTCAGACTTCTCGACGATGACGGTCGAGAGGGTGGCGGCGCGGCGCGTCCTGCGCTGCTCGTGAGGGCGGCGCTGAGAAGCCAGAGTCGCACTGCGTTGCATCGCAGCCTTCTCCGCCTCGAAGCCATCGTCGTCCTCGACCATGCTCATCGTGAACTGCTTAGGCGAGGGGTAGTAGCACAGAGTAGGGCTCGACGGCGTGAACTGCAGGCTCAGCCTGTTGTTGCTCGCCGCCGTAGCCAGGGGAGGGGGAACGGTGACAGACGGGATGTCGATGTGCAGCGTCTTGCGCCGGATGCCCTTGATTTCGGTATCGTTCGGCGCGACCTGCGGGAACGCCTCTGCAGGAACAAAGCGGCTGATGCGGTGTTGAGTCTGTCGGTGAGCTGCAAGAGCGGGCGCCGCAGGCTCGTCCTTCGTGAGTTCCGCGATCGCGTCGAGCATCCAAGGGCCGAAGGTGAGCGGACGGAAGGTCGACGGCGCGAGGCTGCGGTGCTTGAGCACACGGGCGCCCAGACCAACAGCCTGGAGCTCCTCCTTCTTCTCCTCGTCCTGCTTCTCGAGGATCGCTTCAACAGGCACGTCCGCCGCGAAGTCGTCCTCGTCGACGTCCTTCTCCTGGAACCCGCCCTCGGCGCTCTGCGTGCGTGCCATGCGGCGGAACTCGCTTTCGAACGCCTCGAGCTCGTGCCGGAAGCCCTGCTCGACCATGCACCCGTCCTTGAGGACGTGCACGAAGTCGTCGGGCTCGATCTGCGAGAGGTCGTGCGTGATGACGATTGTGGTCATGTTGCGGCGCCAGCGCTTGATCGCCTCGAATACGAGGATGCGAGAGGTCGCGTCCAGCGCGGACGTCGCCTCGTCTGTTGGGGAACAGTCAGTAAATGCATTCAACCGGATGCTTACTGTGCACGTACCAAGAATAAGGACCGTGGGGTTGCGCAATAGCGCGCGAGCAATAGCCAACCGCTGCTTCTGTCCACCCGAAAGGTTCGCGCCCTTCGTACCCAGCTGGGCATCATATCCATCCGGCAGGTCAAGCACGAAGTGAGCACTGCGCGGCACACCTCGACGACCTCCACCCACGACACGTCCTGCGGACGGCACTTGCTCGCGAGGCCCATCGCGACGTTGTCGTGCACGCTCATATCGAAGAGGATGCAGTTCTGCGAGACCGCGGCGACGTGCGCGCGCGTGTACTCCTCGTCGAGGTAGCACAGTTCCTGGTCGTCCAGGAAGATCGAGCCCGCGCGCGGCGTGTACATGCGCAGGAGCAGCTGCGCGAGCGTCGACTTGCCCGAGCCGGACCCGCCGACGATGAACGACGTCTCGCCGGGCGGGAGGAAGATCGAGATGTCTTGGAGCACGGGCATCGTCGGGCGCGACGGGTACGCGAACGTGACCTCGGAGAGCTCGAAGTGCCCGCGGCAGTGCGGGGGCCGGATCTTGCGGAACATCGACGGCCGGCGCGACTTGGCGATCGGGGAGAGCATGGACTGGCCGTACGGAACCGGCTCGCGCGACTGCGACTGCGCGAGTGTGAGGAGGGACACCATCGCGAACTTGCCCTTGGTGAGCACGATCAGCTGCGGAATGCACATCTGAAGGTTGCTGGTCGCGATGAGGCACGCCCAGAAGACGGACATGACCGTGCCCGGGGAGATGGTGCCGTCGCGCACGAGCTTCGCGCCGAACCAGAAGGCCTGCACGAACATGGCCATCATGACGAACTGGGACGCGGCGGAGCTGATGCCCCAGACCGAGTGGCACTTGACTGCCGCTTGCCGGATCCTCTCGATGGTCGCGTTGAGCTGCTCCTCTTCGTGAACCTGCGCGTTGAACGCCTTGACCGTCGCGATGGCGGCAACGGCACGGTCGATCAACGTCGCAGCGGACGCGCTGTGACCACGCTCAGCAGCCA
Source organism: Trametes cingulata (assembly GCA_022385765.1). Lineage (NCBI taxonomy): Eukaryota > Fungi > Basidiomycota > Agaricomycetes > Polyporales > Polyporaceae > Trametes > Trametes cingulata. The sequence continues at coordinate 356,725 of MU277992.1, forward strand.
GGCGCGGACCAACGAAGCCTTGAGAGAGCGTCTGGATGATCATGAGGACTGGGACCGCGGAGAGGATGACCAGGGTGAGGGACCACGACCAGACGAAGGCGAGGATGAGGCACGTGACAAAGGTGGTGGTGTATTGGATAACCATCCCTGCAGCGAGGGAGGAAGCCATGCGGACCTCGTCGGCTTCCCTGCGACGCGTCAATATCATGCAAGCATATTACTAGATGGTTACTGACCGAGCAAAGTTCGCCATAAGACCACCAGCGCCGATAGGACCGTCACTCTCGACGGCCTGTACGGACTCCTCTGAACCCATCTTTGTGTCGAACCAGACCATGTCCTTGCGCGTAACCGCAGAATAGATCCGCTTGCGGACAGCAACAAGGTTCCTCTCACCAGTCCATATCCAGAGACTTGAAGTGACGCTGCTGATAGCGAGCGCAGCCACTGCCAAGCCGACGAGCTCGAGGGCTGCGAGCCCAACACCGTGTAGGAGCTGGTGTTTCGCGTCGTCGGAAGGATTGGGCGCAGTGGGAAAGGCCGCGAAGGAGTCGAAGGAGCGGCCGATCACGTAGGTCATGAAAGGCGCGACACCGCCGGCGAAGACGGAGGTGAGGATGGCGGGGAGGATGAGGAGAAAGAAGTCGCGGCGGGTAAGGAGAGAAAAGAGCAGCCTGAGGGACGGCTGAGGTGGTGGACATTCCGGGATAGACGTTGTCGACTCGACCGGAGAAACGTGGAGGGTAGTAGCAGAACGGGGAGAGCGGGGGAGGTTGAGTGAAGATGCGTCGGGGGTCGTGCTAGTCGTTGGAGTCATGGTGTCGGTGTCGACGGCGAGGTCCGTCGGACGACGCATCTTGGATGCGAATGGTGAAGACGAAAGGAAAGAGCGGGGGATGGGGAAGGGGGGACGTGCTCCGTATGCCTGCCATGGCTTTTGTCAATTGTTGCAGACACAATCCGCTTTCGTCTCGCGGCACACAATAGCGCACATAGGCGCCCGTAATTGTCTGGCGCATCTTCCCACGCCCCACACAATAGACCATCGGGCAGGCGCTTGTCGATCCTCCTTTGTCTCGATCAGGTCCCATCACATTTCCCACGTGTCTGGGCGGGCGCCTGCTTGAAGGGCGGGCGCTAGTCCAGATTTGGTACCGCGGCGCAGTCGGTCAAAGAGCCCTGCAAGGCTGAAGTCATGTCAAGGGCTTTGTGTACATGACTGAGCAAGGGACACACCTTCGCACGCCGTCTGCATTCGTACGGCGAGGGAGCGAGTCTTTATGCATTATGACTGATGTCCCCGCACCGGACGGTTCACTGCAGAGCGTCCCGCCTGGGAGTCATCTTCCAGGTCAGGGCATCCCAGACTATCAGCTAGTGGGACATTGAGCGATGAGATCAGCTCGTAGACGGCTTTGAAATCAGCTCGTAGACGGCTTTGAGCCCAGAAGAAAACGAGTGCGTTGGAGTAGGGGACTCGGGAGGTGGGACAGGAGGAGGAGAGGGACAGCGCGTAAGTTTGTTCGACTTTGGTGGTGGCAAAGGTAAATAAACACCCGATAGTTAGCATGAGACAGCCACTTCTGCTCGATAGAGTCGGGCGCAACTCTCCACGCCTCATGAAAGTAACTTGCATCTAAACGGGAGGCAGGGGTGGGGAGTCAGCAGAGCCGTCTAGCCTGTCCTTCCAAGGACGCGATCAGGACGCGACGCGACCACACACTACTAAACGCGTGACGTCATTGTGTACCGCGTCCCTCGAGCGTCACATCTCCCCCCAGACAGGTCACAAGCACGCTAAGAAGGAACGAGCGACATTGACTAGGCACGCCGTTTGTAGAAGCGTAGTAGTAGCCTTGCGAAGACTGCGGAGAAACGAGTCCTATGGCTGCATATACAACTCCGACTAGTCCATGCAGAAAGCATATACCGATACTACAGGAATCGTACACTTCTCACAAATCTGCCTGCATGCACGCTGTTGGAGGCGCCTGTGCACCTACCTACCAGCGTGCTCTGACTCTCGAGCCTTCAAAGCACCTCACCCGGACACTCAATCGAACGGAACAGGCCTGATCCCCGGCCCCGCCAACGTCGCCCCCGGCGCCCGCTTCCTCTCCTCCGCCTCCTTCGCCGCAAACACCGACGGCACCGGAATCCCACAGCAGTCGCCCCACCCGTTCTCGCGCTGCCCGACGCCGCCGCGGTCACCCATCGCGTGTGCGTGCCCCCAGTGCGCGTCGTCCTGCCCGGGCGAGCCCGCGGGCACGGCGGGCAGGGGCCCGTCCCACGCGAGGATCGAGCCGAAGAGGAAGTGCTGCATCACGGGGAGCTTGCCGAGCACCTCCGCGAGGTACATCTTCAGCAGGCCCGAGTTGACTTTGTCCCAGGTCTTCACCTGCAGGGTATATGTGAGTATTCGTAGAAGACAGCGGAGGTATGAGAGACGTACAGCTGAGATGTCGTCGAGCATGGGTGAATGCCATCGCAGGGACGCTGTTTTTACCTGTAGCAATGTCAGGCGGGAGCACGGAGTCGCGAGGGAGTTATCCTACCGAGTTGATGAACTTGATGCATGCGAGGTACATGTAGTGCTTCGAGAACTCCTCCACCGTATCGGCGTCGTGTATTGACTTCGGGCGGATGTACTTGTGCCCTGCATGCGCACGATCAGCTTCTACGTCCTGCCCGGACTATGAGGGGAGACGTGCCTCGGAGTTGAGCGGCACCCCACAAGAACGGGAGGAAGTGGTAGTCGTCCAAGCCCCACACGCCGTGCGAGCCTGCGGGCTCCAGCCAGTAGCTCGACTGCAGCACCCGCATCACCTCGATATACCTAAGGCGGAACCGAAAGTGTCAGATCCCCGCTCCCGTCCACAACCACAATGGGGCAACGTACTTCCAGAAGACCTTAATCACAAGCGCGACATGGTCGCTCTCTTGGAACACGCCCAGCTTCTCCAAGCATATCCTGAAAGTACCACGTAAGCATCTCATCGCACGCCGTGGTCAGAGAACGCACATCCAGCACAAGAAGTTGAGCTCCATCCCGCTCCCGTAGTCGATACGCGTCCGGTTGCCCCACGCCTCGTCAAAGTATACGCTCACTTCCGGGATCGCCGCTTCGGGCAGTCCGGGGATTTTGCGGTGCAGTTCTGGAGCGATCTAGCAGCGAGAGCACAATCGGTCAGCGTCCTATATGCGTTTGGAGCGGGACCGGGCTAGAAGCCGGAAGAATGGAACGCAAGTAGCGGGTTGCATAGGGGGAGTCATCTGCTGCAGAGGCGATGGGGGACTTGTGAGGGACTGAGTACGCACCTCGGAGACCTTGTCGTAGAACGTCCTGAACGCAGGGTTTCCGAAGCGAGATGCCTTATTGTCCACGGGCGGGATGTTGCGCGCGGTCTCTGCGACCCGGTCAAGGATATCCAAAACGGCTTGCACGGCCTATTTGCATGGTACACCCAATGGTATATCCACGATCGGAGATGAGGAAGGCGAAGACAGGCGATGTCAGCTCGACCCTCGCGGAGACGCAACGGGCAGACTTACGCACAGGAGAGACAGCGCACTCGTCCGTGAGCTTCACACCGACGACGCACTCGTTCAGCGCGGTGATGTACCCCACGATCGCTTCGTGCGTCCTCGACTGCTGGAACGCCTCCAGATGCTCCTTCGTCAAGATCACCTTCCGCGGGGGAAAGAATCCGCCCTCCGGTCGCGCCGTGCTGCCGTTCGCGCTTCCTGTCGAGGCCGCCGTCGGACTTGTCGTATCGGTGGAAGTGGATGTCGAGTCGGACATGGTGGTGGTCGTAGAAAGGGTTGGAAAGTAGAGGCAGGCCGGATGCGTCTGGCCAAGCCACCGACCGCTACAGTCGCGCCGTTTAAGCGCCCGTCCCAAAGTGAGAGTGATCGGCTACGGGCGCTTGCTGAACTCGTTTTCCTTCACGCCTGCCAGTGCCAGTACTTGCTGCCTCCAGGCTCCAGCTGCTCCTTCGTCCTCTGGGCTTCTGCTTTTTGCTGTCTGCACATTAGTCCGAGATTCTGGGTGCTGCTAAGATATACAACATGCCTACACCGACGACGGTCCTGCAGGAGTCGCTGGAGAGACACAATGCCGCATTCGAGTCTCTCTTGAAGCTCATTCCGGCGAAGTATTACCTCGTGCAGGACGATGCGGACGAGCAGGTGCATATAATATAACCCGAGCATGAAATGTACGAGGCTTGAACTTTGCGCTCTTCTCGCAGATTGCTTCAAAATATATGAAGAACAGCAAGAAGCAGAAGGCTCCCAAGCAGGCGATCAAAGAGGCCTCCAAGAAAGCCAAGAAGGAGAAGGTACATCCTCTCGCTCTCAACAGCAGCCAGCACCTCTCATTGACCATGCACGACCATAGCTTGATCCCGCGAACAACAAGACTATCCTCGACCTCCAAAACGAGGCCCTCGCCGCGCGCTCAGAGGACGCGCCCAAGCCCGCACGCAAAGGCAAGCGCAAAGCCCCCGCAGACGACTCCGACGCCTCCGACTCCGACGCGATGCACCTCGACGCGCCCATGTCCGGCGACTCCGACGAGTCCGCGAGCGAAGACGAGCACGGCGCGGGCGGAGGGGAGGCGATGGACACGGACGAGCCGCCCGTCCCGATGCCGGAGAGCGGGGGCATCCAGGCGCTGCGCGAGAAGCTGCACGCGCGTATGGCGGAGCTGCGGAACAAGGGTAAGGGCAGGCCGTATGGCGGCGGGCAGGGACAGGGCGGCGGTGGCGAGCCGGGGAGCAGGGACGAGCTGCTGGAGGAGCGGAGAAGGCAGCGCGCGGCGATGCGCGAGCGGAGACGGAAGGAGACGAAGGAGAAGATCAGGCAGCAGGAGGAGCGGAAGGGGAAGAGCAAGGATAAGGGCAAGGAGAAGCAGCAGCAGAAGGGCCCTCAGACGAAGGTGCGTGCCGCCTCCTTCTCGCCCACGCTTTTCTCACTGAGTGCTCGGCCGTGCGCTGTGTAGACCCAGCTGCTGGTACCAGAAAACAACAAGCCGGGCCCTCCACCAGGGCAGGATCCCGCCTCCAAGTTCACCTCCGTCACCTTCTCTGCACTAGCCTCCGGGTCGTCCGCTCCCAAGCACAAAAAGAACCTCCCGACGACCGCGTCGAACCCGACACAGGCGCTCTCGCAGCTCGCCGCGCACAAGGAGAAGCTTGCGTCACTGCCGGAGGAGGAGCGCGCCGCGCGACTAGAGCGTGAAAAATGGGAGAAGGCGAACGCGCGCATCGAGGGCGTGAAGGTGCACGACGACGAGGCGCGCCTGAAGAAGGCCGTCAAGCGGAAGGAGAAGGCGAAGCTCAAAAGCAAGAAGGCTTGGTACGTATGTCATCTCCGTGTTTCGCTGCGGAACGCTGATGTGTGCCATGTCCTCAGGGACGAGCGGAAAGAGCAGGTCGCGACGACGATGGCTGCGCGGCAGAAGAAACGCGCAGACAACATCGCGTCGCGTGCAGAGCGCAGGAACGACAAGCGGAAAGGGCTCAAGACGAAGCCCAAGGACAAGGGCAGGCCAGGTTTCGAGGGCAAGTCGTTCGGAAAGGGCAAAGGCAAGGACAAGGGGAAGGCAGGAGGGAAGAAATAGTGTCACCACTAAGTTCCTTGCGCTTCTTATTCATGTCACTGGTTGCGGTGTTTCTGCTCTCTTGCTCTTCGATCGTTCTGACTCCACGGCGTGCACGATGTCGGCAAATAGCCGCAGCCGATGGCCGACGCTCTACGAGAGGACATCACGCGTATGACTCGATCGTTGAGGATACAGGGGGATTTCAGGACTAAAGAACCGTGCCAGATACTCTCATGGTGCAGCGATTGAACCAACGCACGCACCTGGTACGATGAAGCTCGTTCACTTGTACATGCTTACATTTCCTCAGCGAAGTCACAGTTTTGCAACTTTGCCGAGTCAATGGTCAACACACACAAATATCACTCTCAGTACGATAGTGTATATGTCAAAAGACCAGGTAGACCTGCCAGTTTCAGGTCGAAGGACCCCTTTACATCATGTATCGAGCGTTGACGCCTCAACCTCAGTCATCAGGAACTCCCGTGTCTCTTCAGCCACGTAGTGCCTTGCCCCTGCCACCGACCATTGCAGCACATTCTCTCACAGAACTCCCATTGCGCGCGATGCTGCGGGCCTCACAAGGTCGAAGTGCTCATGGTCCTTATTGACTGTATATGTCGAAACGTTAGCTCGTCCCGCATGCAGGTGAATGCAAGTGATGCACCGTAGACCGAATTCCAAACGCCGAGGGGCAGGGACGGGGGCAAGGCCGAAACGAGGCGGCGAAGCACAAGTATCTTCATGCGGCACGGATGGTCCTCGTGGTGGTGTGGATGTCGGCTCCTTCCCAGTCGACTTTCGACGGGTATAGATGTCGCCGTCAAGCAAAAGCTCGAGGCAGTACGTGTCGGGATCCGGCCATTTCGCAGCAGCTAAAGTGACCAGTCTCCGCGGGTCCCCGAACGATATCGATCCGGCCTTCCATGTCTTGATGTGAACGTATGTGCGAGGTCCATTAGCGAGAACATCGAAAGGATCCTCCGTCGCTATGGCCTGAGCATTCCGTTGACCAAATATGCCTGCGTCCAGAGCATACTCCTGTGAGAAGACGACGACGGTGACGACAAGTTTGCCGTGGCCGCAGGTCTTCACTTCGACTCTGAATCGCTCCCCCTCCAGCTTCCCTGCGTTCTTCGGCCGTCGAGCAAATGTGATCGCCAAGGGCGGCCGTACGCGCCTGCCCATGATACCGGTAGGTTCCTCCTGTTCCAGCTCGAAACCAAGGCGAGCAAGATAGACGCGAAGCCAGGCGGGAATCAGGACCTCAGGCTGCTTTGGTTGCGCCTGTACTCCGGACAGGGCAGCCCTGGGACGAAATGTATCCGCTATGTAGACCTCCATGGCACGTATCTTGGGCTTGGCTGAGTCTGTCGAGTCTCTCGGGAGGCCAGGGATCCAACCCATGCTCTTCAGAATCGCGAGCGTCTTCGAGCCCATGGCGATCAGCCTGTAGGGTTGCACCTCTTCGTGGGATCCCTTTGATGTGCTGTTGGTGCTGGGGCCGTACACCTCTCCGACGCTGTAGGCAGCACAGTGCTTCGTAGATTGCGACGTGGGCCATAGAAGAAGGCCGATCCATCGATCAGAGTCATTCTTGCACTCGAGAATTGCTAGAGAGAACGGGCTCCCCTCGATGACGTCGAAGCAGCAGCGAACGCTGTGGCTGGAGATCGCATATTCGCGGACTGCGATCTGTATATATGGGGCGAGTCAGAGTCCACTCAGTATGTCTTTGGAGGCCAACGCACCGTGTCAGGTTCGGTAACATCAAACCATTTACCCACGTTGTCACGAATCGTGGAAGCTGTCGGCATTCTGAAGCTGCCCGACTCCTTGAACGCGGAGGGAGTGGGCGCAAAAAGGGAGCTTATGGCGTGCGGCAATGGAGACGTTGCCGCACGGTTCTGAGGGATGCCTCCGGAAGGGAGCAGATGCCCCCACGCGAAGAGGGTTGGATCCGTGGAATGTCTCAGGATCTCCTCTTGCAAACGCCGAAAGGCTCGCCTGCCTTCTCCATAAATTGTGGGCAGGTAAACCGCGAAGAGTCCCAGAAGCGAGTATGCCTCATCCTCCACCCTTGTAGCCTCGCGAGAGGCGGCCCAAGACATCTTACAAGCGACGCTGACATTCTCGAGCGATCGGTTGAACGTCAGCACCTCTGCATCTATGCCTGTAATCTCTTGCAGCAATCTGGCCAACCCGGATTTCGTCCCCAGGTACTTCCAGTTCTGAGACATGAAGATCAGGTAGCGCGATGCGAGCAGTTCTGGAAGCGTCCAACACCGCTTGAACCACTTGCTCTTGCGAAAAGCCGACTCGTGCGCGTCGAGAGACTCGTCGGAATTGGGGACGTCGAACAGGTAGGCGAAGCAGATCTGCGCTCCGGCGTACCAGCTGAACATCGAGTTGACCGCTTCCTCGAGCTCGGCACTGCTTGTCCGATCGATGCAGCAGGTGTCGATCCAGAGCCAGGCGAACCCGCATCTCCGGGCGACCCCAACGCAGTTCCGCAACTTCGTGCCAGAACCGAGATCCTCGTAGGTAGCACCCCGGGCTTGCAGTCCCTGAATGTCCTGGAAGGTGTGCTCCGTCACATCGCAGCTCTTGAAATTCGAGGCGTGAACGTGCGAGAGGATCGCGTAGCTGCCTTCGACCTCAGCGGGGCTGGCGAAATGGTGTAGATCGAGTTTACCACCTTCGGCGGGGAGCTTGAGTAACCACATGGGTGGCTAGGGATGTGACACCATGTAAGCGAAGATAAGCATGTCAGTTATAGAATGGTGTTCGCTTACTGAGTGAAGTGGTATGGAGAATAGTGCTCAAAGGATCGTACGCCGAGGAAGAGGACGAGTGGCGAAGGGAGGGTCGAGTCGCAGATGAGGAGTGCTGGAACATGCACCCGCCCCCCTGCTCTTTGTAGTCTGGCAGTTACAGCGTAGAACCGATACAGCCCAGACTGATCCCGAGGCCTCCGATGCCCCAGCGGGGGCCCCTTGACCTTCCGATAGACCAGAGGCGGGGTTCCTCAGTTCGCGCTCGGCATTCCACCACGTGGAACATGTCGCCCACCCTTCCCTGACAATACAGACGCGTAGGCCTCACGATGACCCACGGCACACAGAACTCACGCGTTTCTCGCAGACGAAACTGCCGTGCCGAAGCTGTCGCATGACACCTCTGGCAGGACATTCTCAACGAGTGCAACAGTGCAACTACGTCTCCGATTCGCTAGGCAAATATGATAAGCGAGCTCCCTGAAGTGAGGAAGTGAAAAGTCAACTCAGCGTTCAGCAGCAGTTGTGACCCCGCGTTCGTCGGCCCCGTACGACATGAACATCCAGCTGTGACAGCGCAGGTGGTCTGATGAACCTTGAATGAACAACTTCAGGAACTTGGTTGCATAGCGGGACATCCGAGTCTGCGCTGCGGCGTCCACGCGAACGGCGCAAGCCACAATACCCAACTATGAGTGGCCGCGACAGAATGCATCGCGGCACTCGGTGACTGGGATCAATCACTTTGCAGGCGCGAAGTCGGCCATGTGGACCGTGTGGCCTGGGCAGTGACCGTTGGGAGAAAATCAGATATGTTATCTGGACTGTAGTATACCAGAAGAACGTGAGTCAATGCACGGAGAGCTTAGCGGTGAAGTTCTCGCTGAAGAGATGGACGCACCTGGGTCCTGAAGGACGCACCGAGTCTCCAGCAGGGGAGCGAGACATTCGAGAGGCCGATCCGCGAGGTCCTCACGTGCTCCGGGTGAAGTCTTCCTCATTCTGTAGTGGAAGGCTCGTTGGACCCGTCTGACAATACGCGAAGCAGGTGGCGGAGGCCTGGGAGAGGTGGTGGGCTATAGGCGGTCACAATACCTAGTATTGCGGTGTCCAGGCTAACATGCGCTGTCCACGCGCTCTGAGCTCGAGCCATGGGGCATGCCGCACCCGTAACCTGGACAAGGGTCTGTCAAATCAATATGGCTCCTGCAAAAAATTGTACAGCTTTCTGGGCGCCCCGGAAAGCTTCATGCTCGACCACGTAGTGACCGAGAAAGCATGTATACGAATCTGCGCCACGGCTGGAACTTGGAGCGTGGTATATGCTCCGAGTACACATGCCATCGGTGAGGATAGGTCAGTCGGAGCAATCGCATGGGAGGCGGCCATGTGGTGGACAGCAGATAGCGCATGAGGAACTTCACCTGCAATCGACACCCCATTTCAGTATCGCCGCGGCGCTCGACCCTCGTCCTACAAGGAACGCTATCAGCTTGTGCCTGCACTGCCCTTCTCTCAGGCTTGCCACATCCTCACTGCGCTTACTGTGGCCGCCAAAGCCGGATTTGTGCCAGTAGAGACGGCCCGCGTTGTTCCTGCACGTTGACACAGGTTCACGGTACATTCAGTACATGGGCTGGCGTCCTTGGCGTACTCGAAGAGTTACTCACTGCCATGAGGCTCTCTCTTTTACGAAAGCCTTGCCCATCTAGGATGGCCGGCACGACACCGTGACTGACCCATTGTACCAGGTGCACGGCATAGACAACACGGCGGCAGTCCGAGAGACCCGAACACTAGTCATCTGGACATTGGGGTTTTGTATGGCAAAGGTTCGCGCGCGGTGCTCCCCAGTGAGCCTTGAGAAACACGTTGGGCTATTGCGCACATGTACCAGCGGATTTTCTCCGCACATCTGTCGAGGCACCTGGCAGGTGCTACGCTCTATTCCTCATCAATGGGTGGACACCACTGGGCCTCTGGCTGGTCCTACTCACCTGTAATGCTGCACGCACCCCGGCATTCCAGCTTGGGTGCTTCGAGGGTTCTGCATTCGATCTAATGGGTTTTAGTTGCAGGCTCTATTCCCGTACCCGATCTCCTACACACTGCAAAATCTGGTATTGCGGGTGCTACGCTGCCTACCACCGGCACAAGCAGGAACACAGATACAATATCTGGGGTCGCTTTCTGTGAGCGAAATTCGCATTGACAATTCATATCATGCCGGATCACAGCGACAGCTACGCACGGGAGGAGTGTGACAGCTTTGGAAAGGCGGCGATTGGACGTCAATGCATGAGCACTGCTCACTTGATTTCTGTGGCCTTCTGAAGTTCTCGAAGGCTGCAAATCATCTAACGGAGAGGGTTGCGAATATACCGTGGAGGCAGTCATATGGGAATCATCTCCTCCATCGTCCTCCCGTACTCGTTCCACCCCCCCGTCCAGAGCTTGAACCACACCGGCGCGAAGAGTAGTCCATACGCGCACCCCGCCGCGACCTGAGGCCATGTATGGTGCCCGAGCCATATCCTTGACACCGCAATCGTGCTCGCCAGTGGCACAACCACCAAAGGTGGTAGAAAGCGGGAGATACTAGGCGAAGCAGGGAGAGACGGGTGGATGGGCAGGTACACGCATGCGAGGGTGATGTACGTCGCGAAATAGGTAATCGTCGCAGAGTGCGTGCTCGGCATCCTATCCCAACCGCGCGTCCGTCAGCGCGCAACGTATACACGAGACTCTCGTTGAGAGACGCACCCGTATGTCTTCTTCCGCCGCCCATTCACGATGACTGGGCGGGGCTGGCGGAAACACCGTTTGAGAATCTTGACGGTGATCGAGCAGAGCAGCGCGCCCGCGGTGAAGTACGCGACGCCCGCCGAGCGCGTGTAGAGCAGAAAGCTCCCCGTCAGCGTCGTAACTATGGCGTTCGTCTACGAAATTAGCAGCGCGTGCGAGGGAGAGCAGAAGAGGCGTGCCTTGTCGAGGGCATACAGCCACCACGGCCAAGATGCGTCGTTCATGTCCTCCTTTGAGCGGTTGGCCTTGCGCGATATGGTTAGTGGTACTGTGGGGCTTTGAATAGAGATTGCAGGGTGGAGGAGAGCCGCCACAAGCAGTTGGCAACGTGTAAGTGAGAGGGGACCGCAGAAGCCGCCGAGTTAGCTGCACGGCGCGACGTCCACGGGCGCGCAGAGCGGCAAAGCCGCCCGTAGCGTGCCTAGAGGCGTACCGCACTCGGAAGCTACAAAGCTGCTGTCTGCGCAGACTCAATACTTGAGAACGGCAAAGGTATAGTAATCTTGCGATTAACGGAGGTATACAGATATGGAGCCCGTATGTATCCAATGCAGCGGCCGTCGGCGTGTTCGTCACAACCCAGCCGCCAACCAACCCTTCTCCTACACAACCACACAACATCTTTCGGAACCACCACCACGCACCAGCGTGTTATCCCTTGACGATCCCAACAGTGACCTCCGCTTCGCCCTCGCCGCCCTCACCACCCCTCGTTCCGAAGTGCAGCGCGTGCACGCACCGCTCCCATGCCCACCGCGTGAGCCTGAGAACCTCCGTATCTTCCAGGTCATGCCGCACGTGGAGCTCTAGCGTGACTACTAGAGATTGCGCAGGGCCCTGCGCTTTGTCCGCCGCAGAAGACACTGGCGCGTATGGCGACACGACATCGCCGTCTGGGAGCGCGAGGCTTGGGGTGAGTTGCCAGATGTGCGGCGCGGGGAGGTGGAGGACTTGGGGATGGCGTTCGATCTTCCGACGTGTCAGTTGGAGATGTAGACGCGGAATGGCCCAGAATGCTCACCTCGCGCATCGCACGGAGGAAGGCCTCCATTCGTCCGCCAGCGAGTCCCCGCGCCGGGGAAGTCTGGAGAAGGACGGCGCCGAGCGCTACTGCTGCGCGGTACGCCAGTTTGAATGTCGCTACCGTCTGGACTGCGGCGAGGATGAGGTCGATCGGTCGATGTTGTCGTCTGCGATTGCAAACGTGAGGACAGACGAGAAACGAAGGTGGATAGGGCTTACGGAGGAACAGAAGTGGCGGTGAACAGCACACAGGCGGAAAAGAGGATAGGAGCAAGCGTGTACGGGTTGGTGAGCAGATTGTTCAGCAAAGGAGGGTATGCGAGCGCAGATGCACGGTATCGAGAGCGAGCCGGGAGCAACGATGCTAGTGAGGGGATGTGGTTACCCGCCGCTGAAAATAACCTGTCATTTTCAACCGAAGTGTATGTCAACATGCTGGGTACTTACTGCTGACGAGCTTGGAGTGGTTGTTGAATGCGATAGCAGTAGTCAAAAGCGAAACGAAAGTGATAAATAGTAGGCGAACGGGGAAGTCGATACTGCGTCCGCATCAGCACAACAGCCGAACCATGAAGTACCAGGCGTCACGCACCCAAAGACAGAGGAAACTTCATCGCCGTGATGATGGTGATGCCCCTCTCCAGAAGACAGCAGTATATGCTCAAGCGTCTCCTTGCAAACGTACACGGACGTGAATATGAGGTATACGGACTGTGCGAAGGTCATGACGGTCTCGACCCGTGCATTCCTGGCGATCGAGAAGAATCAGAACACGGTCAAATACCCGAGGGGGCAGGAGAGGAGACGTACCCATATGGCCGACGCGTCTTTGCCACCATGTCAGGGCGAGCGAGACGATTAGGGAGTATGTGCCCCAGCACCACACCGATCGCGTCGAACACGACCCAGTACCCCAGGCCCGTGCACGACAACGACCCCACCTGCTGCCCAGTGATCCATAACCAAGCACCCAGCACGAACTGCCCGACAGCCGCGCATACAGCCAACGGCGAAACGTTCGGCGACACGCGGATCCTACCCACGGGGCTTTTCTCGCCCGCCTTGGTGGCAAGCCCGTTGACCGCATGCCCATTCTCGGGTGTCTCTCCGTTCAGAGAATTGCTGCTTGGGAAAGGGGAAATCGGTGCCCAGGGGCTCACGGGTACAGGAGTGGGCTGCGTATGCAGCTCGCCCGGAGCGCTCTGCGCGCCAGGTTCAAGGAAGGAGAAGAAGTTGTGGGAGAGCGAGTGTTTGTGGTGGTGCCCACGTCGCGACGGCCCACTCGATGACGGTTTCATCGGAGGCATGGGGTGCGTTGCGGACGAGGCAGACGAAGGCGGACGCGCACCAAAGGTGAAGCCCTCACGGAACGAGCGCTGGCCCGGGCCAGGGGACGCACTGGGGATAGGGACGCCCTCGTCGCCCGGTGGCGACGCGCCAAAGTCAAGCTCTTGTGCGCCATCCTCAGCAATGCTGGTGGAGGGAAGGGAACCCGGACGCGGAAAGTAAATGGAGAGGTTGCGGGAGTGCAGGCGCGAATGCCTACGAGTATGTGCGGGAGGCTGCGAGATCTTCACGCCGTTCACGCCATTCTCTGGAGGAGAGGAGCCGGACTGGTAGAGCTCGGGAGCGGTGAACGAGGACGGAAGCTTGTGCGGCGGAGGAACAGACAGTTGGCCGGAGGGGGATGACGTCGAGAGCGGCGAGGGAGTGATGGGGGAGAATGGGCCCGATATTGAGCGCGTGCGCGAATGAGAGGAGGGTAAAGAGAACGACTGGCGCATCGCCGGGGCTTGATGTCTGCCATTCGGGGCTGCATACGAGGGTGAGGTCCCATTCGTCGGCGGCTGCCTTGGTATCGAGAAGCTGGCGCGGTAGGGGCCAGCAGATGCTGGCTGTCCTGGGTACGACTGCGACATGGGTATCGACGGCGTCGAGGTGACGCGAGGGCGGACGGGTGGCGGCAGCAGCCCGTTGTCGGTTTCTTCGGGCGCCGCGCCATTGAGCATGAAGCCCTGCGATATCGGCGCGGTAGCAGGGGGCGATTGCGGGGCCGGGAAGACGAGCACGTTATCCTCGTCCTCGTCCTTGCTCGACTTTCTCCTGTGCATGGTTCCGTTGACCGGCATGCTCGCCGACGGTGCCATCCCGTTAACTGTAGGCCTGTCGACAACACGACCAGTGCGAGAGTCTGGAGGAGGACGAGTGAGTGAGTGAGTGCCGTGTGATTCACAGGACCAGGGCGTTAGCAGCGTCCAGAGAGGCCAGAGACAACAACGCACCTGCGTTTCCTAACCCCCTCGACCACTATAGGTCGTTATCCGCCGCCGTGGCCGCGTAGTAGAAAGCACGATGCCCGGAGGAGCAAGCTCGTGGAGAGAGAGCAAGTGGGCATCAACGGGTCCGCGTTCAGCTTTCCTTCCGAGTTCGCATCTATGGGCGCCTACTCGCCGACGTTGATCCACTCGAGCCCCTCTCACATGCTCACGCTCACTCCCAGAGGCAAGAAAATCCATATGCAAAGATATCATCGACATACATGAAGGTATATAAAGCAACAAAGAGCATGCAGCGAGAGAATTCCGTGAAGCATATCATGAGAGTCGTCGGTCGTAGTGGATGATAGCAGCGCGTCGTACAGTAGTCGTTAGCTCGTCACTCGGTATACAATAGTACAGTACAATCAACGTCTGTCAAGCCTATCCCCGATGAATGGAGGAGCGAGGTGAGCGAGGACCGAACAGTCCCGGGCTGCCCTGGGGCGGCGCGAGAAGGTGCTCGACCTGCTGGGGAGGAGGCGAAGGCTGGAACGCCGGGTTCGCTGTAGGTGATGTGTCAGTCCACATCGCACATCATAGTCGCGGTCGCACGTACGTTGCCACGTCGCCCACGACTGGGTCTGAGGGGCAGGCTCAGGCGGCGGAGGGGGAGGAGCTGCAGCTTGAGTTCTCCTAGAACGGCGCGAGCCGCGGGTGTGGATCGGCCTCCACGCACTAGGCGCTGGCTGCGGAACCTCGGGCTCGGGCTCGGGAGCGGGCGCAGGTTCGGGCTGTTGCGCAGCGTCCGTGGGCACGCAGGTCATAGCAGGTTTCCTGTAGCATTTGTCAACAATATGCTCAACGGCTCTAACTCAAAGACTAGGTCTGACCAGCTGGGATCAAACTCGCCACCAGGACCGTACTTGGACTTGAACTGAAGCAGTTCCCCGATTTGGCTGATTGACGACGTCAGCGAGAGTCAGCGCAAGCGGTGGGGTCCTACTCACTATTCGAGGTTGCGCTTGTCTTCCCGCAACTTCCCGACTTCACTCAGCAGCATGCGAACCTCAGTGGCAAGCGATCGGCTGAATTCGTCGAGATACTGACGATGATGAGGTGAGGAAGGGGTCATAGGCAGGTGACTGCGCTACTTACGCCTTGCACGTTGTACGGGACCCGCTCGTTGGCCGTGGCTTCCATCGCGGCAATGGTCTCCTGCTTGCGCTGCTCGCAGTCGGCGCGCCACGCTGCATGCAGGCTACTTAGCCGAATGCGATACCAATTTGTGGGAAGTACTCACCCTCAGCCATGTCGCGTATGGTAGCCTCATATGCGGCTCGTTGCTGTTCGATAGCGTCCAGCGCTGCTCGTTGATCTGCGGACATTCTCATTAGCGATGCACGCTGGTGCAGTGGATCATGTCACGCACTGGCTCGCATCTCCTCTAGAAGGTCTGCCTTGGACTGTTCTTGCGCTTGCAACATCGCCGCTTGGCCCTCCAGGAGCTGCTGGAGCATGTTGCGGGTCTGAGCGTCTTCGGCGTCCTTCTGCTCCCAGCGGTTCTGCTTGAACTCCCAGCGCTGGTCCATGAGCTCGCGCTTCCGTGCAAGTTCGTCCCGTTGCTCCGATACGAGGTTGGTAATGTCGCTGAGCTGCGCACGCATGGTCTCGTCTCGCTCCAACATCTCCGCCCGCTCCGTCTCTCTACGCTCAGCCTCCTCCGCCGTCCTGGCCATTTTCTCGTCTTCGAGTTCTTTCCGCACCGCACTGAGCTCGGATTCTAGTGCGCGAATGTGCGCCTGGTATTCGTCGTGCATGCGCTCGCGCTCCGCTGCTGCTTCGGCTTGCGCACGTTCTCTCTCTGCCTGAGCGGCCTCTCGCTCGCGGATGAGTTCTTCACGTTCACGATCGACGATCTCGCGGATGTTCTCCGCGTGGAGGGTCGCGGCATCCCGCATCGAGTGTATGAGGGACTCTGTTTCCGGTGAGATAGCGGGTATAACGCTCTGCGGAGCCTCTTCTCCCGTTGGAGGCGGCGGGGGAATCTTCTCTTCTTCCATTGATACGCCTGGCGGCGGGACTGGCAATGCGCCCTCCGTCGGTACGGGCAGCGTGTTCAATCGCCGTTCCAGTTCATCCCAAATTCCGTCGCGGCGGGCTCGCGCCTCTTCGTCTCGGCGTCTCTCGTGCTCTTCGAAGATCTTCTCGCGCTCCTCCTCGTTTGCCCTGAAGTTTTGGTCCCGCTTCGCCTCCTCCTCCTCGAGCTCTCCTAGCATATGCTCCATCTGGCCCCGAAGATCATCGAAGCGTGCCTGTCGTTCTTCTTCGGCTTGAGCAAGCATGATATCGCCTGGGCCAGAAATGGGGCGTGTCGCAACGGTGCCAGGGGGCGGGCGCATATATGCCTCTGGGCCCGCATGAGGAAGCGCTATGTCTCCGTGAGGAAGCGCTATGTCCCCGTGAGGAACGGCAGTGCCTGGGTGAGGGATCGCTGTTTCGGCATGTGGGGCTGCTGTGCCTGGGGAGACAGGACGCTCAGCTGGGGTAGGCAGATGGATGACTGAGGGGACGTCTGGTGAACGGTGAGGTTCCTCTGCAACGGTACGGATGCTGCGTGGGACTGTCGGCGCCATATGCGCAGGCGCTTCGGGACCTGCAGCACTGGGCACATGCGGCATGTACACATCACTGATGGAATGGGGGGGAGGCACTGGGTCTGCTCATTGTCAACGTCAGCGGATGCATCTGAGAGATCACTTTTAAAGCCACTCACAGGCAGTGGGACCGCTCGCCGTTCTCGGCCTTGATGCTGATGCGTGTGGGTTGTCAGTAACAATTATGACGGAGTCGGGACAAGTCGCATACCTGGTGGTGGATGATATTCCGGTTCTGGAGAGCGACAAGTCAATCAAAACACTTTGTCCAGATAAAACTCAACTCACCAGGGGATGGGGCTCGGCTGTGGGGACGTGAAGGTGTTGGGCTGTGGTAGCGCATCATGGTTGGTGGACGTGATTCTCCTCGGTAGTGGCTGCGAGTTCCAGTGTTGTGAGGGGCAACCTCCGATGGCAAGGGTCTGTCGGGGACCTCTCTCACAGTACCACTCGGAGTACGTGGGTACACGCGACTACCCTCAGGGCTTCGAGACGGACGCCGAGGGCCATGATCACTGCGAGGAGGACGAATCTGGCGAGCGTCGTCGTGGCCCCGATCTTCTTCAGGAAATTCCGGAGAGCGTTCATGACGCCTTGTCGGACGCCTCCTGGGGCTCCCTTCGTCGCTGTATTCAGGAGTATGCGAACGCCCTCGGCGGGACGGTCGACGATGGCGATCATAATCATCCCAGGAACGTCGACGTCTCCTGTAGCGACCCTCAGGGTCCTCCTCACCCGAGTAGGGTGAGCCTGAACGTGAACGGCCATACCTGCGACGCCGGTAGCGCGGATCGTACTCTCCTTCACGGTCTCCTTCACGGTAGCCATAGCGATGTGGGCGATGCCTGTCACGATCACGGTCATCATAATAACCGCGTGAAGGGGAATAATAGCGTCGTCTACGACCATAAGTCGGGGAGCGCGAGTGTGAGCGATACCTCCCGTGCGGGGAGCGCGAGCGTGAGCCATGCCTCCCGTGAGATGGTTCCTCCCCATAACGATGAGCGGTATGCGATGAGGGTGGGGACTCGCGAATGACAATGGGCTCAGGGCTATGAGGCATATGATGCGTCGACGGTTGCATCGGAATCATCATGGGAGGACCACCCGTCGGTGGTGCTTGAACAATAACTGGTGGCTGTGCATGTTCTGTACGATGGGGTGAGGGAGAGCGGCGTATGGTCCCATGGAGAGTTGGAGACGTCCGGTGCGATCTAGGAGAGCTTCTCCGGCGACTCTCCCTGCTAGTCGATATCCGGACTACCGTCGGCTCCGCCGGCGACTCTGGGGTCCTCGAGCGACGTGAACTGCGGCTCCGAGTACGCTCTGTCTGCACGATGATTGGTTGGCCCCCAGGGCCCACCGGCGGTGGGGCCCCAGGTCCGTAGTATGCACCTGGGCCTGGAACCATTTGAGGAGGAGAGGGGTGAATGATGATGGGTGGTCCAGCCGCCTGTTGCGGTCCCGTCCCTGACGGCTGAACATGGATCGTCTGGGGAGGACCCATATCATGGCGTTGCTCTTCATCGCGATGCGACCTCGGGGACTCTGCTCGCGAGGGGCGCCTAGAAGGGCGTTCTCCAGCATCTGCCTCCGAAGTTGGCGGATGATGCTCATGGGGGCGTCGTCCGGCGTCGCCATAATCTTCCTCGGGTGTGTGTCGGGTGGGGGAGGAGCTTCTCCGTGGGGAAGAGGGCATCGCGGAAGGGGCACCACCGGATGGCGGCACTTGAATGACGGTGGGTTGCTGTTGGGGCGGTTGGACCACAGTGATGGGCGGCTGACCCATCGGCACCACTCCGGGCATGGGTCCAACTCCTGGGGCCATCGGAGGGCCCATACCTGGAGCCTCATGCGGTGGAGGAATGACGGTATATCTAGTTGATTCGGGACTCGATGATCTGGACCTGCTTTCCACGAACGATGATGGTCGAGGGGGCACGACGTCAGGGGACTCCGATCCTGTATGAGGGCGCTGGGGAGTATATGGCCTGGGCATCGGAGGATGAGGGATATCAGGGTAAGGATGGGGAATGACGGGTGGGGGCGGCATGCCGTATCCGCCCTGAGGAGGAGGTGGTGGGATAACCGGACCTTCGGCAGGCGAGGGGGTCCTCTCGTGAGGCCATACGGGAGGCCGATCTTGCGGGAACGGCTGAAATCCGTCCGGGAACCGCCCCGGGATCACGGTAGGAGGGATGATAGTGGTCTGACCGGGTGCGGGCTGTGCCACTGCAGGTCCTGTGGACGACAGTGAGACGGGGCCTCAATGAGAGTGAGCACCGGCCTTGTTATGAACGTACCTCCACGCTGCAGAGTCTGAGCAATCTGATTCAACAAGGGTAACACTTCCTCGCGAGTTTGCTCCAGTCGTGCCGATACACTCTGGATTTCCGCGTGCCGGTCGTGCACGTCTCGCTCTAGCCACTGATTGAGTCCTCTCAGGTAGCTGATGATCTCGCTCTGTTGCTCCAAGCCAGCGAGTTGGCCAGAACGGTTGTCCTAGAGAACCCGTTCAGCTCATTGCTCCCTGATCATCTTCCAAGTGCTTACTCTCAGCAACTCCAAGATATCGTTGAAGGTGGACGGCAGCTGTACGACGGTCTGGATCGACTGGGTTAGGAGTAAGCACGGCCGTAGATGGGATACCACTTACAGGTCCTGGGGGGACCGGCACAAACTGCGGCTGCGGTGGGAGTGGCGGTGGTGGTGGGCCTTGAGGCTGGTCTTGCTGGGCAGCCTCAGGCCTGATATACCATGGTTGAGGCCCATCGCCGGGCTCAGCGGGACCCAGGTGAACGTCAGGAGGGGCTGTTGGCGGCCTTGGACGCGGCTCCTGTATGAACGCTTGTCAGCAAGGGTATACGTACAAAGCGTCTCCGACGACCGACCGTCTCAGTCGTAACCCAACCGTCGGTTCCAGGTTGGCGCTGCGCCCTCAGTCGCCGGACACGCTCGTCGAAATCAATATCGGGTCCGCTTACAGGTCGTACTGCAGGACCAGGTGGTCCTGGAACAACGGCTGGCGCGGGCCCAGCGACACTCTCGGACTCTGAGGGAGCTACTTCTGGGCCCACTCGCGGCCCTGGAGGAGGTGGCGGCCGGAACGGAGGTCGAGGAGCGTGGCGAGCGCGCCGCGCTGGATCCACGTAGGGCGCCGGACGTAGTGGCGGCACGGTCTGGGCACGCGGAGAAATTGGCTCGAAAGTGGGGCTCGCACTGCGAGGGCGAAGGCGAGGACCCGGCCGGTAGATGAGGGGGATGAGAGGAGGCGGGCCTTGTACGGGTGGCTGGGCAGGCGGTGCGCCAGACATCATGATGTCCATGAGCTGCTCGTCGAATGACGGACCCGCACGACGAGGAATTGGAGCCTCAATGGGCGGCTGTTCCGCAGCCTCCGCCTGCCTACCAGCTTCGTTCAGCCGGCGCCAAATATCAGAGAGATTAGTCTCGGAAGCCGACTCGACTTCTGTCGGCGGGGGGCGTGCGCGGGCACGGTCCAAGAGACGCGCCAAGTTGTCCTCGATCCCTCTGAGTCTGTCCGCAAACTCGTCCAACCGGTTCGGAGGTGGCACACCGAGCGAGCGGTCGTGGAGATCGTCCAATCGACGGTTCGCAGCGTTCTGGCCGTCCAGCATGTTGGCAAGCTGCTGGCGGATGCCATCCAGGCCGTCGCGCAGCTCACCGAGCGTGACTTGCGCCCTCGGTCGGACGGTGCCGCTCGAGAGCGATGACGGGGAAGGCGAAGAAGAGAGCGGGGGAGGCGTCGGCGTCAGGCTGCGTGCCTGGGGAATCGCCAGTCCGATGTCGGACAACTGCGAAGGAGTTCTGGACGTAGGCGGATCGGAGGGAGGAGAGGAAGGCTCGGAGCTCTCCGGAGAGGAGATCGGGGAGGACGACGGCCAGGAAGGCGACGCAGGACCCGCCATCGGGTACGACTCGGACTCCATCAAGCTGAGGTCGTCGGAATGATGCGATGACAGGAAGGACATCGTCTCGCTGAGGGTGTCCGGGGAAGGGATGCGAATCGGTGGCGGCGACAGGGAGATCGCGCGCACGATCCTGGGACCTTCGCGCGCACCAACGGGCGTGGCCCTCTCAGAGCGAGAAAGCCTCTCCGAGATGACGCTGCTCCCGCCCACCGACGTGTCCTTGCGCGGTACAGGAGGGGGGACGTCGGGCATGAGTCTATTCCTGAGGAGGTCCTCGAGGTCCTCCAGCGTGTTCTTGATGTCCTGGATGTTGTCCGCCATGTCCCTCGTCTCCGCGCCTCGCGCCTCGTTGACGTCGTTGAGGTACTGAAGAAGCCTGTTCACGTCGTGCGTGAGGATCTGGCTCGGGGCATCGGACGGGATCGTCTCGATGTTCGACGCGATGGACGGTCTGTCCCCTCTCGGCGTCGTCATGCTGACCTGGAACGACACCGAAGGCGTCGGCGGCGCAGGCGACGGCGGCAGCGGGATCATCACCGGCGAGACCTATTTGTAACATCAGCACCCATCTACCACAACACCACCTGTATAACTCACCGAGTCCGCGCGCTTCGGCGACTCTCTGGGGCGCATCGTCCGCTCCGTCGTCGGCACAGAGAGCAGCGACGGCTCCGTCGACAGGTCCAGCTCGAACTCCGACGGCGCGATGCGCGACGAGCTCATCGACACGGACGACACCGTCGAGATCGTCGACGGCGTCCGCGTGAGCGTCATCCCGCGCGGGAGGTCTGTCGGGAGCGGCGTGGGCGACGGCACGCTCGGGAGGAGCGAGAGCGTCGACTGGGTCGGCGTGAGCTCGGACGAGGGCGACGACGGCTCCGTAGGGGACGTCGGGCTGATCTCCGTGATGGGCGTGAGCATCGACTCCTCGCTCGACTCGGGCGTCCCGCTCGGGCGGAGGAACGACGTCTCAAAGGATGTGTCGATGCCCTCAGCAACCGGGACGGACGCCAAGGACGGCGACGCCCGCAGGAGCGACGATTCGTACGACTCGTCCGTCTCTGCGCCCCATTGGGACTCGGGGATCGCAGGGCTTGAAACCGTTGTCGGCTGCTCGATCGTCGATGGCACAGTCGGGGTGAGCTGGCTGCTTGGCGTAGGCGTAACTGAGGACTCTGTCGGACTAGAGACGGTCAACGAAAGGCTCAAATCCGACAGTGGCGGGATGGGAGACGGCCCCGGGATCGACTCAGTGCTCAGCTCATCAGGACTCAACTCCATGGTCGAGGGAGTCGCAACCCCGGGCGAAGAGGGCGTGATGTCGAGCGACGGCTCCGTCGGCGAGAGCGGGGACGGCGACGTCGCGCGCTCGGTAGGGGCATGCTCCGACGGCTCGCTCGGGCTATACGTCGACGGCGGGAGGGGCACGTCCGCCGGCTCCAGCTCGATCTCCCTCGACACCGGGGACGGCGCCGACGACGGGATCGTCGGGATCTCCGAGGGCGGGTTGATGCTGATCACGTCCGCCTCCATCTCCTGCTTCTCCTTGCACCGGCACTCCGCCGTCTTGAAGTCCGTCGACACCTCCGACGGGCATACCTCCGCGGTCACGTACACGCTCTCCGGCTCGGGCTCGGGGGTCGGGCACAGCGGCACGGTCTTGTACTCGGACTCGGCGCGCTCGCTCGGGCACTTCTCCGCCGTCTCGTACTCGGTCTCGCAGATCGCCGCGGTCTCGTAATCCGACAGCGACGGGATCGTCGACAGGCTCTTAAAGGACGCTGTCGACGGCGACTTGGGCGTCGGCGCGGTGTAGTACGTCGTCCCGTCCGTCAAACCCTCGGTCTCGCTCTCCGTGGTCCGCTCGTCTGTGGAAGAACGCGTGTACGAAACTGAGGAGGGCGTAGGGGTAACAGAGCGGCTCCTCGTATCCATCGTGGGCGTCGTAGCAGTCGTGCGCGAGTAGCTCTCCAGCGTGCTCAGACCCTCCGTGTACGACCGGCTGCCGTACGACTCCGACGTGTACGTGTAAGTGCCCGAGTACGTCCCGGAGTACGTCCCGGAGTTCTCCTTGTCCGACACCTCATCCGAGTCGCTCGGGTACGAAGTCGTCGTGTACGAGCGCGACGAGCGCGGCGTGCGTCGGCGCACTCCGCCGGAACGCGTGAGCCCGCTGCGCGAGGGCGACGTCGAGGTGTACAAGTCCGCCGTTCCGGTTAGCGTGTGGGAGGAATCGTGCGAGTCTCCAAGCAGTGACGCGGAGGTCGTTCCGCGGTACGAGATCGTCGATGGCACGACGTTCGTTCCGGACCCAGACGCGAACTCGATCGTCTCGTCCGTTACGAGCCCCGTCGTAGTGATAGTGCCAGTCCCGGTCCTCGTATCTCCTCCGGTGAGCGCGCGCGTGAACGACGAAGACGAGTAGAAGCTCGAAGTAGGCGTGCGCGTTGCGGACCCCGAGCCTGACGCGCCCGAGCTCGCGCTGAAGAACGCGTCGTCCGAGACCGAGCTGGACGTCTCGGAACCCCTGCTCCTCTTGTCGGACCCGCGGCCCACGCTCGGCGGCGGCGACATGTACACCGCCCCGCCCAAACGCGGACCACTTGATACCGTGACAGGGGATCCGTCGCCCACTGGGATACCACCAGCGAGCCCGAGGCCGAAGCCCAGGCCAGGCCGGCCCTCGCGCGCGCGGCGGACGGCAGACGCGAACTCCTCGTCGAGATCCGTGAGGGAGCTCGTGCGGCGCAGGGAGCTGCTGCGACTGGGAGCGATGACACGCGGGTCGCCCGGGTAGAGGTAGCCCTGCGACGAGACTGCCGCATCGTCCGTGGCGCGCATGCGGTGTGCGGACGCGAGGGATGGCCTGCGCGAGAGCGTGCTGGAGCCGGAGAGAGACTGGATCTCGGAGAGTTCGTCTAGAGGGGGCACGTAGACTGTCGACGCTGAGCCAGAGGCAGAGCCGGATTGAGAGGTGCCGGTGCTAGAGATGGAACGAATCGTGCGGATAGAGCCAGTGGGCGAGCGTGTGCTCGAGCGGTCGGGGATGGACACAGCGCGATCGAGGACCTCCCTGTTGCACCACACCAATCAGAACTCCCCAGACAAGGACGAGGAGAACGAGAACGCACCAGATCGCGCTAACCCATCTCACCCTCTCCCTCGCGCTCTCCGCGCCCAAGCGTTCAATACCATCGCTATACAACAGCTGGAACGGGCACAACGTCTCCATCAGGCCCATCTCGCCCACCTCCCCAGCGACGTCGCTCTGCATGCGCGCGGCGATCGTGCCCACATCGTCCTGGGCGGTCGGGTGCAGCGGCGACGGCACGGAGCGCACCTCGATGCAGTTGAGTAGGTCGAGCGTGACGATGCCCCGGCCTCCGCCTGGGGCGATCCACGAGAGGAGGAGCATGTGGGGGTAGAGCAGCGCCTGGCAGCGTTGCCATCTGTATGGCGGCGGAGCATGCACGTTGAGGTACCATAGCAGTCCGATTCTCAGAGGCTGTAAACAATTTAGACATGTCAGATCTACGCTCACTTCATGATCGAGCCAGAACTTCAATGGATGTGAAGGGTGAAAGGTTGTGAAGAGTGGCGTACAGTAGAAGTAAGGGAGATAAGATAAGATCGGCCCAAGAAGCAACTCACCTCCTGGGTACGGCCCGGGTTCGCATACTGTCCGAGCTCAGAGAGGTCAAACGCAGGCGGAAGAACCCCGCTCGCGCTCAGACTCGCGTCTCCGCTCGTACTCATCTCCGCATCGTACCCGCCTTCGACGCGCCTGCCGGTCTCGTCGAATTCACCAAGCGCACGGTCGCGCAGGCGCGCAGTCCCGCGCTCTGCGCGCCTCCGCAGGCTGAAGAGGCCGTCGCCGTGCGTGGGCGAAGGCGACGTGTTGTTGGAGCGCACAGACTTGCCGAGCGACGGCGTGCGCTCTTTCCATGCCGCGACGATGTTCCTGACCGACGTGAGCGGGGACCGGGGAGAGGTCTGCGGCCGGCGCAGCGAGGACGCGGTGGGCGTGGCCGTGGTCGTAAAGCCGGAGCTGGAAAACGTGTTGGTGTTGGTGTAGGAGCCGGTCGTGGTCGGGCCTGTCCCTGTGAAGGTGCTCGGGCCGCTGCGAGTCTGGGTGAAAGTGCCGCTGCTGGTAGGTGGGAGGCGGGAGTCGGCCGAGAGCGAGGTCGATCCTCTCGGAGGCGGCGAGAGCAAAGAGGACATCGTTGTGATGGGTCCTGAGGATGACACGGTCGAACCCGACCTGCTCTTGGTCGGTGAGGAGGGGCGCGAGCTGTAGCCATAGGTGGAGGTGCCGTAGCCCGTCGTGCTACCATACCCATAGCCGGTCGTAGTTGCGGTATGGCCAAAGGTAGACATGGACTGGCTCATCGTGGTCGTGTACGGGCTCGGAGAGCGCGGTGCCGGAGAACGTGGGCCCATGGGAGCAGACAAGGTCCGAGTGTGCCCGTAGAGTCGCGGCGAGTCCCTACCGGACGCCGTCTGCTTCTCCTCGAAAAATGCGATGAGCTCTCCAGCGCGACGGCCGGGGACGTTAACGACACGTCCTGGAGTTTGAGGTGTCCCGCTCGGATCGGTTGCGGCACGCGTGTGGTGAGAGGGGATGACAGGAGAAGCCGCGCGGCCCTCCAGGTTAGCGGACTTCCTGTTCTCACCTGAGCTGCTAGAGTGAAGGGTGTTGGGTCTGCTGCCCTGGCCGCTGCCCGACTGCGCAAACGAGTTCGGTCGAGATGGATTCTCAGTGTGCTCAGAAATTGTGCTCAGAACCCTGCGTTCGCGGTCGAGTAGCGTCTCTGCCAGGGAGCGGTATTCTCCAGACAGATAGGTGGCAGGGGTCGCGGACGTAGTGGCGCTGTACTGCCCTGTGTAGGAGGTGGACGCACCGACGGATGAGGACCCGCGCGACCACTCGGTGAGGGCGTCTTCGGTGTTTGCGATCTCGTCGTCGACCATGCTCAGGGCGGCTTCGACCTCGGCTACGTCCTCGATCGAGTTTTCGTCGGAGTAGGTGTAAGTGTCGGAGTCCCTCGATGAGGGCGAAGGTGAGACGAGGATCCTGCGCATCTGGCGGGGCGAGGAGACTTCGGTGTCGTAGTTTGAGCCTATGGGGGTAACTGAGGATGCAGAACCGTCAGCAAACAAAAGGAAAATCGTTGACGCCTCGAGGCCGGTTCGCAGACACGATGTCGAAGACGTACTTGAACGTTCGGAAGAGAGTCTTGATGAAGAATATGGAGTTTGTGTCGGTGAGAGCGTGGAGAAGGTCGCCGTTCCGAAGAGAGGCGACCTTGGCTCCCCACTCGGAGCGTCGGTCGAGGTATAGCTTGTCATTTGCGGCGGTCAAGTCAGAACATGGCCCAGAATATCAAGCGGTCGCGAAGCAGTAGCTGGTTTGTTTGTGGGAGTGTCGTCGAGAGTACTTGCTGGTGTTTGACGGCGAAGGGAGGGGGGAAGTCTTCAGGACGTTCGAGGGCGCCGGGATGGGCGGACGGAGAAAGAGGATCTTTGAGGGCGGGGGAGGACGCGCTGATGGGGAGACGCTGGGTGTGTTGTGTTCGATTCGCTGTTGAACACCGCTTCAGGGCAGGGCCGCTCGCGTTCGCGTATCAGCATGTGACCGTGTGTTTGTGAGTGCGCGCCTCGCACGCCTTCCCCATCATCCACCCACACCAAGGAGCTCGAGAAGCTGTAAAAGTAGCACTTGCTGTAAGTGCGGGGTCGATTCGGCGGATCGCAAGAGGATGCTTGCAACTTTTGGCTCCCACATGGCGCTACAGACCCCTCCATGCATAGGCGGCGTGGGAGCTGCCACTGTCTGAGACAACCGCCTCGTACGGTACGTACGTCAGTGCCCTTCTGAATCAGAGGGTATGAGTATTCAGCGCAATATTCAGCGACCGCGCGCAATCGTAAGACTGGAAAACGCCTACGTGTATAGCTGCGCTGTGATACGTCCCAATTTGCAGCACGCTGAGGCAAAGCGACGCCGCACCGTTAATCCGAGTCCACGTACGGCATTGAAATACAGGGCATTCGTGAGTCTCTCTTCCTATCGAGCCCCTTATATACTGTCGCCATGCCTTCACATTCTCCTCCCTCCGTGTTGCTTCTTGTCACCGTCTGCTCTGACAGGTAGGCATCTGTCGAAGTACTGGAAGGACGAGTGACGTCACCGGCCCTGAGTTGACATCGCGGGACGAGTAGACGAACGCTACAGTAGGTGAGTAGAGCTTCGACCTCCGCATGCATTGCTCTATGCACGGTATCGGCATATAACGGCCATAAGTATTGCCTCTGCAGGCCCAGTCCTCCTCATGGGTATGTGCCGTCTGCGTACCAGAGTACTTAGCGACGTCTGACATGTAGGATTCGCGAAGGGCTTGGACGGTAAAGCAATTATGAACTCTACGCACTCTCCACATGCAGCGGCGTCGTGCTCCCATCTGCATGTATGCCGAGTTCCCTCATCGATGAGGCCTGAGGGACAGGGTAGTTGTGAGCCCGATACCCAAGTACTCGCGAAACGCTACATTTGCCTCCGAGGGAGGATGCCACAGTCCCACTCAAGATGGAGGGGCACGTGTTACTGTACAGTGGTACTGCGGTTAGAGTTCCGTCTTATTCGGATGACAGGACGAGGGGCAGTTCCGTCACTCAGGGCAGCGCCACCGGCTCGTCCTCGACAATTCAATTCTGCGAGGTTGCTGCTCCTGCATAAGTACAGCGATTCCGCGAACAGCGCGTCCGTCCCACCTGCCCTCGAAGCCGCCTCGCTCTTGCTACCCACATCTTCCGCCGGACGACTGATACAGCGAGCTGCACTGAAGAATGTCTACGGGCGATGAATGCTGCGCGTTCTGTTGCGGTGCATGCTGTATGTATTCCCAGAAACTGCACGCTTGGTTACAGCAACTCACGAGATGGCACCTCACAGGCATATCATGTACAGAGGCTCTCGACACTTGGTGTATGACGAGTACGCTTCGCCTCCTCCAAGCTCACAAAATGTGAATCTGGGCTAATGAGCCGCTGCAGAAACCTTCAGCTGCGGGAGCGGCGACAAACAAGCAGGCTGCTGCACGGGATGCTGCAGGGGCTCTTTCGACGAGGACAACTTCGCGCCGAACGGCGGAGGGTCGCCTGGGTCGCAGGTGAACGCGCAGCCTGCACCGCAGAACCCGATGGCGGAGAAGCCCGCTGGCCCGTCTTGAGTTCCGCTAGTGATACCTCTTCGCCGCCTATTCTACGAGTATACCTGTCCGTGTTTTATGGTGAGTTGCGCCATACCTTCAGCTCGATGCTGCGCTGCTGACCATCGTGGGATGGTGTAGACACTATCATATGGCTTTCGGGACGCATCATAATCTGAGGAATCATACTCCCGGGCCCTCCCCGTCTCGCACTTGAACCTTCCCGGTGGGACAACGGTACCGTCACCTACATGTATTTTTGTGTACCTGTAAGGTTATCCTTATGTCAAGCGCAGTTGCTAGGATCTCAACTCCAGTGTGCGCAAACTGTCGGGGGTCAGAGAGCTCGTTCTGTCTGGTGATTCGCGACCCGCATGCTCGAGGTAGCGCGTCATAGCATCACGTGATGAGACGACTTCGCCAGCGTCGTCGTCCTCCGAGCACTCCCTTGCGTCTCCTCCGACCAGCAGCGAGCTCAACGACATATAGATCCTCTCACAAGTACTCTAGCTCACTCTGTAATGAAGGCCTACTCTCTGTCTCCCTTGCGGTCGGCTCTGCTGAGGCCTGCTGCTCGTGCACCTCGTCTCTCTTCTCGAGCCTCGTCGTTACTCCGGACAGGAGGAAGCACCTCCGAATTTCAGACTCTCCGCATCTCCTCTCGCGCTCTGCACGTCTTTTCAAGACCACCACACATCTTTGCCAAAACCTCCCTGCTCACGAGAGCATACTCAAACGACACACACGACCCACCGCAAGGCACAGCGGTGCAATCCTTCCCGGACCCCGACCGGCCGAGCCTCTTCTACCACCTCTTCCCCGCGCCGACCTCCATCTCCTCCTCCACGCCCGTCTTCGCGCTCTCCTTCCTGCCAGACCCGCCTCCGAATGTGCTCTCTTCGACGGTGATCGGCTGGCTGCCTGCGAGCGGGGAAGGCGAGGAAGCGGGGTTGAACGACTTTGTGGAGAACGGTACGTCTGCGCTGTTTGTGCGGCCTGCGTGGGATGCGTCGGTCTGATGTGGGCGTGCATGCTCTTGTGCTTGTGTCAATGGTGCAGAGCGGTTTAGAGAGGTGCTGCATGAGGCGATTCACAGCGCGCTACGCGACGGCGTGGACGAGGTGCAGAAGAACGGCGCGATACAGGTGCGTGAAGGGTGGATGCACATCCACGGTACGTCTTGTCTTCCTCCTCCTCACTGCGCCTTCTACCTGCGCGCGCATACATCGCTCGCTTACTAACTGACTTGCTATCTCCCTCGCGCGTGTAATTGCGCAAAACAGACAGCAGGAACGTCCCCGCGCTCGGGCGCATCGGCGACCCGGACGACATCATCGCGTCCGTGCGCGTCGAGAACGGCGAGGTGCGTCCTGTCCTCTCCCTTCTCCCCCTCTCACGCGTAGTACTGACAACGACGTGGTGCGGCGCGGCGCAATGACAGATCCTCGCGGAGACGTACCAGCCGATGCCCTCGTACCGCCTGTGCACGGCGGACGGGGTGATACAGCTCACGGAGGGCCTGGAGGCGCGCTTGGTGGAAGTGTTGCGCGCGCGGGCGAGGGAGGAGAGTTCGTGATGAGCGCGGTAGCTCAGGGGTGCTTGATAGCTCGCGCATAGAGGAGTGCTGCAATGGATATGGGTGCGTGCATCTGCAACCTCTGACTTCGCTGCGTTCTGACAAGCATATGCCGCTCTTCTACCGTAGAAAGCATCGTTGCGCTCGTACCACATATATGCCCGTCACTGCTAGCGTTCCGATGTATGACGCTCTCTGCATGCAATCTGATGCCTGTGGATGCAGGATCGAGTGGAAAGCCGCATCCACTGCAGCGTACGAGGACACGAAAACGCGACCATGCGCGAAAAAACGGTATTAGAGAGCGACAGAGACCCAGACAGATGATAGCACTGAACCGAGAGCATATATGCATGGACCCAAACAAAGACCGATCGTCATCCTTCAATCCTCCAGCAGTCGCGCCTTCGCGCACCAACCCCTACGGCACCTCCAATCCAGTCCGAATCCCATCGTTTGCCGCGTGTACCTACGCCTACGCGGGAGCATGCGGCGAAGTTGGTCGTCCGGGCCTCAAACTCGCTGGAATGTCGAGGCGTGGCGGCGGCGGCGGCGGTGCCCTTTCCTCCTCGCGCTCCTCCCTCCTCGGCCTCCCATCCACGCGCGTCCCCGAGCTCTCCGCGCTCGTCCTCTCCGCATCGCCCTCGCGCCCCTCCTCCTGCGACCTCTGCCACGCATGCGCATACGCCTGCGCGTCGCTCGGCTGCTGACCATGCCCCGACCGCTCCCTCTTCGGCACGCGCAACGATCCGCCGGGGGCTCGCGTCTGCTGCGTCGACGTGGGGGAGTCCTCGGCGTGGCTCTTGCTGCGCGGCCGCGAGCGCGAGCGCGAGCGCGGGCGAGAGGGCTCGTTCGTCCCGGGCTCGGACAAGCTATGCGCGTGCACCCACTCGCGGGTGCGCTCGCGCCGCTCCGAGCGGGGCTCGCCCGGGACCCTCTCCGCCTCCCCGGCCCTGCTGTCGCGCTCTCCCTCGCGCGAGCGCGCCTCCATGGACGGCCGGGGGCCCGGCTGCTGCGAGGTCACGCGCTCCGCGTCCTTGCCGCGCGGCTGGAGCTCGAGGACGTGCGCGCTCGCGGGATCGGGGTTCGGGCTGCCCGCTTTGTTCGGGGCGTAGAGCTCCTCGACGGTGCGCTCGAACTCGGTGTCGCGCATACCGCGCCGCGTGCCGCAGGAGCACGATCCTGCGCCGGGTGGAAGAAGGGAGCGGGGGTAGTGAGGCTGCGGTGAGTGTGCGGCCGTGAGTGAGTGAGTGGGGGGCACGCACTGTAAAAACACCAGATCCCGGAGGCTTCGTTGCAGCCGATGCCTGGGGTGTGTGTTGTTAGAATAGGATCGGGCGTAAGCGAGGAGAGAGAGATGTGCTTACAGCAGCAGCTGCAGCAGATGGCGAGGCACCCGCATAGGTCGTCGACTCCGGACATGGCTCAGAGATACTGCGGATGATTGAGGTGTAATTTGGTGGTGGTTTTGGCTCGGCTTGCCAAGACAAAGTGTCGCTCAGCGCGTCGCGAGAGCCTCTAGGTTTGAGATTTAGAGGTCGCGTCCGGATTCCACTCGAGACTCCGGATCAGCGAGGTGGTTGAAGACGATCGAGAGACAGTCCGGAGTGGTCTCGCAGTCAATGCGAGCACGTTCAGAATCAGGAAAGGTAAAGACAGAGCAGACAGAGCAGTGAGATGGCAGACAGCAGACGGGCGCAGTTC
This sequence comes from Trametes cingulata, assembly GCA_022385765.1. Lineage (NCBI taxonomy): Eukaryota > Fungi > Basidiomycota > Agaricomycetes > Polyporales > Polyporaceae > Trametes > Trametes cingulata. The sequence goes on from MU277992.1 coordinate 388,267, forward strand.
GTACGTTCAGCGTATGTAGGGGTACGTCGACAAGGAAGACGTCGAGGAGAGGATAAAGACGATGCACCGCCTCGCCACAAAGACCGTGGCACGGCAAGGCACGCGAGCACGATGCCACGGATAGACCCGTCTGGCCATGCAGGCGCTTGCAGGCGCAGCTCTCTCTGTGCTTGCAAACATCCCAGGCTGATCACACGCACGCCGTCGACCGAGCTTCCGTGCAAAGGCGGCAAAGAGGCGGCCATTGTGGCCGGGCGGCAGCGCTGGAAACGCGCATGCCGCGCTGTCTCCTCGAGCCTGTGTCGCCTGATCATCTTCTCGGGGCTATGCCCGTTCTCCATACAGTAGGCTCAAGGCATGACCGCAACCAACAGCCAGACAATAATGCATCCCGCTTACGTTCTCATTCTCTCAAAGGTGCAGTTGTATGTGGGAAGCGTCGCGAGAGCGCGTCTGGGAGCCGGGAACACAAGTAGCTTTGCAACGGAGAAGGCGGAATTGCGGGTGTCGGAGGCTTTCTGCGAATTCCGGGGCGCGCTGGAAGCGTCCATCTGTCAATGAACGCGATGGATGTCGCGGCCTGCTCGGATGCATTGCAGTACTTGACGGGATGGCGGCGTGGGGTCGTCGGAGAGCAGCTGACGGAGGGGTGCAGCGCGATTTGGAGTTCGAAGACCTCTCCCGTGGCGCGTGGACAGCCCGAGGTGCTGATAGCTTCGGATGCTGCTTCTCCTGAGAGCGATCCGTGTCCCATCGTAGCGCACACGATTCGCTATTGCAACGACAGCTCATAGGTAGCCTGTAGACGTTACACAGGGCAAGGCGGGCCAGAGCGCTATGGTTACGGCGAAGGCAAGAGCGTCCGCAACACGTCATTTGCTTCCCTACGAGAGAGCGGCCAATCGCCATCGGATATCTTCTGCTCTTCAGGAAGAGCGGACCAATTGGGCGATGGCGAGGCGCGAATGTGTGAGAAGTCCTGCACCGCCAGATAATTGCTCTTCCCCTCCTGCGGTGCCGCCGATGCAGTGAACAGCATCATGACTTTGGTATTCGATGTCGACGAATGACGTCTGAGGCATGTCGGGTAATCGGCGAAACGAATTGCTGAACAATGCTCGATAATCGGGTTGGATGCGATGGAGATGTAGACGTCGACTTGAGTCGAAGTGTGCATTCGGAACTGTCATATTATAATCAGGCTACAATCAGGAGACAGCCAATGTATGATGACCAGCAGCGTACCTGCCGGCTGCCCAATGCAATGACGCAGTTCTTCATATCGTGGAGGAGCCCACTTCCAGGTATGATGGGCAGTATGAGTACGGTATTCGTGACATTCCGCACATGGAGGGCATTGAATGTTAGATCGGCAGGAGCGTCCGGGTTAGCTTGCGACGGGACAAGGTTGACGATGCAGTGATCAAGTTCGGAGATCGTCAGGTCAGAAGCCGCAGACCAGGGAGAGGACAGCGAGGAGACCGTCAGATAGCTGTGCGAATGCCCCGACAGCGACAGCCCGGACGTCGGTAACTTTGGTTGCGCAGGTTCCGGAGGAGTTGCCTTAGAGATACTCTCGTTGGAGGGAGCAGCAGCGGTCGAGGGAACAGATGGTGCGGGCTTCGCAGCCTTGCGCTTGAACGCGAACTTGGACTTGGGAGCGACCGAGGTACGCAACGCCTCCAGCTGAGCCTCGATGTCCTTCAGTTTCTAGGAGAGTGCAGCGTTGGCTTCGGCGAGTCGATCTAACACGAAGACAGCAGCTCACGTTCTCGCACTGGCGTTGATCATAGCCGGGAAGGAAAGCGATCGCGTCCGTGAGCTCTTTCCTCAGCCTCGCCACATCAACTGCCAGCTTCTCCACGGCCTCAGAGGTAGCAGACCCATTCCTGAGAGACTCGAGCTGGCCCAAGACCTCTGATACAGCGAGAGTTCAGACCCAGAACAGCCCAGATGATAGACGGATGCCGACCAGAGGTGCCTGCTTGAAAGCGGGTGTAGAACTGCTGCGTGAGTTCCTGGTTCGTTTCTGCCATCTTGTCCCACAACCGCTTCACAAAACAATCCGAAGACACAGAAGAGCCCTCAAAAGTGGGTGCAGCAAAGAAAGAGCACCTGGGCAGTCGTGGTCGCGGAGAAAGATGCGCTCACCATTGCGCGAGTACCGTCACGGTCAGTCACCCGTGACGCCTGCGTGACATGGTGTATCTGGATATGGCGAGCGCTTGCGGAGCGTGCAGGTTGCCTCCACACCACTGCGGCACTGCGACCCTCCTCGGACTCGGTGGCACAATCACACTCGGACCTCTTCGCCTAGACATACAAGATAGATATGGCCGACTCTGCGATGGACGTTGACCAGCCCGTTGCGGCGGAGCCCAAAGGCAAGGCTAAGGAGGACGCCAAGGGCGACAAGAAGCGATTCGAGGTCAAGAAGGTGCGTGCCTGTGCATCTGCGCTATCTCCCGCCATGGACGTCGTGATATGCGATGCTGATACTCGCGTTCTCATATCTGCAGTGGAACGCCGTCGCTCTCTGGGCATGGGGTGAGTGAAGGACGCCGTAGAGGCGAGTGGCAATGCTTACAAGCGCGTTATCCAGACATTGTCGTCGAGAACTGCGCGATCTGCAGGAACCACATCATGGATCTCTGTACGTCTTGTCCGTCGGAGCACAGCTCTCATGATTCTCATTGTGTCGCTATGACCTCCAGGCATCGACTGCCAGGCGAACCAGGTCTCCGCCACCAGCGAGGAGTGCAACGCTGCATGGGGTATCTGTAACGTAAGCCTCTTCGCCACCTGCTATCCAGGACGCCTCGACTCATGCTATCCGTTGCTTAGCACGCGTTCCATTTCCACTGCATCTCGCGTTGGCTGAAGACGCGTAACGTTTGCCCGCTGGACAACAGAGAATGGGAGTTGCAGAAGTACGTCTTATGCCCTCTGTCGGCACGCGATACGGTACTGATTGAGTTCCAGGTATGGTCGCTAGATCGCTATCGTTCGGATCCCTGTGTATCATGTCGCCACTTGTCTCAACAATGTACCATACGCCCTCGCTGTGTTCCGCTCATCCATCTTCGTCGTGCCCGTACACACTCTGCGCATGCGCTCGGAGTCCCTGCAAGCCGTGTGCATCCGATCGCGCACGAGCTGATGTTTGCCCGAACTCACAACGGGTGACGACATTGCCCTTCGGTAAGCACTCTCTCCTGTGCAGGAGGGGAACGTAGGTCTCGGTCGTGCGACCGACATCGCGGCGCGCGGGAAATACTGAAGAGGTGCATGCGTAGGAGGCTGGACTCCCTGCTATGGTAGCGCCCCGCACAGAGTCTCAGAGCTCGATGCAAGTCTCCTTTGTGTCGTTTTCACGCGTCGAGCGTACTTTCATTGATGTTCGAGCGCGTCGCCGCATGCGTTCAAATTGTTACAGTGAACAGCGTGTTCGACTACAGACAGTACATTTCGCCCTTAGACGCTACAGACACCAGGCTACAGAAGGTCCGCAGAACCCCACATTCCACTTCGGCGCACGCTGGTTTCCCCCGCGACGTCCCATAGGAACGCCGCCAGGTACTCACCCCGAGGGCCACGAGAAGGCCTGCGCCAGGACCCAGCGCGACGCGCGCGCTCAGCCCCTACCTCGGGAAGAAATCTTGAGGCACACAGTGGTAGAAGTCTTGAGGCACGCGGCTGTAGCGACAGTCAGCACACAGCCCAAAGCGCACGCAGCAGAGGGGGACGTACGATGGACAACGGTTTGGGTCGGTGGTGGTGGTGGAGGCGCGCGCTCCCCGGTCGTTTGCCGCATGTCGCGACGTCGTATGGGGGAGACACCGCGCGTGGTTGACGGAGGATGGACAGGGAGGCGACGAGCGCGATCATCGAAGTGACCTGTGCAGCATGGGCGTCAGTATGTAGCGCCAGTGAAGGATTCTCGAGAAGACGTACGGAGTACTCCGCGACGACGACGCGCCCAAATGAGATGCCCCTGGCGCATGCGAGAGATGATTAGTTCAACTGGCAGTGGGGAGACAGATCATCACTCACCCGAGTCATGTCGCTCCGAAGCGAAGCACAAGAAGTCTTCAGCGCAGTTGGCTTCCCCGCCGTAAGGCGGGTACTAGTCCCGAGGGCCGCGAAGAGGCCTGCGCTATCCCCGGGAACCTCACTGCCTGTCGCCCTCTTCATCCCTGAGGGGCCATTACGCCGTGGTACCCACTCCTCTTGCTGAGGGACAAGTCTGTAGCTCCGCGGACTGGCTTTAGTGGGCAGCTTCTCCAGGTGTGCTCTCCACCACTGCAGCTCACTAGTCGCGGAGCTGGGAGGCAAAGGTCAGCGTGATAGCGGCAACGTGTTACACACCAGAGCGGATGTGGTAGGCGCTTCGGAGCGGTGTGCTCTTAAGTTGAGGGGAGGGGGTGGATCATATTATGGAAAGGGAATGGTTTGGGGTAGAGTCGGACCACACACGCGCCGTGGTACCCTCCAGGACCATCAGAGCCCCCTCATGATGGATCCCTTCGCAGGGGTGAACTCTTGACGCGCCCGTGGTCTGGAGTCGTCCTCGGCAGCGGCCGTTAGGGGTGTTCGATGAGAGTTGATGGTGGTGGTGCTTGGTGGTCGGTCTCGGTCCGTGAGGACGTCGACCTGCGGCAGGCATCGAGGTTGGACTCGAAACCCGCCGCCTTTGCGACTCAGCGCCGCGTGAGCAGCGCGTCGTCACAGATGTGGTGAGTGCATACACCGAAACCTGGTTCGCAGACAGACTCCGGGTTGGGCCCGAAGTCCGCCGCCTTTGCGGCAAGGCGCCGTGTGAACAGCGCCTGCACGCAGGTGTCTTGAACGCATACGTCGTTAGCCTGTGATAGTCCATGAAGCATGAGAGGTCGTATCATAAGGCTCCACCGAGCCTGGGTTCCGGCGTAGAGCCCGGCCCCCAGCCCCAAGTGGAAAGTAGAAAGCGTAGTGCGGTCGACGGCGCCCGCCCGGCGTGAAGACTCCACTGGGACTAGCTGCCGGCGTGAAGCCCAGCGACCAGGCCCTAGTGGATTCCGGACGGTCGTTGGAACCGGATTGAGGCCCTGAAAGGCTCGTGTCAGTCATCTAGAGACGATGTCTATCGAGACGAGATACGTACGGCCCGTAGCGAATGCGTCGCCTCCCACCTCGCCCTGTGTGTAGTGTGGGACGGGGGGCCTTGCAAAGTCGGTCGCTGTAAGCGAAGCCGAAGGCCTGCGGTACTCGGCGCATTCAGACGACAGCATTCGGTGAACGAGAAAGTACATACGTGACTGCACAGCCATACGGTGAGTAGAATGGTCGGTGCTGCTGTCAGCAAAGCAGCTCACGGGGTGAAAGGAGAACGTGGGCGCACTCACCAGTCAAGCCCTCGCGAGGGCTATGCGCGCCGAGCTCAGGGCGTGTGCCGCTGGTGCTCGCTGTGGTGGGTGAGGCGGCGAGTGAAGTGCATGATGCTTCTGGGGAGGAAGAGGACGAAGAGTGGGAATCTTTATATACGTTTTGCGCGGCCTCAGACGGCTTTAGCCGCGACGGTGGCAACGCCCATCCGCATGGGTTTTCACAAAGGACTCGCCGCTTCTGGGAGGAGGCAGGCAACGTGTCGTTGCTCAGTGGTGCTACATTTCAATTGGACACATCGATCGCTGCTCATTCTCTCGCCCGAAATGTATGTCGTGGCGTGGACGGCAGAGGAAACAAAAGAGGAGGTAGCCTCCTTCCGCGATGGTGCAGGAGATAATCAGAAAACCGAATATCATATGGTGCTCTGGACGGATGCAGTACGGCGGCGATCACGAAGAAGCCTGGAGCGGAGTTGAGGTCTGCCCTCTGCGGACTGCCTTTCTGGTCCAGGGATCGCCTGGCATTTGCCTTGAGGCCTGGCCACTAGCGCCTCCGACACTGGTCCGCGTACCTTCTCTGTTCGTCTCAATCAGGGAGGCGTAATGATAGGCTCGCAGAGTCTGACGGTCACAGATACCTCAGGATAAGCGTAGCTGTGGTAATCGCGAGAGGGCAAACTGGGTTTGAAGTGGCGAGCGCCCATCAGCTTCGCGGGCTTGTTTGGTCCTATTGTGGCCTGTAGGCGATGAGTTTGGCCTGCCTTTTCTGCGCGGCTCTGCCCTTGTACTCGGTCGCATGCACCAGCCAGGCACGAATTCTTCCAGATGACCGCTCTGATAGCACGCTGTGCTTCGTGACCCTGTATTCGGATTGCCTCATGTCGAAGCAGCCCTCTTTCTCCAAAAGCTCCGTATATCGGAAGTCCGGACGCTAAGGCAAAGACGCCAGGTCAAGGGATGCGTGTTCTGCGTCTCGTGCATGGCGAAGGCAGGTTCTGCCACTCGTCCCATGGTCTGGGCGATGTAGAAGGCTGTGGTGGGCATTCAGTTGAGCAGGCTTGGCGACGGTACTCCGGACCATGATTCATCAGGAGGTCCTTAACGAATCCGACGAAGGGCCTCACATTGTAAATCATGTGGGTTACCCCTGGGCGTGGGGCATTCGCTGTGAGGACAGGGTCAGATCGCCACTTTGCAGCTTCACGCCGCCTCCCTTGCGCGCGCAGACTCGCACAGCCAATCGCCCGCCTCAGGGCGCAACCCACGACGGGTACACACTAATGCTCCATCTACTAGAGGCGTGATCGTACTCCTGCCGAAAAGACGTTCCCTGGAGCAACGAATACATGGTGCAATACATTCAGCACTGCGAGCATAGCAAGACAGCATAGCAAGATATCACAGAACGGATGGGTGAGCGAATAAGCATAAGAGTACAGATGCGACCTCCTTGGGTATCATTAGTGGCGAACGCGCTTGCGGCGGATTTGGATCTCGGACGCGTCCGGGGCTTGAGAGGCGGCCGGAGCGGCTTGAGAGGGGGATGCGTTCTCTTCGGCCTCGTCGGCGCCGTTCTCAGTACCGTTCATTGTGGTATCATGTCTGTCGCCCTCGGAGGGCTCGTCGTCGTCGGATCGAGCACGCTTGCGCGATGCCTTTGGCGTTTCGACAGCTTGAGACTCCACTGGCGGCGCAGAGTCTCGCATGGAGGAGAGCGGAGTAAGCGACCGGGAAGATCTAGCAGGAGTCGGAGACGGAGAGCGTGAGGGTGACTTGGATGGGGACTGGGCCGCGGCTTTCTGTGGCGACGCGCCCTTGCGCACGGGACGCGGTCTGGGTCGGGCCTTTGGTGTTCGAACGGCGGCAGCGGACACATCATTCTCGTCCTCCGTTGCGCCACCTTCGCCATCACTTGGTTCGCCAGCGTGTGCTGCATGCCCATTGGCCTCGAGTTCTTCAACATCACTGGGGCCTCTTGCCTCGTCATCGGTGGTCACGACTTCGGCGCTCTTGGCATCCTTCCGTTTCCGACCCTTGCCGGGACCTGACATGACAATCAGCACGCCTGTCATGCTGGCCTCGGCAACGGACGTACCTTTCTCCTTCGATATGGCAGTCGCAAGCCTCTTTTCGTACGCCCGATAGGGTTCCCAGAACTTGGACGTCGGTGAAACTTCAAGCTTGGCCTGAGCGACGACGTTGTCCAGGTGCGCCTTACTGCTCACGAGGCGTTGAGGTCCAGGTATATGCGGAAGATGGTGTCACTCACATTTGCAGGGCATCTCGGTTGTTGACGGACGAGAGCAAAGGGAGGAGGACGCGGAAGAACTTGATGCACCTGTTCCGCGACTTCTTGTTCTTCGCAGTCTCATAGCCACCCAATCGTTTGCCCGCCCAATTGAGCGAGGTCGTGTGGATGTCGATGACGTATTTGCTGTCCAGGCGCCTCACGATAGACAGCTGAGCACCTCGAATCAATAAGCAGGCAGAGAGAGCCTTCGCAAGTGCGATAGCGTGATCCTCGGTATTCACAACATCATCGAGGTACAGCGTGAAGGACTGTGGTTGAACTTGTATCACGAACTGCCGCACCAAAGGTAAGCGGAATACTCACCTCCTGCAACGCCTGGCAGATGATCGCCACGACCGCGTCGCCATTGTCCTTGTACATGCCTTCCTCACGGAGGATCTCGACGATGACTTTGGAGCAGAGATCGAAAGCTGGCCCTAGTCGTCCATAGTGCGCCAAGATCGTCGCAGAATGTCGGAAGTGAATGACGCCCGCCCGGATGGCGCGCAGGAAAGCCGTCACAACGCCGATGAAGACGTACTCCTTCTCCAACTGCGAGCGCGATTCGGCTCGGGGAGCTAGGATGAATTGCAAAGATGAGTGACAGCCGGTTCGCAGCCGGAGATCGACTTACAAGGCGATGCTGCTTTTGTCGCCGACTTGCCCTTGCCAGCTCGCCCCTTCTTACCCTTGGGCTGTTCGTCAGCTTCTTCCTGCTCCTCCTCTCCATCACTGTCCTCCTCGCTCCCGGCTTCCTCTTCAGGCTCAGGCTCAGCGATCTCTTCTGCATAACGCTCTATCTCAGCCTGCACGAAGCCAGCGCAACGGTACTGCACTTCATCATCGAGGGACAACGGCACAGCTGCTGTGGGCAACCTGGTACCGTCTGGCGCTGTCGTCTCCGAAGGACAGAATAGGATGTGTAGGGTGAGGAGATTCTGGAAGGCCTGTTGTGCAAGCCCTTAGCATCGTTACAATTCATCAGGAATCATGCGGGACGTACCGCTCGGCGCACTCCCTCGACAGTGTTGGATTGGGTGCCAACCGCGAACTCCACAAGCTTCTCCAGGAGGATGGTCCTCTCCTCCTTTAGTTTGTCGCGGAAGGACATCTCTTCAGGGGTAAGCTCTGCTCCAGCAGGCAAGCCGCGAGCCTTCCACATGATGTGCAACGTGAGCACCTGCAGTGCACGGTCCACCATCTAGAGAGCGTCTCGTCATCAAGTACTGCCCACTCATGCAGGACATTTTCGGCTCTCACCAGCTCTTCCTCCTTGTAGCCTAGCCGTCCTCGTTCGGCAAGGGCACTAACGATGTCCCAGGCGCTGCTCTGCTTGCCGCCCTCGTCTTCTTCCATCCAGGACGTCATGTCGCGTATGCCGAAAAGCGCTGCGAGTCGTGCACAGATCGCTCCAAGAGAAAGCACCTCGTCCTCAGTGAAGGAAGCCACCTCTATCTCTTCTCGGCCGGCGATGGCATCGCGAAGTGAAGTAGAGAGTTCATCCTCGAGCTCCAGTATCTTGGCACTGTTAGTCTTGGAGAGACTTGTTGCGTCCATCATGCGCCGGATGGTGGCTACAGCGTTGGCGAGCACAACAGGCGATGAATGTGACAAGAACTGCTTCGTGACATCCTCCCACAGACTGGAGTAGGCCTGCAGACGCCAGCGTTTGGTCCCTAAGTCCGATGCCTACCGTAAGGGAGTGTCTGCCACGCACCGTCATCATCCTCATCTCCAGGTACATGTCCAGATTCATTAGCTGAGGAATCAGCAGGACGTCCGATATCCGTTTCTCGTCTGTCTGATGCTTGACGAAGAGCTGTGGTAGAGCCTTGATCAGGGCACGCGTGATGTCGGACGACGTGGTGTCCTCATCGGGCTGCTTCATGATGAGTAAGAGCTGCGAGACCGGATGGAGAGAACGGACCTTTTTAGCATTCGCCGCGTCCACGAGGGCTTTTCGCAGGCTTGCAACCAGGAGCTCCAGTAGGACAGCTTCCTCCACCTCTTCCAGTCGCCACGCCTCATCGACAGCAGTCTCGTTCGCGGCCTGCTTTCCCTTGGATCTGGAAGCCGGCCGGGCGCCCTCCTCGCCCGCCGCAGAGTGATCGAGCAGCAGAACGTCTAAGAGAGTCTCCCAATCGCGCACAGGCTCGACCTCGTCCCACAGGGCCTCGACGACGAGGGCTGTGCGGCCCTTCGCGTTGGTGCTAACGAGCGAGGCTACTTCCTTGGCGCGCACACGCTTCGATGAGCCTTCGCCGAGGTCCATCCCGTCTTCGGAGTCGGCATCGCCGCCACCGCTCGTCTTGTCCAGCGCACGGCCCCAGTTGACGAGGAGCATCCCAAGCGCCTTGACGCCAGCTTTGGCCTTGTCCGAATCTGACGGTCGCCGCCCGACCAAACGCTCGTCCACAGTTTCCTCCCAAACGCCCTTCACAAATCCGCTGACGGCCCGGCGCACACGCGCTTCCTCGTCAAAGACCAAGAGACAGAGCTGTTGTCGCTGTTCCTCCTCGAGCAGTCCATGGGAGTCAATAGTCTGTAGGACTTGTATGACTGCAACACGGACGCTGAGTTCGACGTCACCAACGGCCATCTCGACTAGGCGAGGCTTGAACCGCTCTGTGAAGTGTTGGAGTGCAGCGGCGCCGATGTATGCAGTCTGTTCGTAGGCCAGCGCGAGCGCGCGCACAGCTTCCAGGCGCACCTGGGTGTGCGCGTCGGATAGTACCCACCCGACATAGCGGAGATACGCGCCATCCAGGAAGTGACCGGGGTACTTCTTGAACCAGAGACCCATAGCCCGGACACACTCTGCACGGATGTTGGGGTCGAGGTCACGGTACCGGTGTACAAATACACTGCATATATGCGGTGAGTAAAGTCATCACGGGGAATAATAGCGAACTCACCCGTCTACAAACTCCTTCAGGAACTCCGCTAGCTTTGAGCGGCGTTCGCGAACCTCGGCGGCCTTCTTTTCGAGCTCGGTTTCCCGCGCATTTCCACCCTTGGTCTTGTTGCCAGCAGCTTTCCGTTTGCGTTCGCCTTCACGTTGTCGGCTCACAACCTCAGCCTCCTTCTCCACTGAGGCTGCCACATCGCACAGAGCGGTCTCTACCTCAAGCGCGATGACCGTAGCGGTGTGGCGGAAGCTCCGCAGTTGTGACGATGACATGGCTATGACCCATGTTTGCAGCGTCGGCATGAGGTCGGACGTGTATAGACTCCCTAGTTCGGCTGAGGAGATGATGAGACGCTCGAGGAACTCGGAAAGAGATTTGCGGAACTTCTTGAAAATGGGGAGCTTGGACGTCAATGGGTAGATGGGGGTGTCGTCCTACTAGCAGTCTTAACGGAGGTGGCCCCGATAGGGATTGCATCACTCACCTTCTTCAGGGCCTCGGTGAAGTCGTCGAGCGCGTCGACCACACCATCATAGTCGACGACTCGGTCTTCGTCCACAGAGTCATTGCAGCCACAAGAGCGCAGTATGCAGTTGATCAACTCTGCAAGACTTGGTCCTGGAGTATTCGAGAGAGACTCTAGGAAGTCCTCGGCAGTCGACTGAAGCGCGGCGGAGGGGTTCATGATGGCATCTTGATGGCCGCCAAGGTCAGGGATGACGATCATGGCGCAACGAAGCCTACTCACTGAATAACGCGTTGTCCCCTGCAATCTTACTGTCCTTCACCACTTTCTCAGCGTTGAACCCCCCCTCAGCATCTATCTGCTTGCCCTTGCGCGACGTCCCCTTCCTCGCCCTTGGGGGACCAGTAGTCTTTGCATTTGCGCGTTTCGCAGTTGCAGCTTTGGGGGCACGCGGCTTCTTGGGTGCTGGAGCAGCCTTGACCTTGCGCTTCGCGGCGCCCTTCGCTTGTGGCTTAGGTGCGCGATAGGTTCCCTCTTCCGCGTCGGCTTCATCATCCGCAGGGGCTGGGTCTGAGGCATCACTACGCGCATCGTCTTGATCGTTCTCCTCGTCAGAAGTCGCGTCGGAACGCTTCCTCTTGAGCAAGGAGCTGTTGACTGTGGTGTGCGTCAGGATGGGCGGTTTCACGATGGACGTGTGCTCTGCGTACCGGAGACAAAGTGCGCAGCTTGTTTCCGTTCTCTCTGAGACCGGCGAGGCTCTGCTGCGTCGGCCATAGCGGTTGGGGAGGTAGGAGAGGTGGGGGTTGTGGTTAAGTTGCGGCTTCACAAGACGCGCTCGCGCGCGCGACCGTGTCGTGGTCGCTCCCCATTAGGAAGCTGTCACGGTCACACTTTCTTTCACAGCACACCTATAGGCCTAACGAAGCCTTTATTGGTTCATATTGTGGTTCGCTATATACTGTATATACTGACAAGGAATAAGTAGATATTGGCTTCGAACTTATCTGGCCAGGAATGCCTTGACACTGTGCGTGAATGGGTGTGTGGCTAAGAATGTGTGACACGGGTTTGTCACCTCCTGCAGGCGCGCGGCGCGACGCGCCTCAGACACGAACGCGTTCTCTCCGAGTCTGCTCCTCAGCCACAGACAGTCTCGCCACGCTCACCACCGCTGCGTCTGTCACGCGGCATCTCTACCTTGTGCTATCGCTTGTGAAAACGCTCTGCTTTTTCCGGACTGACTATCTCGTGATCAATATCTCATCATGGCACCGAACACCCCGTCCAGACGGTCTGGCGGGAAAATCATCATCAAGCCTCGACGAACTCGAGTAGCCGCACTACGCAGAGAAGAAGAGGAGGATGTGTCGGTCGACGGTGATGACACCGCACCGGAGGAGCAAGTGGACGATGTGGAGACCGGTCCATCCCGCGGCGCCTCCACTTCTGTCCCGCAGACACCTCAGGCTGACGAAGACGAGGAAGAGCCTGTAGACGTGGACAACGAGGACGACGAAGATGCTGACCCGAGCGTCCAAGCCGACAGCCCAGAAGGCGGCGACCAGGATGGCGATGATGCAGCCGAGGAGAACGAAGAGGACAGTCCGCCGGTGAAACGCCCGCGCGGGCGACCGCGAGGCAGACCGCGGGGCTCTGGTGCGGGCACTCCCCGCACGCGCGGAAGAGGACGAGGGAGGGGACGAGGGCGGGGCAGAGGCATCACTATCAAGTTGCCCAAGCGCAGCGGAGAGGAAGCTCCAGAGATGCCGGACTTGCCAGAGGGCGCCGAAGGATACATCCAGGACGAGGGTGAAGGACCCATGGGCGGGGGGAAGCCTTTCAAGCGAATACAGGGCAAGATCTACATCATGGACGGTGATGAGTACGTCACAGAGGACGACCCGAAAGGCGACACAAAGATTGACAAGAACGGGAACTTGCTGGGAGGTAAGTCTATGCCGACCGGCGCAACTGCACAAAGGACTGAAAGTGGTGAAGGCAGGAGATTTAAGGCTCAGACTTTCGTCCTGCCAAACCGCCACCCCGAGCGCAAGTATATGCTAGCTATCGACGCCGCACGAACCTCCGGCTTCCGTGACTCGCTATACTACTTCCGTCGGAACCCCCTTGCACTCAAGCTGAACGCGACACAGTGGGAGAAGGAGCACCTCATCGAACAGGGGAAGCTAGGCTCGCATCTGAAGACCCGCAGTGTCACCCTTGTTACTGCCCGCAGCGCGTTCAAGCTACACGGAGCGAAGATGCTTGTCGGTAAGTGGAAGCGGGAGCAGCTGTGTGGCCCTCTTCGCTAACTCTCACCCTCACGTAGACGGTAGATGGGTCGTAGACGACTACTACGAGGACAAGGCTCTGGAGGAAATCACTGCCAAAGGCCTCAAACCGGGAGATCTCGTCGGCGAGCTCCAAGACCCAACCAATGCCGCGACGGAGGTCGCTCAACTCACCGCTGGTACATCTGCCGCCGGCGCACAAGGTGGCAAGAGCGATCGTAGCGGCGCTGGTCTCGGAATGTACCGCGCAGGCGGGCCGACTACGATATTTGGCGGCTCCGGCTGGGGACCCTACAGCGACGGGCCCCTGAACGCCGTGCGCAAGTCGTACCTCACTCGCGAAGGCGTGAACGAGGAAAACTGGATGTACGTCGCCGCAGAGCGGACGGTCGAAGCAACCAGCGATTGGGCGCGGTTGAGGAGAGAGAACCTGAAGCTGGCGGGTGGTATCTACGGAGACCTGGAGGCCGAGCAGGAAGCCGCAAGGGTCGAGAAGCGCGCCGCGTCGGAAGCCCCTCAGGACGAGAGTAGCAGTAAGAGGCGCGCGAAGGAGAGCGATCTGCCCCTAGGCGTGTACGAACCTCAGACGGGCCTCGTCTTCTGTGAGTTTGCCCTCCTGCGATCCGCCGTGGTGCGAATGCTCAGTGCTCACTCACGATCGTCAGACCGCTCGGACACACAACCTACGCGCGCTCGTTGGGAGGCACTCCCAGACGACGGGGAAAAGCGACGTGTGTTAGGAGGCACAAAAGCCGGGAGTGGCGCGTGGGGTCTTGCTTGGGTCGACACAGTCGTCGAGCTTCCACAAGAGGAGGAAGACCCTTGGGCGAAGGAGAGGGCACGTTACAAAGACCTCCTGGATGCGCCGTCTTCATGATTGTGTGGCCTGAGATGAGGTAGCTGAGGATCGCCGTGTATACTACTACTCTACATGATTCACCTAGTGTATAGAATACTTCACGCTACCTGCGCGTTACCTGCATCGTGCACGACACACTAGATGCTGCTCCGTTCAAGTCCCACTGGCGTCGCGACGCAAGGTCGAATGCCGTCCAACCCCCGACTTACCTGCCCGTAACAACACTGCAGCTCTATGAGGCTTACGAGACATATAGGTGATGTGAGGTCAACAATGAGCAACCTATGCCATTCTATGTGCGAGAGCAAATCCCCCCTGCCGCGAGACCGAACGAGCAGGGTGGACTGTACAACAACAGGATATATGCGCCTGTCATGAGCAGCGGCGGTCCAGATGCGGGGAACATGCGATATGCGACGAGGTATTTGCGTGCGGTGATATGGTAAATAGGGAAAGGAGTGTGGTACCGAGAGCAGAGAGATCCAGAGGCTGTACTGTACGATTAGGAGAAAAGGAGCGTCCAAAGCAATAAATAGGCGTTAAATCGTGAATACTGTATGGCGGGAACTGTCAGCGACGCTGCAGGAAGTGGGGAGGGTGAGGAAGATACGCACTACGTAGCCCAAGGTCAACTAGACTTTGAAGGAGCGTTGGTGGTTGGGCGTGACAATGTCAGAGTTGCGCCGCGTTGGCGCCGCAGACGCCGGACTCTTGGGCCCGGGCAACGCGGACATCGACTGGCGGCGCGATGGCTGGTGGACCTTCAGTTCCTCCAGTGAGATGCCCAGCATCTCACATAGCTCCTTCTGCGCCTGTATCATCGCCCGGAGCTCAGAGGAAGGGGAGTCTGCATAGGCGTCAGCGACATATGCGAGGCGATCATGGCCAAGGGACGTACCCATAGAGCTGCGCGTGGGTAAATCTCCGGACGGGAAGCGAATGAGGTCGCGACGAGGAGGAATGGGAGGGACAGGTGGGATCTCCTCTGAGCCGCCAGGCACTGGCCATGCTCCAGGGGACGCAGCACCACTGTACCGGTGACTACTGCTCGTCGACGAACGCTGACTCCGCCGGTACACAGATGAACGCAAGCCAGCCTTGGACGCGCGCTGGCTGTTCTTGCGTGCGACCATGACGCGGCTTGAGCGGCGGCTCGGCGTGAGCTCCTTGCCAGATGCCGACGACGGCGCGGGGTCTAACATGATGCGGTCGGTGAAGTCGTCGAACTCCTGTGCGACCTCCTGTGCCTCTTGCCACGCCTCGTCGCGCTCCGCCTCAAGCGTCTCCACCATCTGGCGCAGCCGCTGCACCTCGCCGACCTGCTTGAGGAAGCTCGAGTTGAGCTTCCGGAGCGCCATCGCGAGCGCGCTCCGCTGGTGCAAGTCGCGCAGACGCATGAGCTGTCCAAGCTGGTCCGTCACCGTGTACAACTCCTCCGCAGTCTGGTCGAGGCTCTCGTTCATCTCATGCAACTCCTCCGCAACGCGCGTCGCAGTGCTGGGCTCAGCGTGCTCGACACCCTCCGCGATGCGAGCGAGCGTCGCCAAAGTCGCATTCCGCCTCCTGACACCCAGCTTGTAGTTCGTCTTCAGGTCCGCACTGCGCGCCTCGAGCCGCTGGATCTCCGCCGGGAGGTCGTGCTCGAGCGTCTCCTGCGGTAATATCCTGATCGCCGACGCGTCTGCGGACTGCCGGATCGCGGTCGAGACGATGTGCTGGAGCTGCTCCGACGTGAGCGTCCACTGCGCCGCCTCCATCGTCAGCCCGCGGAAGTTGACACGCGACGGCTGGAAGCGCGGCGCGGACTGTGATGCCATCGACACCATCCGTGATGTCCCACCGCTCCCACCGCCGTTGTTCAACGAGGACACCGACCCTGCGCGCATGCGCGCTGCGGCGGAGCCGTAGCTCGGTGCTCTCGGGCCATGCGGCAAAGGAGGGCGAGTTCGTGCGGGACGCTTCGTGGGAGTCGAGTCGGGGATGAACCCAGCGCGCAGGGGGGTACTCGGGGGTGCCGGGGGTGCTTGAGCATCGAGTCGAGAGTTCGAAGCAGGTCCAGACATCGGAGGTGTTGGAGGCGTAGCCGCGGGAGGAACAGGCGGTGTCGAGCCGCGGGCCATCTCCATGTACGGAGGCGGGGGCTGCTCCACACTGATGGAAGACGCGTGCGCATCCAGTCTTGAGCGACCAGGAGACGGAGGAAGTGGCGATGAAGAGGGCGGGGGCGACGGAAACGGGGAAAGCGAGCGCTTTTGCGGGATCGAGCTTTGCGAAGAGGATGCTTGGAGGTGCATGGAACTAGAGTGCAAGCTCGAGGGGAACGAGTTCTCCGACGAGTCAGCGGTGCCCGAACGGGGGTGCAGAAGCGGTGTCGGGGGCGGGGGTGGGTCGAATGTCGCAGGGTACGATGGCGGAGGCGACGCAAGCGGTTCATCCGGGTTCGTAACGGAGCGCATACGTCGGTGGGAAGACGCTTCAGCCGCCTTCGCCTGTGCAGCCGCAGACATGTTTGACGACGTCTGCGTCTGCGCCTGACTGGGAGCCTCGCTCTGTGCGATGCTCCCATTCCTCGACCTGACGGTGACCGACTCCGACCTGTCTCGTGCACCGCGTGGCCTGTTCGTCTGTTGTTGCTGCTGGTGTGGCTGTTGCTGCTGCTGCCCCGCAAACGCCTCGCTGGCAAACAGCGCGCCACTAGTCGGCGGCTCCGGGATCGTCGAATACTGCGAGACGCTCCGCGACGCGACCTGCTCCTCGATAGCAGTGAGGCGCTTGATCGCCTGCGACACAGGCGGGTCCGCGACCACCGGGCTATCAGGGTGCGACCCGTTCGCGCTGTCGCCCGTGAGCGGGGGCGTGGGCGGGACGCGGGACGACCGAGTGGAAGGTTTCGCGAAGATCGTGCCTGAGACCCGCCCACCCGGTCCTCGTGACGCCATGCGCGTCATGTCGATGAGGCCCTGCGCGCGCATATTGCTCCCGTTCCGCCCGATGCTCTGGTCGAGCGAGCTGCGCGGCCCGTTCGGCGGCGGCGACGCGAACGTGCCCGACCACAGCGGCGAGAACGCGTTCGGCGTCTCGGGGAACGTCTGGCGGTTCATCGACCCGCCCGACATCGACTCGCCGCTCGAGCTCTGCAGCGGCGTCGGGATCGCGCTGCTCTCTTCGGAGCGGCGGCCCAGGGGAAGCGGCGGCGGGGGGCCCGCCGACCGCTCTCGTGCGATCTGCAGCGGGAAGTTGTCCAGCAGGTCCGGAGAGTCGACAGGCGTGTCCGCCGAGGACAAATTCGAGGCTCCCACGCGAGAGGACGTGGGAGTGGGCGCACCTATGGTGGAAGCGACAGAAGGCTGAGGCGAGGGCGAGACGAGGACAGAGGCGGGGCGTTCGCCAATAGGGAGGAGCACAGCGGGTCTGTTCGGGCCTCCCGCTGGGCCACGGGGGACGCCAGTTTCAGAGATCGTGCGCGTCACGGCGAGACGACCGTTCGTGACTGCGAACGCACCGGAGGACCGCATCGTGCCCGGCATCGCTGCACCACTCCTGTCAAACCCAGCGGCGAGCGGGCCCTTCGGCTTGGACGCGTTCGACGGTCGCCTGTCAGCGGCGGTGCTCATTCCTCCGGGCTCAGTCGCAGCGCGGGCGTGACTTGACGCCTCTGTGCCCAGCGACGACGAGCTCGCGTTGCTGTCCGACAGTGTGAGAGCGCGCTGCTGTGCGAGGGAGTTCGCCAGGGAGCGGTTGGAACCGTTGGAGACGTTGGACGTGCTGAGACCAATGGCTCCAGGAGTCTCTGGCACCGAAGGAGCTGGCGATGATGCTTCCGAGATGGGGGAGATAGGCGGCATGCTGATGGTCTGTTCCCTGCGAAGCCGACCTGTGCTCTTCGGTCGCTTTAGTTGTGGTGGAGGCACCAACTGTTCGCTCTCTCCGCTATCAAGCACCACAACCACCGAGTTGCGCTGGCTCTTGTCTCCGGCTGACCCGTCCAAGCTGAGCCCCAGTTCCGAACGGGTGGGTAGTCGGGGGACCGGAGGCACCGAGGACGATCGTGCGCTGCCGGGTTCGCCGCTGCTCGCACGCCGCTCGCGCATATAGGGAGAGTTGATGAGAGGATGCTCGCCCCTGGGCAGTGTCGCCGAGTCCTGGCGCGTCACTCCAGACTTGTACTTCGACGCACGCGACTCGTTCGAGAGGATGAACGAAGTCGCGACAAGAGCGCGGGCCATGCTCGTACCAGAGATCGCCGATGCGATGTCGTCTGTGACTGCGGAGGAAGGGCTCGGTGGACGGTCGTTCTTGGTCGGAACGGACGGAGCATCGGCCGCGTTGCTATCAGCGCTCTCCTCCTCCGAGGAAGATTGCACCCTGATTTTTGCGCTGGTCGAGTTGTTGGGTATCTTGATCGGGGATGGTGTCGGCTTCCTGGAGTGCACCGTGCTCTGCGACGCGTCTCAGTATGTGCGTGCGTGCGTAAACTCTCATATACACACATTCTCGGAAACGTCTTCCGAACTGCGTCCATTCGGTGCGGAAGTGTCCACTTGCAAGCGGTTGGGCTGGGGGTCCAGAGGTTCAGGTCCGTCTGCGAAAAGCACAACTGTCGGGACGTACCTGTAGAGGCTCTTCCCATATCGTGTTATCCTCGGAGCCCAGACGGGCTCGAGAGGCATTTCCCCCGTCCGTGGCAGCGCGGCCACCGTTGGGCAGAGAGACATTGCGCTTCGGAGGGGTGCGTTTGCCAGCCTGAGGAAGGATACTGGGCGGGATGAGCGGCTCGTCGGTGTCGAACTCGAGCTGGAGCTGAGGCGATGCTACGGAGGCGGCAGGGCGCTCGAAGCTGGACGCTGGCGCGTGGCCTTCTGGAAAGGTCCCGCCGAACGGGCCCTGCTCATTGATCTCGACAATCTCCGGGGAGACAAACGAGGCTGGGGACGGTGGCGACTGCACGCGTCGGATGCCTGTAATCGTGGAGAACTTCTTCCTGCTTTGGGTCTTGCGCTTGTTGACGTTGAAGACGGACGCGAGCATTGGGACACGGACGGGGCAGGAGAGCGCGAAAGGAACC
The DNA here is from genome assembly GCA_022385765.1 of Trametes cingulata. Taxonomy (NCBI): domain Eukaryota; kingdom Fungi; phylum Basidiomycota; class Agaricomycetes; order Polyporales; family Polyporaceae; genus Trametes; species Trametes cingulata. Next base: position 407,516 of record MU277992.1, read on the forward strand.
AGACATAGAACGGTGGGGGCGGGGCGGGCGGGCGGGGGCACCTTGCAGCACGACGAGGTGGACTCGGGGGACGGCGAGGACGACGACGGGCAAGGGGAGGATGAGAGGGAGGGGAGGGAAAGGAAGTGATAATATTGACTTTGGGCATCAGCGATGTCTTGACGCCGCCTGCGTCTGTGTTGCGACCATCATCGTCCCCGGGCGCTTGCACGACCACCGCGTCCAAGGCGCGTACCCCTGTTTGGCCCTGTTGTGGCCTATCGCCGCATTTGGTCTTTACGGCATCCCGCCGCTGCGTCCGCATGTGCTCCCAGCTGATATTCTCCCTGTTCTTTGCACACATCCCGCGACGTCCAGTTCGCGCGAGCACGGAGACGGTCGCTGGCCGTGTCCTTCGCCTGTCAGCAGTATCGACGAAATATGTTAAAGGCGCGCCACGAACGAGCATTGCCATCAAATCACGCCCTTAGCTGCGCTACTGCATACTCGTGGTGGTCAGTCCAATAAACTGAGCTGCTGTCTCTGTACTGCCACCCATGTGCTCTACTCGTCTTCCATCCATCCCTCCTATCATCTGCGCCGGCTCTCTCCCTCGTAAATGCTTGCTCTTTGACAAGCCGGCGTTCCTGCACTTTGACTGGGAACGCGGACTGCGTCCAGCCCGACGTGGGCGGCGCACGCCCACGCGCTCTGATGCGCCTGCTGCACGGATGTAGCGTAGCACGGTGCCTCCATCTCGGACTCGTTCCCGCCATCAAGACCACCCGTCCCTTGCCTTGCGGCTCGCCGTCGCCCTCGTTGTCATCCACCGTCGGGATCTTCGTCTTCCCGGTGCGTGCCGGCTCGAGGCCTCCGGCTGCGCGCGCAGAACTCCCACACCGACACAAAGTTCGCGCCCGCCGCCGGGCCAACGCGCCGTCCCCCGAACCCGACGGATCCCCCTTCAAATAGCGATGCATAAGGAAACCTCCTCACTTACCAGGGACCTGGGCAGTCTTCTTCAACGTTATCGACGCTCGATGCTCCTGCCAGGCACACGGCCGTATGAGACCGTAGCGTTTCACCTGCCGTCATGACGTCCATGCAGGTGCCGTCGACGAGTCCTCAAAGCCTCGTCTCGAACGTTTCGAGCTTCAGGGCAGAACGGTGGACCCTCTAATTGCATTCTTGGTCTAGCGCGTCGCACAGCCCTCGTAACGCGTACCGCAAAGGATGGTCAGACAGCGTCCCGCCAACGCGCGCCCCCATCTGCGCACATCACATTTAGGCTACATAGCCGAGCACAGGTGCGTCGGCGGTCGCGCTGCCTCAGTCCACCCTCAAACTCGTACTCCGTCATGCATTGCTTGCGCTTACGCATGGATGGGTGGATGGATGGTCAGGCGCGTAGCTCTTAGCGGGCGATCCTCCCCACTGGCAGCTGGATTGGGCCGGATACTGATAGCTCATGATGCGCACTCATCGCAACCCTGACTTGCGACGCGTAGTACGTACCGTACCGCCTCTGCTCAGGCATCCACTCTGGTCACCGAGTCCGCGCACGACACCCAAACCCGCTACCTGCAGGACGATGCACCTACGCGCAGAGACTCTCGAGGCCGGGACATTCCCCCACTCGCGATCGGCCGCACAACGTCCGTCCCCGGAGGCAGCGCTCGCACGCTGTCCACAGAAGCCACGCCCGGCATACGGCGGCGGGTCGTCTGTGGCTTGACGGCCTGATACCGTCAACTTCTGGCTCTCCCGACGTCAAACGGTGCACAGTTCCGACGGGGGATGCATGCTGCGTGGACGCGTGCGCGCTGCCGATGCTGCGGGCGCGACTACGCTGGGTATACCGGGTGGATCATAGTGCGCAGAAGATGGCATAGCTTTCTGGCCTGCGGGGAAGAGTACAGTCTGTTCGAGTATGGCGTTCTATCCCTTGGGATCTCGTATTCCGCAGGTCGAGTCCGGAGTAACATGAGCGGATGTAGGCCTGGGGGGAACGTACTCGTGGGCCCCATTTTGACATTTTTGACTGCATGGCTGAGATCCTTGCTGGACGAGCTGCGAGCTGCGCCCCCCGGAATCGCCGTCCTGCAGCATGCCTCGCTCTGCGCTCTTCAGCTGTTCCAGTGCTAGTCCTTCCGCGTCAGAACCTCTATGCTCCGGTAAATGGGCGCAATGAAGTGTTTCTCGGCTACTACAGTGATTCTCATTCATTGTCGACCGCCCGTTGAAATTTATCTTCAATGTTGCTCTCGTGGGTATATCCGGCGTACTATATAGCATGCACAGTGCGACAGGGTGGACCGCAGTGCTCAGCACCCTTCCTCGGCAGCAATGCTCCTGTACGCAGGCCATCGTACTGCAGACGCGAGCATGTAGTGGAGCATCATTGAATTGGCGGTGCAGCGAGATCGGGAGGATCACCATCGGTCTCGTCGTGTCGCCATGCAGAGATGTACATGTAGCGACCACGGTCAACATCTCTCTGAGATTCCGGAGCGCGGGCGCAGTACGCATGCGTCGATTTTCGAATTGCAATATACCGCCAGCTCAGGAACGCGCATGCTGCAGCAGGTGCACAGTGTGTGCACTGGACAGTGTGCCCACCGGTTATTTTCCAGGTCGTGAAGTGACATGTAGCTGTGGGCGGGGACCGTTGACGGTTACCAGCTGGCATTTGCGAGGGCGCACAATCGGCTCACAGTGAGCGAGCGCTGCTCCGGCAGGTACGGTGGTGGAACGTCCACGATAGCAGCTCAATAGCGCACCTGGTCCAGGTGTTGCCGGACTCGTCAAATTGTCTCGGTGTCAACAGGACAACTTTGCAGTATTTGACTACAGCTGCGCGCAAGCACGGGGAGACGGATACGATACGGTACACAGCACCGACCCTGCAGCACCGGACATCAAACCTGCCACGCGACCAGCCCCGAGTATGCCGACCTTCCAACCTCACGTCGTCCACGGAAGCCATCGTCAAGAGCAACCTGGGCGGTAAGGGCCACGGTCTCCATCCGCCATCCGTGGCAGGTCCGACAGCGACGTCCCACAGTCACCGGTGTGAGCACGAGGGCCTTCCTAGCAGTTACCAGGGTCGAGCGAACCAGACGAACGCGCCGTCGGAATGCGATGCCACGTTCTGGGAAGTGGTCGTCAGCAAAGATGTTGCGTTGACGAGAAAACGGAGCCGAGAAGGAAAGTTCAGACAAAGCGGACGTATCTGCCAAAGCAGACCGCCCGAAGGTAGCTGAGATAGGTTTCTGCAACGCAAGGGAGGACCCTTGCTAAAGCCAAATGCCTCAAACATCATTAAGACGCAGCGCAAAAAGCGCATGCAGGTACGAGATGAAGTGCAGGACTTACCGATAGGGTAACGGCGCCCATCAAGGTGAATACCTCGCCTATGTACGGTATGATACCACCGATGGAACGGCGACTGTACAGCGGCAGGCGAGGACATGGGACGAGTCCGCAAGATTTGCCCATGTTCCAAGAAGACCAAGAGCCGGATCAGTCAACCGTTCTCCGAGCGTTGACGCTTGGGGGATGCAGCTAGTTCCGTCTTGCCTTCACGGCCCTTGTGGGTGCGCCTGCGTTTAGGTGGAGCTGCGATGCGAAATGTTAGAAGGTGGTGACGGCGGTATAATTGAGAGAACGCACGTTGCACGTCATCATAGCCTGGAACAGTGAGCAAGGCAGCATCGCACTGAGCCAAGGTATCTGCCAGACCACGCTTCATAGCAGACAGATGACGAGCACGATGGGCGACTGGGAGTCTATCAGCAACGAACAAACAGAACGAGAGACAAGACTGACTGCTCGGTTGAGTGGGCGGATACAAGCGAGTCATGCGAGCACGGACTTGCTCAGCCGCACTATGGGAGGATATCGGTCAGACTAGCACTTGAGCGTGCATGCGAAGAACACGAACTCAGCAGTGATGGCTCCATGAGTGCACGCAATGTCAATGACGGTCTCCCAATTGATAGGACGTAACCGGTTCTGCATGCTCTTCTCGGTCTGGGGTACATGTGCCGCCAGTAGAGCCAGAATACGAGACAGGAAGGCAGCAGAGTCAGCAGTCAAGGCCCCCAGGGCGACAGGAGTTAGCGCAGGGTGTTCATCTTCTTCCTCGTCAGAGACTGTGGCAGACGGTCCAGTAACTGGAGGCTGAGCCTCGGTTGAGTGACTCTCAGCCTGAGTCGCATCTTGCGATGTTGCAGACTTGCTATCGAACGATGCTAAGACCTGCCGCGCGATATGGCGGACTTCGTCGTGAAGACCCCACTCAGGAACGTGCACGTCGCCTGCGAGGAGAGGCCATCGAGTCCAAGTGTCCCTTTGTTTACCCTTACCGGATGTCAACTTCCTGCGAGCCTGGCTGCTGACGCGAGACGGTACGGAAGAGGCAACCTCAGAAGGCACATCCCGAGAAGCCGACTCCGTCAATGGAGGATCCTCGATGAGTTCGTCGTCCGGAAGAGAGACGTCATCCGGTGCAGGAGTCGCGTGAGAGGCTGTAGGCGGAGGTTCGGCGAGATGTTGGACCAGATCAAGAGTATTACTTGTCCGCAGAGCGCGCAGAAGAGACGAGTACTCCGTCAGCTCCGAGTGTAGTGCAGTCGGGACCTTTGGACGTTTCGCCATCGCGTAGCACTCGACGTCTGCAAGAAATGTTGTGGAAGCGCCGGCGGCGAATTGAGCGACTCGCGTGAGAACTTAGGTAAGCAAAACTGTACAGTTGCCCCAGGCCACCATATCCACCGCCTTCGCGATCGAAGGTTCGGCAGTCCACTCCATCACAGACAACGTATGTCGCCGTCGTCGTTCCCGCCGTCAGTTCCGTCGTTGACCAGGTTTGCCTTGCAGATGAGAGAGAAGTGGAAGAAAAAGAGGTCTCGGAGACTCCGTCGCAAGCGCAGAAAAATGCGGGCCCGTTCCAGTGCGTACCCCTGATCGTCTTGCTTCGCGAATTCCGTGCTCATATGTTGTTCCTCCTGCAGAGTAATCGCCTACTCGGCTGCTAGGCTTGCAAAATAAGGATGTCATGCCACTTCATGCGGAGGCGCGCTATGGACAACCATGCCATACTCATCGACGTCCGGAGGGACGTGCCATCCTCGTCGCATCGCCTTGTGCTGCGCGCTTCAGGTCCGGGGAGTGCCAGGACCTCGACCAGGTCACCGTGTCGAGGTCGCTGTGGGGCATTGTATCACTATGTCATGCATGTGTCACTTGTGTTGCAATGATCTATTCGCCGAACTCTCGTGTGCGCACTCCCATAACCGCTGGTGTTGTGATGTCCGTCCGACTATAAGGAGTCTGCGTCCCAAGCAACGTTCACGCGCAAGAAGCGTCGTCACTTGGATGCATATCTCAGCCGTTCTAGGTTTTAAGCTGAATCTGGGGCGAAGACGTTTCTGGAGAAGGTATAGTGTTGCCTGGCAGTGTCGCGGCGTCGAGCTCCCGGAGGGCTTCACGAGCGCACGAATCTCAGAGAAGATCAGGTCTTTCACCGGCCACAAAACCATCATAAGCTCCACCCTAGTCGCCTTCAGGTCTCCTAACAATGGTTGAAAGCGGACATATATTACAGTAAACGATACACTTCTTGCGTCTAAGGAAAGTTCAGGATGCGCAGCTGCCAGATAACCAGGGTGCCAAAACAACGGCGAGACACAATGTACAGACGTCCCAGGGGTGATACCTAGAAACGGGGATGATGGGACGCTCGGGGGAGGGGAGTACGCGGGATGCAGGATGACGGGGTGCTCAGAGGGGAGGAGAGGGGTGCCAGGGAAAACAAAGCGAAGCGAGTGCGAAACGCGAATGCAAGGTGCAAAATGTGCAAGGACGACGAATTAACGACGAGGGCGGCGTGGTATGTACGAGTTATAACCCAATGGCAACGTAGTAGACAAGGTGCCTCGAGGGGCACCGCGCTATGTCCAAGAATTACGAGCCGAGGCTTCCAATGTGGTATCGTGCGAGCGAGTGTGCGTGCGTGTGTGCGTATAGAGCTGACTGCCCCGTGGCGTGGCATGTAGATGGGGGTGGCAGGCGCGAGGGAGGGCGGCGGGAAGGCAGAAGGAAGGGGAAGAGGGGACGAGCTGGTGAGTGGGAGGTTGAGGGGGAGGTTGCCAGCCACGGGGCGTCACTAGAACCTGAGGGTGAATAATGTATGCGATAAGAACAGAGACGTGAACCAGGCGTGAAACGATCATGGACGAATGTCTGAGCGGGAGTGCAGCGCGCATCCCTTCGAAAGCGAAAGTCCGAGAGAAAGTCCGTAGCCAAGCTCTAGCGGACCGGGCCAACACCGCGAAATAGAGGTTGCGGCGCGCAGCTCTCAAGGAGAGCCGTGGTGCCCGAATGCCCGCAGTTTTCGGAGGATCGCGTCCATCTCTGGCTGGCGCGACCGGTCTAGGACCTGTCCGATGGAGGGCGACGCGCTGACGCGGGAGCTCGTCCCGTAGCTGCCCGTCCCGGACGATGTGGAGGAAGAGAGGGACGACGTGGAGAGGCGGCGATTCGAGGCCCATGGCGGACGGCCGTCGTCAGCCTTCTTCGAGTTGCTCCGCTCCCGCCTAGCTTCCACGGGAGGGAGGGAGAACTCGGTGTCCGTCCTAGGAGTCTCCGGGATGGACGATAGCCCGGAGGACGATGTATGCAGGGTCGAGAGGGAGGGAAGGGACGAGAGCGTCGAGCTGTCCGATCGTGCATGCGGGTCGCGGTCACGATCGTTTCTCCCAGCTATGTCCGGGGACGAGGCTACCGAGCTCGACATCTCCAGCCCAAAGCCGAGTCCAGCTTTTGCATTCAAGCGACCCATCGTGGCCTGAGAGGCTTTCTTCTCCGGCGAAGACGCCGGAGTCGTGACAGGGAGAACGGGCGAGCTCGTCCGCCTCGCCTGCTTCGAGGTGGCCACCGGCAGAGGACTGAGCGCATCTGGCAGCGTATTCGACCTCTTTAGCCGCGCAGTCGGAGGTAGGCCGTTGCTCGGAGCGACGGGGGCATGTGGTTCTTCGTCGCTCAGAGGAGGGCTGACGAGCGGGGCAATGAACTCCGAGATGGTCGTCTGCAGCTCGAACAGCCCTTCCTCCGTGCTTCCCGCGGGCGACTCGATGGACCGCCTTCCCACCGTCTCGCACGTTCCTGGACGCGCGCCCGTGCTTATGCCCATGCCCAGATTGGGACTGGCACTCGCCACGCTCTCGCTGCACGATCTCTCCCGCGAACGGGGCTCCTTCTCAGACAGAGTCGAGCTGTCTGCGCGAGCAGGCGCCGCCGCGAGCTTCATCGCCTGCATCCCGCTCTGGCTAGAGTTCGCGACAAGCCAGCGCAAGCCCTTCAGCTCGCGCTCACGCCTGCGCGCGTCCTGCTCGAGGACCTCGATGCGCCGCAGGAATTCGTGCTTCTCCATCCCGTGGCGCTCGGTGAGCGTGAGGAGATAGGACATGAGCCGTGCGTACTTCGCGCTCTGGGTCTTCAATGCCTCGCGCAGCTCCTCCGCAGTGGCGTTCTCGTCCGCGAGCACCTTCTTAACCGCATCCTCACGCACGGGTGTGCGCACCGGAGGCGTCTCGGGCTCGCTGCGCGCAGGCGAAGGTGGCGCCTCCGATACGAGAGAATCGGGGGACTTCGCCCCTTGCGCACGTGCGGGAGGGTCCTTGGGCGGTAGAGGGGGTAGGGTCTTCTGCGGGCTGACAGGAGGCGAAGGGGCAGGCGCGGCGCCAGATCGGGCCGCCGACGAGAGGATAAGAGGCTGCAGGGTCGCGCTCGCGGGAGGCGAGGGCAGGGGCTCGGTCGGCGGGCCGGTCGTCGGCGGTGTGTGCCAGGTCCGCATCAGCGGCGGCGGAATCTTCTTCGCGCCCGGGGACGACGCGGACTTGCTGCGCGATATGGGAGAGACGGTGCCCTGCGAGGACGCCGTGCTCTCGTTGCCGGACTGCCCTGACGTCGATGGCGAGTCCGAGTGCGCGCCCGATCGCCGCACCCTGGTGGTCGGCTGAGCGCTGGTGGTCGCGACGACTTCCTGCTTGAGTCGGTTCAGGTGCAGCACGCTAACGTGCCGCCGCTGCTGGCGATCGCTCATGAAGCTGCGTCCTACAGATCCCGGGGCGCTCTGATTGCTGCCCGACACTGTGCCTCGCCGCTGGCTGGCCTGGGCCTCAGGGATCCCGATCTCGAAGTGGTCCTTACGGAGCAGGCTCTCTTCCTTGTAGGACGACGCTGCCATGGGGCCATCGGCGGGCGGGATCGGGAACTGCATGGACGACTGAATGGAAGTGGCGGAGCTGGCGTCCGAGGCAGGCGAGTCAGGGCCCGGTCGGTCGCTCTGGCTCGTCCGACGCGAAGAGAGTTGTCCTGGAGGGCGCGGAGCCGAGCGCGGCGCATGGAAAGCCGCTGTCCCCTCGGCAACACCGTGAGGCGGGGAGATCGTGATGATGGGCCGAGCAGAGGAGCCAGATCGCTTCCGGCCCTGGCTGTCGGAGCTCTGCCTGCTGTGGTCGAACGAGGTCGACTTCTGAGTGCGGAGATTGCGAAGGGTAGCGGTTGGAATACCGGACGGGATGCGCTGGTGGGGAGGGGTCGGCGAGGGTGCCGATTTCTTTGGTGCATTTCCCTCGAGCTGGGGGAGGCCAAGGGATGGGGGAGACACATTGAGCGGGGGCAGGGACGCCGGCATCGCCTTCTGCGATGGACGGCCTGCACTAGGACTGTCACATGGAAAGGGTTAGCATAGGCCCACCCAAGGAGGCGAAGTGTACATGCACAATATGAAAGGCAGCAAGCTAGCAGCAGTCCCTACTATCGCACCAATCGACGAGGGTGCGAAGGTAAGCGAACTCGAGACTCTGAGGGCGGTCGATCACCACGAGGCGTGCAGCCTCCGATCGCATGAGCATTGTGGCGCCGCCACCAAGCCAAGCAGTCGAAAAGGCGTTCAGTATGCTGCTCGACTCGGGACCGCTATTTCAGTCCGCGGACTGAAATTTTGCACGCAGAGTCGTGGGTGCAGAGCGGCACGCGGCGAGAGCATGCCGCGAAGTCGCGAACGTAGATGGCCGGGCGCCAATGTCAAGTGGACGGCGCCATTTTGGGCAAGAACAATCAACTGGCCGCAAGGGTCCAGACGGAGAAGAGTTCGGGGGGTAAACGAGTAGGGTTATATGACTGAGCACATGCAGCGCAGCGTCTGAAGAACCCAGCCGGACGCCAGAGAAGACCGCACTATCGTCGGCTATCTGAGCAAAAATGAACGGGAAGCTCACCCTGCTGTAGGAATGTGACTTGCAGACGCGTCGGCGCTGCCAGTGCCAGGGACTGGAGGTACGTCCTCGCCTTGGCTTGCTTTCTGCGCCGCATCGTTTGCAATGCGAGCTGAGGAGGGGGAGACCGAGCTGGGCTTTCTCTTCCGCCCCAGGAAAGAGAACTTGCCCTTCGGTTTCGGTGGGGTGATGGGTTCCGTGAGGTGAGTGGGAACTGGCATTGGTGGCGGGTGCGAGTCTGTGCTCGTCTTCGTGTCGTGGCGGCCGCGCAGCAAGTCAGAGATGTCCGAGGTGCGTGAGCGCAGGCGTCCGGCGGGGGACAGTCCATTGGGAGCCATGGCGGGTGTCAAATGAGTGCTTTACGAGTGTGGGTCGCTGAGGGTGGTAGAAACGAGAGTGTAGGCCTAAGCAGAGGACATGGCGGGGTGCGCAGACGGGGCGGACGGGAGGGGGACGGGGGGAGGAGGTTGAGTTCTTTTATTCAGCTTCGGGGGGCGCCAGCGAACGCCGGACATTGGGAGTGTGACTGGCCAGAACAAGACGAGTGACTGGATTCGAGAGCGGTGCGGGATGTGAAGGGAATTCAGACTCTGCCCGCCCAGCGGGAACCTATCCCTGCAAGCCATCCGCCCTCTCCCAGAGTTAATTACCGTCCGTAAGCCTATCCGACCCTGGCCTCGCCTCCCCCATCGCCAAACGCCATCGCCAGATCTGAATCGTAGCATCATCACTCTCCCCTCTCCAGGGTCCTGGTTGCCATACAGGTGTTCCTGAATATTCACATCCCCATCAATATTACCGCGCTCTGCAGCACTCTGCTCGCAGCTCGCTCCCCGAGCAATCCTGCAAATCGCCTCGTCCCCCGCTCGCCCCCGGCATTTTCGCGTCTTGTTCCTCCAAAACCGGGCCAGTGGCACCAGCAAGGGAAGAAGGAACACCCGGCCCGCGAAGTCTGCTCGAGGAGTGCGCGGAAACAAATTGCCCCCACCGCGTCGTCTGATGCGCCAGCGCGACCACTCTTCGAAGCGCCCTCTCCCCGGAAAGCCTTCGCGTTCTCGGCGGACCGACCGACCCTCCATGTGAATGCAGCCCGCACACAAAGCCGCATCACTTCCCAAAACGAGGGTCCGAATCGCCACGTCCAATTATCGCGGGCGCAGAAGATGTCTCGATGGTGCTACCCCCGGCGTTCTTGTGGAAGGGCCGTAGCCCCGTGGTCCAGCGAGGTAGCTTGATCGTCATCTCAAATCAGCCCTGGAAGTCTGAGACCGCCATGCCCGCGGCAGAACGTCCGCGCTGGCCCCTACGACTGCGACTACAGGCTACAAAACTGATGAATGGGGCAAAGAGGCGACTTGAAACTGGACGTCGAGGACAAGGTGCCTTCTCACTCACAACGCCGTCCTCCGCGGAGGGGACCAGAGCTCAATTTAGAGAAGCACTTGCTGAACTCCGGAGTTGAAGGCGCTTCTCTGGCGGACAATTCTTGATTCCTCCAGGCTCCTCCCCCGGCGTCCAGCAGTGGACAAATGGTGGCCAGAACCTGTCGAGGCTCCACCGCGCAGTATGGCTTCGGCTTCCTCAGGCCACTGTTCTGTACATTAGACTGACAGCGTACGGAAGCAAACTCCCGGAAAAGGCGTGAACTTACTCACCTCGGGCGCACTAGAAGGCACCATCAGCGCCATTAGTCTTGTTCCCGGGCGTGATGAACGCGAGCGCACCCGCGACCGTCCCAGGCATCCACAAAGGGGCGCAAAAAAGCTGCTGCAATGCCAGTGAGAGAATACACTACGCGATACACAAGAGTTATTAGTGTTACATCTAGCGTAGATAAGTTACCGCCCATCCTTGTCCCGCCTCCGTCATCAAGGTCTCCACAGTCCACGCGGGTTCGCCCAGGCAAAGCTGTTGAAGTCGTACTCGCCCCGAGGATCCCCGGTGTACACCAGAGGGGTCGCGTGCAGCGGCGGGGTGTCCTTCAGCCGTTCTTCGACTTCGAGATCCCCAGCGCGAGCGGACCGTCCGACTGCACCCAGGATGAGCATCTGGCGTACAGTAGCCGCGTGCCCGTCGGACTCACCGGTCAGCAGATCAATCGGCGCTTCCCGAAGCAGCCTATCGAAGACGTTCACGCTAGAAGGGCGCGACACGGCGATTCAGCGCACAGCTTCGGGGGAGAGCGAGCAGCTCGCAGACTGCGCACTCACCGATGCTCGTCGAAGAAGTACGCGTGGTGCCGCAAATGGCGCAGCTGGAACCGTGCGCCGGGATATACACTGATGAGCTGTGGGCCCCGGGGGTGTCAGCGGAATCGTGTCAAACAGTGATCGTAGGACACTCACGCCAGAGATGACGCTCTCTTCCTCGCCGGACATCTTTCCCTTGTCCCTCCAAGCGACGTAGGAACGTCTTTCTGCCTTGCGATCCCACTTGACATACTCGGCTCGTGTGTCATTGTGCTTGAACAGGATCTGGCAGGTTTCAATTCAGCGGGAGCTCTCGAGGGCGAGATGGTTCGTTCAACTCACCGAGCCCGTCACCAGGTCGAACATCACGCATCCGAGCGCCCACCAGTCCACCATCTTGCCATACCATCGCCGCTTCGTGACCTCCCATGCCATGTATGGCATGCTCCCCGTCAGCTCCCTAGCGTACACCGCGCCGTCTTCTAGCGGCGCGTTCCACGGGCTAACGAACGCAGCGTTCAGGTCTGTAATCCGGACGTTGCCGTCCGGCGCGTCAAGTAGGATGTTTTCCGGCTTGATGTCTCTGTGGATGATGCCCATGCGGTGCAGCGCGTCTATGCCGAGAGCCTGCGCGGGAGCAAGCGGGCATGCCGTAATGTTAGTCGAGGGTCGCTCGCATAATGAGGGTGGGAACCCGCCGTCGGCGGGGTTAGGCAAGTACGCACCAGTTGTGCGACCCAGCGGCGGGTCAGGGTTCGGTCGCATCGCCCACGGATGACCGCCAGCAGGTCGCAGTGCATTAGAGGCTGCATCCATACCGTCAGCGGACAGTGTATTTATGACGGTCACGCAATCCACTCACCATTGCGAAGATGACGCGCCGCTCGTCCTGGAGAATACCATGCAACTCGACAAAATGCGCACGGTCCTTCGACGAGCTCGACGAGATGATCTTGTGGCAGAGCACCTCCGTGAGCAGCCCGCTCAGGAGGGAGCCACCGTTCGCTAGCATATCCTTCTTTTTCGTGACCCGCATGCACACAAGCCGCCCCGAGCCCGAATCGTGCACAGCGTACACCGACCCGTACGTCCCGCTATTCAGCGCCCGCAAGAGCTTGAATGGCCCGACTGCGCGTTTCGCCGACGCGCCGTTTGCCGCGCTCGCCTCTCGCGCTCTGGAAGCGGACGAGGCAGTCCGGGGGCGCGGCGAGTCCCGTCGCGTCCCAGTCGCATGCTCAGAAGCCCTGCCTGGGCGTGAAGGTTCCGGGGGAGGGGAGGGGAGGTCGAACCGGACGGTCGGTATATTGCGCGCATCGTACGCATCCGGCGCGTCCAGGGTTGGGTCGCTCTGGCCGCTTCCGACTTCCACTTGGATGGAAGAGAAGGGCTCGCGGGGAGGCTTGGCAGCCGGGTGGGCGTTCGCCGGTAGGGCACCCGGCACTTTGGAGCGGGCGGGGCCGACGGGTGTGTGCGGCTTCGGCTGGGCGGTGGACGGCGCAGGCATTGGAGGCAGCGGCTGAGATCGCTCGAGCGCAGAGGCGAGTGGTTGTCTCTTCTTCGCAGGAGTCTGAGCTGATGAAGAGGCGTCTTGCTTGTTGGCTTTAGAGAAGAACGAGATCGAAGGCATTATGTATGAACGGGATTGGGACAATGAACAGCCAGAGAGTGCGCAGTGCAGAGCGATGTGAAGAGCGCGAGCTTTTGGAGGACCCAGAGAGCCATGGCGACCGCTTTATGCTAGCCATGGGCCACATTTCCAGTGTCATTGAGCAAAGCGCAACACGCAGCGGGCAGTGGCGGGCACAGCGGCACCGAGTGCACCAGAGCAAAGCGCACGCCGTGCGGAAGACATGTGGCCAGCGTCGGGATCAGCAGCCTGGGCGAGAGCGCAGTCAAGTCAAAGCTCAAGCCACAGAGAAGTCCTTTGTCCAGCAGAGCCGCAGGCCACAAGATGAAGACCTCCAGCGCGCAGTTGGGTATCACTTGAGACATCATCCGGGCGATTGTTCGGGAAGCGCCAGTACTAGTCCAAGCGGGTGGCGGCAGTAGATAGTCAAAGCTCGAGCGGAGATGGGGGAAATGAAGTGAGGGCTCATCGATGTGGCCGAATGCAAGGCGCAAGCTTGGACAATGGCCTCGTGGTGGCCGGACGAATCAGCAAGTAGCGCCTGCAATACGGTGCCAGTGCTCGGCCACCTGGTCGGGGATACAGCTTCAAGGCGGTCTAATGTTCAATGCTCGCTGGTAGCTGGGGTGAGTAGTTGAGTTCGGAAGGGCGATCATGAAGTAGAATTCGTTCAGTAGGGCGAATGCACCGTCGCCTGGATCCCGGTAAAGACTACACCTACCATGATCATGGTGGACTTGCGCACATATGAGTGGCACCGTACTGTGTAACAAGCAACAAGCATTCTCACCGTTCACCTGCTCACGATAGTGTTCTAGTCTTTCATGAATATGCGAAGAAGCGGGGCGGGCGCCAGTTGGCGGGCACATGGAGGAAGGTGGTGAAACCGTCAGCTCCGTTAGGCGCCTTCAGGGAGGCTGGTCCAAAGAGACACAATGCCAGCACGCTTCCCCTCCTCTATCGCAGCATAACTAATGCTGGTCATGACTCGGTACAACAGCATTTGAATACACTACCAGCCTATCAGCTCTTGCTTTCCTACCTCGGGCGAGGCACTTTCACCGACATGTACATCATACACTCGCGCCAACTTCGCCCGCGGGCTCGGCGAACTTCTCAATGACCTGCTTCACCAACTCGACCCGCGGCGCTTCCACGTCAATGACTCTACGTTCGCGCTCGAGAAGGCCCTTGAACTCTGGCGGGAGGACGTCGCGCTCGAAGTTGAAGGACGGCGAGCCCTGCAGTGCGCGGGTCACCGCTTCTGAGAACTTCGCGGGATGCGCAGTCGACAGGACGATTTGGCGCGTTTGCGGAGGACTGAGAAACACAAGGAAAGTCAGAGATTTGTGAGGACATCAAGCGTGGTAAGGGTGTCTGAGCCTACTTTTGAGGTGCGACCGTTCGGGCCGCGCAGAGTCCAACGGCGGTGTGGGGGTCAGCGATATAGTGCGCATCCGACTCGAAGTAGTACTTGATCGTCTCGAGGGTCTACGCAACATATCAGTTTCAAGCGTGAGTCCAATGACGCTTGGAAAACGCGCACCTGTTCATCTGATACCCTCTCCGCAAAGAAGTCTCTCCGCGCAAGCTCGAGCACGGAGACGGGCACTTGCACGCGGCCGTCGCTCTTCACCTTACTCATCCAGTCCGCAATGGTCGCCCCCGCCTTGTTCCGTCTCGACACCGCGTCCTCGCCCTGCGCTGCGCCCTCGTATGCGAGGTACCAGAGCAGCCGCTCGAAGTTGCTCGACACCAGGATGTCCATCGCAGGGCTCAACGTCTCCTTCACTCCGCTCGCATCTGCAGCCTGCTTCCCGTCCGACGCCCCATTCGCAGGCTCGCTAACCCCGGGCGCACTCGCGCTCGAGTCGACCTTCTCGTACGCGCCGCTCTTCCAGAAGCGTGCTAGTATGTCGTTCGCGTTCGTCGCGACCCCGAGGCGGCCCATCGGGAGGCCCATGCGCTTAGCGTAGTAGCCCGCGAGGATGTCGCCGAAGTTGCCGGTGGGGACGACGTACTGGACCTCGATCTCGTCCGGGTTGGGGACCTGGCGCCGGAGGTGGAAGTAGGAGAGGAAGTAGTAGACCGTCTGCGCGAGGATGCGTGCCCAGTTGATGGAGTTGACAGCGCCGAGACGATGTGCGGCGTTGAACTCGCGGTCGGCGAAGAGGGACTTCACGATGTCCTATCGGGAGGTTAGCGGGGGGATGCGTGCCAAGAGATCGGAAGATGGACGAACTTGGCAGTCATCGAAAGTGCCTTGGACGGCGAGGTTGTGCACATTTGCGTCGGTGACGGTCGTCATCTGTGCCTCCTGGATAGGAGATACGCGACCCTTGGGGTGCAGGATGAAGATGGATATGTTCGCCTTGTTTCGTAGACCATAGATGGCAGCGCTGTACAGAGGGGTCAATATCTTGATCCTTGCACGGCTTGCGCACTTGCCGCCCAAACACGCGACCACATAGAATCATGAATCGACGTAACATACCTTCCCGTGTCACCACTCGTCGCGCCCACAACCGTCAACTTCTCCGGCTTCTCACCGGGGGCCTTCCGCGCATTCCTACGCTTCAGGAAGAACTCGAAGAGGTTTCCCAGCAGCTGCAGCGCAACGTCCTTGAACGCAAATGTCGGTCCGTGGAATAGCTCGAGCACGTATGTCTTCTCGTTCAGCTGCTTGAGCGGCGTGATGTCAGGGTGACGGAAGGTGCTGTAGGACTTCTCCACGAGTGTGCGGAGATCTTCTCTAGAGATCTCCTCTAGGGAGATATAAAGAGAGAGAACCTCAACCGAGAGGTCAATGAAAGAGTAGTCTTTCCATGTGGTCTGCCAGCCCTGGGGCAGCGAAGGGATGTGCTCCGGGATGTAGAGGCCACCGTCTGGCGCAAGTCCAGCAAGAACGGTCTGGGAAGCGGCGTTCAGAATCGAGCAGCTCGATGTGCAGGGAAAGCAAAGACCTCTTCAAAAGACAGCAGCTGGTCTGTGCCTCGGGTTGAAAAGTACTTCATCGCGGCGGTAGCGGCGTACAGGGTGAAAGCTACAGTACCTACTTGACTCGAGTGCTCAAAAGTCTCAGCCACCTCGCCCACGTGGGCGAGCGATGTATATCCGACGCGTCGCGTCGTGCAAGCGCCCGCACCTTGATCGTCTTCCGCTACGCGCTCCTCTACTCTAGAGTATACATACCTGCATGCTTGGGCTGCCCGTCCTTATCATATCCCTCGGCATCTCTTCGAATAACTCGGGAAGTAGCTAAGTACTCTGAGCATCTACGGAATCCTGGGACTGTACACCAAGTAAGGCTTGGTTTGCCCTACATGAATTCTCCACGGCAATCGTCCTTAGACGCATGTTCGTGCAGAATCTGGAAATGGACCTCCCAGGTGCCTGTGCTACATTCTCGCCGCATACCTTGGCTCTAGGCTGCTGTCATCGGCTTCGTGGCTAAGGTACGTCTCCCAAGTGCTTCCGCGAGCAGCGTTTCTCAATTTCAGGCATCTCGCAGGACAGACAATTCTCCCGTGTGCCGATAAGCCGCACGAATAACAGGTTGGTGAACACCTGTCACTGCGTGTACAGCTCGTTTCTGAAGACTGCACGAGCCGCGAGCACATTGCCACGCAAGATCCGGTTCAGTGGAACGCAAGTACACGGCTACAGAGTCAATTATGCTGGCCTTCGCACCGTCTTCCCCCTTCCTCCAGTCTCCTCACTCTATCTCCCGCTCCCCATTGAGTCGACCCTCTCACAGGCACACAGGTGCTATTATCGACGATTGGTCACTGTCCGAAGCTCTCACGGAAGACGGCGCAGTCCTCGGGGCTCGCGACCAAGGTGGACTCCGCAAGTACGACTGCGAAGTAAGCAGGACTGGGCCGATGCTTCACGCTGTGCATATGTATGAACTGAAGCATAAAAGGCCCACAGACTGCCTCATGCGTGTGTTCTGGCCAAATGCACAAGGTGTCGTCGAGCCCCACTTGCGGGCATGTTGCAGTGCCACCTCGACATGATGATGCATCATGGACCACATGCATATATCTCAGAATCATGCATGTCTTCGGCCACGTTCTCAGTCAATTGTTCTCTTTGAGAGCTTCAACCGTCTGAGTAGCAGAATGTTACTTCTTCATTGGTGGCGCCATGTCTCGACTCGGAGCCCACTTCGCGATGAGCGGTGTATCACAATAATCCCAGGGCTGACGAGAGCATTCTATTGTTTCTCTGGTCGCCTAGGAACGGCTCTGCTTCGCACTCCCCAGTCGAACGTGCCGCACACGACTTTCTCATCTCATGAACAAAACGCCTCGTCTGCCGCCGTCCGCATCCGATGCCACTGCCACGTCCGCGGCCCGGAGGGCCGCCGGCAGGCGCTGTGGGGCATGGGCGCCTAACAAGGTCGGTTGAACAAGCTGGTCGCCGTCAGTCACCGGTTTCAACCTCCTTCCCTCCCGCTCGAGACCGCCTCGAGACAATTTCGTTTGTCTCCTCCAGCTTCGGTTTTGTTGTTGGTCGCCTGGGTTGCATGGTCTGCTGAGCCTGCTGATACCAAGACAGCGCCCTCCTTCACATATCTCACTCTCGCCGGACGGTCATCCTCCTGGCTCCTGTCGTTCATCCTCAACACGATATCTCACCATCTCTGGCATTCACGACGCGAATCTCGCAGTGCCTGGTCGATCTATTCTCTAGCAGCTACGGTCAATCTTTCTGGATCTAATCAGCTTGAACACCATCCTCCGCATCTCCTTCCCATATACGCAACATCATCAACCTATGGCTGCCCAATCCCAGGTCCCCTTCCCCTCATATCATCAACACGCACCCGAGGAGGACAACGTTGAGGATAACGCCTCCAGGCACTTGCACGAGGCGGCGCACGCGACACCACGCTTCAGCTATCTGCTGACGTCGGTATTGGGCTCTCCATTCCTCACCACCGCTGAGCTCCCCGAGGTCGCAGACACCGCCTATGCGCCCAGCATACCAATGGACTCGATAGACCTCGACGGTGACGCTGACAATGGAGCGGACATGGAGGCCGTCGATGGCGCGTTCGCCTCCGTGCCACGCTCTTTCACCGTCACCCGCCCGCCCTCGCCCACCCCTAGCTTCCGTACCGACACGTTCTCCATCGTGAACTGGAATCCGGAGCTATATAACCTCATGCTCCCGAATGCAGACGGAACGCCGCGCTGCTCGATGAGCATGGGCTTCCTACCAGCCGGCCGACGCACCGTCTCGGGCTACCCGAGCACCTACTGGGCTCGATTCAACCCTCCTACCCCTGCCCCATTCAAGCCCTCGCGTAGTCTGACGATTGGAATGGGCATCCTCCCCCGGATTTGGGACGCTCTTCGCGAGGGCTCGCCATCCAAAAAGGGGCGTCGACGGCCTGGCATGCCTGCATGGGGCGACGCGGGGTCGGATCTAGAATATCATTCTGACGGGTCTATCGATTACGCAAACCTGCAGCCACTCGACGGTGAAGAGGGCGAGCTCATAGACGACGAAGCGTGCTTCATTGACGTCAGGGCAATCACCGGCATGGGTGCGTGTGCTGCCTTCTCTGCGCGGCCTTACCGCGGGAGGTCTCACTGTTTGCGCTGCAGACATTCTATCGCATTTGCCACTCGAGCTGGCGCTGGAGCTGCTGAGCTACCTTGACCTCCAGTCGATCTTGTCTTGTCTGCGCGTCTCTAGGTGCGTGCGGCTCTCGCGCCACCGACCTTGTTCTCACCTCTCGGCAGAACCTGGAACCAGCTCGCCCGCGACAACTCCATATGGCGCGGTCTCTTCTCACAGAAAGAGAAGGACGGGTGGCGCGTTGACCTCCGCCGGGCAAGCCGGCTCAACTCGTCCCTGCCCCCCTCCAGAGCTGCCGTTCCCGCACCGCTGCAGATCAAGTGGTACGACCTGTACCAGACGCGGACGGAGCTCGATCGCCGGTGGTGTAACTACCCTGGGGCGGGTCTGAGCGCGGACCTTAGCGACGACGCGATGGCGGAAGAGAAGGAGGTAACCAAGGCATGGGAGCCTAGGGTCATGCGCATAAGCGGGCATGGTGACAGGTGCGTCCACGCGCCCACATCCTGCTATAATCTCGGCTGAGCAGACTCGCGCGCAGCGTCTATTGCCTTGAGCTCGACTCGTCGAGGATCATCACCGGCTCGCGCGACCGCACAATCAAGGTGTGGAGTCTGAAGACCGGCAGATGCCTCGCGACGTTCACTGGCCACCGCGGGAGTGTACTGTGTCTGAAGTTTGACCAAGACTGGGACATCGCAGATGACACGAGCGAAGACTACGATACCCAGCCCCGCGATGCGATGGCGCCTCGCAAGGGCTTCCTCGTCAGTGGGTCGAGCGACTGTACCATCTGCATATGGGACTTGTACGCCCGTCCGAGGGTGGGTGAGGAGCCGGAGATTACTGCGGAGGCGAAGGCGGTTCTCCGTGGCCACAGCGGAGGTGTGCTCGACCTCCGCATCGACGCGAACTGGATCGTCAGTTGGTGGGTAGCTGTATGCTCTAGTGGCCGTTTTGCCTGAATGCTGACGGAACGTCCGACGTCCAGCTCGAAAGACGCGCAGATCCGTGTATGGAACCGCAAGACGCTGGAGCTACATTGCGTGCTGCGTGGTCACGAAGGTCCCGTGAACGCCGTCGGGCTGCAGGACAACCGTGTCGTCAGCGCGAGCGGCGACGGCAAGATGATCCTTTGGGACGTTGCCACCGGCGAGTGGTTGCGGACATTTGAAGGCCATGAGCGCGGTTTGGCCTGTATTGAGTTCAAGGTCTGTTGTCATAGAGTCCTCACTCCGTCAGAATCTCTTCTGACCATGGTCTATATTAGGAGGACATCATTGTGTCCGGCTCCAACGACTGCAAGATCAAAGTTTGGGACGCGAACACCGGCGCATGCTTGCGGACGCTCATCGGACACGACTATCTCGTGCGCGCGCTCACGTTCGACCCGCGCAGCGGACGGCTGGTGAGCGGGAGCTACGACAAGACGGTGAAGGTGTGGGACCTACACTCGGGAAAGCTCGTGCGCGAGTTCCGCGGGTGCCACGTGAGCCACATATTCGACGTGAAGTTTGACAACTGTCGCATCGCCAGGTGCGTCCCCTTGTCCCCTCCCTCTCTGAGTGAGTTTTGCTGACGAGCGTCGTACAGCACGTCGCACGACAGGAAGATTGTTGTGCTCGACTTCTCTGAAGGTCTCGACACGAGTCTCTTCGTCTAATTCTCGGGATCCGTGACCGCTCGATACCCACGTCCCGGTCCTATTCTACTCTCGCCCTAATGGATACACGCACTCCTTTGACGATTCCCTCGCGTTTCACCGCGCTCCGCATCGCACTCGCCACCCTCCACTGTCCCTGCAGCGTTGTCTTCTTGATTACCCCACTGTCCATCTCGCCCTCGTTCTCTCTTGCCATCTCCTGGATCTCCAGACCATCTATCCCTCCTTGTGTATAGCTTGCCCATTCTTTCTTTCCGTCATACGATACCCCGGGCCTCATCGCCCACCACTCATCATGGATCTCTGACTGATATTTAAGCAGGACATTGTTGTGTGTACGATGTGGTCTGTAATTGCCTGTATCTGTACCATTATACGTATCAAAACTGGATTCTCTCTCATCTCACAGCGGGGCAACCTCGCGGTATCTGGGCCGTACTGTACCTACCAGAGCCTCGACAGACACCTGTTGTGACACGGCCAAGAGCAGCCTCAAATCACTGCGAATTGTGCGCCCGATTCAGATCTAGCCAGGAACGACTGAAGTATGGGCGCCTATGCGGAAATGGTGGGCTGAGTCGCTGCCCCGCAAACGAGGTGGCTGCTAACCACCATGTCCTCCGCCGTCGTTCCTGGTGATGACCCCCGCGACCCCTCTGCGGAGGCTCCGTTGACTCTGCCGGAGAAGTGGCAGACTGACTCCTTGGGTATGTTCTGAATTCTTGCCGTAGATGCGTAGGGGTGCTGACCTCGAGTGATGCAGATGCGCTCTCTTCTTCCAGTGCGTGCTCTGGTTCATAAACCGTTCGTAGCGGGGTAGCTCACAGGGGACGGCTCTTGCAGTGATGTTTGTCTCTGGTCTGATCATGGTGACGAGGAATCGGTGCGTAGAGATCACTTGTTCATGTACCTCCTCGTACTGAACGTAGCCCCGTCATCTGCTCGCCTACCTCGTCCGACGTCAAACAGGTATCTCGCATGGCCCGCTCTACTGCTGTCCATAAACAGCGTCATCAACCAGCATCCCCTGCGCACGAAGGAGGGCGGTCAGAGCAACATAAGTGTCATCATGTGAGTCTCTCAAAGCGCCTCTCCTTGGGGTTGTGCTGACGCTCCGTACGAACTCTTCACAAGGCTCGGAATTGGTGCACTCCTCGCCTCCTACCTTCCCCTCATCCTCATAGGCCCTGGAGCGAAAGCGCCATCTGCATGAATGTATCGATGTTTTCGCGTAACTTATGCTGGACGGAACACTTGCTATCATCTACCCGCTGGCATTGTTCCCATCCTCAGCCTGAGGCGGCGGCGTGGACGGGCTGGCCAGCATGCGCCCAAGCCCACCAAGGCACCACAATGACCCGCTCCTCCCATGACGCATGTTTGTGTAGAGGTGCGAAAGGGCCGCACCGCAGCATCGCCAACGACTTGTCAGCTCAAACATGTCGCGAAATAACGATCCTGGAGTTCGACTTCGTCTCTGGACGGCGCTTCTCATTGCGAGCACCAATCTCTCCCTGTCTGCCGTGTTTCTCCTTCTTTTCCGCAACTGGCGGCAGGACGTGATCGCGGATGTCCAGGAGATCGGCGACAGGCTGCATACACTGAGGTAAGGCGGCCGGGAAAAGCTGAAGACGGTGGGCCCATGAGTAGCACCCTGGGATCCTATTCGTCCGGGCTGCCGGGGTTATAGGACACGGAGTATCGCCCACGTCTCGTGCAGCTGGCTCTTCATAAGAGCGAGGTCGTCGCGATGCCCTTCGGAAGGACGCGGAGGAGAACGAGGTACATCGGTCAGGAGACAAAATGAGAATCCAGGCTGAGCAGGAGAAACAGGGACCGTCCCAGGTACACCAACTGTTGCTCATCTCGCCATTCAGGGTGCTTCCGAGTAACAGAACGCCAGGATGCACTTTGACGAGGACAGCGCGCCTGAATCCGGAACATCAAACCTGAGGCAAATGACTGCTCTGGGGTCAAGATCGAGCTGTAAGTAACGCAACGTGTGATGGATGCTGCAGAGGCAATTGTACGTACGTTGAAGAGTGCTGCGAGCGAGCGATGCTTTGCGTCGTATGAAGAGACATGGATTGTACACATACTGATACATCAGAACAACACCTGAAGTCGATAGCGTGGCTAGAACAGCGCTATGAAGGTGGCACCGCAAACGGATCGTCCATCGACTGGTCCATGAGGGGCCCGCCTAGCAATGCGTCCGACTGCTGGAGCTGGGATAAGTCGCCGGCGGACTCGAACGGCTCGCCATCCGGGCCCATGGCCCCCATGTCCAAACTCATGTTCGCGCTAAGGTCGCCCTCCTGTGGCCGGAGAGACTCGTCCAAAACGTCGTCGTCTGGAGCGGGTGTCGGGGTGGGAGGCTGGAAGGAGATGGAGAGTGGATGTGGTTTAGGCGAGGGCTTGGCGGACTCGTCCTCCTCTTTAGTGGCAGGTGCGGGCTCAGAGACGTCGCGCGACATGGGGCCGGGCGTCATGTCGGGCGCGGTAGATCCAGCGGCTTCGTCCTGGTCCATTTCCTCGTCTCCGTCCACCACTTCAATCTCTTCGGGTTGGATGGGCGCGAGCGGTTGGTCCGCCTCTCCCTCATCGTCGCTGAATTGCTGCAAGCCAATGAGAACATGCATGTCATTTCTCCGCATGAACCGTGTAGACTAACCTGCTTCTTGTCCGTTTTGACCCATTTGAAGACTCTGAGAGTCGAACCGGGTGCCG
Source organism: Trametes cingulata (assembly GCA_022385765.1). Lineage (NCBI taxonomy): Eukaryota > Fungi > Basidiomycota > Agaricomycetes > Polyporales > Polyporaceae > Trametes > Trametes cingulata. Next base: position 430,580 of record MU277992.1, read on the forward strand.
CGCCGTCCGGAGGTCCCCACACTTTCTCCCAACACGGCACGGGTTGCATCAGCTGCCTCCGCGAAGCCTCGGACGTCGCTGTGCTAAAACCAACTCTCCTCCTTGTAGCCATGATGGTCGCGCGGTGTGCTTTCGCTCAAGAAGACGTGGTCGCGCAAGGGATGGTGGTGAACGTTGAGTTCAAAGTGGCAGACGCCGGCGCGCGCGCTCGCGTCGCGTCGTTCACGCGCGTCCGCCCCAAGGCCCTCTTGACTTTCTGCTCTCATGCAGCTCTGGCTGCAACGACTCTCCGCTTCCGCCCAGTCTCCTCGGGGTCCATTCTCATACCCAAGTGCACGCTGAGCTGAGAGGCGCGACTGACGAGCTATGGACGACGAGGAGACTGAGCTGCGCAACCCGTTCCCGTCCCCGCCTTCGCACTACACGCGCTACACCAACCACAATCTCAAGCTGCTTGGGCTGCTACGCGAGCGCGCTGGGAAGGACGCTGACTTGTATGCTATCAACCAGTATGAGGTCCTCTCAGACCAGACGGACGTACCCGACTGGCCGCTTGCGCAGCTAGAGAAGCCGAGAGTCGACTGGATTCTCGAGGAGGGTCACTATACGGTCTTCGGCGACACTTGGTTTGTGCGTAGCCTCCTATAGTCGGTCCGTAACGCCTTCTCAACTTTCTCTCAGATTAAGGAGACTATTCCCTCCCTTGCGGAGCTGGGCGGACATCAGCTGTACCCTGCAGACCCGAGTGTCGGTACGCATTCTCCATCCCCTGTTCCTCACATCATGCTCTGAACGAATGCTTGCTATCCCAAGATCGCCGTCCCGCGTTGCGCAGTATATTGCGCTCACTCCTCGTCACCTACTCCAAGCTGCTCAGCGCACTTCTCTTGCCACCTCCTACGGCCTCCTCTGCGCAAGTTGAACCGGAATGGAAGCGACATCTAGAATGGATCAACGTGCTTGCTCAGAACATCATGGCCGCCGCGAACGACTTGCGTCCTGTGCAAGCAAGGGGCAACCTGGAACTTATGATGCGACGCCAGCTCGAGCTGAGGAGGGAAGAGACCAAGAATATCCATTCGTACGTCCGTCGGACCTCAGTCACAGCTTCGCGCTGAACGCCTCTCAGAAAATGTGACGCTCTCGAGGCGCAACTCGCGCAGTTGCGGCTGACGTCTCAAAATGCAGCGTCTCACCCGAGTGCACCTGCGGCCCGGTCTGGGCCACCATCGACCGGCATGTCTGGAGAAGTACGTCTTGTTGTTTACGAATATGTCAGTAGACTTACAGCATCGCAAGGGTGCACTATTACCGCAACCAGGAACTGTCTCTCTCGGAGATGTACTTTCCTGGGCAGAGGAAGTGACATGATCCAACGCCCCCTGCCCTTGGACTCTTTTGACAAGCTATTTGAGCCGCAGACCAGCGATGGTCGGCCGCGGTCATTGATGCATGAGGATAGTCTGAAGAGAGGTCCTCTATTCTTTGGGCATTTTGAAATTCCTGCACGTCTGAAGTCGCGCTGTCCAGGCCGAGAACTGAGGAGTTGCGCATAGTGCGCTAGGAGTGTGGCTTGACGAGCGCGAGCGCATATACCAAGTCCTCGCGAGGTTCAAGGTCAATTCATGCTTCACGAACATTTGCGAAGTTGCGATATCGACCGCGCCTTCTACGACCTCTGTTCGTGCCCGCCAAGGGCATGGAATGTCTGCGATCCCGCATCGCTGCAGCACCATTAGCAGCACTCATGTGGAGCCGATGCCCGGACGGAGCGGTCGTGCGGTCAATTTGTCGGCAACCTGATACTTACGGAACATGCGATCCGCGCACAAGGAGCTCGCACACTGACCAATGCGCGAAGCATCGCAATGCGTCACAGCTGGGCATCCGGGTGAACTAACCGTGTGCACGGGTAAGAAGGGAACGCCTGAGAAGTCCGATTCAGAGTATATATAACATAAGGCTTCCTCCGTGAGCAGCTTCCTGTAGATTGTCTCACCAGCCTACCAGCCTACGTCTCTTCACCATTTCCTCCGGTACTCTCAACGCAGCGAACGCCATGGAGGAGATCCACGGTGACGGTGGACCTCTACCGCCCATACCGGATGACTTGACTATCCACGAGTTCATCCTCGACACACCGTATCCCTCGCGCCCTGTACCACGCAAGCCGCAACCTTGGCTCATCGAAGAAAAGACCGGCAGAGAGATTGGCTCTGATGAGGTCGGCCATCCCGGCGTGTGGGTGCGGTTTGCTGACACAAACATGGTTGCCTTTTAGCTGCGCGCTCGGGTCTTCGGGCTCGCGAATGCCTTGAAGACACGGTGGAACATAGGTCAGGTGCATCTAGTGCGTAGTATTATCCGCGTACTGATACGCTCCTATGTACAATCTACTAGATGAGGACGACGTCGGTACGAGACCGATGGGCATTTCTTCAGTGCGCTTTGCTGACTGACGCATTCGTCCGAACAGCATGCATATTCAGCCCGAATCATGTCGGTGCGTATGGCTCATTATGCCGTAGTCCTTCATGTTCTCATGAATCGCGTTACAGACTACGTTGTAGCAATGTGGTAGGTCCTCGTTTCCCCCACAGCTGGCGACTCACTCATACTAGTCTGATGTAGGGCTGTGCATAAACTTGGCGGTATCATAACGTCCGGAAAGTCAACTCCCTCATTGCCATCCATCTTATACTTCTCTCAGGACCGCAAACCCATCATACACCGCGGAAGAGCTCGTCTACCAGCTGGACACTACGAAGGCGAAGCTGCTCTTCGTCCACCCGGCCAACCTTTCTATAGCGTTGGACGCCGTCCGTGCCATCGGGATACCCGCCGATTGCGTCGTGCTCTTCGATCCGGTCCCTGGATCGACGAGGCCGAATGTGCAGGATCTGGTTGTGCGGGGTCTCAGAGAGACGCAGCAGTTTACGGAGCGGCGTCTGAAGGCGGGCGAGGCCAAGACGAAGCTCGCGCTGTTGTGCTTCTCTAGTGGTACGACAGGCAAAGCGAAGGTAGCGTCAGCCTGGATGCAAGGGGCACTGGTCAGGAGAGTCTGATGTGAGCATAGGCGGTGATGATACCGCACTACAGCATCATCGCGAACGTTATACAGATGGCACAACACCTTCGCCTCACTGACGAAACTATGCCCTCGGAGCATATATGCTACAAGCCCGGTAGTGTCACATTAGCAGGTGCGGGCGCCACGACCAAACGAACTTCTCAACGACTCACGAAGAGGGACGATTGCTCCAGTACTTCCTTTCTTCCGTATGCGTCACCTACGGCTCCCTAGCGGCGTCGCATAGCTGACAATCGGTCATAGACCTCTACGGGATGCATATGATCCTGTTCGGTAGCATGTTCTTCGCGGTACGATTCTCACTGCATTGCGCGGAGAAAGGCTTCAATTCACACCCTGGTTTGGCAGAGCACAGTTGTAGTGTCTCAGAAGTTTGAGCTCGAGCAGATGTTGGAGAGTGTCCAACGCTATCGCGTCACCCACCTATAGTAAGGAGGTCTCATTGGGCCATGTACTCGTGTCCCTCATGCCATGCGATTAGCCTCGTCCCACCTATGGCTCTTCTGATGTGCAAGGCACGTCCAGAGAGACCGGCCAACGTTTCTCGCTCATGCTTGTTGCAGAGTCCCGTCACGAAGAACTACGACCTCAGTTCGGTATATTTCCTCATGGTCGGTGCGGCGCCGGTGAGCGCAGAACTCACCGAGCAACTCATACGAGTCCTGCCCCAAGGGTGCTGGATTGGACAAGGCTACGGTAAGCATCGCTGAGTCGGCTCTTCGGACGTTTTGCAACTCGCTCATTGCCCCGCCTTGCTCGTATAGGTATGTCTGAACTGGCAACGTGCATCTCGTTCCACCGGCCGGACCAGAAGATCGGTACCCTCGGGTGTGCAGGAGTTCTCCTCCCGGGTATCATCGCTCGCGTGGTGAAGCAGGACGGGAGTCGGGCCAGTTTCGGTGAGCCGGGCGAGTTGCACTTGAAGAGCCCGTCCATGTCCCTCGGATACCTCAACAACACCAAGGCGTAAGTATCTGATCCCTCGACTTACCTGAACAGATGCTGAGCGGGATGCAGAACCGCGGAAACGTTCCGAGATGGGTGCGTGTGTGCCTAGCTTGCTTGCGAGGCGCATGGGAAGCGAACGAGTGAATCCAGGTGGCTGATAACCGGAGACGAAGTAACGATCAACGAGAAGAAAGAGATCTTCGTCGTTGACAGAATCAAGGTGCAACAGACTACAGCTGCTACGACCGCAATAGTTTTTGAATGCTCACCGCTTCGCGTGTAATCTAGGAGCTCATCAAGGTCCGCGGGTACCAAGTAGCTCCAGCAGAGCTCGAGGGGCACCTGCTCGACCACCCCGACATCGCAGATGTCTGCGTTGTGGGCATACCGGACCAATACAGCGGAGAACTCCCCTTCGCCTTCGTTGTCCTGCGAGCCGAGACGCAAGCGAGGATCAAACATGACCCTGCGCAGGAAGACAGCGTTCGCGCCTCAATCATGAAGGTATGTCGTGCTTCACTGTGCTGTTGAGATAGTCAACCGTCCACTCACAACGTCTATCGCGTCTTGAAGCACGTCACCGACCATAAGGTATACTACAAGCGACTCGCAGGCGTCGAGTTCGTCGATAGTGTCCCGAAGAACCCAAGCGGGAAGCTGCTTCGACGTATTCTTCGCGATCAGGCCAAGGCAATGCTCGCGAAGGGGCAGCTGAAGCTTGCACCAAAGGCGAAGCTGTAGACTATCATGAGCATGTATATCGGTTTACTTAGGAATTCACACGTGGTGCAATGCTACCTACCTGAGAAATACACTCTAGGCGATGAAATGTCTCATGGCACGCTCTAACAGCACGACTCATGAATGCATTCCAAGGGAAAAGCCGTACTATTGCATCTAGGAAAGAGCCGTACCACTGCACCTGCGACAGTTTCCGTGGCTTCAGAGTGGACCTTCATCCATAGCTGACTTCCTGGACCGCATGGACCGTGATATTAGACCTCACTAGCGCGGACCAGATACGATGTGAAATGCGTCCTAGGATTGCTATCGCCGCAGGCGAGACGACAGTGCCGGTATGCGTCACCAGACATACCACGCTTGCAGGACAACCTCGCTGACAACGGCCCGCAGCGGTTTTGCCTGTTTTCGAGGTGAAGATGATCTGCGATTCCCTCTCGAGGTCGCGAGTTGGATACTGCAACACCGGTCTCGCCCGGGCAGTGTGGATAGGACGGAGAGGATGTCTCCCCGGTGTGGTACGGATGGCCGTATTTGAATGGGCTGATGCGTTGTTGAATATAATGAAACATAGCGGCGTGGGCGGGGCAGCGAAACGAGCTTAGTGCAAAACGCGCAGCGGTTGGGCGAGAGCATGATACGCTCACATTGAATAGGTGCCCTCGTGCGGTTGCGTGCTAGCCGTTGTGAACGTTCGCAACACCCCCCAGTCTTCTCTGGAGGAGGCGGTCGCCTGCGGGGGCCATGAGTTCACCCTCTGGCGTGTCTGCGCCTTATATGCGCGAACCTACGTCGATGACGCTGGCGCTCGGATCATGGCTGCGTGCTATACTTACAAAGTGCTGAACGCAAGTGTCGACACCGACGGCTGCAGGTTGAGCGCGGGTCGAGACCCTCCCGCCGCAGATGCTAGTGTCTGATGGATGTTTGCGACGACCTCGAGAGCACGATGAGAGCTGATCTGCCGAGGCTGATGACTGCCCGATGCAAGCAGGACGTACCTCGCCCGACCCCGCGTGACCCTCGAGCCCCTCAGCCGTCGGCCCCGGTGACCAGCGGGGACCACCCCCCGCGCTATCCGGTCATTGTCGTAGCCGTCTGCGCGTTTGACCCACATATAAGGCGCACCCACCCGCGCCCGCCGTCCGACGCCTCCTTCTCGCGCGATTCCTACTTCTTCCCAGGCGTGCGCGTGAATCCATTCTCGCGCACTCTCTCCGTTTCACAGCATCGCCCAGGGTACCGCTCTCACCTCTCGAGCTTTCTTCCAGACCACGACGGAGGGTGATAAGCCAGCAGACCCAGCGCAGACGTCGCGGACAAACGCGCGGACGACAAGCAAGATGACGACCAAGAGCAGCGAGATCCCGACCGTCTATGGTGACGGCGGCCCGCTAGCGCCCATTCCGGACGACGTGACGATCCCGCAGTTCCTCTTCGACGGCCACCATCCCCTCGGCGGCGAGGCTCTGCATGCGCGCCCACCAGCATGGTTCATCGAGGACGCGACAGGTCGCGAGGTGACCGGAGACCAGGTCCGCGCCCGGGTCTGGGGCCTCGCGAACGCGATGAGCATACGCTGGGGTATCGGTGAGCACCACTACGCACGCTGTGTACGCCGGGCATTTTGACTGATGCGCGAGACGCGGGAAGGGAACAATGATGTTGGTACGCTGCGCCTGCTTCTGCCCTCTCTGCAGGAGCATGTATGCTGAATAGTAGCCGCGTGCGGACAGTCTGCGTTTATGGACCCAACCATATCGGTATGTCCGCTGGCTCTGACTACGCAGATCGCACAGCTAAAGAGTATCCCCCAGACTACCCGGTGGTCATCTGGTACGTCGAAGTGGTCCCTGTGCGCTTCCTCGCTCATGCGCCCCTCTCGCGCCTTGCAGGGCTACACATCGTGTCGGCGGCATCTTGACGTGCGTCAGCTCCCTCGTATGGGCGGCCCATAGTGCTGATGAAGCATTTCCGGATTCTACAGAGGCGCCAATCCGGCGTATACCGCGGACGAGCTTGTATACCAAATCCGCACCGCGAAGGCGACCGTCCTCTTCGTCCACCCGGACTCGCTACAGGTTGGACTCGAGGCCGCGCGCAAAGCGGGCATTCCCGATTCACGCGTCGTCCTTTTCGACCCCGTCGCGGGCGACTCGCACCTCACCGTGCATGACCTCATCAAGGAGGGTCTTGCGCAGCCGAGGCATTGGGTCGAGCCGCGCTTGAAGCCCGGAGAGGGCAAGAAGAAGCTCGCACTCCTGTTCTTCTCCAGTGGCACGACCGGGCGGCCCAAGGTACGCCTCCTTTTGCATCACGCAGCTAGGGAGTAGTACTGAGGATCATTCGTCAGGCGGTAATGATCCCGCATTACGCGCTCATCGCGAACGTCATCCAGATGAAGCAGTATGCGGATAGACACGACGCTGACAAGCCGAACGAGAAGAAGAAGTATGCTCCGGGAGATCGTATGCTGGGAGGTAGGCGCTGCGATGTCATGTCCTCATACTGAGCCATTCGCTCACGCGTGAACTTAGTGCTGCCCTTCTACCGTACGCCACTCGCACCCAAGTCACCAGAAAATGACCTTGACTCCGTTGAATAGATATCTACGGTGTCGTCGTCAGCTTGCACTTCTTCGTGTTTTCTGGGGTACGCGTTGTCATTCGTTCTCTATGATCGCTGCTCACGAGCTAACTCGATATCAAGGGAACGCTCGTCGTCGTGCCGCGCTTCAACTTCGAGAACATGCTGAAGAGCATCGTGCGGTATAAGATCGGACATCTCGCCATTGTACCGCCCATGATCGTTCTGCTTTGCAAGGTTCGTCCGGCCTTCTACGCCCTTCCCGTTGGAATTCCATGCTGACCTCAATATGCAGCACCCCGCTGTGAAGAACTACGACTTGAGCTCCGTGAAGATGACGACGAGCGGAGCCGCGCCGCTCAGCGCAGAACTCACGCACCAAGTCGCGCGGGTCCTCCCCAACAGCGCGATCGGCCAAGGCTACGGCATGACCGAGACGTGCACGACGTTTTCCTTCCCGCAGCTCTTCATGCGCGTCGGTACGCCAGGTAGTGCTGGCGTGCTGATCCCTGGGACGGGCTTGCGTATTCTGAAGGCGGACGGGACGTGGGGCGGGTACAACGAGACTGGGCAGCTCGTTGTGACTGGACCGAGCATGGCCATCGGGTATCTGGACAACCCGCAAGCGTGAGTGTTCTCGAGCAAGAACCCAGCTCTACTGTGCTGATTGGCGTTTGCGAATGCAGGACTGCGGAGACGTTCAAGGATGGCTGGGTGTACACCGGCGACGAGGGCTACGTGAATGAGAAGAAGGAGCTGTTCATCATCGACCGGATCAAGGTACGTCCCTCCCATATATGCTCAGGTTGTGGACCAGAACCTAACGCGACGACTCCAGGAACTCATCAAAGTCCGCGGCTTCCAAGGTATGTTATGCAGCCCGGGCCAACGAACAACCTACTAACCCATTGACCACAGTCGCGCCTGCCGAGCTCGAAGGTCTCCTGCTGGACCATCCCGATGTCGCTGACGTCTGCGTCGTCGGTGCGCCCGACGACTACTCGGGCGAGCTTCCCTTCGCCTTCATCTCGCTCAAGGAGGATGCCCGTGCACGCATCAAGAGCGATCCGAAGGAGGAGGAACGGGTGCGCGAGGCGATCATCAAGGTGAGCACCGTCCCCTCGCCAGTGTACGCTGAAGCTGACCTCAATATGTTCGGCAGTTTGTGGCGGATCGCAAGACGCAGTACAAGTGGCTCGCAGGCGTGATGTTCGTCGACGTCGTGCCGAAGAACCCGAGCGGGAAGCTGCTCCGGCGGGTCCTCCGCGACAGGCTGAAGGAGCTCATGAAGGAGGGCAAGATCAAGCTCGTCCAGCCCGGTGCGAAGACCCGCGCGAAGCTCTGAGCAGGCACACTTGGGTTGTGTGGTATGCCCAGAGCGCAGAGGCTTGTATGAAGGTACATGCGGGAACCGTCTGACTCGGGCGTGTATTGGTTTACTCTGTAGGGATCCTAGACTCTAGACGGCGTACTAGAGGGACATGGTGTAATTGTATGTGGACACCGCGCAACACGAGGATGTTCAACCATCGTATATCGCAGCGGGTCCTGCGCTCCTTCAAGGGAAGGGTATACAATGTTCATCGCTCGAGAGAGGGATGTCGAGTGAAGATGGGCCTGGAACTCAGACGCACTGCCGCCACAGACACCTGAGCCATTGCACGCCTCCCGCTGGATCTCCACGCGCAAACCATGAGCAGAGGCTACCAGTAACCTTATCTATTCCGGTGTTCATGGAGTTTGACCAATACCACGGAGAAGCCGGCATTCATATGCATATTCGTGTGCAGGTCCAAGAAGAGGGGCAGGACGTGGCCAATTCCTGCGTCTCGCCCTCGTACCGTAGTACCGCAGATCTTCTCCCAGCGGCACGAAGTTCGTCTGCGCAGACACCGAACGTGCCTGGCTCTCGCACGCTGTACCGTCAGCAACAGCTATCGACATATCGTCGACAATGAGGATTATTCAGGCCTGTGCACACGCGTATCAGGAGGCACTGTGCGTCTTATGCAATTTCACTTCAGATTGAAGGTTCGTCGCAACACCTCACTCGACCGATGAGACGTACAACCAAGTAGTGGTATAGAGGAAGCAGTCGAAGCGAGAGTACAAACCGAGCATAGTACCGTACCTACATACACCCATCCCGTCCGGATTCATCCAACAAAATACCAACACATCACAGCAAAATCACAGCACGATCTAAACAGACGAGCATGTCCCTCCTCTCCTCAAGGCAACCGAATGCTCAGAGCTTCGCGCGGACGTTGATGACGAGCTTGCCGCTCTCGCGGAGCTGCTTCGCGCGGTCGCGCAGGAACCGCCGGAGGAGCTTCCCGCTCGGGTTCTTCGGGATCGCGTCGATGAACTCGACGCCCGCGAGGTGCTTGTAGTTCGTCTTGTGGTCCGACACGTGCTGTGCGCCCGAACCCGTCAGTACTCTGCCACTCACTGCTCTGTAGAATGAGTGGGGTACCTTCATGATGGCCTTGCGGATCTCGCCCTCCGCACCGGGGTTCGTTTTGAGGCTCGCCTGCGCCTCCGCGCTGGGCACGACGAACGCGAGCGGCAGCTCGCCGCTGTACTCGTCCGGGATGCCGACGACGCAGACGTCGCCGACCAGCGGGTGGTCGAGCAGGTGGCCCTCGAGCTCTGCGGGCGGCACTTGGAACCCGCGCACTTTGATGAGCTCCTGTTGTGTAGTCCATAACGCGTCAGCATGATGCAGGGAGTCCAGGGAAAGGAGGAGGGGAACGGACCTTGATGCGGTCGACGACAAAGATCTCCTTGCGCTCGTTGAAGTAGACTTCGTCGCCAGTGACGACCCAGCCGTCCTTGAACGTCTCCGCGGTCCTGCAGCGCCCCAAGCATCAGAGTCTGCTTCACTCAGGACGTGAATGCGTGCCTTACGCTTGCGGGTTGTTCAGGTATCCGAGCGCCATACTCGGCCCAGTGACGATCAGCTCGCCGGGTTCACCGAGCGCCGCGAGAGACCCATCGGGCTTCACGACGCGCGCCGTGCACCCGGGCAAGAGCACACCTCCACTGCCCAGCGTACCGAGCCGCCTATCGACCTGCGGGAACGCCACGGCCGTGCACGTCTCCGTCATGCCTGTCCCCGCCGCATCAGCTTAACGAATTCGGCTGTGTCTAGCTTAGAACTGAAGCAGACGTACCGTACGCCTGCCCAATCCAGCAATCAGGAAGTAGCGCCGCGAGCTGGTTCGTGAGCTCGGAGCTGAGCGGGGCCGCGCCGCTCATGAGCATGCGCACGGAGCTCAGGTCGTATTTCTTCACCGCGGGGTGCTTGCAGAGGAGCACGACCATCGGCGGGACCAAGCTGCAGTTGCACGCGGATCAGTCGGTGTGACGACCCAGAACATGGAGAAGGGAGGACAGACCAGAGGTGCGTGATGCGGTAGCGCTGGATGCTGTCGAGGAACTGCTCGAAGTTGAACTTTTGTACCACGACGAGCGAGGTCTGCGCGGGTGTTATCAGGGATTAGGCGGCCTTAAGCAAGGTTAGTAGGACTTACCCCGATGAAAAGACTGAAGTGCAGCACCACAACGAGGCCGTAGATGTCTGCCAATGGTTTAGCGCCTGAACCGTCTCTTTCGAGCTGCCGAGGAGAAACTCACGGTAGAAGGGCAGGACTGTTCACGGATAAGTCAGAAGGGATATGGCTGTTACGTAGATCTTGGCCTACTCACCGGCAAGACCTCTGCTGCCAGGCTTGTACCTCTGCACCTCCAAAGGCCTGCTCTCGTCCTTCGCCTGCGTCCAGTGCGCCATCTGGATGACATTTGCGAGCACTGAGTGATGCGGGATCATCACGGCCTAGAGACGACCAAGTTAGTCCTGCTGCCCTGTTTTAGCTCAGTCAGTTCACCTTAGGCCTCCCCGTCGTCCCACTGCTAAAGCTCAAGAACGCCAACTTCCGCTTGCCCTCGCCCGGGCCCAACCGCCTCTCCACGAACTTCTGCGTATGCTCGAGGCCCTCCGCGACGAGCGCGTGCACGTCCGTGTTCCGCGCGCCCTCCACGGGGTCGAACACGAGCACGCGGTCCGCGGGCAGCTGCGCGCGCTTCGCCGCGTCGAGCGCGACGGGGAGCGAGCCGGGGTGCGCGATGAGCAGGCGCGCCTTCGTCGCGGTGAGCTGGTACTCGAGCTCCTCCGCGGTGTACGCGGGGTTCGCGCCCGTGACGATGCCGCCGAGTCGGTGCACGGCCCTGGGTGCGCGCGGAAAGTTAGCGGGCTGGGACGGTGTGGGCAGGGCGGGACGGAGCGTACCAGATCGCGACGGGGTAGTCTGCGCGCGGGGTCAGTATGGCGCTTCAGTACTTACAGTGCGAGAACGGGACGTACCGATGTGGTTCGGGCCGAATATGCAGACTGAAGTCAGGTCAGCGCTACTGCTTTACAGGTGTGGCTGAATGCAAGACTCGCCTACATCGTCCTCGCCTGCACAATTGTCAGATTTAGAGACCCCTACACAAGAGCGCGCAATCCTCACCGATATTGTAACGCAACTTCAGCGCGTTCGCGAGGCCAAACGTCCGCGCGCGCAGCTGTGCGCACGCCAGACATGCTGAGAACTCCGCCCGGTCCGCCGCACAATGATCGCAGCACGCACCTCGTCAGAGCCGACCTCGCGCCCCGTCGTCTCGTCTATCAGCCATGGCTGGGTCTTCCTCAGCACCGGGCGCGACGGGTGGTGCGAGTCGAGCAAGAACTGGGGGATGGTGAGGTCGTCCGGGATGGGGGGCAGCGGGCCTCCGTCAGCGTGGATCTCAGCCATGTTTCCGCCTGTCTAGGGTGAGTCGTCTAGGTGCGCTCGCCGTGATGAGCTGGCAGCAGCAGGTGTGTCCGGGGAGGAGAGGGGGAGAATGATTGGAGGGGACATGTGTGGGAGCGGGGGCATATATACTCTGCGTTAAGGTTGGGTTCTGAGCAGGCGTTCCCGGCTCGCGCATGCCAATCATCGTCGCTCATGTGATCCGAACCTGTCTCGTAGCACCCCCAACCGCCCGCGAAGGCGGGCTCAGCGCAGCGGAGAACATCACCCTCGCCTGATCATCTCGCGGAAGCCGCCCTGCTGCCCCATTCTGCTCGCGTCGGCCCTATTTCTGTTGCAAGAAGAGCCGGTGACAACGGAAGAACGTGCGAAGCCTCACAGTCACCGCACACACGCACCGCACACGGCGACTTGAGTGAAAGGGAGGAGGGCTGCACGTCTCCTCGAGGTCCAGCCCTCGGGCCGGCGAATGACGGGTGTGTGCGTATCTATGCTCTTCAATGATGCGGCTCGTCATGATCTCACAGGGGTTGCGCAGACCTTGATATCTGGACAAAAGATATGTTCGAACATCCACCCTCTTGCGTGCTGGAGAAGGCTTGCGAACATGCCCTCCGCCGTCTGAACAGAACAGCCACCCCGACTGCTAATATAATTCAGAGGACCGCGGCACCGATCGATGATCGAACACTCTGCTTTCCCCGCAATCGCACTCTGCTCAATCGGCCGATCCAGCCAAGGCAACCCTAGGACCGCCACAATCGTGCCTTGGCCCGTTGCGTGCGCGGTCTCGTGTCGAGCTCGACGGTACGCCGCAGCGCCTCAGGAATGTATGGCATCCCGTGTGGCGTGTGCGATAACCGACGGTCGGAGGAGGGGGGAAACAGCGGCGCGCAGCCAGACAGTTGTTGTCGGCCGCGGGGAGCTGGAGAGGGCATACGATTGTACGTACGGTGAGTGCAGAAGTGTTTCGGACGACGTCTTCATCCCATTCGGCCGACGTCGGCCAGTGTTCTATGGACGTACGCCAGCTGAGTGTGGTACGACTTACGGTGTCTACTGCGTGGTGCATCTGCCTCGACGTTGAGGGTGCTTAGTTGAACGTTCATCCTGAATACTCCATGAGCCATGCGCAATTGTCCGATAGCGCTTGGAATTCGATCCTGCGGTCAGAGTTCCCTTCAGCTGCTGGTGAGTGTGGAACGCGTGTACTTTCCTGCAATCTTCTGCTGATGCAGCGCTAGAGATGCATTAACTGATGAATTGCCGGGTCCACGTTGCATCCACCTCATGGACTGGCACCGAGGCTCAACAGCCGTCAATCCAGCACCTGCATACACGAGCCGGGTTTCCAGCAGCCCACATCGTCAAACACTGCACACTTGGACAACACCGATGCTCCCCCTCGAACGTCTTCCAGACGACGGCCGCAGCGGGATAGCAAGGCAGTCTCTGTCAAACATGAACAGAAAGCCCTACGCCTGCGACCGTCCGTCGTTAGTAGCGGCGTCCGACGCGCCGAGGCTCCCTCTTCGAGTCGTACGCGTAGTGGGGAAGTCCGAGGACATGTCATCGAAGGGCTCCTTAATTCATGGAGTCATGCAAGCGTTGATACACTCGTACGTCTTCTTACGGGAACGGTTGGGACCTAGCTGACAATGCGCTACAGAGCCTTATTAGAGCGTTGATTATGCTGGACACGAGCTCGTTCATGTCATGTATACTGGAGATGTACCTCCGCGCGATACGTGGCTCAGCTCTAGGGACGTACATGCTGGGCGGTGGCTCGTGAAGCAATCACTGTCATACGGAGATGGACCCCATCACTCTGGGTTCGACTTATCGTGCACACTATCGCAGAACCGTGCTGAGGCATTGTGTCGTACCCGGTCCGCCGAATCAGCATGGCGGAAGTGTACGTACCCCGGAGGGACTACCACATATGACCGAGGCTCGTCCTGTGCCACACGAATCCACGCATATATCAGTACTGAGCAGTTTTCCAGATAAATGCGTACTAACCACCTACCTGTAAATGCAGATGCACTCTACGAGTAGATAGGCTTCAATGTTCCTAGGACCCTGCATCCATTGCACCATGATGATCCGGTGAGTCCCCCGCGACGTGGAACGTCGTATTTGCAGCCTATAAGTGTAGCTCGATGGTCCACCTTTGTCTACTTGACATATACGCATGACTGACGAAGAGCCTCCAGGTCACACATGCAGAGCAAAGCCTTGCGCTCGCTTCGGTGTCATCAACGCGGCTCGAGGCTTCCATTGCAACGCAGCACGTCCCATCTGCCTTTCCCCACCGCTACTTTTGAGCGTCGCTCTGCGACACAATGTTGTAGTGTCACTGACGTATCTACAGGGGAACTGCGTTCGCCTTCACCGCTTGCTTCATCCTTGCACTCACTATGTGCTGCAGTCGCTTGGGAGTGCGTATAAACAAAGCCTCTTGCTGCAACATCAGGAATATAAGGGGCTGGAGAAGGAACAAAAGGGAGGGGAACCGGCTACCTCGAGACGCGCGCGGGGACAATGGCCGCACCGAGGCGACGCGTCGCGCACGTGACCGTCGCGTCGCGATTAGATTGGGGGAAGCCAAACAGGCGCAAGCAAACGTGCGAGATTTTACATATACTCGACGGCGCCACGTCGCGTCGCGCCCGCGATCACTCAACTTCGGCTCGTCGCCCCCGCCCCGCATCCCCTCGACATCGCGCTATACCCACCCGCCGCCGACGCGCACGATGTACAAGCTCATCCGCCGCATCTCGAGCTCGTTCTTCCCGCGGCCAGACAGGCCCTGGAGCGAAGATGGTACGTGCGGGGCAGCGCTTTGACCGATCGCCGAGAGAACGCGTCTGACACGCGTTTTGCGCCTTCTTCGATTTCACCAGCAACGTCTACGGCACCGCAGATCGGGCGCAAGCGGAGATTGAGCACTGACGAGCACGAGGAGCGCGAGACGACCCCGTCGGCGAAGAAGCAACGAGCAGAGTCCGAGGTCGCGCCCGAGGAAGAGCGGGAGCCTTCCCCTGCACGGCCAGGGAAGGAGACAGAGGAAGTGAAGGAGGTCACGAAGGGTGTCCGCGAGGTTGAGCTAGAGGACGGGAAGGCGTCAGCATCGAAGCCCGTCGAGGGAGAGTCACAGACGGAGACTGGCGCGGAGGAGGCGGCTGCTGTCCCGCTTCCCGAGTCTCCCGAGCTCAAGCCGACGGAAGATACCAAGGAGGTCGAAACTGAGGCTCCTACGAAGGAGGAGAGCAAGCCGGAGGGCTCTGTAACTTCGGAAGAGGCAACAGCGTCGACGGACGTCCCGGAGAAGTCCACCGCAGAGGAGAGCGCGCCAGTACCAGCAGTCGAGGACGACGTCCCGGGTCTGACTCTCCCCACGCAATCTGAAGAGAAGACTCCCTCCACGACGGCCGCGTCAAGCATACCCGCTGCACATACCCCCGCGACCGCGACCGACGTGGCAGTCGCCGCCCAATAATCTCAAACCGGCCTATATCTCTTGGATACTGGATCCGACATCTCGAGTTCCTCTTCCGCTCATACCACCATATACACCAATACGCCTACACATACCGACCAACCGGATACCGCGGCGATACCCTTACGCCCATCTCGCACCACCCTCATTCCCCTTCCCCTTTCCTCATCATCGACCTCGACCTGGTCGGACGCACCTGTCCTAATCTAACGAGAGTACTGTATACTGACCGTTGCTGTGTTGTTGTTTGTACGATGCGTTCCTCGCGCTGCTGCCTACTACCCATCTATCATCCATTTGCTTGATTTCACCATCTCATCACTTGCGTGCTTGCTCTCCTACCTGCATCCCGTTCGGTGCTTTGAGTTGAACTCCTGATTTCTTGCCCAACATTCCGAGCCGCTCTCCTTCATTGCAACATGCGCCGTGTACAACCTTTCGTCCCTCAAGCCACGCCCTGGTATATCTCACGACTGACACCTGGTAGGTCCCCGTTTGCTGCGCTGAAATAGCACTTCCACGACAGTCCCACGATGTCGTCGACTCCGTGGCAGCGTGGAGGCGATCTCTAGGTAAGCCGGATGGTCCTACGTAGCTTGAGATACCTCGCTGCTTACCCGATTGTCGTCTGCCAAAGTTACAGCGGCGAAGATGTCCTTCGTGCACTTCTCCTCGTGCCTCCACTCAGTCACTAGTGTCTCGCTGCTCTCGTGAGCCGGGTCTCATGCTCTCACCCTCTGGTCCGGATTCTGCGCAGGCTCTCCTATGACGCTTCAGGAATGGCACTCGTATGCTCGACGCTACACTTCAGGACAGTTTGCTCCCTAGGCTGTCTTTAGCCGCTCGCGTTTATCTCTGAAGCTCTGCAGTCCTCGATGGGCCCTCACTCTGGAGTCTGCTATGCTCTCTGAACATATTCTAGCGTTGGGGCACTTGCAACGTCCTGCGCCATCTAAGCCTTGACCAGGATTTCCGATCGACTCCGTTCTCCGCGGTGCGTATTGTTTCTCAGCATCGTCGGTCTGACCAGCTACATGAGAGGATCTCCCTAGGTCCCCTTCCGCGTGTTGCACGGGAGCCGTTTGCTCACGCGGAGCAGCGCGGCAACTCCTCATAGTCGGCGGTACAACGAACGGACTGAGACTACCCTCGGAACCGTTGGCTGCCAGACCCCGGGTGACCGCGCTCTCGTCTCCGATACACCTCTCGCTTCAACGTATTCATGCTGGTGCTCTAAGGGCCGACTTAGTGAACAGGTTCTGGATTGCCGGTCGTTCTCTGTTACAGCTGATCGGAACGTCGTCACCCTTGTCCGTCTCTCTGTTCTGGCTGTCTACTCGTTCGTGTTCTCCCAGCTGTGCATACCGGCACGCTCGCTACTCGCGGCCTATTGCGAGTCTGAAGAATAGGATACCTTCTCTGGTGCGCAAAGCCTAGCTGTCCATCCTTGGACAAGTCGTTGGTCTACGCGTGTCTCTTTCGGTCGCGTCGCTCAGGTCCTCTAGAGCTAGCGGAGGTGGACAAGAAGGAACAAACCGTGCTCTGTTGCAGAGACCATGATGCATGACAGATAAGCGATTCCCAGTGGTCGGGGTGCACAAGAGTACACGATCGCGACTCAGACCCGCCTTCCGCGCCAACAAGCGACAGACGATAGACATACATTAGTGCGATCCGGGCCAACAGCTAGTATACAGAGCCTCAATCAAGCAACGAAGCAATAGATACGACACCCCACATCCTAACACCCCGGAACTCAGCTCTCCTGTGCGAGAGCTCACTCCGTCTCATCCCTCGCGCGGTTGATCAGCGCGACCGCGTCCGGCGAGCGCGCCGTGATCTTCACCTTGAACGGGTGCGGGTGGCTGCACGACGTCCCATCTCCTTATCAGTATCGTTCCCTCGACACGATTTCCCCCAGCAGGAGCGGAGAGAGGGAGGGGAGAGGCCTGCTCACCTGGTGACGCCGGAAGACCACACCATCTTCGGCTCGATCGGCTTGCCGGTCGCCTCGTCGACGGGCATCGCGATGTCGAACACGGCGAGGATGCACGCGAGCGTGCAGAAGAGCGACGCGTGCGCGACCGCCTCGCCCGGGCATGCTCTGTTTCGTTGTGAGTGCATATAGTCAGCGTCGTGGTTCTACCTCTCTGCCCCGGAGCCCCGGAGCCTTGGGAGCGCAGGAGAGGGGAAGAGAAAGGGAAAGGTGACTCACCGCCTGCCGAAGCCAAACGCGAAGCTCGAGCTGTCCGGCGCGTTCTCGGGCGGGAGGAACCGCTCGGGCCTGAACGTCTCCGGGTCGTTGTACCGCGCTGGGTCGTGCAGCGCCGCCCTGTCCCGTGTCGCGTCAGCTCAAGCCGAGGCTCGCAAGGGAGGAGAAGATGAGAGAAGGGTGATGGGAGGGGGAGGAAAGGGGAGGAGGGGGAGAGGAGGGAAGGGGTACGGACCAGATGTTTGCGACGAGCGCGGTGCCCTTGGGGAAGTGGTACCCGCGGTAGACGTCGTCCTGCATCACCGAGTGCGACACTGCCCGACCGATTCCTCTCATCAGCCTCGACCAGTCCTAGCAATCCTAGCAATCCCGGTCCACTGCAAACGCTGGGAACGGGGCGAAGAAAGCGCATATACGCACCCATAGGCACGACGGGCCTCCACCTGAGCACCTCCTTGAGCACGGCGCCGACGTACGGGAGCGAGTCGCGGTCCTCGATGCGCGGGAGGCGGTCGCTGCCCACGACGCAGTCGAGCTCGAACTGCGCCTTCTTCTGCACCTGCGGGAAGAGCATCATGCAGAGGAGGAACGTCGAGAGCGCCGCTACGGTCTTTCCGTGCACATGGTCAGTTGGATGAGGCGGGAAGGGGTGAGGGTGAGGGAGGGGAGGGGAGGGAGGGGAAGGGAGGGGGAGACGTACGGTATCAGACTGCCCGGCGTACAAACCCGCAGCGACCCATTTGATGTCCTCGTCGCTGCTCCGCTCTTCTGGAGGCTCGTTCAGGAGGTCGGACACGAACGAGCGCGGCGCGGTCCCCGAGTCCTACAAGAACGCAAAACGCGGCAATACACGAGTGAGGTCCGTCACTCGAGAAGTGAGGAAGCGGAGATACGTACGACCTGCCGCTTGACCATGCTGAACGGCGTGTCGATCATCGCCTTGATCAGTTTCTGCGTGTACACCCCCAGCCGCTTGAACCCCGCCCCAGGGAACCACGACGGGAGGAATCGCACTACGCAGCCATTCGCGCGCGCCAGACCTTAGCCCACAAAGCGCGCGGAGGGGAGAGAGGACGCACGGAATGGCAAAGTGTCGACGAGGAAGACGCCAGGAAGGGCGGCGATGGCGAACATGCGGAGCGCGTCCTCGGTGTCCTTGACGAGCGCCTTGAACTCGTTGTTCTCGTTCTGGTACCCGTATGCGATCTTCAGCGCGACCGTCCCCGCCGTCCTACAACATAACACACACACAATCACGCAAACCCTCAGTCTGACGCGCGTCACTTCAAGAGAGCAACAAAGGCTAGCCTACCGGCGGAAGTGCTGCACGTAGGCGTCGGGGTTGTCGAGGAGCCAGACGAGCTCGCGCGCGATCTCCTTCTCCATGAGCGGCCAGTAGTCGCGCGTGACCTGCGTGTTGAGGCCGACCTTGAGGAGGCGGCGGTAATTCTTGAAGCGGTCGTTGTACGGCATCAAGACCACGGTCTCTCCCCAGCCCATCCTGTCCCACTGCAATGTCAGAGCGGCTGAACGGGGAAGGTGGGGTGCGCGAGCGGACTGACAGGTCACAGGCCATGGTGAGGTGCGGGCGGTCAGAGTAGATGGCGGAGCGGGCCTCGAAGAGGTCGACTATGGCTTGCGCCGAGTTGAGGAGGATGATAGGTTTGTTGAATATGCGCATGGTGACGACATCGCCTGCACATCCCGTTCACCACATTCAGCACCTCCTAGTCCTTCGCGCGCGAGAGCATGCAAGACGCACCGTATATCTTGCCCCAGTTGGTGAACTGGAGCCACTCCTGCTGCTGCTCGAGCTGGAAGAGGTTCCCGAATATGGGGACAGGCTTCGGGCCGGGCGGGAGGCCCGTCTGCGTGAAGGCGCGTTTGAGGAAGAGGCCGAGGATGACGACGAACAGGCCGAGCGCAGCGACGTCCACTGCGGTCCACTGCATCTTGCTCGACGACTACGACTACGACGACGGCCGCGGTCAACTTCAGCTGGGGTCAGTCACCGAAATCTCAGCCCTATTTGCGGGGCAGCACCTGTTCAGGCAAAGAGGTACAGTACTGCGAGAGGGAGAGGAGTGTGTGTGCGTGCCAGGGACGGCATGATGGACGCTGCGAATCCGAAGCAGACAGAGTTCTGTCAGGCTGATCTCCGAGCCACAGCCGGAGGATCCCTGTTCTGTTCTATCTGCTCCCCCTGCCCAGCCCAGCGCCGTCCTGAGAACAACCTGACCATCTCCTCCTCTAGATGGATGTCTCGGACAGACTGACGCTCCTCCCGGCCTCGTCGGTCCTCGGCCGGCCTCCCAGACGAGCCCCCGGGGACAGCGACACCGCCACCGTATCCTCTCTCTTTCACCCTCTCCCACGCTCATCCAGCCGCTCTCCTTCCACGATCCATCGCCTTGCACATCAGACGCTCCTCCGCCTGCGCGACCCGCCCGCACTTGTGCGCATCGCCTCTTCCATCATATCACCACCTTCCGCACGCAGCGCGTCCTTCTAAGGTTCGCGCGTTCGCGCTATCTATCACTGCTATGCATCAGCAGGTGAGCGCTGCACCAGGTATGTGAAGTTGCGGACACGATGTACAGCGGACAGACGGCGCAGCGGCACCCCGGATCTCCATGAAACGCATGCAGCGTATCATGAATCGTTGGGTCGCCGTCCGGGAACACGATTTCGCGCGGGCGGGTTTCACAAACGCCAGACAGAAATGTACAGAAGTTGCGTCACGTCCGGTGCTGCGCTTGTTCTTACGCGCTCGGCCTGCCATGCAAAGTGGCAGAACGAATTGGCATATGTGGCCGCCAGCGGTGGCGCCATGGGTAATACCTCAGGCCTCAAGGCCTCAGGCTTCGAAGCTTCAGGGGCCGGCGAGTCATTGACATGAATAGCCTGAGCCAGCGCACCCTGTCCCGCCCGTCCGGATGGAACCAACATTTTACATACCGCCTTCGTGGCGCTCTCCTTTCCGGGTTAGTCAATGTCCATCGCGAGCTCCAGTGCCACTGGGAACCCGCTGCCAATCCCGAAGCCGCTACTTATACTTGCCAGGCATAGCACCCTCGGCGGATGCAGACCCACGAGGTTGTTTGTGATGCCCATCAGCCGAGCAGACGTCCTGGGGGTTCTTCATTCTGAATCCGCATTGCATGACGACTCACGAGCCCGGCTTCGCAACCCGCTTTCTAGGTTTGTCGCGGTCGTCTCATGCAGCACCGGGCGGCGCAATGAATCGTCCGCGTCCGTATCATTGTCGAAGGTTTGGTGGAAATGTACTGTATGTCGCACACTCAGCTTCTCTTCTTACAACCATATGATATGATAGGCTGACGATCCCCATCCAATCAGCTTCACGATGCAGAAGCACCTCTACTCCTGCATGCTCTCGATGATGCACGACGTCCCAAGTCCCGACTCCCGACCAATTGTGATGTCTGTGCATCTCAATACTGCGCACTGCGCAGGCAGTCCGCTCCATCAAACAGCACCGAACCCCGTGAAAAACACAGTCAAGTAACCGACATCCGCTGTCTCGGCAAGCCTGGCGAGCAACTAGCTCGCCGCCGCGACATCTCGGCAACAGTGCTAGCCTGCCACTTGACAGGACGCTCCACACGCATCGCAGAAGCCTTCCGGGCGCTGTATCGTACTCACCGTATCGTGCAGTAAAGTTGCGATTGACATAGCAAGCGCGGACCCCGAAACACCGACTCGGACTGTGCAGCCTGGGCCGCACTTTGTAGGTTCGCACTTCTGTCGCACTTCGCCCCGCTCCACATCGCATCGGAAGCCCCCTGCGTCCTCTGATTCTCCCGTGCCGTGGACTCTATGTCAGTCCGCGCAAATTGGGAGACGCGCCGTATCGGTATGTCCGTGAGAGCGCAAGGCCGATTCGCGCGGGATGCCGTAACGTACGGCCCATGTTGCATGTACAGCATCATGTGGTCTCGCCTAGCTAGGTAGGGTTCGAACTTCGAATCTGGGCGACAGGGCAGGGTCGCGTCTCCGTCCGGACTCCGAAGCGCACAGTCCAACGCCGCAGAAGAAGACCTGCAGCCCGCAGGCCGGGCCACGACGACGTAACGGTACAGCATCGCATCGCAGGCCCGCGATCTGATTCCAGCCGGCGACAATGGACGGTGCGCGCGGCGATGGGGATGGGGATGGGACGGGCTTCGGTGCTGTGCCTCTCTCCGCATTCTGCGTTCCGCGCCCGTCCGCGTCTGCGTTCGTGACACTGATATTCGTGGTGATATCGTCCGCACTGTTACTCTGTTGCAGAGCCTCGAGGCGTAAAGTGTCCTTTGAGCCTCTGGATCGCCGCGGACCGCTGAATCACACCCCACACCCTCTGCAGTCTGAGCATCCTCTGCTTTGCCTTCCCTCTACCCGTCTCTCCTCCTACTAACCTCTGTGCACACATCGAAACCACCACCACTGACCAGCAGCAGCCACCGATGGCCGCATCCCTCAAATCCGCCTTCCTCGCGGACGGCCCCGAGTACGTCGCGCGCACGCAGACCGCGTTCGTGCCCCCCGACATCGAGCTGCGCGCCCTCCGGCGCGCGATCCCGAACGCGGCGTTCCACCGGAGCACGCGCCGCGCGCTCGCCGGGATCGCCCCCGTCGTCCTCGCCACCGTCGGCCTCGGGGTGTTTGGCTGGCACGTCGACGCGCTTGCCGCGAGGCTGCCGGTGCCGGGCGGGTGGAGGGAGGTGGCGAGGTGGGCGATGTGGCTGGTGTATTGGAACGCGCAGGGCATTGCGTGGGCGGGGCTTTGGTCTGTTGGTGAGTGCGGGTGCTTGGGTTTTGTGTGCTCGAAGCAGAGGCTGACTATTTCGTTCGCAGGACATGAAGTATGCAATACCGCCCTACTTCACCTGTTCACTGCTAACCTAAGCTCTATGAACGCAGGCCGACCACGACAACCTCTCGCCCATAAAGTGGATCAACCACGGGATCGGGCTCGTCTGCCACACGCTCATCTTCCTGCCGTACTTCTCCTGGCGCCTCACGCACCTCCGGCACCACAAGACCGCGGGGAACATCGACACCGAGGAGGTGTACGTCCCGCACCTCCGCTCGGCCTACGGGCTGCCCCCGCCCGAGAAGGCGACGAAGAGCGACTACCGCGAGGCGTTCGAGGAGAGCCCGATCTTTTTGCTGTGCAGGTTCTTGGTGATGCAGTTCTTGGGCCTGCGTGAGTGTGCTGCTTTTCTGGGGGTTTGTGGTGGTTGGGAGACGTGTGCTCATGCGGGATGTGCTCTTTGCAGATACATACTTGACGTGAGTCTTGGACCGTCTTCCGTGCTGGAGTGCGCAAGGCGCTGACCGAGCATCAGATGGAACACAATGGGCTCGAAGCGATACCCCAAGGGCGCAAACGTACGTCCACAACTAACGTGATCTGCGTATTCCGAGTCGCGTACGCTAACTCGCATCCCCGAACACAGCACTGGAACCCGTACTCGGGCCTGTTCTCGAAGGACGAGTACAGCGCCGTGTACGTCTCGAACGCGTCCATCTTCGGCATGATGGCCGCGCTCGCGCTCCTCGCGCGATACACGTCGTGGGCGTTCGTGCTCAAGATCTACTTCGTCCCGTTCCTTGTGACGAATCATTGGTGAGTACGCGTTTTGTGTGGGGGATTGAGGGTGAAAGCTGATGAGGGTGTATAAGGGTCATGGCTATGACTTTCGTGAGCACTCGTGTGTGTGTAATGGGAGGTGGAGAGGTGCTGATGAGGGTGCTAGTTGCAACATTCGTGCCCAACGGTGCCGTTCTATCGGAGCAATGCGTGGAGCAAGACTCGCGGTGCTCTGTCTACAGTCGACAGGGTAGGCCGTTCAGCCTCTTGTCCCACCTGAGTGTACGCTCACGCATCGCCTGAATTTGTAGCCATTCCTTGGATGGATTGGTATCTACATCTTCCTCGGTGTGAACCACTACCACACCGCGCACCATCTCTTCGCGAACGTGCGTCTCCCCCCTCCTCCCTGCCTTCCCTCTCCCTACTAACCTCTCCTCTCCCTTACACAGATCCCTTTCTGTAAGCCCCCCCATCCCTCCCTCCCCTGACTCCCTCACCGCTCACTCACTCTGAATTGACAGACAACCTCCCGATGGCGCACGCGGCAATCCGGCCGCTCCTCGGGTCCGCGCACGTGTACGACTCGACGCCCGTCTTCCGCGCGCTGTGGCGCTCGTTCGTGAACTGCCTCTTCGTCGAGGAGGACGGCGACGTCGTGTTCTACAAGGACGCGACCGGCACCGCGAAGCGCGTCCTCAAGTCGCCCGACTCTCCCCCTCACTCCCCCTCCAATACGCAGGAAAGTCCGAGTCAGACTGAGGACCCCCCGCTGAAGCTGGCACGGGAAGGCAAAGCGGAGGAACGCAGCGCTGTCTCCGCTGCGTCCGCGTCCGCGTCCGCGTCCGCCGCGTCCCACTGACAGCTGCGGCAGTGCCAGATAGACTTTGCGGATTCCGGACGTTGGAGCCTTTTCTGTCACTATCAGCATACAGCGCAGGACGACGCGAAGGCTTGACACTTTCAGATCCCCAGACCTATACCCATACCCGTCAAGCCGCGGATCGATCGATACGGTGCGAGTCAGTCAATGCGGGGTGGGGCGAGGGTGACAGCGACGACGTGCGGCGCTGCAGCGCCAGCGCTGTAGGTTGTCGGACGGGCGTGGGACGTACGTACGCGGGAGCCCGGGACACGAGGACTGCGTGGAGATTCGATGGTGTGTAACCGAATTTGATGAGGGGGCGCTGCGCCGCTGCTGCTGCCGTTGTAACTTTGTGTATATTAGACAGGTCCGGACATATCACATATCTGTGCATCGTTGTCCATGCTGAGCAATTTCGGCTTGTGTCATCATAGGACGAGTGCAAGTTCCGCCGACATATGTACATTGCATCCGCAGGAGATATGATGCACATGCACCTAGTATGTAGAAGCCTTAGAGAACTGAGGTCCTATCTGTGTAGCTATAGAAAGAGGACTACGGACTTTGCCATGATCCATCGTAGTACATGATCGTGAGCTGCTTCCTGGGTTCCTCGGAGAGCGCCGGCGCTCCGGGGCGACTTTCGCTCTTCGCTCTTGAATGCATGTACCCACTCGCCACGCCAATCTGCTTCTCATTCAACGGACTGTTCCTCCACGGGCTCGGGCTCTATCATGCATATCTTCCGACTTCGCTGTATTGCGTCCCGCCAAGGACGGCGGCGTACCTCATGACTGCCAGGCTTCCTCCGTGAGACTATGGCTGTTCCGATGACCACATCCCGCGCCCTTCCTCTTCTTTCCAGGGGCCTCCCGCCGTCGCAGAAGCTCGAAGCCCAGAACTTTCAAGCTCATCCCGGCACTCGGCTCGCAACTCGCGGCGGCTTTTCTCCCTCTCTCGATATCCAAGACGAAGATGCGACTGTCATTGGCCCGGCGCGACCTGCGCTCGCCATCTCGAGTGAGATGGAAGGTAAGTTAGGTCCGTCGCCCTCTGAATCATCACCGTCCGTACGCGTCTTCCCATCCCACCCTTCCTCTCCGGCGAAGAGAAAACAATGCAGCGTGTCCGCATCACCAGCGGGCTCTCACAGCGCGCCCCGGGCACTGTCATCTCGCGCAGGACGCACCGTACACGGACGAAGCCTCCCACGGCCGCCCGGACACCTGTTAACATGCGCTCTTTGTGCGCACCCCCGAGCCTGCGCGCCATGAGGCGAGGCTGCATTCGATGATGTTCGAGCGAGAGAGAGCAGAATTCCTGGGCAGTGGTCCTGGCAGGGGGTGCTGCTATCAGATAACGAGGCACCCTTCCATTCCGCGCGGCGGGCTGCACGGCGAGCACCTGCCACTGCGGGCGCGACGTATGCGTACGTATACGGCGATGCGTAGCCAAGCGTCGTTCACGCATGCGCGACCGTGCGCGAGAGAACGTCCGATGGACAGACACCGGTGCTAGTGGCCAGACAGACACAGAGACAGACCACCGAGCCGCATCGGCTCCGCACAAGCTGCACGGAGCTCGCTCGCAGTCAAGCCCCGGTCTGGCAGCCAAACCTTCCGGCTCTCTGGATTCTGGACGCACCAGCCGGCGCGCGCCCGGCGTCGAAATTGGCGTTGGCAGAGGTCCGAGTCCGCAGCACTGGCAGCAGCGATATTCGGCAGCTGTACTTGGATCATCCATCGTGCGCGCGCGTCCGCGCTCCATGGCCAGGGAAAGGAGAGATGGCTGCAATAAAGCATACATAGCATGGAGATGCGTCCATTCGCGGCAGGCGCGAGCGATCCACTCGGATCTGATAGAGAACCCGCGCGCCGTGCATACAGTGCACAGGGTCCGCGCGCGTGGGCAGAGAACCGGTCGAACATCGAGCATCGAACATCGAACATCACTGCGCAGGGCCGCGCGCGAGACGCCGCGAAGAGCGATGCGATGTGTGCCCTCTCTGCATTTCTGATCACTCCCGCTGCCGGCGCCGGCCTCTGAATCGGACTCGGGCTCGGGCGAAGTGCTGCTATAGCATAAATCTAATGCATCGCTGTATTGCCTCGCGCGGGTGCTAGCGCAGCGCGGTGCGATGCCAGGCAGGCAGGCTGCAGCCGCGGTCAGACTCACAGGCGTGCATCACCACGCCCCTTCCACGTACGTCGTCCGGCCCCGGCCGACGTCTTCGAATAATACAAGGCCGTCCGTCCGTCGCTCGAGTGCGCGTTCGCGTTCCAGCGTTCCAGCTCAGGCTTCTGCTGTTGAAACTGCATACAGTACTCCGGAATCCGATACCCACCCCCCGCTCCGCCCCCGTCCCCGTCCCTGCTACGCCGGCGTCCCGCGCGGCGAACAGCAAACGACTGCATCATCACCTTCCACCGTCCGCCTGCGCATCTCTTCTTCCCTCAATCAGCCCCGAGCTCCCAGCTGTCCAGGTGTTGCAGGAACTGACTGGCGCTGCAGCTTCGCTACTTAGGCCCATCTGACATCAAAGATACTGCAGAAAACCCGCGGCGCTGCCATACGCCCGACTCCGTCCGCGCGCGCAAGTCCCCCATTTGAGTGCTTCCGACAGACAAGCACGAGGACACGCCCGTTGGGACGCTGTGTTGCACTCCTTCGAATCCGATCCCGACATATATAAGCTCGCGTAAGCCGGTGTCTGAACTTTCCTAGGGCGCCTTGCCGAGTAATTGACCATGACACCAAGCACGATGCCTTCCGAGTCGCGGAAAGAGGCCGCACTCGTCCTAGAGGAGCCTTTGCCCCCTTTGGTCCCTCCACCATGGTAGGCGGTCCTTCCATTGTGGCTGTCGTACGCAGAGTGCTCACAACTTTCGTCTCTATAGGACTCTAAAGGAGATTCGAGACCAGATCCCGGCGCACCTCTTCGAGAGAAATACGACGCGCGCGTTGGGGTATGCCCTACGAGACCTCGTTATGGCCGGGGCGTTGTTCGCACTCGCGCTCAGGATCGACTGGTTGTGCAGTCATCCTGCGCTACAACCGTATTTGGGCCCAGTTTCGACTGTAGTACTGAAGACCGCTTGCTGGCTGACATAGTGAGTATGGTGATGTTCAGTGCACTGAGCAACGCTGACCATGTCGAGTAGTTGGTGGTTCCAAGGACTCGTATTCACAGGAATATGGGTCATTGGTCATGAGGTAGGGTCGACCGCCCTAATACCATGCAACTTCGCAGAAGCTGACACTCTTCACAGTGCGGCCATGGCGCCTTCTCTCCCAACTCAACCGTCAACAACGTCGTCGGCTACGTACGTCCAGTCCATTACGCCCACCCGCCGACGTCCTCTCACTAATACCTCCCCTCGCAGATCCTCCACAGCCTCCTCTGGACGCCGTACTTCAGCTGGAAGTTCTCGCACCACCGGCACCACAGCAACCACGCGTCGATGGAGAAGGACGAGGTGTACGTGCCCAAGACGCGCGCGGACCTCGGCATCCCGCACGAGGCGGAGCAGCGCGACGCCGAGATCGACTGGGACGAGTACTTTGGCGACACCCCGATCTACACGCTGTATATGCTCGTGCGCCAGCAGCTGTTCGCGTTCGAGGCGTACCTTCGTGAGTTGCCTCTGCTTGGGTTTGGGTACGAGCTGAAGAGGGAATGCTGATGCGAAAATGGGCAGTGTGGAACGTCTCGGGGCAGAAGAACTACCCCAAGTGGACGAACCACTTCGATCGTACGTCCCCCTCTCCTCCCCCCACTACCCACCCACAACCAACCACCCCCCTTCCCCAGCGAACTCCATCATCTTCGACCCCTCGCAGCGCGGCGCGGTGCTCGCGTCGAACCTCGGGCTGCTCGGCGCGCTCGCGCTCCTCGCATACGGCTGCACGCGCTTCGGCGCGCTCTCCGTCGCGATGTACTACGGCGTGCCGTGGGTGCTCGTCACGCACTGGTTCATCATGATCACGTACCTGCACCACACGGACCCCGCGCTCCCGCACTACCGCCAGCGCGCGTGGAACTTCCAGGTCGGCGCCGCCGCGACCGTCGACCGCGACTTCCTCGGCTGGCAGGGGCGCTTCTTCTTGCATGACGGTGCGCGCATCTCTCTTTGCATAGACACCCCTCGACTACGTGCTGACGATACGGCTGTGGGACAGTCGCGCACTACCACGTCGTGCACCACTTCTTCCCGCGCATGCCGTGGTACAACGGCGAGGCGGCGACCGCGCACCTCGCGCGCGCGATGGGCCCGTACTACCGGCGCTCGCGCAAGCCCGTCTTCCGCGCGCTCTGGGACAACTACAACTTCTGCCAGTTCGTCGACAACGAGGGTGCGTCATCCTTCTCCTTATCTTCCCTTCCCCCTCTTCCCCATCTGCCCTTCCCCATTTGCCCTTCCCCGTCAGCCCTTCCTGCTTCGCTTCGCTTCTCGCGGGACCGGATCTTCGTGCTCATGCTGACGTGCTGCTGTCTCTCCGTTTGGGACGCGCGTTCCCTCAGGCGATATGGTGTTCTACCGTGACAAGCGGGGGAAGACGATCGTGGACTACGCCGGGGAGGTCCAGGAGACTGAGGCTAACGGGGAGATCCGGGAGAAGCAGTAGAGAGAGAAGCGGCCGGGCATGAGAATCGGCTTTGGACTGTTGTCACGATGATACCTCCACTAGACTCGACTTCGGGTTCGGGCTCTGTCTGTGCTGTGATTTATTGTGTATACTGAGACTGTCTTGGGTGCGTGTGCGCCGTGCAATGCATCATACATCATGAACTGTATCGTTGGCAATGCCGATGGAAGCTGAAGCTCTGAAGGGACCCTGGATCGATGGCCGGTGACCGAGAGGTTCTGAGGGACGCGCGCAAAGTGACAGGTGCTCCTGTAGCTATATTCGTACAATCACGGTCTTTCAGCACCATCTTGCTTCGAGAGACAAGGTTCACGTTCATGCACCGTCATCCACGGACGCCGTCAATATACCAGTAAATACTACACAGAAGAAACACAGAAAACACTAGCTACACCGGCAGTCCGAACAAATCATGATCACAGCCGTGCCTTCATCGAAGACTGCGAACCCGCCCCAGCGCGCCAGTCATACTCCGCGCTCCCCCCATACACCGGCAGCGTCCCGACGTACCTGTCCCACGCCTCCTGCGACACGCACGCCGCCCGCGCATACGGCCGCGCCCCAGACAACTCCAGAAACTCGCCCAGGCGCGCATACACCGCCGACACCGCCGCGGCCTCCTCCTCCGCGTGCGCGCTGCGCGTCGTCAGCCCGAACTCCACATACGACGCCAAATCGGCGCCGACGACGCCCGCCTCGTAGAGGCGCAGGAGCTCCGGGGGGACGCCCGCGTCGCGCGCGGCCTCGGACGCCATGCGGTGCCCGATCGCCTCGACGTACGGCAGGCTGCGCGGGAGGAGCAGCTGGTTCGCGAGGTCGCCGCGGTGCCCGCCGCGCGCGGAGGCGAGCTTGAGGATGCCTCGGAGCTCGGCGGTGAGCTTCTGCTCGTGGACGGCGAGCCGGGAGGTCTTGTCTTGGCTGGGGTGCACGGAGTATCTGCCGAGGAGGAGTTCGGGGGCGAGCCCTGCGGAGGGTGTGTCAGAGACGTGGGTGCCGGGGAGGCGGGAGGGGTGGCTTACGGAGGCAGAGGGCGAGCACGTCTCCCTCGGCGATGGCCACGCCTCGTAGTTCTGTCTGTGAATAAAATGCACATGAACATCATCAGCATACGCCTTCCCTTCTCTTCTCGTAGTAGATGGACGTGAGCCACCACGCACCTCCATAGGGAACAGCTGATTGTGGTCGAACATGCCCTGCGCGCCGCACCGGTCCACGATCGTGATGCCCGTCCTTCTCCAATGGCCGATCATCGTCGCCTTCACGATCGTGCAGATCGCGTTCCGCAAGTAGATGTTGTCCTCTACGGGCACCGCGTCCGCGAGCCACGCCGTCGCGCGCCAGAAGAACGCCTCCAGCACGAAGCCCTGCGCGAGCGCGTGCAGGATCGGGAGCTGCTGCGTGCGGAAGGAGATGATGGGGACGCGCTCGCCGCGCCGCGCGCCGCTCTCCACCGTGCGCCGGAGCGAGTACGTCGCGCCGATGTACGCGGCCATCTTGAGCCCGGGCGCGACCATCGCCGCGAGACTGAGCGAGCCGATGCCGACGCGCCAGAGCGTGCGCAGGAAGAAGTCGCGCGGGTGCACAGCGGGGTGCTCGACGGGCCCGAGCAGGGCTTCGTGCGGGAGCGTGACGTGGTCGAAGTACGTGAGCGCGTGCCCGATGGCTTTGGACCCGGTCCGAGTGGGCAGTTCTCTGGAGGGGATGGATGTCAATGCGAGTGCGAGAGGGAAGAGGAGGGGACCGCGTGAACGCACTTCGCGGTGATGCCTTTGCACATCTCCTTGCCGTCGTTGAGGGTGACGAGGAAGGGCCGGAGGCCCTTGAACGCGCCCTTGTGCACCAATCTCGCGATGACGATCGCTACCCGGGGGACCCCGCCGAATGGGAGGGTCGGAGGCATGTATCTAGAGAAAGTGTCTATCAGAATGTGCTTTGCATACGTGAGCCAGCGACTCACTTTGCGGCATTCGGGTTCGGCGTATGCAGGTCGAAAGTCCCATCGTCGTTCAGGTTTGCAGTCGTTTCGAGATTGGCCGCGTCGAGGCCGTGCCCCAGTTCTGTCAACATAAACTGCGCACTGCAGAGGGACCATGGTCAGTCATCAGAGCACTGAACCATATGCTTATGCGACATACGAGACGCGGAACGCGAGCACGTCCTCGAGGAGCGGGCGCAGCTCCGGGCGCTTCTGCGCGAAAGGCGCGAGGGTGCCCGCCATGAGATTGAGCTGGATGCTGAAGAGGGCGACCGCGCCGCCGTCGAGGGTGACGATGTAGTCCATGTACATGTCCCAGAACTTCTTCGACGGCTGGAGGACATCCTCGATCGTCAACGCTGCCGACCCATCCAGTCAAATTCACGGACTTGAGATAATAGGGAGATGGTGGCGCACCGTAGCTGAGCCCGATGGCCTTCGCACGTTCATGGGAGAGGTTGATGCGCTCCTCGACGGTGAGCCGCTCCGAGACATGGTCAAAGAGCGGCGAGGCGGCGAGCTCGAGCGTCGGGCCTTGAGACATCTGGGACTGGGAGGAGACGGTACGCAAGTGGCACACGGCGGGAGGCTCGAGACGCGAGAGGCGACGGCTTCAGTGCACACCGCCGGAAACATTCGCCGGCTAGAGAGAAGCTATGCCGAGATGTACATAATACATACTTAGACTTGGGTGTCATGAGGCCGAGCGAAGCGGCCATGCGCCGGGCGATGCTGAGAACAGTACGGAGGGCGTCAGCGTGCGCAGGCAGCATAGATGTCTTCTTCCGCAGGCTGTGACCGCGCTCTGATGGAGGGGCACTTCGGGGAGATGGAGATGCATATGGAGAACGTCGTCGTACTTGCACCGGGTTTCGAAGTCTATCACAGTATGTGTGAAGCTCCGATTCCGCATGAGAACGAGTGCGGTCCAGCAGCGTCAGGTCAACATCCTGTCCGACATGGGTCGGATGGAAATGTTGTCTATTTTCTGTTGTCGGGTGCCAGTTTGTCAAATGTCCAAGTATGGCGTAGTGGGAGAGCTAGCCGGCGGAGGTAACGGGGCTGCTCAAAGTGCGATGTCTGGCAGGCTCATGCTGATCGCGAGTATCTGGGCGCGATCGCCCCCAGATCTCAAAGTGATCGGTATGAGCGGGGTGGCGTATTCACATGCGTTCCGCAACTTCTACTCGCGACCGCAGCCACCGGACGTATATCGCATTCACTTGAACCTCGGGTTGATCAAGACAGTCATGGAGAGAGAGGGCATCCGGGGACAAGTGGTATCTGGAATGGTACACGGACGAATGACAACAATTCCTACACAAGTTCCTACAATCCAACTCATACACAGTCCTAACTGGAGACTTCAGATACAGACTTCCTACAACTTCGCCTGGATGCTCTTGTACGTGTCGACCGCGCACTCGCCGAGCGGCCTGAACTCCTTGATACCGAGGATGCGCTTCGTCTTCGACGGGTCGCAGAACGGGCCCGGGAACGAGAACGGGGGCGCGTTCGGGTTCCCGCGCACGACGCCCTTCAAGTCGGGGGCAGTCGCGTGCACCGCGTCGTCTGTCACACATCGCGTCAGCAATCTCACCATAGTCGTACCGAAAAGGGGGGACGCACAGAGGTTCTGGTAGGTGTACGCGCCGGCGTCGAGGATGAAGCGCTGGTTGCCCGCCTCCTCGACCTTGAGCGCGGCGACGAACGCGTCCGCGACGTCGCGCACGTCGATCCAGTCCGACCCGTACTCGTTCACCTTGTCGTCGTCGCGCGGCGTCGTCAGGTGCTGGTACAGCAGCTTCGACGACAGGTTCAGGTCGTCGAACTTCTTCCACTGTCGTCGCGACCACTCCGTCAGCTAATGAACAGGAAGCGACAGGGCGTAAACGTACGTCGTGGATGACAGGCTATAAGACAGGTGAAACTTCAGCATGAGTGCTATACGACACTCGAGAATACTTACGCCAAAGATCTGCCACGCAAGTCAGCAGTGTCACTCGAGCTGAACCGAACAGATAGCGCGACGTACCCAAGCAGGCAGCAGGCGCGTCGCGTCCCAGCCGATCTCGCCCTTGTGGCTCTCCACGAAGTCGACGATCGCGCGCTCCGCGAGCACCTTGCTCGCGCGGTACAGCGCGACGCCGCCCGCCTCGCCGCCCTTCTCCCTCGCGAGCGCGAGGTCCTTCTCCGCCCAGTCGTCCTATCGTGCGCGTGGTGAGCACCACTCCAGGACGCGGTCGGACGAGGGGTGAAGGAACGGGCGCGCACCTCGGTGTAGACGTGGAAGATGTCCTCGTTCCCGAGCATGGCCTGCGCAGAGGACATGTACACGAACCGCTTCACGTTCTTCCTGCAATGCCGCCCCCATCGATTAGCCGTCGCTCTCCTCAGACTCGGACAATGTAAGAACAGCGCGCGTACCCTTTCCGGAGGGTGCTCTGAAGGAGGTTGACGACGCCGTCCGTGTTCGGCCCGAAGATCTCTGGTCGGCGGGGCGAGCGCGAGCGCGAGCGGGAAGAGGAGGTGAATACACGCTTGAACAGACGGCGGAGCGCAGGAGACTTGTCCGCACCCGATGCGTTTGACCGGCCGAGCTCTGCGACGCCGGCCTTTGGACGTACAGTCCAATCATCAGCCTTACAAAACATCGCGCGCCGACGAGGGCAGAGAGGGTACGTACGACGTGGACCACAGCATCGACCGAGTCGTCGATCACGCTATCGAACGCCTCCGGCTAGACATGCGTCCCCCTCATTAGCACACACTCGCGCTACGCGAGTCATGAAGGACGGGCACGCGCCTTGGAGATGTCGGGGACGATCACGGCCTTGAACTTGTCCCCGAACTCCTTGAAGAGCTCGGAGACGTACTTGGCCTTCGCCTCGCTGCGCACGGTGCCGCGCACGGCGTACCCGTTCTGGAGGAGCGCGCGCGCGATCCACGCGCCGCTGAACCCGGACACCCCGGTCACGAGTACACTCGCGGGGGGCTGGACGGCGGGCATTGTCGCTGTCTTGTGTGTTTGGGCTAAGTGCTAGTACGGGGATGAGGGGGGTGTGGTGGGTGAGTGGGTGGCGTGGAGGAGATCTGCAGAGTACGCGCGGGAGTGCGAAACAGGCTCAGCCTCAATGGTGCTACTACTGAGCTGCTACTGGACAGTACGGGGGGACAGCCCCCTCGGCGCAGGCCGCTCAAATAGCGAGTGCCAGTGCACCCAGCTGATGATTGATCATGCACCTCGGTCATGCCGCTCTGGCGTTTGCAATCCGCCTTACAGTTCGCGTGCGCGCTGCGACGGCGTCCCGGATTCGACCCCCTTGGCCTTTCGAAGGTGGGACCTTCGCCGGGGAGCGCGGAGTGTGCGGAACAAGACACCGCGCAGGGGCCGGCTCGGAGGCTGTGCCGCCGCCCGCAGGCCGTGGACCGTGGACCGCGCGGGTGAATGGAGACGAGGACCCCGGGGATCCTGAGGAAGCAGATGCGGGCCCTGGTCGAAGGCTTGGAGAAGGCGCCCCTCCATAGCTGCATCAGAGAAGACGAGGGCCGCAATCACCTTCCGCCTCTAAATGAAAGGCCTGATCACGAAGTCGGGGCGTGGGCGAGTACAGTACCAGCTGAGTATGTGGTGTGTGGCGGGAGACATCACAGCCCCAAGTCGCATCAGGTTCTGCGAGTCGCGGAGTCGGCCGCAGAGAATTGAGAAGGGATTGCCAGATCCGCAGCACCCACGGGGAGAACTCACAAGGAGCAGAAGGGGACGAGGAAGAGGGATTTGATCAAGGGGCGCCGTGCGCGCCGCGGCCATCTCCAGCATTACTAGTAGAACTTGGGAGAACATCTGAAGCCTGGGGAGAAGAGCGACGAGAGCCTCAGATCGTGATCATGCCTGGAATCCATCATGATAGAGCTACAGAACAGAACAGCAAGAACAGAACAGAACAGAACAGAATACATACGAGGGAACGCTCCTCAATCAGAGCAAGTCGGAGCAGCGCACACCAGAAACAGGTCCACCGAGCATCAACTTCAAGCAGAAGGGAACACCACCCGCTGACCCGCGCCCCCGCGCCTCCGCGCGACCACCTCCAGCGGCTCCCTGATCACAGTCGCGCGCAGGTTGCCCACGCCCGCCCAGAACTTCTCCGCGTCGAACGAGTCCGCGGGCCGGACGTCGAGCAGGAGGAACATGCATGCGAGGATGAGCCGCGTCTGTTTGTACGCGAGACGCTGGCCGACGCAGCCGAACGCGCCTGCGACATAATGGTAGTCAGTCAGTTGCACCATCCCACAGAGCGTTGAGTAGAGTGATGTCGAAAGCAATGAAAGGGAGAGAGGAAAGACTCACCCGCGCCAAACGTCAACAACGCGCCCTTATCCACCCTCCCCTCCAACCACCTCCCAGGGTCCCACCTCCCCGGCTCGCTCCCCCAACTCTCCTCGCTTAAATGCTGCGCATATATCGGCACGGACACTGCCGTGCCCCCGGGCAGCCAGTGCCCGTCCACCACCGCCCCGCCTGCAGGCACGACGCGCGGGAGCCCGGAGAAGATCGCCCCGAGGCGGAAGGATTCTTGTATGACGGCGGTGAGGACGGGGAGCGTGTCGAGCGTGTCGATGGAGGAGGGGGTCAAAGGGGAGTGCGGGGTGAATGTGGAGAGGAGTTCGTCGGTGAGGCGCGACACCCAGGCAGGGTGCGAGAGGATGAAGTAGAAGACGAGGGCGGTCATGGAGCTGACTGTTTCGGTGGCTGCGAGGCGTGTCGATACGTTAGCGCTGGATGCTTGTAAATTTGAAGGACAGAGAGCGGACCTGCGATGATAGCTGCCAGCGACTCCGTGGCGAGCTCGTCCACGTCCGGATGTTCTTCGTCCTCGATCCAGTACGAGAAAATGTCCCGGAACTGTATCTTCTCCGCTTGCAACCTGCGTTCTGCTTGCGCGAGGGAGAATTCTTCGACCTGGCGGAAGACGGCTGAGGGTAGGTGCTTCATGATGTGGAATAGCCAGGGGAAGTGGCTGAAGCTGCGTAAGGGTCAGAATTTCGATGTGTTTTGGATCAGAGAATAAGGGAGGAGACGTACAAGTCAAAGGAGAGCAGAGCAACCCGAGGCTTCTCTGCAAGTTCATCTGGATCATCGGAGTCCAAGAGACTCTGAACAAGCACATTAGCACAGGGGACGCGACAACTCGAGTAGTCTGGCATACCATCTCTGTACCGCTCCCGCCAAAGGTGGTGAGGGTCTGTGCAATTCGCCCGGTCAACGGGGAACATGGATTAGATGAGACGAGCAGGACTTACAGAAGTATCGAACGCCCAGTGAGTAGTGACCCTCACAAGGTCCACGGAGCCCTTCTCCTCTGTATCCTTCGCGAGACGATCGACAAACCCCCGCGCTGTCCTGAACAGAGGCTCTGCGTACTCCTTGATCCTGCAGGCGTCCTCTTAGCTTTTACGCACACGGTCACCTAGGGCGAGTACGTACGCGTTCGCAGAAAGCGCCTTATTCCAGGGCCGTCTCCGTATCGCATGCCGGTCCCGATCCTTCACGAAGAACAGACCCTCGCCCTTCAGGTGCAAGTCGTACGCGTCCGTCTTGTTGAAGCATTGTGCCGACTTGTAGATGGTGTATGCTGCCGCCTTGGTGTTGATTGAGATAGCATGGGGCGCTGAGAGTACGAGTTCTGCTCGCATGTATTTGCACGGAAGCGGGACGGGGTGTGCTCACCTATCCGTACTATGGGCCCGTACTTCTCGTGTAGCTCGCACAGGTAGACATGTCGCCTCAGCCGAGCCGCAGTATACGCTAGCGGAAGCTCGGTGACGTGATTCAGCAGCGGACCGGGGAACTTGTACAGAGGATGCAGTGGCGAGAGGCGATACGCGATGAAGCACGCCCACGTTGTGGCGAACGAGAGCACGAGCAGATATGCTGGATGCAGCAGAGTGGCAATGACACTCCATTCTGGACGGTAGGTGAAGTAGAACCCGGCGAGTGAGAGATACAGTCCTGCAAGGATGGCAGCGGCGATGTCTCCTTGCAGCATCCGCCCCCGCAGTACAAGGAATGCTGCCTACGCACGCGCTGTCTGTGAGCGTCCATGCCACGGCGAGACGATCTGCGAACTCACTATGCCACACACAAGCGCAACCCGCACGTCGTCTTCCATCCTATGTCCTAGCTGTCACGTCAGGGGTACGCCGCCGATTCTAGGTTAGCAGGAAGGCTCGGAGGCGGCCAAGAGCAAGGAGCGAAGAACGAGTCTGTCGGAGCACTACAGTAGTCTCAGCCGTCGAGGGGTCGTGTTCTCATGGCGGCACTAGTGGGTTTTCCGGCTAGGAAGTCTGCGAAGCGCATGATCATGACGCGGGACACACAAAGCACGGCCGCTAGGTTTGATGATGTCTGCCTGTCGTGCGGAACATTCACAGCGCGCACAGGGAGGAGTCATAAGAACCGTGGTAGTCGGGTGGTATAGAAGCTGGCTGAACGTCGCATATGTCGACCTCCGACGCGCACAGCAGCTGCGTCGAATCCAAGGACGCCGGATGGTGGGACTCCGAGACCGCCGGCTACGGGCAATGCTGCGCGGGCGCTCCGGCGTTATCGCCCAATTTGGGCATGGATGGCCGTGGTGGCGCCGAAAGCGACGCCGTTGTGGCGCTTGTCATCTTGTGCTCGTTCTGCGATCTTGGTGAGCTCGAGTGTCTGAGGAATGCATCGACTCCGCCGTCTACGGCTCTCTCCTGTACGGACCGCAGTGCGAGTTTGTAGGCTGTTACCGGACGTGCATACCGCAGCGATGTCTCATGATCGGAGACATTCCTTGACTACTTCGTACTCCATAAGGCGGTAGGGACCGCGCGGGACCGTGAGCGAGGCTGAAGCTCTTTCCGATGGATGCATTCCTGGGCTCCGCGGGAAGCTTCAGCCGCAATTGACCACAGCGTATGGTCTGCATGATCTGGTCAGACTGCGCGTCACTTACCTCTTTGCGGCCTTGGCTTCCCGAGAGCGAATCACGAGGTCATCTGCAGAACTTCCAAGAGCGAAAGCCATCTATAATGCTAGGATACTCGATACATACAATAACTTATCAGTAATATGCAAGTACCAGCGAGGAATGCAGGGAGGATCATACGGAGGGGAAGACAATGTGGCCTGCCGTGTCTCTCCGCCGCGCGACTACTGGAAGGCGCTCCTTGATTACGGTGGCGCGGAGGTTTCCTACGCCTGCCCAGAACTTGGCTGAGTCGAACCCATCCGCGAGCTGGACGTCGAGCAGGATGAATATGCATGCGAGGATGAGCCTCGTCTGCTTGTAGGCTAACCGTTGCCCGACGCAGGCGAATGCTCCTACGTTTTGGGTGTCCGTCAGACGCTATCCGAAGACCGCGATATGCTATCGTGAGGACTCACCTGCTCCGAACGTCATCAGCGCGTTCTTGTCCGCCTTCGACGCACCCCCGAGCCATCTCTCCGGATCGAACACACCCGTCCTGTCCCCGAAATTCTCCTCACTCAGATGCTGCGCATAGATCGGCACGGACACCGCCGTGCCCTCCGGGAAGTACTGCC
The DNA here is from genome assembly GCA_022385765.1 of Trametes cingulata. Taxonomy (NCBI): domain Eukaryota; kingdom Fungi; phylum Basidiomycota; class Agaricomycetes; order Polyporales; family Polyporaceae; genus Trametes; species Trametes cingulata. The sequence continues at coordinate 469,124 of MU277992.1, forward strand.
CCTCGATCACCGCTCCGCCCTTGGGCACGACGCGCGCGAGGCCGGAGAAGATGCCGCCCATGCGGAAGGACTCCTGTATGAGGGCGTTGAGGACGGGGAGGTCGTCGAGCTGGTCCATGGAGGCGATGGAGAGGGGGGCTTGGGCGGTGAATGTGCTGTCGAGTTCGTGGAGGAGGGACGTGTGCCAGTGGGGGTGCGTGAGGATGAAGTAGAAGACGAGGGTCGTCATTGAGCTCAAGGTCTCCGTCGCTTGGAGCGACCATGTCAACGACATGTGGTGAATTCTGGAGTAAAATTGAACACACCTGCAACAATAGCTGCTAATGACTCGGTCGCGAGCTCGTCGACGTCGACGTGCTCCGCATCCTCGACCCAGTACGAGAATATGTCCCTGAACTGGATCTTCTCGGCGTGCAGCCTTCGTTCCGCTTGGGCCAACGAAAACTCTTCCACCTGTCGGAATACTGCTGAGGGTAAGTGCTTCATGATGTGAAATAGCCAGGGGAAGTGGCTGAAGCTGCAAGGGATCAGGAAACGTTTCTTCACCTGTGCGCCCCATCATGAAGGTACATACAATTCGAAAGACAGAAGCGCTACCATCGGCTTCTTGGCCATGTCGTCTGGGTCGTCAGACGCCAACATGCTCTGGGTATGCCCATCAGCCTTGACTGAACGTGGCCAAGACAAGTTTGGTCCTTGCACATACCGTCACTGTTCCGTTTCCGCCGAATGTCGTAAGCGTCTGTCGTTCGTAGCTGGTCAGCACGAAGTCTAAACGGTGTACCATATGATGTGCACTCACGGCGGTATCGAACGCCCAGTGCGTCGTACACCTCCCAAGGTCCAGAACGCCCTTCTCCTCGCTATCCTTCGCAACCCTCTCCACAAACGCCCTCGTCGTCCGGAACAGCGGCTCCGCATACTCCTTGATCCTATCACCCAACCCACTATATCAGCACCGCGCTCCGACCCGCTGACCCACCACAACATCCGAAACAGCTGAAACAACAAGTGGAAGAGGCGGACGTACGCAGCAGCGGAGAGCGCGCGGTTCCACGGGCGGCGGCGGACGGCGTGCCGCTCGCGGTCCTTGACGAAGAACACGCCCTCGCCCTTGAGGTGCAGGTCGTACGCGTCCGTCTTGTTGAAACATTGCGCGGACTTGTAGATCGTGTGCACCGCGGACTTCGTGTTGATCGAGATGTGGTGCGGGGCTGCATTGGGTACGGACGCGGTCAGTTTCGGAGACTAAGGAGGGTACGAGAGTATGGGCGGGGAAGGGGACTCGCCTATTCGGACGACTGGGCCGTACTTCTCGTGCAGCTCGCAGAGGTAGCGATGCCGATATAACCGGGCGGCGGTATACGCTAGGGGCAGCTCGGTGACGCGGTTCAGCACCGGCCCCGGGAACTTGTATAATGGATGTAGAGGCGAGATGCGGTACGCGACGAAGGACGTCCACGTCGCCACGAACGCCAGTGTTAGGAGGTACGCTGGATGTGCTAGGATGCTCAGGAGGTTCCATTCTGGTTGGTAGAAGGTGAAGAAGGCGACGAGTGAGAGGTAGAGCCCTGCGAGGATCGCTGCGGCTACGTCCCCTTGGAGCATGCGTCCTCGGAGGACGAGGAACGCTACCTACGTGAGGCGGTGAAGCCAGTAAGCTTCCATGGACAAGAGAGCGTACAATAGGAGACTCACCAGGCCCGCAAACAGTGCGGCTGCGACTGCATTCTCCATGCTGGGCAGTAGAGCTTCCAAGCTGGACACAATAACTATGCTCGGGCAGAAGACAGAGAAGCAGAGGATTCGCGCCTACAACTCACAGCCCTCGGGCAAACAGGCTCCTCATCGCAGGAGTACCGCTAGGGGCATATACAGGGAGCGCACTCGCGCCCATGCATTGATACATATGTACCGCGCCGTGACGTCCTGAATATCAAATACCCACCCTATCCTGACATGCGTGTGCGCATCACAGCTACAAGCTCCAGCCCTGACGCGGAGGCCTGAGCGGATAGAGGACGGCACCGCTCGCGGCTCTGCACGCTGCCCAGTGCATCATCATCATGCGCACTGCTGCGACCGCCCAGGCGCCGACGGGGCCCTGAGTCTGACAGGGCCTATCATTCTGCACCGCTATGGGTTTGGGTGCCTGGCGCTCGCCGCTCGCCAAGGGCTAGGAAGTGGAGGGGAGTTGGCATCAGGTGCGTTCCGCCGCGATGGCGGGGGTGGTTTATGCGTACCTGTAGGTACTGTGTAGGGGGATCTTCCGGGGTGCGCCGAGAGAGCACCGTGTAATGGAAAGAATATCCGTTCCAACATCGGGGGCGGGCTTACAGCCGGTCTGAAGCGGCTCGAAGGATTCTGCGTGCCTTGAAGCCCTTGACCGATCTCAAGAGGAGTTGACTAGGACTGTGGAGAAAGGGTCAGGAAGAAGCCAATGCCGACGATGGGACAGGACTCACCTAATATGCATACAGTAGGACTGGTGCTGATCGTGCGTACTCCCGTGGGTCAAGCCCAGGAGGACTTCAAACCCATCATCATGATGAAAACAGACGTTGGACGGCATGGATATGGTCGTCTGAGCAGTGCACGCCAGAGATGCTACCTGTTGTAAAGCAGCTATGATGAACGTCTTGAGGAGCTACCTGAAGGTCGGGACACTCACTCTGCGATGGATGGTCGTAAGTCATTGCCCTCAGCGAGCAATATTCGATTCATCCATAATGAAGCAAGCGTCGACCATTCTCAGATCGCTCATGGTTCAGCTTAGCCTCGCCCAAACAGTATGAGGGCATCATGGTGCTACCCTGGCCACCTGCTGCCAGGGAGGCTGTGGGCTGACGGCGATTGTAGAATGAGCATCACTCGGGTCTTACGCGGTCTACCTGCATCCGCGCGAAGCACGGCGATCGACATTCCTAGGAATGATGAAACCTTCACCATATACCTACTACTGTTGTGCATAGGTCCAACGGGTCATGCAGATGATGTTCGGAGGCAGGAGGAGCGACGATCGTTCCGCACGACAACCTGGGAGAAGCCCAGAGGCAGTGGCCGGGGTCCCCGAGAGAAGGGTGCCTCCCAAATATAGGCTTCGGGGACCGCCGAGGGGGCCGGGGGCGCCGGGGCCGTTGTGGCGCCGAATGTCGAGTTGAACTGCCTCCTGAAGTTGACGGCGATGCTTTGAGGATGCTCGCCGAGGGTCTTCTGCTCCTGTGTCTATGAAAGGTACAGTGCATCATCACCCTCGCAGCTCAGGCACGCTCAGCAGCCCCGAGTTCCGATAACAGAGAAGACCGCAGAGGCCGTCAGCATGACCGACGGCGAAACGCCCGAAGCCTCGCCCAGCGCACGCTTCTCTACACCACCATCATGATGCCACGAAGCCCAGCCCGACCATTTCGCAGGTGCACGGTACCCTCCCAATTGCGCGAGCTGTGTTGCTCGAGGAGGCACACGCCACACGCTCCGGGTGATGCAGAGCAGCAGACGTCAGGCTCAGCACTCGCCGCACAGCCATCACTTCGCTGCTGCGCTGCCATCCCCAGCCTAGCCGGCCGGCCTGTCAGATCGCATTGCATATGCGCATTTCGGCCACTCGCCCGAGCCCAGGGCGCGGGGAAACCGCCACTGAAACAGCCTATCCCGATCAAGTGTCGTCGGATGTCGACACACATTTGTTCTTGCACATCGCGCCCCTCTCCGCAGCCGTATATCATATAGGTGCGCTTTGGGGAACACGGCAGGTGCATACCATCAGAACTTCCGTCATCGTCGTCGACGCCTGCGCCGCCGCCATGGGTGCTCACACTTCTCACCTTCTCCCGCCCGCGACGTTCTCTGGGTCTCTCGATGCGCTGAACGCGACCCTCGGCGGGCGCGTGCAGGTCGCGGTGCCGTTTGCCCGTCCGTGTTTCGCCTTGGCGTCTCCGGATGTGTTTGGTCAGGCGGACAGTGCGCAGTGTTCGCAGGTGGTCCAGTCGTACTTGCAAGCAGGTATGAAACGCCTGGCCGAACAAGAGAATATCTTACCGACGTTATTTCTGCGCAGATCTCATTTCATCCAATTTTGGCGCGTATGAGAACGTATGCAGAACTTGGTTAGCCCGTGTCCTAGGCTAGAGCACTGAGCTTCATACCATCTAGACTGCAGGGACAGTATGTCAAGCTACTGGCGAGCAGTGTTTGCTGGATAGCAGCAATCCGAGCGACACTCAGGCCTTCCTGCCGCCCAACAAGTGCGCGCAAGGCAACCTGCCTAGTTACTTTGTTCGTAGCTCAGTTCATCATACTTGCTTGCATGGTGAATTGACATAGGTTTCTCATATTTAGATCGACGTGCAAAGTCCACAGGACGTCATCGCGGCATTTGACTATTCACGACGCTCCGGCGTACCGCTCTCAATAAAGAACACTGGCGTACGCCTCGCCTTGTTGCGCCCCCTTGCATATGCTGACACAAGATGTGCAGCATGACTACGCGAGTCGAAGTTCGGGTGCGGGAACGCTGGCACTTTGGGTGAGTAGTCCTGCAATGCCCAGCTGAACAACAGAATTCAGAACGCTGACTTGTTGTGAATCAGATGCACAACCTGCAAGACGTAGGTGTCCGCGTAATTATCCCTTCAGTAACATCTCACGAATATGTCAACTGCAGACGGCGTACAACAAGTCGTTCGTCCCTTCAGGGTGCAACCAAGCAGGCGTCCCGGCTGTAACCTTTGGGGTACGTACAGACGAGTTCGGTTGCCCCCGCGTTGTACTCACCATGATTGATTATCCAGACTGGCGTGCTTCTCGGCGACCTGTTCAAGTTCGCGGACTCGCATAACGTGACGATCCTCGGCGCTGCCGACAGCTCTGTCGCTGGCGGGGGCGGGTACGTCTTGGGCGGCGGTCACAGGTAACGTCTCTCCTCCTGCTCACCTTTCCCTCTGTGTTAACCTTTCACCTGCCTCCAGTGCCTTCTCGAACTCGCTAGGCCTCGCAGTAGACCAAGTGGTGAGCCCTACTCACCCCCGCTCATCGACTCGCAGAACGTCGTACTTACAGCCGGAATAGCTCGAGTTCGAAGTCGTGACGCCAGACGGGCAACACCGCTTCGCGAACAAATGTCAGAACTCGGACCTCTTCTTCGCGCTGCGCGGCGGAGGGGGCGGGACGTTCGGCGTCGTGCTCCGCGTGACGATGAAGGCGCTGCCCCAGTTGAGGACTCCTGTGTAAGCGTCCCTTCCTTTGCGTTTTGCTCTTGTCGAGTGTTGCGGTAGAAGGAGAGAGGTGCTGACATGAGGGACGTACTGTAGGATCCGCACGGGCTTCAGCTCCCCGCCATCCATCGAGGTAAAGCGGAAATACGTCGAGTTCCTGATCGACCGCGCTCTCCCGCTCGCGTCCAAGGGCTGGGGAGGGTACATCAAGGTACGCCTCCTACCCTCTCTCCTTCCTTTCCTCCCACTCGCACTAATCGCCCGAATGCGCATACAGCCGGACCTGGGGATGACGTTCGTGAACCCGCACGCGAGCATGGCGGAAGCCGCACAGACGATGGCGGACCTGCAGCAGTTCGTGGAGACGCAGCTGAACGGGACCGGCCTCTTCCTCCTCGCGGAGACGGCGTCCTATCTGGAGTTTTACAACCAGTTCGTCGCGAACACCACTCTCGTACGTCCTCTCCTTTCCCCTTTCCCTTGCCCCCCCCCCCCCCCCCCCCCCCCCCCCCCCCCCCCCCCCCCCCCCCCCCCCCCTCCTTCTTTGCGCACGAGATGGAAGCAACTGACAGACGGATGGTCTGCCAGCCGAACGACGCGCCCTCGGCGGTGGCCTCGCGCCTGATCCCCGCGTCGGTCTTCAACTCGTCGGCGCAGCGCGCGCAGCTGCTCGACGCGGTCATGACCGCGTCGCAAAGACACACGATCACGCTGCTCTTCTCCGTCGCGCCGTACTTCTTCAAGGACGACGGGATGACGAGCGTCAGCCCCGCGTGGCGCGAGTCGCTGTGGCACGTACGTCGCTCTTATTCACCTTCTTCCTCGTCCTCCGTCCACAAGTGGTCTGGGGCGAGGGGAGTAGGAGGAGTGATGCTGACGGGGACGTGCGCGCGCATAGGTGATCTACATCGATTACTGGGCGTACAACTCGACGAGCGCACAGCGCGCGCAGATCTACGAGGGCCTCGAGACGGACGCGGGCGCGCTGCGCAGGATCGCACCCAACTCTGGGGTTTACTGGGTGCGTCTCTCCTCCCTCTCCTTCCACTTTCTCCCTTTCTCCCTCTTTCTCCCTTGCTTCCCATCTCCGCCATCTCTCCCACCCTTCCTCCGCGTCACATCCCCATCCCCATCTTTTCCGTCCACCCACCTCTGATCCTCGGAGAGCGCCCGCTGACCTGAAGCACGTCTGGGCAGAACGAGGCGTCCGTGTTCGAGCCCGACTACCAGCAGGCGTTCTGGGGGCGCAACTACGCGCGGCTCGTCGGCATCAAGCGGAAATAGTGAGCGCTTTCTCCCTTATTCCCCTTCTCTTCTCTGCCCCGTATCCCCTGCTCGCTCCTCGGGCGCCTGGGGGGATGGGATATGATTATCTGGGCGGAAGAACGGAACGCTGACGTACGCCGTTCCGCGTCTGTGCACAGCGACCCGGACCACCTGCTCGACTGCTGGAAGTGTGGTAAGTCTCTGTTTCGCACTCGCTCGCACGCTGTCAACCGTCGTGGTGTCAGTGTTGTGCGTGCAGTGGACATGGCTTGCTGACAATGTCGTTGCGATGTGTCATTGCAGTGGATTGGCAGGGCGCGTCGAGTGCGCGGTACAAGTGCCAGCCGAAGCTCTAGCTCTAGTCATCGCTCTGTGCTCAGTCGTGACAGAAGGCGATAGGCGGCGGACGACGACGACGACTGCGCCCCCGCTCCCATCGCAACTTACTCCGCCTGTGACCTCTTAACCTGTAAGTTTATTTTACGTACGTTCCTTGTCACTCTTTGTCCTCGGACTCGGACTCGAGCCTCTGCTTCCGCTCGCGCTGTTGCGTTTATCGTGTGTCTACGATATGTTCCCGTGTAATCGCATGGCCTGCATTACAGCCTCGCCGGAGTCGTCCGTTTCGCCCCACGCCCACGCTCGCGCTCGCGCACATGCTCAGCCAATGCTTGGCCGAGGTCCGGAGAAAGCCGCGGAGAAGAGTCAGGCGGAGCGTATTACAGCAGCAGACGCGCCGCGGACGCAGCGTGAGAGCGTCCGTACAATGTGCAATGTGCAATGCGGATGCGCGGTCGACCGGTCGGCGCTCTCCGCTCCGCATGCGGCGATGACGACGAGCTGCCACCGCCCGTCGCGAGAAGGGCTGCCATACGACTCGCGCGCAGCTTCACGAACGCGAAGACTGCCAGGCATCATGGAGGGAATGGCAGGATGGCGGGCGCGGATGCGCGCGATGGCTGTTGGTGCGTGCACTGTATCAGGGATCCCATCATCAGAACGCGAAGGCGAAGGCGGGGGTCGCATCTAATATATTGTACTAATAGTGGATGTCGGAGGATCATACAGCGGCTTTCATATCGATAGACCGTTTCGGATTTCTTGCTCTGTAGGAGCTCGGAGCCTCCGAGAGAACTAACCCGATTGAGTAACTCGCCTATGGCATCCCTGCCACAGCGACGCATAGCTCTTCCTGCGTGCGAGGTCCTCCACAATGCCGCCTAGGGCTAAATACGACTTCCACAGTGGCCTTCTGAAGAGGCTCTTCTGCGAAATCGACTCTTTTCTCGACGATAGGTGCATACCGTCTAGTGCGCGGCAATATCAGTCCCAGAGGATTGGAGGAACAGTGGGCCAGGTCAAGGCCAGGTGGCGGCAAACGTTGGGGCGCCGTGGTGCGCGGAGGTTGTACCTTCCATACTTGGGTGTTTTGCTCCACAGATTCGTGAACAGAACAAAATCGCGGTGGTCTATCGATATGAAAGCCGCTGTAACAATCGCGGAGCGGCTGATGGCCCAGCGCCGACTTTCCCGCAGCAGCACCGGCGTGCGAGAGGTAAGGCTGCCGGGGATGGGGCGATGGAGTCGCACGGGCGGTCTGGGTGTGCTTCTGCGATTGACAGAGGATCATATGCAACTTAAGGTTCGATCGTGCCTCTCCCCTTCAGAGTTCTCCCCTTCTCGATCTCCCCCGGCTCCTCCTGCCCCGTTGTGGCGCCGACATTGACTCTCTCTGCTTATACTTAGTAGAGAGATATCTGCGTGTGCGCGGTGTCCGGGTTCCGCGCCCTGCCCTGCGAAGCGTCAGATCCAGAAGCCGTAACTGGCCCCGGCTACGGCTACGGCGCTCCATCATAAGCCATACTAAGCGCACCAGTCGTCCGCCCAATACCCCCTCCGCACTCGTCGGCACATACCCAGGCTGCCAGAGCACAGTTCCCCCACGCCGCCTCGCCTTGACCTCTGACCACCATGTCGTCCAACGCAACGGCCCCGTCGGACCCCTCCGCACAGGCCGCCGCCGCCGCCTCCGCCCTCCAGCAGCTCCTCGAGCTCCACCAGGATGCGCAGGTCGTCGCATTCTGCGCAGGTGAGCAGCGCTTCTCTGCAAGACGTCCTGCGATAGGAAGCTCACTGCGCGTATAGTGGCTGGGTACTCGTGGTTCCTTCTCGACTTCAGTCAGTGATCATCCCGAATGCTGTATTCTGTGTTGCTGAATGGAAGCGTGCAGTCATGCTCCTCCCGACCGAGGTACGCTAGTGTGGTCTGATCCGCAATGCATAAGCGCTCACTGTTTGTGGTACAGATCCAGTTCGTATGGGTGCGTATATGCGTGCTCTGAGCATGGCACGAGTACTCATAGCATGCACAGACGACGAAGTGGAACTTGTCAAAACTGCTCTTCTTATGGGTAAGCCCGGAAAGCAGCCAAGACGCGACTAGTCGTGTTTACGAGGGCATAGGTCCGGTTCTTCGGCATCGTCCTCCTTACGGTAAACATCGCGGTTACCTTGACTGGTAACCACTCCGTCAAAGTGGGTTTCTCTCGTCCTCTACGAGCTACAGAATCCGTTCTAACCCTCCCGACAGTTGTAAGTCTTCCCAAGCCTATCCCGACAGTCGCGATATCTACCTACAATATCCTAACCCGGCCTCTCCCTCCCCAGCTGCGAATTTTACTTCTACTGGGAAGGCACAGCGGGCTCGCTCATGCTCTACTCCGTCGAAAGTCAGTCTTGCCTTCTCTCCCCTCACTTCGATCTCGTCGCGAACGTGGGCTGACGAACGCGCGCGGACAGTCATCCTGCAGCTGCGGATCTACGCGATGTACCACAAGAACAAGTGGCTCGCGCTCTTCAACGCCGCGTTCTTCTTCTCCGAGATCACCGTCATGCTCATCGTGTACAACTACGGCATCTCCGTCGGCACCAGTGCGTCTTCCCCCTTCCCCTTCCTCTCCCCCCTCTCCCCCCTCTCCTTCTCTCCCTTTCGTGGCATACTAGCACGGCGCTAACGCGCGGTGGGACGGACAGCGCTGGCGACGCCCCCAGGGCTGACGGGCTGCTACGGGATCACGACGAGCTACCTGTTCTCGATCTGGATCCCGGGCCTCATCTTCGAGATGTGGCTCGTCGTGCTCGCCATCTGGAAGGCGATCGAGCGCGCGCGCGAGGGCATCGTCGTCAACGGCCAGCGGCTCGACTTGCTCGCGCTGCTGATTCGTGACAAGTGCGTCTTTCCTCTGACCTTTTGTTTGGTGGGGATGGGTGCTGACTTGGGTCGGGGTAGTGTTATTTACTTCGTTGTGTGAGTACCGATGGGTGGGGTAGAGTGAGGAGGGGAAGTGCTGACGAGAGGACATAGGATCGCCCTCGGCCTCCTGACGAACACGATCATGTGGTTCGCCGCACCCGACGGCCTTGCGCCCGCAGCGGTCTCGTAAGTCCCTTCCCCTTGCTCCTCCCCCACAAATCCCTCCCCTACCTCATCTTCACCCTAACGCTAACGCCAACGCACCGCACAGCCTCTCGCACGCCTCGATGATCGTCTCCGGCACGCGGCTCCTGCTCAACCTCTTCGAGGCGTTCCACCGGCGCGTGCACCGCGCGCGCACGACGACGGGGCTCGTCACCGAGGACGCGTCCACGCTGCCCACCTTCCGCGCCGCGAAGCGCGAGGGCGTCTCCGCCCGCTCCGGCACCGTCGGCTGGACGGACACCGCCGTCTTGACGAACACGGACTTCTTGTCGTCGACCGCGGCGGACTCGAGTCTGGATGGAGATGGGGGGGATGGGGAGGAGGAGGCGCGCGTGTTGGCAAGGGGAGGGGTGTATCGGCTCGAGAATCTGTACGGGCCGGACGATTGCGAGACGAGCTACTTTAGTGAGCGCAGTGGGCGGAGTACGTTGGGCGAGGCGTTCTAGTGCTCTCCCTACTACTCCTTGTGGTACCGGCATGGATTGGTGGGGAGAGGAGCAGGATGGACGGACGGTTGTACTGTACAGTAACTACGCGTAGAGGAGGGGAGTGGAGGGGAGGGAAGGGGAGGGGGGAGAGGTATGGCGCGCGTTAGGCCGCTGTACCGTGTACATGTGCATGTGCTACTAGGTTGCTACGTACGTAGTGCGCTTTGTGTGTTTGTGCTGTAATGACTTCCTATCGTTATTCTCTCTCTTTCTCTTCGGATCTGAGTCAAGTCGCTCGAGGTTGACAATCTGGAGTGCAAGCCATCGCCCTTGCGAGCACCGTAGGGCTGTGTGCCCGCTCTGAGGGCAAGTACGAGCATGGGCCCGGCGGGGAGGAAATGGAGTATCGTCGGAGGCGCGGCGCCCAGCTGAGTGACTACCTACTGGTAAGTTAGTGTCGGCGAGAACTCCCGCCTCGGCGCCTCCACACAAGTAGTAATACGGCATTCAGGAAGATTGTGATCAGTACTTCATTGGCCTGACGCGCAGCCCCTGCAGCCTGTTACGTAGCTGGTCCAGGACGGCATCCCACCTCTCGCAGGCCTCCTCCCTCGACGCCTCAGCGTACACCGTGTTGGCCGGGTACGAGCGGATGGGCAGGAGGACCCGAAGCGCTTTGAGGGCAGGGAACGCCGATGCGAAGAAGTCTACGAAGTCGTCGTCAGGAACAGCCGGGTCCAGCGGGGTCGTCCAGAGCTCAAGCGAGCGTATCCCGCTCGGACGCTGTACGTTGCGCGCCAGCCTGCCACGCTTGCCACGGAATGTAGCCCTGACACCGAGTCCGAGCCTCGTCAACTGCTTGCAGCCGGCCGCCAGTGTACATAGTCCGCCTAACGACGGCAGGTAGTCGGGCGGGTCAGAGCCCAGATCGCGAATGTCCTCATCTTCTTCATCAGATGTCTCAATGAAACCGAAGCCTGTGTGCGTCGGGGGTACTAGGCTGAGGGTCTGGAGGCGAGGGAGACCTTGGGCGAGCCTTGACAAGAATTGATCGTCTAGCTGGACCACTATGTTGTGGGCTATCTGGAGCGTCTGGAGAGAGCTCACGGAGAGCACTGGTTCCAGGTAGGACGGCCCATTGGGCAGTCCGGCCAGGTTGTGGGCGTCCTCTGCAGGCATACAGATGGTCAGATGCCTGAGCTGCTTGAAGCGGTGGACTCGTGTGAATGTTCCTTGCAGCAGGGCTCCGTGGGAGAGGTTGCCCATAGACGAATACCTCCACTGTACCGTAACGGTGTCCAGAGCCAGGGGGTCGACGTGAGTCAGGAATTCAAGATCTTCGCGGTGCGCGGCCGAAACCAGGAGCTGCCTCAGAGACGGAAAGGGCTTGTAGAGGAGTTGATCACACGCCGCATAGGACGGCGAGTACCAACCGCACTCCAAAACGAGAGCAGAGAGTGATGTGAGGGAACCGAGGTGAGCAAGCGTGGCCGCATCCCATATGCTGCCCTCCAGCCAGATAACTCGCAGTTGGTGCATCCTACAGATAGCCGGGCATATGTGCTCCGCTAGTTTCCTGAGCCGCTCCGTGAGGACAGGATAGAGAAAGCACGAAACGTCAGGACCGAAGCCCAATCGTCCTACAGGTCCAATGTCAGAATCCTTGGTTCCCGCCCATGCCGAATGACAAAGAGGTGTGGACGCACGAAGTCTGTGAAGGCTACGGTCGGCAGCTGAAGCACCCGAACCCGTGGGTGTAAGAGCAGACGAGAGTATAGCGGATCCGTCCAGTAAGGTTGATAGACCACATGCGTGAGGTCCGGGAAGAGGACGTCCCCATCGATGGCTCTCCGCATCAGGTAACTCTCGAGTGGCTGCAGGACAGAACCCGCATCGAGCACGCGACGTATAGTGCCAGACGGCACGGGTATGCCAACAGCTCGGATCCGCGGTACGTATGGGTCGAGCCTTTTCCACTCGGCGTCACTTGGAAGCCTTGTGAAGAACTAGAGAATGCGCTTTTGTCAGGGACATTCATATCACACTACGAGTACTGAGCCCTACTGACCACCGTCCGGGATGCATCGTCAAATCTCAGCAGTTCTGCGGGCATGAGATGTTTGACCAAGATGAAGAGGTCAGGGATTTCCCGCCACAGCACATCGAGCGCGGGCTCCTGGAGAGCTCTGCACGTCCGCGCGAGCGCTGCCAGAGCGCGTAGCGAACTTCCCTTGCGACTTCGAATGCGTGTGGGGTACCGGATCTGAGAGTCGTAGTCGTGTCCGTCTAGGTTAGAACAGATGACGGACACGATCTCGTCGATCTGGAGACAGTGGTCCATGATGGAGAGTATGTCTGGCACTGAAGCTGGAGGCGAGAAGAGGGAGTCGAAGAGCGCGATGAAGTTGGTTTGAAGGGAAGAGATTGAGTGTCGACCGACTCGGGTGACTCGGTCGTATTTCATATCAATGCTGGTATGTGGTGCCGAGTCGGAGCGCTCGAGCGTTGCATGTGGGGGCGTTGCGCGAGCCTTGTACACTGCGATGCGACCATCCTTCAGGAGGGCTTGATCTGGAGTCGAGCAATAAAAAAATTTGGCCGCAGCTGGAGGAGGACTTCGAGCGTTTTGAGCGAACCCCAGTGAAGTGTAGGCTTCCAAGTCTACATGAGTCTCTTCATCCATAATACACGGAGATCGTGCATCTTACGGATGCGGGGAATGGCATGCTCGATGCGCAGGTTTGTGGTGTCGTCAAAGCTGAGCAAGCGGGCCGGCATGAGGTACTTGACCAAGACGAAGGGATCGGGTATATCCTGCCATACTGCATGGCACCTCCAAGGCAGGCCCCTTCAAAGCTCGACGCATTCGTGCAAGGCTGGTTAGAGCATTCAGCGCACTCTTCTGGAGACATCAGATGTGTGTCGGATATGGAATGTGTGTCGTACTCGTATCCATCGAGGTTCGCGCAGATCCCAGAGGCAATCTCAGATAGCAGAAGTTAGCAGGCATTGGTGTATAGCGAATGCCTACCACCGTTCAAGAATCGTGCAGGCATATGGATGCTATCTTCAAACAGGCCCAAGCTCAGAAGGTGGACAAGCTCAAGGAAAAGCACCTCTTGTACCTGGTTCAAGTTGAAGTCCTATGGGGGCCTGAGCGCCCGTCGTAGTGTGGCAGAAGGTGCGGCTTGCTTAGCGCCCTCGGCTTGTCTTCTCCTGTCATTATGTGCTCAAGCTCGTCCAGTCCTCCTCAATCGGACGCTGGAGATTTCTCGAAAGCCGTAAGCTTGACGGTGAGGTGAACGGAGGCGTTGCGACGCACGGCTACATGTTCGTCATCGAGTACTTGACCTCGTCACATTCATCAGAGCCTCTTGACCGAATCCTCCTCTGCGTAGTGCTCATGACTGATTCTGATAGCCTCAAACACATGTACGAAGATATACTGCTCTACGCGTCGAATGAGAGGCTATCACAGTTGCCGCGCAACCATGACTACGATACCGGGGTACTTAATCCGCTGGTACTCTCGCGAAAGTGTCCATACCCCCGCGCGCGATTCTGACGCCCCTTTTTGTACTCCCGTTCACAGCTATGTCAGGTGCAGAGCTCGTAGAGTGTTTTCTCGCTTTCCTGTCGCTTGTTGCCTTCCATTGATCAACTAGCACACAGGACAAAGCGTGGAGACACCTGAAGCCAGACGTGGACCACCATGCCAGCCACACCTAAGGATTGCAATCGAGCCTGGGACTCAAGCTGCGGCTTGTAGAGACGTCAATGTCATGCTCATTGACCTGCCCCGTGCCTCGTCAGCCTCCCGTCGGAATACGCATGGCGTTCATTTGCGCACCGCACGAGGCGAGAGGCCTGCTCTTCTTCCCGCTTCCCGGCCCTTTCCCCGTGGCGCAGCGCGCCCTGTTGTATAACTAGCCATCGAACGTCTCGGTGGAGCCCTCCTTTCTTTCTCCTCCAGCCTCGACTGCTGGCCAATCCTCTTCCGACTCAGTGGTACTGACTTGGATTAACGAGGCCAAAATGCTCAGCTCGCTGTCGCGCATATTCCAACCCAGTCCCGCCTCCAATTTGGACCGATCGCGCCTCCCCGAAGCAAACGCGGATACCAGAGCCGACGCGGGGCTCGGCGAGAATGGCTTGCGTTTGAGCCTGGGGACAGTACACTCCGACAGCGCCCCTCTCCTCGCCCGGCACCATACCTCACACATCTCGCTTCGCTCCGGTATAGACTCACCACGAACAGGCCCTTCGCACGTCTCATGGAAGACCCCTCAACCGAACGCGCAGCGACAGAGTGGTCGGGAGAGCCCCGCGTCTGTCCGCACGCAGCCCATGTGGGGCACTGGCGCGCACCTGCAGGCGCAGACGTATTCGGTGAACCATTCTGCGTCCTCTCCTTCCCTCCTAGTTTCGCCACTGTCGACGGCGTCCGCCTCTCAGGCATACAGGCCCTCGTCAGTGGGCAAGCGCAGCTCGCTTTCGGTGGGGTTCGCGGCCGACTCAGCCTATGCCTCGGAGGACTCGGACGGAGACAGCGTGCGCTCCACCCGCAGTCAAAACGTGCCCAAGCAGCTGTCGCCTATACATGAGCTCCACCACTTCCCACCACAGAGGAAACGGTCGCTGGAGAGTGCGCCTAGAACACCGGACTCTACCAGAACGTTTGACAGGATCGGTAAGTTTCCCTCAAGGCAGTCGATTCATCCTTCCCGGCAGAATTGACTTGAGCTGCGTAGGCGGCAACTCGCCAGCACACAGTGTGTTCCTCAACCGTCCCCTCAAGCGCTCTGTAAGCCAGACGTCCGCAAGCACTTTGCGGTCAAACGTGTCCATCGCGCCGCCCACCATCCCCCCGCTTGATCTGCGCCCTGACTTCCAGAACGCCATCGGTGTCCCTCATGGTCAACTTACACCGGCCCTTGCTCCAGCGCCGCGCAAGTCTCGCCTCGCAGGGCCCACATTGCCCACTGTAATCGGCAGCCCGATCCAGAACAACAAGGTGTCCGTCATCTACGAGGATGGCGCGTCCGCGCGGACTGCGAGCTTCATCACTGCGCCCTCGCTCAACTCGCCTGAAGTCGAAGCCGAACCTCCGATCTTCGTCGCGCGCGATTACGCCGCGTCGAACTACACCAACGGGTCGGATACGGAAGGGACGGATGCTACCCAGCGCGCGGGACAGACTCAGCACCCTCTGCCAGAGGGCCTTGTCGACGTCGACCTGAACGATGCCGAGCTCGGTCTGCGCCCGACGAGCCGCAGGAGCGTACGCCCCAGCACGCCCTCAGAGAATCTCCAGACTCCCCGCCGCTCTTCAGACACACGCCCGACGTACTCACGCTCGGCCTCGCCGTCCTCT
Source organism: Trametes cingulata (assembly GCA_022385765.1). Classification (NCBI taxonomy): domain Eukaryota; kingdom Fungi; phylum Basidiomycota; class Agaricomycetes; order Polyporales; family Polyporaceae; genus Trametes; species Trametes cingulata. The sequence continues at coordinate 484,883 of MU277992.1, forward strand.
GTCTCGGAGTCGTTCCTCCAGAAGCGCTGGATGAAGGACAAGGCCTTCGGCTCCCCCCGCTTTGCCCGCCCGTCCTCACAGAGGCACAAGATCAATGCGAGCTATGCGTGCATACTCTTCTGGCTCGGCTTCGTCGCGCCTTGGTGCTGGCTCATCGGCGGCTGGCTCCTCACCTCATCAGGCGACGTGGGATCCGACGGACTGTCCGCGGAGACAGGCCCCGTCCTCCCACTGTGGCATCGGCGACGCAAGGGCAGCGCGCAGGGCGCACGAGATACCAGCAAGAGACGGGCTGAAGTGGCGGTCCCCATGCCGGAGAAAGTCAAGGCGATCAACGGCGCTGCAGAGCGGCGAATCAAGGCGAAGTCGTGGTACCCGCTTGTTGCGCCATCGCTCGAGTCGCTCGCGCCGTCGTCCACGGGCAGCGTGGTGTCCACGAGGAAGCTGAAGAGGTGCTTACCAGGATCAAGTACTGTGGATCCGTGGATACAGAGATGTCGCATAGCCGCTGCGGCGAGTGGTGTACTCATCTTCGCCGCGTTTGTGGTGGCGATCGTGCTCGTGGCTGGCGTGCGCATGTGATTGCATTTTGCTTCAGTTGACTCTTCTGCCGTGGTACCTGCCGCCTTCTGTACTCCATATTGACGGCCCAGCGGATTTATGTATCTTTATTCCAAATTCTCTTCCTTGAAAGGGCTCTAAGAGCATCGTGTGATCGTCCCCCAAGTGCTGTCACGGCGTGGGGTCTAGAGCGAAGCCTTCTGAATACCGTATCTACCGTTGAGGAATTCGTGGATTTCCTTGGCTGAGACGATGTGATCGTGTCAGTCTCTCCATGGTGGAACCAGACACGGGTCTGTGCTCACCAAGGTCACCTGGGGTTTCCTGCGCGATAAGATGTCCAGCCGGCATGCGAATGTGAGAGGAGTTCGCAGGTCGCCTCCACACAGTCTTTCTGCGAGGCTCATGATCCCTACACTGAATGTGAGCCTGTGGCGAGCAAGCTCATCGGGTCAACGACACTCACGCAGGAGGAAGCTTCCCTGCTACCAGCCACCTGAGCTCGACGCGCTCATCCAAGGTGGGGAGTAGCTCGAACGTCTCGTACGGAACGTGATTCTCCGCGAAGCAAACTCCTTCCTGTATCCCGGGCATCTTCAGCTTGACCTGACCGTCCTCGGCCTGATACAGCCCGCACTCGACGTAGACGTCAAGGACGGCAGGATCCCAGGCCCTGAAGAACGGTATCGCCGAGAACTGGCGATGCGCTTCTTCCCTAGGGAGGACGACAAAGTCAGCAAGAGTAGAGAATGTGAGACATTGGGCAAGTTACCGGGATGACCACCCATCGCGTCTCTGGATGGCACCGACGACATAGTTCTGGGTGGAAGGACTGCTGACCTTCTTCCCGTCTGGTATAGGTAGGATCATAGCGTCGACAAGTATGATGGATTTGAACAGAATAGGGTGCGCAATGGCCGCACGAACGCTAAGATGCTCGTTCAGCCCATCATCAAAACGGATTGTGTAGGACTTACGTGCTGCAACCGCCGAAGGAGTGTGCCACGAAGACCATGTTCCGGCCTTGCAAGCCATGCGCGAGGCGTCGATCGGCTTCAGCGTCAGGCAGGCGCGTGAGATGAGTCGGTAGAGAAGCGTCCGAGGCAAATCCGGGTAGGTAATATAAGAGGAAATGTAGTATATCTCGGGTATTGTCTCGCCAGTCGTCTATGCCAATAATGGAGAGGATTGAGGGGGATCCCAGCTGACACAAGACGCTGGAGCTCACAGATACCGTCTAGATGCTCTCTGTTGACCAGCGCAGCATCGCCATGATTTCTCGCTTCCCACAGCCAGACTTCACTGATCTTATACTTGGCTTGAGATTCATAGTCTGCCACCAGGCGTTGCAACGCGGGCTCCCATATCTACAAAGCAATTGAGACTTCATGCCACAATGCTGGTGGACAACGTAGCACCTACCTCCTTGGGGAAACCGTTTGCATGGGCGAAGAATAGAGTAATTCCTCTAGCGGGATCGGCACTCTTGGCGTCCTGCTTCCTGATGTAGCGTTTAACGCAGTTCCACATTGGCTTGCGGCCGAGCGGTAGGTGATCTAGCTCCCCCCGCCATTGCTTCTCCTTGACTGTGAGGACTTCGCGCGCGGTTTTCGCGACAGACGCTTTGAACTCCTCCTTGTTCGCGGACCATCTGGGGAGCGGCGGCAGGGGAATGTTAGGAGTCGTCCGCGGAGATGCTGCCGGAATCAGGTGGGTCGTCGCCGTAAACCACGCGTCCAGAAGCGACCTCCGTGAAGGAGATGGCAATGCCGGTAGGTTGGTAACTTCTGGCGCTTCCAAAGGGACCAAATTCCTCGGATTGCAGGTAGGAAGGTTGTAAGGCTCCGGCGGAGGAAACGTCGGCGAGTCCATGTCTGATAGCGTACCGCTGGGTCACTAATGTGATGCTGGAGTATGTGGAATGGCTATGAAGACAATGAAGACAGACGAGCAGGCATGTGCAATCAAGGTGTCGGCCACTCTACATAAACATGCGCGGTCTACGGTTTCGGTATCTGAATCTGCCGAGTGTGGTGGCGGTAAGAGTGCAAAGTCAGGCGACCTCCCGTCCGACGAACTCGTCCTCCCCAGGAACACGGAACACCGCCACCACGTGGGAACGGAACACGCCCAGAGCCCCCCGATCGTGGTTCAGCCTGAGGAAAGACTCGGGAAAGCTGGTGCAGCGGAAGCCACTGAAAAGACGGTATGTCCTGGATCTCTCGAAGGCTGCAGTGATCATGACTTGCGCACAGTCCCGCATTCCATTTGATCGACAGCTATGAGAGCACATCGAAGCTCTACATACCCCGGACAGCTCCAGCTCCTGGCAGACCTTGGCTCACCCAAGGAGTTGTTTGGCCCTGCGGAGATGCACATCAGACAGAGAATACTGAAACTGAAGAGCTTGAACTCACGCGAAGGTCCATAGATTTTGCGGGTTGTTGTAGGTGTCGACGGTGTACGGGAAGCGGACTGCAAGCAATCTGTCAGAATCATCGAAACCTCGGAGACCTAAGCGATGGCTTGGACTGACAGTGAGGCAACTCGGACTTGTATTCTGAAGAGGCATCAATATCCCATATCACGCTGAACAAGTGGGAGGTACTGACCAATCGGGAGCGTCTCGTCGAGGAAGCTGTACGCTGTCGAGAATAATGTCAGGTCAGTACATCCACAGCGCCCACATGAGTAAACTGATAAACTGACCAATCCGCCAGTTGTGCCTGCGGTCACTTTGAGTGAGCCTCATAGGAACTACGCCATGAAACGTTTCCACTTACCGGAAGTCACCAGAGACAAGACTATGTGGTGAGGAGAAAGGAGATCAATCAGCACAATTCCTGGCAGCACACAAAATCACTCACAGATCCGGAGGAGCGAGCGGATCCTGGTAATAGACGTCAGATTCAGCTCATACAAGCAGGCGACTCTCACTCACGTCCTTGAGGTTCGCCGTCTTGATCTCCGAGTCGATGTCGAACCACTCCAACACCTGGTTGCCTGCCATACCTACGCGCGAATCACTCAGTCGCTGTCCCGTCTGACTTCACTTGAGGGACCGACGTACCCTTGAACTGCGTTGGCAGTCCCGGCTTGCCACCGAAGACTGCGATGGTCGTGTTGTGGCGCTCGTTCATGAGCGTGCTGAACATGGCGCAAGTAGATGCACAGTTTCCGTTGCCGACTGCCCCAAGGAAGCTTCAGTATTCCAGCCGCGTCCGACATCTACCACCTAAGGAATACCCACCAATTGCGATTTTCCTGTGGGTAGGCATTCAGTCGCCCAGTGTACGCTCAAAGAAGGAATGTACGCACTTCGGGTCAAACGGAGGGTCCTCAGGGAGATCCACGACGAAGGGACAAACGTCCTGTACCCTGATCAGAAGGCATCCCACGACTTGCCACGCATCGACTAACCAAGAAGCGCTGTGACTCGACGAATGTCTGACCATTGATGATCCTGCTCGTGGGAGGCTTCATATAGTTGTTCTTCGGGGACATTTGTGTGTCGTTGCTCAGGAACGCCCCTGCACGATTCAGTCAGTCCATGGTCTCTAGACGCTTCAGTGTGGACGCACAGTTGTCGGCCGGGTAGAACGCGATGGCAGACGTGACGCCCAGCTCGATGTCGGATGCCAGGATCTTCTGTGCGAGAGGGTTCGCGCGGTTCGTCGACTCGAATCCCCTGCATGCGACAGTCTCAGAAAATGTTGACCATCAGTTCCGTAGAACTCACGGGTTCGGGAAGTTGCCGAAGCTCTTCGTGCCAGTCAAAAAGGCGTGCAGGAACTGGCCCAAGCAAACGAATCCACCTGCAATGGTGAAGGATAATCAGCCACTCGCGATTACGTCCATGACATCGACGGTTCCTACCGCCATTGTTAGTGAGATCCACCAGGAGCTGGCTCACGCCTGACTGCTTGAACTGAGCAATAGTCGCCTGAACGTCGGTTTGGAACTGGTTGAAATCGTCGGGCTCAAAGGAGCCAACGAACATCTAGAGAGAAATGATCTTCATTAGGCCTTTGTGGTCTTCGGCTCCAGCACGCGACTTACGACACCGGTCTTCTTGTCAGGAAGGATGAAGGACTTGATGACGCCCTCGCTACCGTTCACCGGAGGGAGCGTTGGCTGGAACTGCGAGGGAAGACCGACAGCATTCTTCGCAGAACTATCGACGATCGCGGCCCTCGCGAGCTTCTTGAGCCTGTTAGCCTTCAGCTTCTCCAGTGCCGCAGAGTTCTTGAAGTCAACGCCATTCGTTCCGTCGTTCGCAGCACAGTTGGTGATCCAGCTGCCCAGGCGGCTTCAGCCTCAAAGAGCTTCAAGATTGTATAGGACCGACTCACAAGTCCTCGCGATTCGTGAAAGGTGCCCCAAGATAGTTCGCGAGGAAAGGAACGTGAACAGTTTCGGCCCTCGTCGAGTTGACGGGGATGAGCCTCATCGTTAGGGTGTTCTGCGTCGGAAACTGCGGCCCCGAGATGTCGCCAAAGCGCTGCGAGAAGTCCGTGCCAGAGATGCGGTAGCTGCTGAACGCACTGTTGATGCGCACGCCGAGGTCCAAGAAGTTACCCGACTGCGTCTCGGCGATGTGCTGCGCGTACGCGTACGGGTCCACGCCCTCGATCTCGAGCACCTTCGCGCCGGCGAGGCGACGGAAGTCGAACTTGATCGAGTCGAAAAAGGACGTGAAGTTCGTGCCGAGCAGCGAGACGAACTCGACAGAGTCGGGCGCGACGAACACGTTTTGGACGCCGTTTTCCTCGAGCGTCACTACGGGCGCGGGCAGCAGGTTTTGGAACTGCGTGTAGCAATCCGGGAACCAACCTGCAAGTCCTTCAGCTGGCTACGCATACAAGATTCTGGCATTACCCACGAGTATGCCCATCGTTCAGTTGAGTCGTGAAGTCGTAGACAGCCTTGTTGAAGTCGAAATCCGTCTACCGGTAGGGCAGGTGAGCTAAAGCCGTTCCAAACGCGATCAGCGCACAAACCTCATAGTGTGTCCGGTTAATCCTCGCAAGCTGAGCGCGGATGTTCGTCGTCGAGTCCTGGAACGGCGGCGGCGAATTCAAGTAATAGTCCTCGAAAGTGTAGAAGTCGAACACCCGCGAGATCACTGTCAACACGTTCTGCCTCAGCGTTTCGTTGAACGGGAACGACTTCATGCACGCCAGCGCGTCGGCCGGAGGCACGAACGTCTTCCCAGCGATTTTCGCGCACGGGTCAGCAGCTGTGGGTGGTGGAGCCGAAATCGCGGCGGGCACCAGGCTGAGAGCTACGAGAGCAGTGAGGCGACCGAGGAGAGATGACATGCCGGGCTAGCGACTACTGTGGGGTAGCGCAAGCAGCAAGTACCCAGGTGAGCGGTGAACGACTTCAGACCGTGAGGGCACGACCCCGTAAGCTACGCGCCATCGCGTATTTATACACTTCTCGTTTCCCGAGCACGACAACAAGAGGTCAGACGGGAGCAGCGCGCCGCGCGGCGGCTGATCCCAGTAGATTGGGTCCCGGGCGGCGAGTGCCTGAAGTGATGCAACGCTTGCAAAGCGAATATAACCAGGTCTCATCAATTTGCTATCGCCTTCCAGTTCCTACAGCCGGGACGACGGAAGGGAGCTGGCGGACCATGTGGGCGAGTGGGAGGATGCGAAGATGCGGCCTGGACACGGACGTACGATACGTCTGCACACGTCCCCGCTTGACCAGGTGGGCTACGTAGAGGGTTCTTCCGACGTTCTTTGGAGGGAACTCTCCCACAGGCGGTTGGCGGACCTGGCCCTCATTGGCATCCTGGCGTGTGGGCGCGATAAGCGGACTTAGGACGACAGCGACCGCTACCGCTGCTTCTGCATTGGAAGTTTAGTTTATGTTTGTCTTATACCGGGTCCTTTGGATCGTACCGGGCAGTACGCCTCGCTCGTGTGGAGGTATTCACTGAATGCGACGGGCCTGAGCCATCCATTACGCATCAGTACCTGCACTTCGCGATGTACATTCGGGCCAAGGATAACTACACCTCAGATAACTTCTAGCGATTCGTCGACATGCTGGCAAACACGCGACCGCAGTCTCACCCGCCCGGTCCTTCGGTATAACGCCGTACTACCATGATGAGAACTGAGACGGGCGTCGCAGGAAGAGTGCGGTACAACATGAAGGCAGCAGTCGGAGGAACAAGTGACGGTGATCGCCCATGGCCATTCTTCCGCTCTGCCAGGATGTCTTGCCGCCGGCACCGCCAGCGGCGCCGTACCCCGCAATCTAGATCTCCGTGCATACTTGCCGCAGTCTCCGCTCAGAATCCTGCCAGTGCTGAGTGCGAGTGTGCAAGGAACTCGGACTTGCTCGCTGGACCTCGCTGCCTCTGGAGGGGAAGATGGACGAGGATGCGAGGCCGACGGCCGGACCATAAGCAATATCATAAACACAGCATAGGGGACAGAAGCCCAGGAGGGGTCGTAGCGAGGCAATGACAGCAGGACGCAGGGGTAAGCTCTATCAATAACCCAGTACGTGGGGTTCTCGGGGAGGGGTAGGGAGGGGTCTATTAAGCAGCAGGGGGGCGGTAAATGCAATGCCAGAGATCCGGGAGATATGGGGATAGAAATGGAGATGTAGCAGAGGTGTCGCAGGAGATAGAGCTCATGGTGGTGGTACAGATGTGCAAATGCTGGGACAGAAATAAACCGACAAGATGTAGGTTGAAACCGGGGCTGGTTGGATGGCGGCAGGAACAGAAAACGTCCAAGACTCGGCTATGGCAGCCCGACTCAGATCGCGGACAGGCCGAATGGGGACGATCGCGCCAAGCAGAGCAACGGTATAGAGATCGGAGCAAGGAGAAAGATAGGATGCGAAGAGCACAGGCGTACCACAGAACCGCGTCCGACCTCATAAAGAAAAGGGAAGTAGTCCAATACGGGAGTACCCAATCCTGCCGACCGGGGTGGTAGTGGGAAGACGTAAGTCGTGTCGGGTTCATCGGTCGGGCGTGATGGTCGTGTCAGTGCTTTCATGCATATGTCGTGGTGCGAGCCGTAGCGTCGACGGTGCAGACTCGCTCACGGGCGTCTCGGCCGCATTCTCGTACGCCTCCTCTCCCGCAAGCAAGTCAGGCCGTGATGCGACTGGGGTGGGGGGCTCGGATGCGTAGAGCGACTCCTCGGCGGTTTGGAACGTCATATATGAACTCGCGCGGGAGGCTGCCCGTGCTGGGAGCGAACCGGTGCTGAAGGCGCCTTTGAACGCGGACGGGGGCGGATTTGAGGACGTCGGGGAGGTTGCGGATGAGCCTGCCGCTGGTGACAACATGCCGGTCGATGATGATGAGCGCGCAGGTTCCGGAGACGTTGATGCGGATGGCGCAGGAGGGACCGCGTTTGTTGACGGCGCAGACGTTTTGGCTTCAGAGGCTGAAGTCGAACCTCCGCTCGTAGTCTCCTTGCTCGCAGGCGCATGTCCACGGGTCTCATCGGTGCTGGCCTCCTCAGTCCCAGCTGACGCGTGGGTGTCCACTACTGCTGCAGACGCAGCCTCGTTTGACGAGCCAAAACTTGCGTCAGCGCCCTCGCTTGCATCTGCGGAGCTTGGACTGGGACTCTCATTTCGCTCCTCAGAGGAAGAGGAGGCCCGCGCTCCAGAACCGTTGCCCTGCTCGGGAGATGATGGGCCAGCAGCAGCGCTCCCAGCAACCTCCTCGAACCCAGGTGGCGGCTCTAACTCGACCCTCGAGGTTGACGCCGCGAACGCAATCGCATCCGGACCGTACGGCACGCCAAAGCGCGCAAAGCTCTCCCTGCTCGAGATGAGGCGGAGCTGCTCGGGCGTGGGTCCGCTCTTCGGGTACGTGAATTCCGTCCGGACGAGCGTGTGCGAGAGCGGCGACGAGATCGAGTTGAGGCTGATCATCGACGGCGACGTCAGTCGGTCTGCGCCCCCAAGGTTCCCGTTCGAGCGCGTGCGCGAGAGCAAGCTGAACATTGAGCTCGAACCCGAATGTGACGGCCGGTGACGGACACGGCTCCTCGGACGCGGTTCGCGCTCGGACGGGGCGACGGAGATGACGGAAGGACCGGAACCCTCACGTGTGTGCGTACTAGTCCGGGGCTCCAGCGTGCCAGAGTTGGTGGGTACCGGAGACGGCGCAAGACGAGAGTTGCGCGGGTTGAAGATCGACATGAACATCGACCGCCGACGCGTCGAGCCGGCACCTGCCTGCTGCTCCGTTGACGCGCGCTCTTGAGCCGCTTGCGCAGCAGACGAGCCTGCGGGGGGCGCTGCCGCTGATGACGGGGAAGACGCGGGCAGATCGGGCGTGCTATCAAGAGCGACAGCCTCGTACGGTGGCGCATCATCCAGGTAGGGATGGGCGTGCGAGTTGTCGTCGGAGCTCATGACGCTGTCGAAGCTCCTGCGCGTCCCATAGTCGGTCGGCGCCACGTTCAGACGCTGCTGCGGGTCGTGCTCGTTGTTGTGGAGCAGCGGCATGTCGTTTGGCGTGTTTGGCATTGGGACGTACATGGAGTTCGGCCTGGTGAGGTCGATGGACCCCTCGGGCGTGTCGGGTCCTTGCTCGTCTACAACGGGCATGGTCACCGTGATGGGGATTGGCATATCTTCCATCTCTTCTGCACCCCTGGATAATGATAGTCAGTAAATGGGTCCGCACTCAGAGGCCACTCCAGTCCAACACAGAGATGTGATACTCCTGGTCACCGTTGTATGTACGAGCCGCAATGGACCGGGCATCAAGAGTAATTCGCCAGTAGCCATCGGGTCGCAGCAGAACCTGCCCCCGTCATATTCTGGTCCGGCATTTGGTTGTAGGCAACAAGACGGGGAGGCATGTTCAAGTATGCAGGCGCTGCATATCCCAAACCGAATAGAGGACACTGATATTCAAGCATGTGGCCGTCCATGGTGGTCAGCGCCACACGCATGAACATACTCCGGCGATGGCAATAGCGAATCCCACAAGACGGTCGAAGGAATGACATGTATCATGATACTGCGCCGAAACTCACCTAACGATCACAATCTCCTGCTCGCCCGGCTCCTTCATGTACGCGGGGAGCGAGTGGGTCGATATCTGGCTGGGCGTACGACGCGTGCGTCTCGGCCTCCGCGGCCTGTTCGTCCCCCCATTCGCACCATTCGTCGTCGTGCCGTTCGTACCGTTGCGGTTGTTGTTGCCCGCGAGCTGGTCAGCGGTAAGCTCCCGCGCAGTGGCGGCAGTCGTGCCCGTGGTGACCCCAGCGGCCTGTGCGACGCTGCTGCCCCAGTTCGCCGACCACCCGCGGAACCGTCGGCCACCGCATGCGACGGCCATGCCTGCGAACAGCAAGAAGCCGATGACGACGAGCGGTACCTACTCAGCCCGTCATGGCTGGATTGAGATACGGGCTCTAGTCCTACTAGGGTGGTGTACGACATACCCATATTGCTTGCGGGAGACCCGCTGCGCCGTCCGAATTCTGGTTTTGTCTCCGAACGAGGTGAGAGACCGTCGGGGCAGCCCAGACAGGAGTCGACGAGGATACCGCCAAGAGCGCGAGGAGAGCACAGGCGTAGTGATACATGGCGCTGGCCGCAGCGTCGCTACCGGTGCTGTTCTTGTGGACGTGGAGACGTGGAGGCGTAGGCTGCTTGTCGACTGTGCGAACGACGTGGACGTGGTACAGATAAAGTACAGCACAAGCAGAAAGGGTGAAGAAAGCGGAAAGAGGAAGAGGATAAGGAGGAAGAGAAGGAGGTGAGAGACGACCGTCGTGATCCCATCCAGGAACCGTCCTTGACACATCCTATTTCCGTCACCTTTCCCGCCACCACTTGTTGTTTCGGAATCCAAATCCTGTGCAGCTCGACTCGGCCGACGTCCAACTTTCACAAGTATTGTCTTGGTACTGCTGTGGCAAGAGACAATGAGGAGAGGGGGTGGCTCGAAAGGGGCGGCGACGATCCCCTGACTTGGAAAGAGGCGCGTCGCGACGCGCGCAAGTCGCAGCATAATAATGTGCTCAATGTACGTACCCTTTGCGAGCGTATCATCGAGACACCGTAGTGGAACATGCTTAGACGGAGAGGGAGAGCATAGCAATGTACTTACAGGAGATACAAGCAAGATTTTACAACACGAGAGTCCAAAGAAAGACGCGTCCGGCTTAATCGCCGCACACGCGGGCATCATCAAGGCGACACGAGGTATGGATGGTAGAAATGTGGGGGGTAATAATGTGACATACATAACAGCAGGTGAGGAAGACGGGAGATGAGTGGGGAGGCATACGTTGGAAGCGAGCACACGACTAGGTATCAGAGCACGAACGCGAAGCCAGGTCAAGCATCGACCCGGACGCGGACTGGGACATCCGGTGGAACGGGTGCGTCGGCGGGAGCAAGTCGGGCGACGCGACGCGCGGAGTGGGCACCGCCGACGCAGAGCCCGTGCGCGAATGCGAGTGCGAGTGCGAGCGGAGGCGGCTCGAGCTGCGCGAGTGGAAGAGCGACATGAACCCAAAGCGGCGGCGCGGGGACGCCGCTCCGTCCGCGCGCTCCCCGGGCGGGCTCGAAGGGCTTGCTGGGCTGCGCGAGCTGCGCGCGTCGCGCGGAGGAGGGGAGGGCTGCGAGCTTGATATGCGGATGCTGGGACGGCTCGGAGGGGATGCAGGATGTGAAGTAGAACCTGCTGCGGGAGCGGCCTGGGTGGGCGAGTTGAGCAGAGGCGAGCTCGGCAATGGCGGAATATCCGCTCGGGGCTCGCGAGGCGCGTGCAGATTGGGCGTACTCATCGCCGCTTCGTAAGACGGGGCCGCCTCCGCGTAAATGGACGTCCACGGAGGCAACTCCGACGGCAGGGACGACGCGATAGCAGGCGACCCTCCGTCCGTAGGACTGAGCTGGCGGGCGAGCGGGACCCCATCTGCAGGCTGAACGGGAGAGCCGGGCGGGGAGAGGGTCGCGCCGGCGCTTGCGGGACCATCTCTGTCGGGCTCGTTCTCATCTACTGGCGACATGGCCGTTATCGGGATCGCGTCGTCATCTTCGAGTTCTGTCGCACCACTGGAAGCCAAGCATGAGATTATCGCACAGGACGACAGCCAGATGAAGAGAGAGCTCACCGGTCGATGATCACCTCAGAGTCACCAGGCTCCTGCGTGTACATGGGCAGCGTCCGAGTGGTCCGCGTAGATCCCAGGCTGTTGCTACGCCTAGCTTGGCCTCGGGCAGTGCGGCTCTGCTCCGTGGTATCGTTCCCGCCGCCCACTCGAGCGGGTGCCGGTCGGGGGTCGCGCGACCTCTGCGCGGACGAAGTTCCGGCACCCTGGCTCTGGCTCGCGCTGCCTGCGGTGGCACCACTTCCTCTAGAGCTTCCGCTTGGCCCAGCAACAGGCTGAGCAGCGGAAGTACGTCCACGACTCGGTGGGGCCGTCCGCCCCGACAGACGCGAGCTGCTGGCCGCCAAGAGCTCTTCCGCAGTCAGCACTTGCGCCTGGCCCGACCGGGCCTTCACCACCTGCAGCGTGCGCACGGGTATACCTGTCCTGAGCACCTCGTCCGCGGTGACACGCACGAGACGGGGGTTGGGCGCGTTGCGCGTACTGTTCGATGAACATGACGACCGCGCTGGAGACCGGGGGGTGGGGCGGCCTGCGGGCTTGGGCGCAGGCTTGGGCGCGGTACGCGCAACGGTGAGTCCGGGACCGAGTAGGTCCTCAATGGTCAGCACTTTCGGGGCATTCTTTGGTTGCTTGTGGGGGCGTGCGGGGGTGAGACTTGTCCCTAGCAGCTGGTCGGCAGTGAGGGTGACAACTCGCGGCCGGCTAGGACCAGCAGAAGACATGAACAACTTCGGCTTGCAGACTCGAAGTTGAAATGAGAGAGGGAGACTGAAGGAGGTAAGAGGAGGTGAGGGAGCAGCAATCCGTTCGATGCCAGTTGGATATCTCGATGGCGATGGTGGGAGTAGGGAAGGAAGTCGGGATGAGCGGAATCTTGCCAAGGACGAGAGGGTGCGGCAGTTCGGCTCAGAGGCGCCGCACGATCACGATCGGGCTACCGCCTTCGATCGTCGGGCCCGACATGCTGTGCTCAGGAAGTCAAGGCACACGACGGATCTATGGGCAGAACACTTCAGACTTCACTTGTCTCCCTACGGGGGACGTCTTCCTGCTAGGATGTAAGAAAGACTGCGAGAGGACGGAAAACAGGATGCGGGCGAGAAAAAAACTAGGGCCCAACCGGGAATTGAACCCGGGACCTCGCGCAAACTAGATAAGTCCCGAAGCGCGAATCATACTACTAGACCATTGGGCCGTGCTGCGTAACGGTTTAATTACTGTGATGTTTCAACCGCTTCTAGGGAGACGCTGGCATGCCGCGCCCTCTGTCGTGGTCGCGGTGCCTTTCGAGTCTCACCGAGTTTCTCATTTCCACCACCACCACTTCCGCCAGCTGCTCGCTTCTCCATCCATCTTCGCTCTTCTGTATGGCATGAAACCCCTTTCTGCGATCTCTGCTCTGCTTTTGACTGCTGGAACATGTCTTGCTGAGGTGCTCTCCCTTCGACCGGACTCCGTCAAGGACCTCTCCACCCATGTCAATGCTGTGCGGGACGGGCATGTCTTCAGCGGACACGATGACCTGGAGTTGCTGGACATCGTACTCGTCGCGTCAGTTGATGGGAAGCTGCACGCTCTCAACCGGACGTCTGGCGCGCCGCTCTGGTCAATGGCTTCCTCGGACAGTGCCCCGGCCCCCGCAGCCTTTGGTCCTCTCGTGCGCACCGAGCACCCGGACCTTGACCCAGAGGTCACGGACGACGATGACCCCGCACAAGAGATCTATGTCGTTGAACCTCAGTCGGGCGACATCTATGTCATGTCCTCTCCCGACAGTCCTCTGCAGCGCCTGCCGTTCTCCATGTCTCAGCTTGTCGACATGTCTCCGTTCAGCTTCTCTGGTGATGAGGACAGACGCGTCTTCGTGGGGAAGAAGGAGACATCTCTCTTGCTCATCGAGCTCGAAACAGGTAGGATTAAGGCAACGGTGGACTCGGAGTGTCCATGGGCACCGTTCGAGGACCTTGCCCAGACGCCTGCGAAGGTCGATCTAGACGAGCTCGAGAGCGCAGACCCTCCAAAGGACTCGTTCACACCGAGTGAGGTATTCATCGGGCGTACAGGTATGTATACAGGCACGGAGAGTACGTGTCCGCAGCACCAATCAACCCTTCTCAGACTACCACATATCCATCCATACGCGCCCCGCTCGAGACGCTGGGGGCCGCCCACACGTACAGAAGCTATCGTTCTCGACCTACGGGCCTAATAAGCAAGATCACGGCCTTCAGACGTTATACCATCGCACCGCGGATAATACCTACATCCAGTCGCTCCCCACGGGAAAGATCATCTCCTTCAAGACGGCCCCGGCAGACGCGTCAGATTCCCCCGCAAGCGCACAACCAATATGGTACCGAGCCTTCTCCAACCCAATGTAAGTACCCTACGAATTCCTTAGCACTGACAGGAAGCCTAAACGCTTTACGTTCCTAGCGTCGCTACGTTCGATGTCCTTCGGTCGCCGAAACGATCACAACCGTTCGTCCTCCTGCAGCCCCAGCCCCGCCTGCAAGACATCCTGCCTTCCGTAGATCTGACAGACGCCGCAAAGCACAACCGCCTGCCCAACCTGGACGCGGCATACATCGGGCTCGTGGAAGAGTCCGGGTCTTTGTATGCTATGAGCCCCGACCGGTTCCCCCTCGTTGTCTTTGGCGACGCAAACCTCGACAGCCCGCGGAACAGACGCATGCTAGACCCGCCTCCTGGCACGATTGTCGACGGCTCGACCAAGGACTTCCCCGCGGAGATAGACAGGGTCCGGCAGATTGCGAAGGAGCGCAAATTCCGGGAGATGTGCAAGAACGGCTCCACCGACATACGCTGCCTGACCGGGGTGAGAAAGCTCGGGTCGGACAGCCAGTCGAGAATCAGCAGACTCCTCGATGGTGCGCCGTCTGTGGCCCCGTCGCCGAGTTTCAACGCCAACGTTCCCGGAATGCCTCCGCACGCCGATGCCCCTGCCTCCGTTTCCGACGCCCCTGCGCCGGACGCCACCAGCAACAGCTCGATGAAGCCTCCCGTCTGGGACGCCGTCCCGCAGACCCCCCGCCCGGACACGCACTCTACATCGGCGCTGCTTGGTATGAGCCCGCCGACACAGGCGTTCTCCGCGTTCGCGCTCTGCGCCATCGTGGTGCTGGTCTGGATGTCCATCCGCAAGTTCCTCGGACCCAGTGCTCCACCCTCTACCCAGATTCCCATCCCCGCATCTCCGCCCCTGCAGAATGGCGAGAAGGCGTCCATTGCCGATCCACCGGTACCTCAGACCTCCACGTCAACGCCAACGTCAGCGTCTGAGCCTGAGCCCAAGGCTGCGAACGGACACGCGGTCGCGCCCGAGGATGTTCCCACCCCTGCTGCCGAGCCGGATCCTGCGAAGAAAGTCCTGTTTGCCCCCGAGGCTCTGGAGCCTTCGCCCTCATCCGCGCTCGTAGAGGGCGGCAACGATGCGCCTGACGGCGAGGATACGGAGAAGGAGGGCGACACGCCTGATACGCCTGGCAAACGTAAGGGCATCAGGCGGAAGCGTGGAGGAAGGGGGAAGAAGAAGGGCAACGTCACGATTGCCGTGCCTACTGACGAGGCGGCACAGGTGATTGGAGACAATGCAGCAGCAGAAGGACAGCCTGTGCCTAACGGCGCAGAGACGCCAAAGCCTGCCCCGACACCGTCGA
Organism: Trametes cingulata; assembly: GCA_022385765.1. Taxonomy (NCBI): domain Eukaryota; kingdom Fungi; phylum Basidiomycota; class Agaricomycetes; order Polyporales; family Polyporaceae; genus Trametes; species Trametes cingulata. The sequence goes on from MU277992.1 coordinate 500,253, forward strand.
TCGTGTTGGCACCTACTCCTCCCACACCAAGTGTTCCGACACTCGTCGTATCAGATAATGTGCTAGGTAAGTCTCTCGTGCGAGCATTGTCAGATCCCTGCTGAACTACTTGTGCCTAGGTATGGGATCGCATGGCACGGTAGTGTTCAAGGGCTCCCTGCAAGGACGAGCAGTAGCCGTGAAGCGCATGTTGGCGGACTTTGTCACCCTCGCCTCGCGCGAAGTCAACGTCCTGCAGGAGTCGGACGACCACCCGAACGTCATCCGGTACTACTACCAAGAGGCTCACGCCAACTTCCTCTACATAGCGCTCGAGCTCTGTCCCGCGTCCCTCGCGGACATCATCGAGCGGCCGGACCAGTTCCGCGACATCGTCGTCGCGTTCGAGCCGAAGCGTGCCCTGCGGCAGATCACCTCTGGGCTGCGCCATCTGCATGCGCTGAAGATCATCCACCGCGACATCAAGCCGCAGAACATCCTAATTTCGTACGCGAAGAAGGGCGTGGGCGAGAACGCGGGCCACCGGATGCTCATCTCAGACTTTGGTCTGTGCAAGAAGCTCGAGTTTGACCAGACGAGCTTTTTGCCGACCGCGCATGGGTCCATGGCGGCGGGCACTGTCGGATGGCGCGCCCCGGAGATCTTGAGAGGCGAGGTGAAGCTCGACGACGCCGGCTCGGACGAGTCGCAGTCCTCAAGAGGTAGCGTGGGCACCCCCACAGTAGGCACTCCGATGGGCAAGCCGACGCGCCTGACGAAGTCGGTCGACATCTTCGCGCTCGGGTGTCTGTACTACTATGTGTTGACGAACGGGCTGCACCCGTTCGGTGACCGGTTCGAGAGGGAGTTCAATATCCTCAAGAACGCGAAGAACCTGGAGGGGCTGGAGCGGTTCGGCGAAGAGGGTGCAGAAGGTGTGGACCTCATCACAAAGATGTTGAGTCCCGAGGCGTACGACAGGTCAGTCTATTTTGCCTCCTGCTTGTGAGTAGTATGGCTCACGCCTCACCCATCAGGCCGGACACGACGAGCTGCTTGTTGCACCCCTACTTCTGGGACCCGGGCAAGCGGCTGACATTCCTCCAAGACGCGTCCGACCGATTCGAGATCATGTGCCGCGACCCAAAGGATCCGAATCTCGTCGCGCTCGAGCGAGGTGCATACGATGTCGTCGGTGCCGACTGGCACTCGCGCCTCGACAAGCTCTTCATCGAGAACCTAGGCAAGTTCCGGAAGTACGATGGGAAGTCCGTACAGGATCTGCTCCGTGCGTTGCGGAACAAGGTAAGAGAACTTTGGATGTCCTGAATCAAACAAATAGTATGAACGATGCTGACACTCGGCTTGTAGAAACACCACTACCAGGACCTCCCGGACAATGTGAAGCGATTGCTGGGGTCGATGCCAGAGGGCTTCCTGGCGTACTTCACGAAGCGCTTCCCTCGCCTCTTCCTTCACGTTCACGGGGTCATCTCGTCGTCCTCACTACGTTCAGAGTCCATGTTCCGCGCGTACTACGAACTCACCGACTGAGCGCTCCTTGCCCCCTCGCACGCATTACGATAGGTCCTGCCCCGCGCACATCTCACGCATCATCACCGTCATCATCTAGGATTCCGGACTGTCTCTTCAGCATATCTACTCGGGTCAGGTTGTTTATTCGTCATACCGCTGTATCTGTACCGCCGCATCGCTCTGCTGTTATCAGGTCACCATTGGAAGCTCGCAACTACGTAGTACTGTACCTCTCAATTTCCGCGCTGTTGCATAAAATGTGAATATGTTTGAATACACCGCAGGTTCAGCCGGCCTCCGCCTCACGGGGCCGCAGTAGTCATGAGTTGAGGAGGCTACCGCAGCTGCGAGCCGTGCAAGGTGCCTTCAATGAATTGGGCGCTTATGCCCTCTCACCTTGCGCTCAACCTCGCTCTTCTCGCTGTGTTTCTACGACCTCCGGCTCGAAAATGCCTGACATACCTGTCGGCGCGCAGATTTTTGACCTTGCGTTCCATCCAAACCGGCCAGTAGTTTTTACTGGGCTCTTGACTGGTCATGTCAAGGCATTCGGGTACGACGAACAGGGGAACCACGAACCGAAGTTTTCCCTCCGTCCGTCGAAACGGTCATGTCGAACGTTAGCTGTGAGTGCGGATGGTACCCAATTATGGGCAGCAGGAAAGGCGAAGGTCATACAGTATGTGAATTGAATTTGAAGAATATGCAGCGGAAATTGACAGTCTATCGCACCGCGTGAAGCACCATAGATGTCGCGACAGGCGAGGTAGTCGATACCCGTGCTGCTGCTCATGAGTGAGTCTGCTGGCTGTGAAAAATGGTGACAATCCCGCTGACCTGGACAGTGGTTTGAAGCGCACCAATAAACCGCATGAGGCGACTCCTTCCGAATCTACTTGCGTCCGGAGATGATGACGGGGTCATCAAGGTGCGCAGCTGCTATTCATGGTCATCTGTAAAGGTGTTAAATGCGCCACGCCCTGCGCCAGCTTTGGGACCCGCGGAAGCCAGACGCAGTACGGAAATATACCCACCATTTCGACTTCATCTCCGACTTCATGTGGCTGGATGACAAGAAGCAGCTTGTCGCGACGAGGTGGGCATCATATCTCTCCCGCTCGGCTACAGTCCGCTGACGAGGGAGCAGCGGAGACGGAACGCTATCAGTCATGGACGTCCGTTCGAAGAAGCTAGAGCCTGTCGCGCAGTCAGAAGACCAGGAAGACGAGCTCCTGTCGATATTGCCCATCAAAGGGTACGCCGTTCCCGTGTGTCTCGCTGACACGATTCTCAACTGAATTCTCCTACAGTGGCCAAAAAGTGGTAGTTGGTACCCAGCTGGGCATACTATCAATATTCAACCGCAAGAGCGGCTGGGGTGACTGCGTGGACCGCATTCCTGGGTGAGCATGATCCACCAGGTGCTCAAAGTAGACATGCGCTCATGGCGCATCCGTCAGGCACCCACAATCTATAGACGCGCTCTGTGCAATACCGTCGCACTATCCGAACGCCCATTCTACCATCCTAACAGGATCGTCCGACGGGCTTTTGCGCGCGGTGCAACTCCTACCGACAAAGCTCCTCGGGGTCGTCGCGGATCACGGCGAGTTTCCTATTGAGCGCATAGCGGTGGACATGAACGGCGAAGGCCGCTGGGTCGGCAGCGCTGGTCACGAAGAGGTCCTCAAGCTGACGGACCTGAAGGAGGTCTTCGAGGATGATGAGAAGGATGAGAGCGATGCAGCAGACTCGGACGATGATGCTGGAGGCGGGAGCGTCGCCGCCAAGAGCGAGGCAGACTCGGACTCCGACGGCGAGGACGGCCCGGAGAAGGTAGCACCAACTACGAAGCAGGAGGGTGTCGATGCGGAGGAAGAGAATGCAGATCGGTCATCCGGAGACGAGGAGGAGGTTGTGGAGGAGCGGAAGAAGAGGAAACGAAAAAAGGAGCAAGACCCGTTGAATGCCATGAAGCGGAAGAAAGGCAGGAACGAGCTGGAGGCGGAGCCTGCGTTCTTTGCTGACCTCTGATATCTATCGTCACACTTGCTATGTCGGTGTCTAGTTGGCTTGCATAATGGGTCTGTAGTAAACTTGATTTCCCGCAGTCTGCATCCTCCGTCGGTCGAACGCTTGACTTCGTCACCAGAGTCACTGGGCTTTTCGCTCTGTACAAGCGTTCCACTAATATCCGATTCCAGCGCTGCTATTATACAAGATTGTAGGGTGCTTTGTGCGAGCATCCGCTACTCCCGCGGAGTAGCCTGCTCGTCCCTCCCGCGCCTTGCACGGCAGGAAAGCGCATCAGGTCGTCACCACATCGTATCGCGACGCGAAGACGCATCGAAACGGACGAGGGATGTCCGTCCACAGCAGCGCTTCAAACTGAAGGCTACTCGAGCTCAAGCAGTGTTCGAGAACTGCACGCCCTGAGCGAGAGGTGCCGCATCCGAAAAGTTGAGAGTGCATGCGCTCCAGCGCACGTACTGCTTCCAGGCGTCACCGCCGGACTCGCGACCCCTTGATGACGTTTGTCAGTTACCTTGCATATCTCATGAAGAGCCAATCCATCACTTACCAGCCGGTACTCTGCAGAGATTGAGAGGTTAGTATCAGAAGCAGTACGGGAAGCTACGAAGAGAAACGTACCTTGTTTCCGCCAAAGGCAGCACCGATCTCAGCGCCGCTCGTCCCCACGTTGACCTGAATTATGCACTTAGATTATAGGTCGGGAAGAGGGAAGCGGAGGGTACACACGTTGACAATCCCAGCGTCTGAGCCGGCAGGCCCAATCCACTTGCCAACGTTGCGGATGTCGCGCGTCCAGAGGCTGCTGCTCAGACCCTACGGGTCCAAGTCATGTTACGGTCAGGCGCGCAGGCTGATGCGAAGTATGCAACACTCGCGTACCTGCGGGACGCCGTTGTTCCATTCGATGGCTTGCTCGAGCTCGTCAAACACACCGACACACAGAACAGGCGCGAACGTCTCCGTGCTCCAGAGGGGATCAGTCACATTCACCTCTTGCGGGATAGCAATTGTCGGCATGACGAAGTTGCCGCCGTTCAGCGGCGCGGGCAGGTCGCGGTACGACGCGCCTCCAGTGAGGATCTCCGCGCCCTTCTGCTGAAGACGGTCAATTGCGTCGTGGTACACCTTCACAGCCTGCTGGGTATGCAGCGGACCGAGCAGGGTCGCGGAGTCGAGCGGATCGCCGGGACGCACGGACTGGTAGAGCGACTCGAGCCGGGAGAGGAAGGTTTGCACGATGGAGCTGTGGAGGTAGAGCCGACGAGTGGACGTGCAGCGCTGACCAGCGGTGCCCACTGCGCCGAAGAACACCGAGGGGACGGCCATGTCAAGGTCGGCGTCGGGCATTACGACCGCGGCTACGTCCGACCTATCAGGATGCATACACGCGGGAGAAGACTGAAGTCTACCTACCGTTGTTGCCACCGAGTTCCAGCAGAATCTTGCCGAACCGCGATTGCACGGACTGGCCGACCTGACGGCCGACGGCCTCACTACCGGTGAACGACACCATGTCGACGAGCTTGCTCTCAACGACGCCTACACCGACGTCCTTGCCGCCAGTCACGAGGCCAGCAACCGCTCCCGGGACGCCGTTGCGCTCCAACACCGCCGACACGATCTTGGTGACCGCGATGGAGCAGAGGGGCGTGCTGGGGGCGGGCTTCCAGAGTGTAGCATTGCCTGCTGCGAGGGAGAGCGCGAGGTTCCTGCATGACGTCTCGTCAAATCACTGGGCTAGTACGGGGTAAGAGCAACATACCAGCCATATACAGCCACGGGGAAATTGAATGCAGACAACACAGCGACCACTCCTAGAGGGTTAGGAACTGCAAGCGCGTCAGTCGCAGCATATAGCCGGTCGTTAGCAGAACTCACCTTCGAGGATCGAGTGCCCTGGCCTTTCGGACGCGACCACTCGGCCATTCATCATTCTCGACAGCCCGACCGCATAGTCCGCCTATATGCGGTCAATATATGACTCGCAGATACATTCTCTACTCATACTCACAATATCCACGAACTCTTGAACTTCACCAACACCCTCGGTACGGATCTTGCCCATTTCGAGTGAAATGAGCGCGCCCAACGCATCTCTCTGCAACCATATGTTGAGTGTTTCCACCTCCGCGGGGCGAAGTATTCAGACGCACCTTCGCAGCAAGCGCCTCGCGAATCTGTCTGAGTATCTCACCGCGCTTTGGTGCGGGTACATTTCGGAAGACTTGATACGCTTCCCTTGACCGCTCGAGCGCCCTCTGGAGTTCAGCGGGTGTAGCCTGTCGACAATGTTCAGCGGTGGCCGTGCGTAGGGAGCATGTGCCATGTGTGAGAGTCTGCGGCAGCGCGAATGCGTCGCGACACGCGACGCGTCCTGCCTGGTGTTCCACCCCGGTCGCGGGGGTAAAGCCTTGCCCCGGTGCGGGGAAATGATGTGGGGGAGCGTCATGATTGAATTGTACGTACCGACTGGACCCTCGCCAGCACCTCACCCGTTGTTGGGCATACGCTCTGCAAGACTTCGCCAGAACCGCCCCACTCGCCGTCGTACACACCCGGGAGTTCTCTGGCCGAGTGGAGGTCCAAGGCGGAGAGCACCGTCGAGGCTCGCGACGACAATGCGCGCGACAGAGGAGCCCGTCGCAGAGCTGTGAGTGTTCGCCTGGTAATCATGGTGGTCGCTGGTAAGGAGAGAGGTCGCGCTGGGTTGACCAAACCCGTGCCCCGACGTCGGGGGAGGTGGGCGTTGGCATGATCCGCCCGGAGGCAAGCGCTCTGCAGGCTCTATCGAGCCGACTCCGTCAACCCCTGCATCCTCACACTCGAGGCTTTAGATGCTGCTAAAGTTGATGCCAGAAGGAGTTGGGCGACGCAACATAACGGGCTCGTGTGTTTGCGTGATTGCATGATTGCTGTTGAACGTTCGTGAACGTTAGAGGTCAACCAGCATATGTACGTCTGTGGCATACAACGCGCAGGCGGCAGCCGCGTGCAAGAGTGGATTACTCGACCGTACGGCGGGATACTAAGACATGCGTGCGTTACATTATAAGATACAAATGTGCAGGTGCGGGGTCGGAGAATGCGGAGGATGACAGCGACGATGAAAAAGGAAGAAGAATAGCCGAGGAGAGGAGAGGCAAACGATGTGTGACACAGCAGGGTATGCGAGTAATACCGACGTATAAACATAGCGCGCGCAGTCTAGTTGAGGGTCCCGCGACACTTGGCGGAGCCACAGAGGCAAGGTATCTTGTCCTGTTCAATGGGGAAATGATAATCTGGCGACGAATACGTGAGCGGACCGTCCGCGGGCCTGGAGTGCGATTCACGTACCATAGGTGATCTCACTGCCGAGCTCGATATCCTGCTTTGCGTAGATCACGATCTTCTTTTCCCCATTGATCGTGATGATCTTCGCCGTGCAATTAGGATCGCAAGAGTGGTTGATGAGACGACTACGGCTTACAGTCAGCGACCCCGCAAAGGTATATAGACAACGTAGAGGAAACATACCCGAGATTCCCCTTCTTGGTCGCATCCACCACCAGGTCCTCGTCGATACGGAAGAGGTAGCTGCTCCCAATGCCTTGCCGCTCATAGGCCTTCTCGCGTTTGTCGGCGACCTGCGCGCGGATGACCTCGCCAACGTACTCGATGACCATCTCTCCGCGACTGATCTTCTCCATCGCATACAGTCCCCAGTCGTGGATGGGCGAGCGCGCGAATCGGAGATGCTTCTTGCGTGTCTGAAGCTGGTTGTACTTCACGGAGTCTGGTGCGGCAGCCTCGCCCTTCGACAACGCCATTGCACGCTGGACCTGGTTGATTTCCTCCAGGCCTTGCGCACGCCGTCGAGCGTTTGCACGATTGGAACGTGAAGACGTGACCGCAGGTTTCGGAGCCGCCTGCTCTGTCTCGGTTGCCGCGGTATTGAGCACACCGCGCGAGACGTACTGAGCGACATAGGCCGACTTCTCGGTGTGCGAGATCTTGTAGTAACCCTCCGTGCGCGCGGAACCTGTGACATGCTTGCGGAACGGCGATGGACCCTCGGACTCCGCCTCAGCATCGGCTTCAGGCTCAGCCGACTTGCCGAAGAGGCTGCGCTCAAGAGCGAGCTTGGCGAAGTACATGTCTTCTTCGTCGTCGCAGATTCCCTCCGCAATCGGGTCGATAGCAGGTACCATTATCGGTTCGGGAGCAGGCGCAAGAGCAGGAGAAGCAGGTGTAGATGGCCGAGAATCGAAGCCAGGAGTAACGCGTAGCTGTGTAACCGAGGGCGGCTCATAAGGCAGAGTCTCGGGGAGGACTTCGTGGACGACCTCGTCTGCAAAGACAGTTGTCTCCTGAATGGCAACGTCTTTGGCACCCTTCTTTGGCTTCTTCGTACGCACGACGGTGACTTCATCTTCCGTGGCTTGCGTCTTGGTCTTCTTCTTGACTGGGACCTCGAGCTCGCTGGCCTCGGACAAAGCGCGCTTGCGAGGTTGCGTCACGAGTGGCACGAGAGTGGCAACCTCCTCTTCGTCCTCAGACTCAAGGACTTTCTCCTCGACGACCACCTTCTTGACCGCGGTCTTCTTCGGCTTCTTCTTTGGTCTTTCCACGTCGATCTCCTCCTCTCCTTCATCATCCACCTTCTCCACAGCCACAGGGGGCTCGACAGCGGAAACCATCGAGACTTCTTCGCGCGCCCGCTTCTTCTGCTTGCGAAACGACAGCCCGCGCAGGCCCGCCTTGTCCAGGTACTTGCCATCAAGCGGGTCGTGGGCCTCGGCTACGTGACCGTCGACTCCAGCAGCCTCCGGCACGCGTGTCCCTTTCTTCGTCCGCTCGTCCAGGACGACTCGCCGAACTTGAGAGGCCACAACGCGCTCGACGACGTCCTTCTCGAGCAAGATGCGGAGGTCGCGCAGAATCGTCTTCTCTGCTTGCTCGACCAGCTCGGCATCTGTCCACTGCGTCTTGTGTGCGGTAGGGACATGTTTGGGAGCCGCGCGAACGGTCACCGTGACGGAATAATGCGCAAGCTTCCGCCCGCTCGTGTTGAGAACAAGGGAAGCACGGCGTGCGGAATCGCCCGTCTTGAAGGTGACATACCAGCTGTGCCGGTCACGCAGGACCTACCGCGGAGCAAGCGGATGATGAGCACGCGAATCATAGAGGCCACAACGAGTCTGACACGGCACAGACACGTGCAGGACAGTGTAAACGTTCACTCACCTGGTCGACCTCGAAGCCCTCGAGAAACTTCCGCACATCCTCCTCCCTCACGCTCCCCACATGCCCGTCGATAGCGATATGCTCGAGGCCGTTCTTCGCGAGCTCCGCCTTGACAACAGCGTAGTCCACTTGCTTTACACTTCTGCTCCACTGCCCTGGTCGCCGAGACACGGGTGACGGTGAACGCGAGGGCAGAATCGGCAGCGGCGCATCACCATCCAGGCCGAAGCGCATGCTTGGCGGGAGTACAGGTCCTGCCTCGATGCCATTTGGAAACAAGTGAATCGGAGGGCGGATGTTGGCTGGAGGGACAGCTTTGATCGGGTGCATGTTCCGCACGCGAGAGAGAGCTGGGGGAGGGCGCCGTACGCGGGGGGCAGGGGGCGCGGGGCCGCTTCGCGGTCCCGTGGGCGCAGCATTGGGCAGGGGACTGCGGTTCTCGGGAGCAGGAGAGATCGCCATAGGGGTTGCACCCTGCGGGCGCATAGGAAGGTGCGCATGGAGGGGTGAGGGACGCGCATTGTGGTGTTGAGGACGTGGAACCGCCTGCAAACCTGACCGCCACGGATTGTTTGAATGGACGGGCGTCTGGCTGGCGCTGGAGGTCGGGGTGGCTCTGAGGTGGGAAGAAGCGTGCCCGGCCTTCTCCTTCTCGTCCTTCTCTTTCTCCCGCCGCCGCTTTTCCTCCCGCTCCCGTCTCTTACGCTCGTCAAGCTCCGCCAGAACTGCCTTCAGGAGCTTCCCTTCGCCGTCCAACACAACCCGCAGCTCCTCGCCCTCGCCGACTCCAGGGACCGCTAATGACAGCTTCTTGCCGTGCTCGTTCTGCACGCACTTTTGCGCCTCTTCGTGCGTGGCAAACCTGATGAACACGATGCCGAGCGCGCCTCCGCTAGACTTGTCTATCTGAGGCTCGAAGGAAGTGATCGTCCCGTGCACGCTGAAATGCCTTCGTATATGCTGATTCGGCATGAGCGGGGAGATGCCCAGGATTAGCACGCTCGTTGGCGGCGGAGGTCCGGCGGAGTTCGCGTCATACTGCAGCACGTCAATCCTGAGAAGCGCGCATATAGGCAGAACTCAACACACCTCGTACTTGCATTGCAGCAGCTCGGTCCTAGGTGGCCGCAAGGGTGGCAGCCTCTTCACCTTCGTCTCCTTTCTTGGGTCTCGGATAACAGCCTCGTGCTCTCCTTCGATAACCTCGCCTGCATATCGTACCACGATCTCCTTGCCCTTCCCCTTACCTTTCACCCGCGCCTCCTCTCCCTGATCCATACCCTTCTCCCGCAGCTTGTCCGCGAGCGCCCGGTATTGACCATCACGATCCTTGTCGATAGCATAGTCGAAAAGGACTTTCCAGTCTTTCCCAGGGGGATACTCGGAACGCGAAGGCGGCCAAGGGGGCGGAGGAGGAAGAGAGTAAAGCTTGGGAGGAGATGGAGGTCTGGGAGGCGATGGAGGTGGCGGCTCTGTAGGAGATGGGGGACGGGGGCTTGTCGAGTGTCCATGTGCACGGGGACCGGTAGGCACATGTGATGATAATCGCCGAGAATCAGCAGACTGCCCTGGGTAAGACGCACCGTACCCATCTCGTCTAGGTCCTGCTGGTGGTAGACGTGCGGCAGACGTTGATGGGATTGGAGGCGGAACTTCTGGCGGAGGTGGTGGAGGGAACGATGGCGGCGGCGGCGGCGCATCGCCTGGAGGTAGGGGAGGTGGTACGAGAGGGGGCGGCAATGGAGGTGCGGACGTCGAAGGAGGGGGAGGCGGCGGCGGAGGCTCAGATGGAGGCGGTGGTGGTAATGGAGACCCATCCGCAGGAGGTGGAGGAGGAGGAGGTTCTGTTGACGGCGGTGGTGGCGGCGGAGGCTCGTACGAGGGCGGTGGAGGTGGCGGAGGTGGTTCTGACGGCGGTGGGGGTGGAGGAGGTGCTGGAGACGGCTGTGGGGGTGAGAACACACGCAGTCTTGGCGACGTAGGAGGATGTGGTCCATCACCGCTGCGTAGTGAAGATGAAGATGCAGTTGGTCTAAGCTTGAAGGAGATGGCTGGATGTCTCGCGTTCAGCGCTGTTGGCTCCTGTGGAATCGCAGCCTTGCTAGGGCCTGCGCCGTTCACTTGCGCCTGTAAAACAAGAGCAGAACGTCCCTAAGCTTACGGTTCTACGTGTCGCCCGAGTAAATACCACCTACACCGCTCGAACTGCCCGACTGTGACCACCCAACTTCGACCTGCTTGCCTTTCAGCGCCGAAGGCCCCGTGGGCGTGGATGCGGCTGGGCCTGTCGGGATGCCAGCGTGTCCGTTTACATACGGTTTTCCGCCGCGACCTCGAAGAGCGGCTTGTGCGTTGAGAAGGCTGCGCGGACCAGTGGGCGGCGTCGCTCCTATTCGTGAAGTGGACGACGCGTTTGGCGTGGTTGAGGCGGCATTGGCAGCACCGGCTGATCCAGGTAGAGAATTCAACAACGCCCGCGGTGCTCGCGGCGGTGCCTTGCCCGACATCGACGAGCACGACGGGATAGAGGGTAGAAGGGGGAGAGAGGGTCAAGAGGGCGTGGTCAAGATGGTGGTCGTGGGTCAAGCGGCATCGCCCTTGCAGCTTCGCGCCCTTGTGGCGACATCTTCGGCCACCTCAGCTTTGTCTCAAACTTCAAGGCGACCATTCTTCCTCTCTCGCGATTCCGCTCATGAGATACGTACACGGTGGATGCAACACAATTTTTCCCGATACTACTTGCTCGTGAAGACTCCGTGACCACACTGCAACTCCCTCACCACAAAAACGCACTACAACCCTCCGGAGACGCCCTGCATGTCCCATCTCCCCCGCTAAATCCTTCGGCGACAGCTTCCAGGTCAGATAGAAGGCCTGATGGCGAGGGTATTGAGGCTAGCAGTTGAGTGTGGATATTGCAGAAGAATTCAGGGCTGGCCTATTGTGTTGACTCGACGCCGCGCTAGTGGGAGGAAGCTTGCGCGCGTCGGAGGCTTTTGCGGGCTGTGCTGCATGGCCTTCCGCAAACGTGTCCCTCGGAGCACACGAGCGTCCGCCGTCGAGCTATCAGAGTTTATGAGCGCGAAGTTCAGTGCATGAGGACATGGGGGCGACGGAAAAGCCTGTGGACGCACCGGTTGGCGTCCACGAGGGCGGGGTCCAGATGCGCGCTTTCGGAGGTCGAAAGCCCTTGACGATCTCGGCACTCCGCTTATCTGAGATTCAACTCACCGATAAGACATGAAGCACAGCTTCGAATTCGCCGAATCGATATCTTTGGATTTCCTTGAATCGATCGCGGGCGCACAGCTGGAAATCTATTAGACAGCCCTGTCCAGTGCATCGGCGAGTCAACCGCACAGCTCCTACGTCTCCAGGCCTTGACTCGACTACACCTCACACACCTGGTACAAACGCGCATAGGGGAGCCTTCGGGATCGACAATTCACCATGACTCTCGACGTGCTGCACTTTATCGACAACAAGGGAGGGAACGCTGAGGAGATCCGGGAGTCGCAGAGGAAACGCGGACTCTCGGTCGAGCTTGTAGATGAAGTCATTCAGATGTATGCAGACTGGGTGAAGCGTACGTGACAGTCGTACCTCGGCCCTTCACACTACCCCAACGATACCACCATAGTGGACTTCGAGGCGAACAATCTAGCCAAGCAGGTGAACAGTGTACAGAAAGAGATAGCAGCGAAGAAAAAGGTATGTCTGCTTCACGAGTCTGCGGAAGGATCATTGCTGATGAGCCTGAAAGGCGAAAGAGAATGCAGACGAGCTGGTTGCCAAAAAGAAGGACATTGACGCGCAGGTGGCTGCAAAACGCGTGGAGGCGAAGGAGGTGGAGGCCAAGATGCGGCAGAAGGCCTCGACCGTTGGCAACATCGTCGGAAAGAACGTGCCTGTCAGCTTGACGGAGGTGGGCAATAGTGTGAAGGCAGTCTAGTGGGCCACGGTGCTCACAAAAGGTGCAGGACGACAATGCGACCATTCGGACATGGCATCCTGAGGGCAAGGACGTGGAGAAGAGGACCGATATCATGCCCCATCACGAGGTGCTCATGCGGCTGGATGCCATCGACATGGAGCGAGGTGAGTGTACGCACGTCGTGTATCTGGGTCATGGGCTCAGACGTGTTCAGGCGCCAAGATCGCTGGCCACCGAGGCTATTTCCTCACGAACGACGGCATTGACCTCAATCAGGCACTCATTTCGTACGGCCTCGACTTCCTGCGTAAGAAGGGCTACAAGAAGATCCAGCCACCATTCATGATGAACAAGGACGTCATGGCGAAGACTGCGCAGCTCGACCAGTTCGACGAGGAGCTGTACAAGGTTACAATGCACGGCACATCTCGGATTGAGCAGTACCTGACGAGTCGCGAATAGGTCATTGCCGCCGACGACGAGAAGTACCTAATCGCAACTTCAGAACAGCCCATCTCGGCATACCACTCGGACGAGTGGTTCGACTCGCCTGAGACACAGCTTCCTATCCAATACGCTGGCTACTCCACCTGTTTCCGTAAGGAGGCTGGATCGGCGGGGCGCGACATGTGGGGCATCTTCCGCGTGCACCAGTTCGAGAAGGTCGAGCAGTTCTGCATCACCGAGCCCGAGAAGAGCTGGGAGATGCTGGATACGATGGTCGCCAACTCGGAGGCGTTCTACCAGAGCCTGAAGATCCCCTACCGCGTCGTCGCGATCGTGTCAGGCGCGCTCAACCTTGCTGCGGCGCAGAAGTACGACCTCGAGGCGTGGTTCCCGTTCCAAGGCGCATACAAGGAGCTCGTGTCATGCTCGAACTGCACCGACTACCGTACGCCTTTGCTGCATCGTCACGAGCCATGGAGTCTTCGCTCAGCTGATATATCTTCTCAGAGGCGCGGAGACTTGAGGTTCGCTGCGGCCAGAAGACGAAGGACCAGACGCGTAAGGTCTACGTACACATGCTGAACGGCACGCTCTGCGCGACAGAGCGCGCGCTTTGCTGTCTCGTCGAGAACTACCAAACTCCAGACGTAAGCATCTTCTCGGCGCCATCACTTACTTTCCCTCACATGCTCTGCTACTACTCAGGGTTTGGTCATCCCCGAGGTGCTTCGGCCATACATGCAGGGCCGCGATTTCCTTCCTTGGGTGAAGGAGCTCCCCAAGAACTACCAACGCAAACAGGCATAGGCGTCTACCAGAGGAAGTCGAGCGACGAAAGGAATCGAGCTAGAAGTTTGTGTTATGTCTGTACACTGTCATCGTCACCACAGCCGGTATTGCTATTTGCTATAGCATCACCCTATCTACCTCGCATCATCAGGTTATGTTAAGCGCCGTCACTTGGCGTACGGAGGTGAGTGGATCTCAACATCTCGTACTTACACGACAACCTCTGTTTGGTAGCCGAGTACGCATACGTCTCGACCATGAGATCGATCACGGGAGAACTGCCGACCTCTTGACCTCCTGAACCCTACACAGCGCTCCAAGCGGAGTTCCTTTGATGACCCTCACGTCCCGGTCAATTGAACTCTTGGTGCGCCTCTGACCACGGGCCCGGACCTACCGCTTCCGCCCCAGCCCCCTGGTCTTGGAAAACCAAGCAGCAGTGGAAGCTGAAGATGAGCGGTATCCAGGAGGACATATGCTTCGCTGAGACTCACGTAGCCCACGAGACATTTGAGTTGCTGTCCAGACTTCAGGAGTCCCCTCAGCTGCAGTGGATCTTCGCTGGCAACATCCCTGGATGGCGAGTCCGGCTTCAGTTCGGTCAAAACCGTGTTGAACTCAAGTCATGGCACATCTCGCAGTGCTAAGAATTTGTGGCAGCGTCTCGCATGGAGGAGACCTGCGAACTCGTCTCATGTAGTGCTTGACTGGGGTCATCTATTGCCCCAAGAGGTGCCGGAGGTGCTAGGTAAGTCCAGCTATCATCATCAAGCCTCCAGAATTGCTGGTGACGACGTTTTCTCTGTGTGACAGCTACTGAGGTCGACCTCTTGCTGTGCGGAGGAAATGCGAACCATCGTACTAGAGCGGCATTGCAGCCCGCGAGCTGTCGTCTGCAGAGAGCTCTTCGATGATGGACCATCAATGCCACTATAACGACCTTCGTACCCCGCACCAGGGGGTCCGTTGGAAGAGAATGTTGACTGGCCCATCGTATAGTCGAAATCAACGCCGCCACGGTCGCAGTATCGGATCGCTCTTCATGATGGGGGCGGCAATACCATGCCTCGTGCACAGCGCACATCTTGACGTTTGGCTAGGGGGTGGAGGAGAAGAGCCCAGATTGACGTCTCACACTCGTCACCCTGATACACTGGACGACACCAAGTAGTCGATGGGGGACCGTCTTGAAGAAGTAGCGAGTGACCTCATCCCCAGTTCATGCCCGAGTCGTGATCGTACAACAGAGATCAACAGCCACAAACATCATCTCTTCCCTTAGGCGCCTCTAGGCGCCCAGTCTGCGCTTACGCACTGTTTTCGCGCCCCCGCCGTCTGGGTGTCTCCAGTACTCAACCTGAAATCCTGACACTCCGAGTCCTGAAACATCGAAGAACGCATTACACACTCAACTCACTCTCATTGAACATGGCAGACACTCCACACCGCGAGCTCCACGTACTGCGCGATGAGCTGCGGGAGATTTTCAGAGCCATGGCCGATTTTGGAACTAGCAGGCTCGCGGCAAGACCCCCCATACTTGATTCATCAGTAGACCTTGGTGGTGACTCCAAAGAAGAGTTTCACTCTCATCAGGACGCAGTACATGGTCTTCGTGCTCTTCGAGACGCCGTCAAACGAGATCTGGATGTGCTCGAGAAGGTGAGGGACTCGCTCGCTACCCGGGTGCATATATACATTCTGAGATATGAGTTGCTAAGTCATGACTTCAGTAGTTCCTTAACGACCCTAGATGCGCTTCTATGCCTTCTCTCTCTACCAATGCACCATACCTGGTGTCTGTTTGGCACGAGGTACTTCATGCACCGCCGCCCATCGTCACTATCTGGCGCACCTTCCCAGAAATGCCGCAACCTGCCAGTATACCTAGACGTGGTTCGCGCAAGCCACCCGGGGTAAAGGTGGACGTCGTCGCCGACGGCGGAAAGCGATGGATTCGAGTTAACACGTAGGTTTCTTGCCTCTTCGCTTGCTGTAATCTGACATCTCACAGTTGTGATGTACATCTAGGACGAAGAATTCGCGGCTCTTGTCAGAATTTCGAGAGATGGACTCTTACCTGACCGACTCAGAAGAAGAGCTCTTAGACGGAGAATCCCGACCTTCTCTGGCACCAAGAGAGTTCGACAACTCTATCTTGCGCATGGGGCGTTCTCTGCTTGATGCCGCCCGCCGCAATCCTCTCTCGGGCACTGCGTGCGTTCCATCGATCACTCTGCGCTTGACTCGCTTGGACCCCTCCCCTCCTGACCCTAAGGAACACGACGCGCGGATAGCTGAGACCATAGAGAGGCTCCGCGATATGGGCATCGATGTCGAGCTTGGCGAGCGACCCGCTTTCCACTCTTCCAACTCGTCACCAGCACCATCTCGCAGGCTGGAACCCACCATCCGTGTCAATCTCGATCTCTCCATACTGATCGCCCTCGTCTCCGACATCACACATTCTCCGCTGCCCACATCCCCAGCCGACGCTGATGCGCGCTACATCCCCTCCTCTCACTATCGAGATTGGAAGCGGAAACGACTCGAGGCGTGCCAAGGCCCGAAACAGGATGTAGATCAAGACCAACCGTGTGACAATGGTATAGGACAGCACTCTCGCGCGCTCTCCAACCAAGCGCTTCAGGAAATGGCGCGAGGATTGCTTGACGAGCTGCATGACCGTCTCGCCGCGGTTTCATCCCCGACGCTTGATGGTGTCGAGTTCTGGACAACGATGGAGGCGCGTGACCGCTGTCTTCGCATCGTCCTCTCGAAGATCGGCGGCCCAAACGAGAAGCGACGTGCCACGGCGTTGTTCCCATCTCCCGACACACCCCTCTCTGTGGCGGGGGAAGCGTACTGGGAGAGTTCACGGTACCCTCGGGCCTTCCTGCCACTGGTCCCCATCCGTGTCTTCGAGGGTTCCGTACCGCCTCCTGACTTCGTCCCTCCCCCGATATCCGAGACCGGCCACGCTCTATCGCCTTTCTTCTCGCTACTCACCCGCACTTGCCGCGAAATCATCGCCCAGGAAGCCATGCTCGACTCTTCAACCTCGAAGGACTGTTTCGATGTCGAGACGACGGGTGCCGAGGGAAAAACCGACCGGTCAAGTGCGATCGAAGAAGATGAAGAGCTCGAGCGAGCTGCGATGACCAAGGCGAACCCGCGACTCACCGTCCACACCGTGAAGAGCATGTTGTGGGGTGCAGCCCGCGGCTGGACGACGCTTACCGCCAATAAGTCGAGTGTCAAAGCAATCTTGCGAGACATCAGGGCCGCGGAGGGTGGATACGGGTGGTACGAGGAATCGCAGGTACGCGCGGGGTCTACACAGAATGATACGGTTGTAGAAGCCGCCGCACTCTGGGTGGTAGATCCCCGTAGTCTCGCGGAAGGGATGCGCTCGGACTATCAGGAAGTGGTGCCGGATACTCCGTAGAGGGTCTACCTAGCGGCCCTTTCCGCGACGCGCACAAACCGAATTATGCGAGTAGCACTCTCAGGAATATATCAGGAGCCCGGGGCCAGCATACCTCTGAGTGCGCCCACGGCATTCTATTGCTACCACTATAAATAATGCGACAAGACCCAAAGGAGTGACAGGTGCTATGAGCAAAGTAAGTCGGCTAGAAGAGTGTGGATTTTAGGAAGAGCTGCCGGTGACGAAGGTGAGTAAGAGCACCAAGGCGAAGGGATACTGGACTGGAACTTACACCGGCGCAATAGAGGTCTCAGAACCTAGCAAGGATCCGTGGTCAATATCAATGATGTCCATGACGCGGCGGAGGAATACCTACCTGAGGCTGCGCTCAACGTGGGGAAAGGAGTTTCGGCGCAGGATGCCTCGATGTCCTCCATAGTCTTCCCCGCGGGGAGGACAGCCACGGTTGCAGCGGCAGCCTTGGGCTGTGGAATGACCTCCGAACAATCCACGAGCTTGCTCGCGTCCTGTCCGAGGAGGGCCATCTTTGCCATAACAGCCTCGAACTGAGTGACCATCCTCGCTTGGTCGGCTGTCATAGAATGCCGTAGTCATGTCAGACGAACGCGTATCAATTAAGATAAACGACAAGATACGCACTGACGAAAGACTGCCACTCGCAAGCAGTGCGAGAATCCCTACTGACAGTCAATGATCCGTGCTGCGGCGTGGTTAGGGGTACGTTTACTAACCTAGCGATCAAAGAGTCCGAGAGGATGCGGAATTCGCCAGGGAGGGGCGACTTCGCCTCTCCGAAGTTAGACCCATTGCCCGGGAATGCAGTTCCGTTGAGGAGAGTCTGGTATATCATTTCGTGAGCGATCTTTACTTGCGCCCGAGTGCTGCTGCCATCTTTACCTCGACGAAGAACTGCGCATCGAACGCCGAAGGAGTAGAGTCAAGGGGCGAGCCTGCGATGGTCTGTAAGGGATAGAGTCCGGGTGAGAGTGGTCCAGCATCATGTGCACCGTCGGAGGGCATACCGCGTCTAGGTGGTCTTGAGCGGCAACACTGTGCGAGGCGAGCAAGTCGACGACTTCGTTCGCGCTGAAACCGGCATCCGCCATGCGAGCGAGAATATCATCGACCGAGTCACCAGGGCCCGGAACCAAGCCGTCAGGCGAAGGTTGAGAATCATTGGAACGCCCAGCAAGGAACTGAAGACGAGGGCCGCCCAGGCAATTGCTCACACCTACAGCGCCTGCGAATTGAATGCTTTACTTTGATGATAAGACTTAGAAACATGGGGAAGCACAGAGCAAGACTCACAAATCGCCAAAGGACACGTTGTGACGGAGAGCGATGGGTCTCTGCAGCTCAACTATCTCGTCCACTCCGACGTTCTCGCCGTAGGCAAGTTCGATGTCGGAGTGTGCCATGATGGATCCGTCTGTAGTTTTAGCGAGTCAGTAGGCCGTGCGAGGGCTTGAAATCTGGGATGGTCGTACCGGCACCTCCGCCGCTGTCAAAACAACCCAATCATCAACCATGGGCAAGGAGGATGGAGGAACTGGAGTTTTACTCACCCCTGCGTAGACGAGATACCTATCGCATCGTGGAAGGTGAGCTGCAGGATCAATGTCAGTACATCCAGGGCAGATCTAACGGAGGTCTACGGCACGTACGCGAAGGGATTCGTGTGCTTCTTCACCTAGATGTCGATAAGATGTGTGAGCTCGTACAGATGGACGTTGAGCACTGTCTACACGAACCGCACTGGCCGCCTTCGAAGCTGGCGTTTTTTGATCGGATTAGCATCTGATCATGCACCCGAGCGAAGATGCTTACAGTCCACTGGCCCCCTGGATATCGTCCAGAACGTCGTACCAGACGCAGCACTACAGACGACCATGAGGACGGCTATGACTGCGAGAGGGATCAGAACGTACCCTCTCATCGCTGGCAGTGCGTCCATTGCTGCATGATGCCCTCTTGGTGATTTGAGGCGCACCAGAGACCGCCAACGTGACAGCCAGGAGAGGGATGAAGGCCTTGGTGAACATAGCGGACTAGGAGGAAAAGGTCTGCAGTTCAGAAACAGGTAGAAAATATAACTGCAGAGAGCCCCGAAAGGAGTGGTCAGGGTGAGGAAGGATGCGATGGGGCACTCGTCCTGGCATTGCATCTGCTTTATAGGCGGCCGGATCGAGGCAGAGTGCCATTCCTGCGCAGACACAGCAGCTCGATGTAGGTGGCTCGGCAAATCACTCTCTGCACCCACCAATCACGGACGTTGCATTGGGCATCAGAAAGAGTGATGCCCACCGGAAAAGCTGCAAAGTCAAGTACTTCCACTTGTAGCAGACACCGGCCGTCGCACCGACGTTCACAGGCTGCGCGGCTGCGTCGCAGGGATGCTCGTATGCGGGGCGCTATGCTGCGGGTCCCAACAAAGAAATTGCCGACTCACGACGCGGCTTGACAACTTGAAGAACGATCGTGCGGGAAGCGTAACGATTGACTGTTGTCTCCGTCGGCTACAGGAGACCTTCCGCTGGGACGAGATTGTTGACGTTTTGGAGCTGTGGTCGATGAATAGCACTAGCTACATCTCATGTAGGGACCCTTTGTTGGTGTCAGTAGTGTCGCTGAGTGGATTAGCTGAAACAATACTTCTAAATGGTTTGAAGCGCGAACTCGCCGTACTTCCGCACTCTGCGTTCGATTGATCCGTGAGAACCACGGCGATTGATTGGAAGATGCAGAGGTGGAGTGGCTGCGCAGCTGCTCCCGAGGCAGCTAAGCCGTGCGCATAGGTATGCCATCGCTTCTTGCGGTTCGTCGTGGTTGAACGTTGATCGCGCTGTACCAGCATGCCGCCGGCCGGGTCTCCAAGTTGACCCTTCCTTGTTGCTCATCGCAAGCGCAGGCAAGAGAAGGTTCCTTGAGGCCAACACAATCGATCAGTCCAATTTAGAGCCTGACGGCAGAGCTGAGCGCGAATATATCGCTTCAGCTTGAATGTGCACGACAGCGAGTCTGATGAGGAGCATTACCCGCAACGTTGTTACGCTCTTCAACTGCCACAGTCACACCTTTGGTGTGCACCCTAAATCGGAGACGTGATGTGACGACCGAGCGTCGCACTAGGGGAGCCCGTACTGCGGTCGCATGCGCCGACTATGTTTACCGTGCCAAGGAATCATGACAGTCGCTTCCGGGTGCTTTCTCCCATCGAGATGATCATGGTCTGTATCTGCTGCATGATCTATTGCTTCACCCTCAAACGTACTGCGTCGGTAGTAGATGGTTTGCCGCAGCAGGGTTGCGTCGCATGGTGCAGGACACTTTGTTCTCTTGAGTCTCTCACCTAGGCGGAAGAGAACAAGTGGCAGTCGAACCCAATCGTAATAGCCGCTACTCTTGACCGGTCAGCTTTCTGTTAGTGTCCTATGCCGCGGTCAGAAATGGAAGCGACTTACACTCACTCAATGAGTCCCACTGGACATTCTACAGATTCGCACTCTTGCTCCGCCCCTCGATGATGCCCTTGACAATGGGTGCAGTAGTCTTCCTCGTCGCGTCTACGTTCTCCTGCTTCCATATCCGAGTGCGGAAAGCCGGCCCGAAGCCCTTGTGGACGCCGTAGTCGGGGAAAGTCTTCCTCTTCAGTTCCAGCTCTTCGCACTCGTCGAGAGCATCAAAGAGCGTCTTCGCGAGATCCTCATCGTCGCGGACGACGTACATCTGCTCTCGCCGGTGCTTGCCCCTCCCGCTCTTCCCCAACTTCTCCGTATCGCGGAAAGACGTGAGTATGCCCAGCACTGTCAAGCCGCGCTCGGCCATAAAATGCTCCGTCTGCGACCAAAAGTCTGGGTGGCGAGGCAGCCACGACTTGAATCCAATGGGCACAGAGGACAGCCCGACAAGTACTTGGCGGGAGGGTGACTGCGCTGGGGTCAGGGCATATTCCTTGTAGTCCCTCCGAAGCAGATCGAGTGTGTTCAGGTGCGCAACCGAAACTTTCTTCTCCTGGAGAGTGGTATGGAGGTCTTGGAGGGCCGGAATCTGCTCTGGGGACTGCTCGCCGAGCGCCGCTGGCTCTGTCTGATGCCGCAAAGCGGATGCGAATGGTATGAGAAGAGATGCGGCACGGCGATCCACATCCTCGGCCTTCCCTCCGGGCTTCAGACCGGAGGTGTCGATGAGTATGCTGGAGAGAAGAAGCGTCGCGAGCTCGGGCACCAGCTTGTCAGGGTGGGACTCGAACAACTGCGTGACGAGGGAGGCGCAGCTACCGGTCGGTACGACGACGATGCGCGGATCCGCCGTATCCTTGTACAAGCCCTCGTCCTCATGATGGTCAATCACAGCGACTACTCTCGCATCCGGATTATCGCGCGAGAAGCGCGCGTGCAGACGATTGTGGTCGACGAGGGCGAAGTTGACAGAAGGGAATGGATGCGACTCGGGTATGTCGTCGATGCAAAGGATGTCGCACTCCGGGTGAAGCTTCGCCAACTCGAACGCGTAGATGTTCTCCGCGCGTAAGTGCAGGTCGGTACGGGGTGTCTGTGTCAAAGATACTGCTGGCGTCCCGTTGACCTTGGATGCGTACCACGCGTACGCGATCGAGCTCGCTATGGAGTCCAAGTCTGCGTTCCATAATGAGTTCTTGCAACACAGGCAGCAGAGGCTTCCCTACTCACCGCCCGCTTCGTTCCCCATCACGACCGTCCACTCTCGCCCTTTGCCAGTCCTGACCGCATCCAGATACTCCTTCTTCGTCTGTCTAAGAAACTCGGACAGAGCATTCCCTTCCGAGGCCATAGCCGCAGTGGTCAGACCGCGTCCGTAGCGGCAGGTGCACTGCAGGGTCTAGCGACTCATTTTGAGCTCTTTGATCGCCTATCGTCAGGCATTTGCCTCACATGAGATGGCCGGAACGCGAAAGCACGAAGATTCGACGATATGCGAAGAGTGTATGCACGAAGTGGTAGTAGTCGAGGTCGAAGCCGCATGCGAGGTCAGACGCCCATCATACCCTGCACTAGCTAGTACTGCAGTGACGTCGATGCTTTCAAACCGTCAAGCAGAGTCAAGATATTTGAGTAGGTCGGTGATTTGGAACGCTACAAGTACATAACTACAGCAGAGTACAGATACAGTAAATGGTAGATGCTAGTACGACAACATGATGGACAATCTATGGATGCGTGAGACGAGAAGGCGAACGGATGACGAAGGATCCAAAGAGTATATATCTTCTATAAGGGTAAAAATAAAATGTTGTTCATATAGGGTATACCCCCCCTTTTGGAGGCCGCCCACGGCGAAGAGACGAAGCCAAAACATGCAGGAACGAAAACGGAGAGCGAAAGAATCCCAAGAGTCCCAAAATGAGCTAGAGCGCAGACGTGATACCGGCATGGTGAACCTCAACGTCGTACGAGTTGTCCACAACGAGCGACAGCTGCTCCTGGCGCAGCCGCTGGACAAGATCAACCGGGACACGAATCTCTTGCGCAGGAGGCGGATCTATTTGGAATCCGTGCGCCATCACCCCCATGTGCTTCACGATACTGAAGGCTGGTGCGAAGGCAGCGTCAGAGGCCGGTTCGCTATGCAGGGGTCACGGATACTCACGAGGACATTCCAGCCTCTTGACAGCCGCCCAGTCGCTGTAGCGGACGTCAGTATCTACATAGACATCGGTAGAGGCGGCTGACGGACAGTTTTTTGAGGAACGGCAGTTCGCAGACATCCGGATACATCGGTCTCCTGGATGGTTTCTCGTCGAGGAGCTGTATTGAGGCAATTGAGTCCCCGATCCTGACGCTTGTCACCAGCACTGGCAGCACGGAAATGATGCTCACCGCCATGACGAACTGCTGGAACTTGTCTGACATGTCGAGCACCCGCAACCTATCCTCGATGCGCTTCAATCTGAACGTGAGCAAAGCCCTGTCGCCGGCCTCGGGCAGCAAAACCTATCCGTGCGTCAATCCAACATCAGCACAGCACGTCTCCCATCCGGAGGTAGTCACTCACACTGTCCATGAGAAGCGAGACCAGCGTCGCTCCTAATGACCAGTAATCGACGGCTTGGTTGTACGCCGGATACGCGACGTAGTTCTGCGACATCAATTCCGGGGCAGCATACTGGATGGTCAAGACCGGCATGCTGCACGGGTCCCGCTCGATGCGCTTCCACCGGTCGAGGAACTGCGCACCGCCGTAGTCAGATATCACGCAGTGCCCGGCCGCGTTTACGAGGATGTTCGACGGCTTGATGTCATGGTGAACAATCCCGAGCCGATGTAGGTGGTTGAGGCCCAGGATCTGCGAGGGGGCCAAATTAGCAACAGGCATCCTCTGCGGAGAGCTTGACGATACTAACCACTTCCGCAGAGACCAGAGCGAGCATGTCCTCCGAATACCGGCCTTCGTAGAAGCTCAGGTCCCCACCCGTACAGACATCCGTCAAAATATGGAGGTGCTCCCCCGCCGAACGCCAAGCCCAGAGATCGCGGCCCAGGTACGGCTGCAGGAGGAACGGCGCCGGCTTAGGTTCCTCAGCGAGCTTACTGAGGACCTTCAGCTCGTTGATCGTCCCGCGACAGCACGTCTCCGACATCCCGCCGGAGTAGCGCACGACCTTCATCGCGCACTCCTGCCTCCGCTTCACGTCGTACACCAGGTACACCGTGCCAAATCCGCCCTGCCCCAGGACTCCCCCGCACACCCACCTGGACTTGTCGGAAGGGGGAACGCGCAGCCTGTTGACCTGCACGACGTCCCAGTGGTGCTCCTCCGAGTCGAAGGCCGGAGTTGGGCGGCGTGGGCGGGCGCGGGGATCTGGTGCGACACCGATCTTCTGGCGAAGATGGGGCAGAGCCGGGAGAGAGCCTCCAATACGTGGGGCCTTCAGAGGAGGTCGTGGAGCAGCCTGCAGCACCAGCGAGTCGGGGTGGACCTCGGGCATGATGGATGCCTGTGCTTGCCCTCCGGGAACTACTCTGACTTTCTTGGCAACGTCGGGGCTGGACACCAGTGTCGCGGGAAAGGGGACCTTGCCCATGAGATCGAGCACTTCGGGCTCGATGGACGCAGGCCGGGGAGGGCGAGGAGGGGGCACGAGCCCAGGTGAGGCCGCAGGCGATTCGGGCAGCGGGTTCCGCGCAAGGAGCTCCTTGAGCTCTGCGCGGCGGAGTTCCGCGCTAGACTCCTTGGGCTTGAGGAGATCCACGACCTTCTTGAGGAAGGGCGCGGGCGACAGGATGGCACGAGCACCCTTAAGGGGCGAGATGGACCCCTTCCTGGAACGCTTGGTCTCGGCGGAGTGTTTTGACCTCTCCGGGACGTCCTCACCGGGGACAAGTTGTGGCTCGGCCACGGCCGCGCTGGGGTCCCTCACGCGATGATCGACACCAGGCCATGGTGAGACAGCAGGTACGGCAGAGCCCGGTTCTCGAAGGCTTCGGTGAGGAGCAGGGGGCGCGAGGAGAGCCATGGCTAACTCATCCTGCATCAGCTCCAGGCGCGCGAGCTGGCGAGGCGCCTTGGAACAGGGAGCAGCATCACCGCGTTCTGAGCGAGCCACATCCGCCGAATCATGTGCGACAACGCCGTTTGCCTCTCCCGTCTTGGCGGCCCCGCGAGCGAACGGGTTCAAGAAAGTGGGCACGGACATTCTTCAGTCGAGAGGGCGGCGGACGAGGACTGCCTATTCAATGGACGCCATGAGCTAGTGCACTCATGAGTGAAAAGATACGGACGACTGGCAACTCACGGTGTAGAGGAGCGGAAATGAGCTGAAGAGAGCGCAATGGCGCAACTGGCGGGGAAGGAGATTAGATGAACCAACGCCAGACAAGGACCCATGGGTTGATAACAGGAGAGCCCTGGGCCACACATTGACGGCAAAGCGCTGTCGACAATGGCCGGTTGAGTGCCGCAGCCCCACCGCCATGGCTTCGCAGGTAAGACCACCCCGAGTTAGAGGGTGGGACAAAGCTAATGGGTTGGAGGACAAAGGGAGCGATGGGCCACCAGATACTGCATCTGCTGTCGCCTACTCGACGCGGTCTCGGCTAAACAGAGACGACGCCTCATGCATTGGCGCTTGGACGTATTCTGAAGCCAGGCGACCTCCATGCAGCCAAAACCTGCGAGGCACCATTGTATGTGTTGGATGTCAAGTCCGTAGCACTGGGGTACAGTGCAAAGTCCAAGCCAGCTGATGTCGAGATTCCGGCTATAGTCTTCAAGTTCTCCAAAATCGTAATGCTCTGTGAGATGTACAGGGGGAGAAGCCACTCAATAATTGTGAGCAGACAGGTTGAGATTCGAGCGACATGGACGAGCAGAGCCAGGCTGAATGCGACATAAGCGCTGAACCAGAACACCGGCAAAGCGTTGATGGATGACGTAAGAAAGCGTAAGCGCGCGCATCGGAACGCCGGGCGCTTAGTGTGTGCCGAGCTCTGTCATATCCCACCGGCGGACTCGTCGCATATCGTCTAGGCTCAACTTGTCTTCCTCTTCGCTCGTCCTCGACAATGGCCTCTCCTCCAACCAAGCAAAGTCTTCTTCATCTCTATCACTCTATGCTGCGCACGTCGCAGTCCTTCAGCTCGTATAACTTCAGGCAGTACTTCGTGCGGAGAACGAAGAGCACTTTCCGGGAGATACAGGTCAGTCATTCTGCTTCAAGGATTACATAGAACCAAGACTGACCACCACGCTTTAGAATGAGACTGACCCGGCCAAGCTTGCTGCATTCTATGACGAGAAGGCTAAGGAGCTTGCCGTGCTTAAGCGCAGCGCGATTGTCAACCAGTTGTACGGCGGATGGAGACTGGTCGTAGAGAAGCAGAAACCCCAGCACGAGCGGAGTGACAGCTGAAGGTGCGTCATCCTTCCTTCTCGACTGTATCTTCCTTCTCTCACTCTGCGTGCTGCAGGCATATGCGCTATCCTTCGTCACGAGATACCTCGCTCCAGAAGACTTCCCTGTCCGCTTGCTTCTGTTCCCTGACACTATCACGGTATAATACTCGACCATTTGTACTTGTATCAATGCGCCCCGGTTTGCGAAGATCCCATTGGTCCTGCGCGAATCTTCAGCGACTCAAGTATTTGACGATCAATTTCGTGCCCTCGGCTGGTCCATCACATCCCTCACAAGGTACTGTATCTCAGCTCAACTCTTTGCGCCATGGGCACGAAAGTTGGAGACAGTCTGCACATATCAGGTTAGAGGGTAAGTAAGCGTATAATCACCTCAGGCCTCAGCACGCTCACTACTACGTGCGCACTAGGGCGCAGCAATGTAGCTATCGTAGTGTCATTACTCCGCATCCGACGTGGCCCGAGCAGGTATAATTGTTGCGCTCAAGGTACGTGTCGAAGTACGAAAGGGAAGGACGAAAGTCATGTACCAACACACCGCCATGAGCCCGCATATGTCCGTTGCGCTGTGAGATGCTGTGAGCAAGTACTCTGTGGGAAGATTGTGCATGTGAGGCCCGCCCGCAGGCTCCAGGCTGCCTCGGGGCCAATACACGCCTGATGGATTCTTTCCAACAGCTGCGGGCAGACGCTCTTGTACTAGGATGGCAGGTATTTAGGCCCCGCTCCAACTCTTTTGTATCTGTTCTCTCTCTCTCTCTCTCCCCGCTCACCTCTAGCATGTTCATCAATACGATCAGCTTGAAAGCGTCTTCGGCGCCCGTGAAGGCTGCGACTATCTTCCAATCGTCGACGGCTGAACTCACGCGTCCGCTCGCGGTGGACCTGAAGGTTGGTGTCCTGCCAAATGCGCGTCCTCGGGGAGCTGATATTGTCATAATCGTACATCCAGACCGGGAAGAATGTTGTCGAGATCTCGGGCATTTCTCACAATGTGGATGCGGACTCGCCCAGGGTCACCGGCGCCGGGGACGACGTGCACGTCCTCGACATCGTCTGCAGGCGAAAGCCGCGCCACGCGCCAGATGCGCAGGAGGACGAGACCTCGGCCGAGATCCGCTCCGTCACGTCTGCCCTGCACACCTTGGAGGCCGAACGGCAGGTCCGCTCGCACGAAATCACGCTCATCGACGATTCCGCGCGGCTGGTCACTACCAAGGGCGATCACCCCTCGCCGGACGGCCGGCTCCTCGAGTTCGTGAAGAGATGCGTAGCGGAGAAGCTCGCGGTGAGGAAGGAGATACAGAGGCTCGATGCGGAGATTAACGAGCTGAACAAGAAGCTCTGGCTCCTCCGCAACGCACGGAAGGGCGCCGCCACTACCGTGATCAGCGTCACTCTCGTTGCAAAGCAGGATTGCAAGGCAAATCTCAAGTTGACGTACTGTAGGTATCCGAATGTGTCCATTCCATCGCATCGACCTGAACGGGATCTCTCTAGTGGTGTCGGGGGTGAGTTGGCAGCCGTTCTACGACCTGCACGCCACCACAGCGGAGGGCCAGCCCTCCGCCGACGTCTCTCTGCACTACTGTGCCACGATTTCTCAGGACACCGGGGAAGACTGGGTCGATGCAGCCTTGACACTGAGTACTGCCAACGCGCGGGCCCTCAAGCAGCTCGCCGTTCCCTCTCTCAACCCGCTCAAAATCAGACAAACGTATGCCGTGCCGTACGCAGGGGTGAGTCGCTCCTAGCGCCAGATGAAGCATTCCGCTGACCCGGAGCTTGACTTCCCAGGGGTTCGCGTCCGTCCCCCACTTGGCTTACAGCTCTGCCGCCCCGCCTGTCGTAATCCAGCCGCCCCCAGCCTCAGCTATACCGCCTGCACCAATCGTAGTGCGTTCGCGGCGCTCCAGGAGCTCCAGCGCGGAACGAGCTCATTTTAGTCATGAAGTCGATCGCGCGAGGGTTTCGCCGAGTAGGAGTATTGTTTCGAGTCCACGGTACGCGACTCACGAGGACGCGCGTGCGGCGCCAGTCGCCCCGGAGCGCAGCGCATTGTCCGTCGCATACCGAGTGAGAGGCACCGTGTCGTTGCCCAGCGATGGACAAGAGCACAAGCTCACCGTCGCGATCCTGGACCTGAAGTCCACCCTGAACTACGAGTCCGTCCCGCGCGAGAGCCAGGCGGCGTTCATCGTGTGCCAGGTGAAGAACACGAGCGAGTACGACCTGCTCGCTGGCCCTGTACACGTGTTCATGAACGATAGCTTCGTCACGAAGACGTCGGTCGGAGTGAGTCTCCTTTCAAAACATTACTTCTCAGAGAACGTGAGACTGACCTGGACCTAGTTCATTCCAGTGGGCGAGAGCTTTGGATGCGTGCTCGGAGTGGACACCTCCCTCAAGGTATCCTACCGCAAGGACTCGAAGACGGAACACGAACCGCGCCGCAACTTCGCCGAGCCGCACAAGACGACGAAGTGCACGGCGGTTACGACGATTAGGAACCAGCACACGTTCGACATCGCCGAACTGATCGTCCGCGACGCAATCCCGCTCGGGAACGACGACAGCCAGGTCGCAGTGTCGCTCCGGAAGCCCGAGGGGCTCGCGAAGTCGAAGGACGGCGAGGAGGTGTCAGTCAGTCTCGGCGACGATGTGACTGCAAAGGCGCGCTGGACGAAGGTGGTTGACGGGAAAGGCGGCGAGAAGGACGGATTGTATGAGTGGGTGTGCAGCATCCCGGCTGGGAAGACAGTGGCTTTGGAAGCGCAGTGGGACGTCAAGGCTCCCAGTGACTACCAGTGGGAGGAGACGGCATGATCATGTTGGTCTAGCAGCTGTTTTGGTTTGGTTCTGTGATGGAATGTAAATATCACAGAACGTCCTTGATCCTCTGATCACACTGTCTCGTCGAGTGTATTGTACAATGTATGCGATTGAGCAGGTTCAGGAGGTTCTCCTGGGAGGCCTCTTTGAGTGTCCTACAAAACGCCGCTTTCTCGCTTATATTCTTCACCCATCTATGGTTCCGTCTTTTCGTTCAGAACGTCAAGATACGATACTTCCGGATATGCGATTGCTATAACGCCGGAAGCGTGAGCCTACGACCATTACCAACGCACAATGAAGTCACTTACACTCGCCACCAACACGAGCGAATCCTCACTGATCATCGCCGCGTCAAAGTGACCCTCGCCCTCTGCGCCGAGCGGACCCGACCTGCGGATGATATGCGGCAGTGACGTCTTCACCTCCTCCGTGAAGACGCCCGACGGCGCAGACAGCCTGTTGTCGTCGTTGATCGCCGAGTAGGTGTCCCGCTTGCGCCCCTGCTGCCGTGCACGCCTCACGGCGAGCTGGTTGAAGTCCAGCGTCATGACGACGCGCTGCGAGCCCGAGCGCGCGGACATCACGAACGTCATCCCGTACACGTAGCACACCCACACGGACGAGTGCGTCGGCAGGCCGGGCATGAGGCGTGAACCGGCGGGTCCCCACTCGGACCACTCGAACGCGCGCCGGGTCTCCCCAGGGGCGATCTTGTCCAAGCACGCAAGGAACGTCGAGGACGGGACGAGGGAGATGAGCGGGATCACCTGCATGTTGCCGTGGATGACGCCGAGGGTGATGACGAAGAGGCGGTCCTGGCGGGCGACGTGGAACGGGACCTTCAGCCCGGGACTCGGCGTCCAGTTCGGCGCGGGGTCGGAGCGGATGGAGAGGCCGATGACGGCAAAGTTATCGGTGAGCGCGGGGTAATGGAACTCACAGAGGTAGTCGAGGTCGTTGAAGTCCATCTCGTGCTCGCCAGAGAGGCGTTCGAGATCGATGACCAGGAGGCGCGGGTCGTCCCCGTGGAAGAGATTATCTTCGCCTATTGCCACCGCCGGAAGAGAGCCCAGAAGGACATGGTGAGACGTGAGGAACGCGAAGGAGGCGAGGTCGGCACCAGTGAGATACTGCAGCATTCTAGTTAGCAAGACTTCGCGAGTAAGCGGTAATATGCGGCTTACAAGGTGACGGTGACCTGTCTTCCAGTTCCAGATGAGCATCTCAGAATGATCCCCGTCATGACTGGTCATGAGGACCCCGAGATAGCTCTCCGAGACTTGGATCGCATAGCTATATTCACGCACTTGCGGAAGATGCGAGACTACTGCTGGACGCGGCGCAGCGCGATGAGGCTCGCCCGTTTCCAAAGATCTCAGGTGAACCGAGCATGTCATACCAGACCTGTTCCTCAGTCTGTGAGAACGTACTACAGCGGTACATTTGCTGAGAACTCACTGTTCAGGTCGATTCTCGATGATGACGAGCAGGTCTTGGGAGGGGTCCATTCCGAAGTCCCGAATGTTGACACCGACGTCTTCAAGCCTCCACGTTCTCCCCTCGATGCCGCGGATTTTGGATGGCAGCTGCTTGAATACGAGCGAACGGCTGCCTTCCCCCTGTGCCAATACACCACCGTAGAGCTCCCATACGCCACCTTGAGACATAGGGATCTCTTCTCGCTCCGTCCAAGCAAGTTTATCCCAAGCATCCTGGCGTGCATTGAGCATTCGCAGGCGCTCTGCCGCAGTGGTCGCGCTGGGCGGGCCGTCCTCCATCCCGGCAACAGCGAGCTCGATTTGGTATTGCAGCCGCACATCTTGGTCTATCAGGTCCTTCAGAAGGACACATACCTACAAGAGACGGGTTTAGGTTTCGAGGAGCCGGTATTGTCACTGAACTCACTTGGCGACACCGGAAGAGACTCTGGAAGTCGAGCTCTAGCAAAATGCCGGTGAGGAGCTCCGGCGGTAGGGATGTGAACTGCATGTTTCTACTTGGAGACTTGTTGATGAAGGACTTGAAGAGCCCGCACGGGTTGCGTGAGGGTTGGAAGACCAAGCTCGGGCGTAGGTCCTCGTGCGCAATGGAGGTGATTGCAGCGATCTCAGGTGAGCGGAGTAGATCTCCAGCCACAGCTGCGGGCGCTCCGGAGTCCGGGCCTCCGTGCCGTCGCCGACGCGAGACGCGACTTTGACCGCATCCAACTCGACTCCTACAGACATACGCTGCGCCGTCGCTGTTCTCGACGGCATCGAGCTGTGCTGCCGTGTACGTACCCTTGTCGATCACTGGAAGCCCACACGCAGGCGATTCAAGCGTGCTTGCTCTCTTCGGAGCCCCTGATCAGGACGAACCGGCCGGACTCCACGACTTCCTACACCATCCGCTCCTAGCGCTCTCAACAGTACCTCCTACCACTCGCCATCATGAGCACAATGCCAGCAACCGAGCCCGAAGTGTTGTTGGACGCGAACGGGATGCCCATAGAGACATGGGGCGGCAAGTTTGAGCGCAAGTTCAAGGAGAACCCCTTCGTGCCCATCCGTGAGTCCGGCTACCGCCCTCCTATCCCCTCCGCTCACAGGACCTCTCTGCATCCGCCACCTGGCGAATACATGCAGTGGCTGGGCTGACCACCGCGTCTCTCGTCGTCGCTGCTACCAAACTCAGGAGGCGCGACAGCGTCTCCCTCAACCATTGGCTCCGCGTCCGTGTGGTCATGCAAGGTCTCACGATCGTTGCGGTCGTCGGCGGTTCATGGTGGTACGGCCAGATGAAGCACCAAAAGGAGGCAGCTGCCGCCGCGGACCAGGAGCGCGTCCTCGAGCGCGCTGCCTTTGAGGCGCGGTTGCGCGCGGCGGAGGAGGCCGACAGGATGGAGAAGGTTGAGCAGGAACTCCAAACGAAGCAGGCCCCGGCAGCGTCGGAGCAGAGCAACTCACGGGGCGGGTGGTTCGGTGGGCTGTTTGGGTCGTCGTCAAAAGGCTCAAGCTCTAGTACATGAACGTGCAGTCGATGTGCATGTCGGTTCGTCATTCGTAGACGATACATGTTGATACCTCCCCTCATGCGAATGTGACAGAGCCGTGCTACTGTATAGTATATTCTCCTCCAATAAGCACGAGCGTTGCGTTGACATGACATGCTTTCCGTGTGCCCTAAAGTGCGACGACGTGTATGAGCCATACGGCGAGCAGCTGATGCGCATACAGGGGAGGGCTCGGCGGACGGTCGTCCGGGACAGAGGTCTATGGTAAATCATGGATCTCAGCAAGTTCGCCAATGACAAGAATCAGTACACCCACCACTTGCGCGGCCTATTTTCGTCTGTAAGAGACGGGTCTCTGCCGTTGATCTCATGGATCCGCGAGCTAGCCTCCGTGCAGAGTCGAGATGAAGACGATCTCGTCGCCGTCCTTGAGCTGATACTCGCCCTCGCCCTCGAGCTCCCAATCCGCGTCATTCACAAGGACGAGGATGCCCGGCCGCCTATCCCCATTACCGAGGATGTCAGTCCTCAACGCATTGCTCGAGAAGATGAATGAACGCACACAGTCCCGTTCTCGACGAAGAGCTCCGCGCGCTCCTTTAGCAAGTTATCCTTCAGCCACGAGATCAGATACGATAGGTCTGCGGGCTTCTTCGGAGCCTCCTCCTCGTTTGATGTCTCGCCAGAGGAGGCCGGGACAAGAGCCGGAATCGTGACGCGGTGCGAGCGCTGGTTGGAGAAGAGCAGCTCCAGGCCGCCGCCGAACTCGATCTTAAGAAAGATCGTAGACATATCCTTTGGATAGATGACTGTGTAAGGGAGAGAGGAGTATTCAAGCGCAAGGGAATGGGCAGTTTACAACACCGGCAAATGCAGAAGCAGATTCGAGTATGGGCGCTTACCCTTGCTGGGAGGAACCGCGAGCCGCGAGGCTACTGCACTGCAGATCCGATCTAGCACGGCATCTCCCGCCGCAGACGAGGCCACTGGGCCCAAGTCCAAGTCAACTTCCTTCCACATATTCATAGCAGCATGAAGGTCACCGAGGGAGAAATTCATACCATGAGGTTTTCCTTGACTTTTGTTCATTGACTGAAAGCTATACTCCCATTGCGTTACACGACTCGAGCTTTATGAGCACCGCCCGCCTAGCTCAATCGGATAGAGCGTCAGACTCTTAGGGCGGATGCGTTCTGACACCCCCGAGTGTGATCTGAAGGCTGCGAGTTCGACCCTCGCGGTGGGCTAACTGGACGCGTACGATGTGTTTTTTGACGCAAGAGTGCAGCATCCTCGACCGTCATTTTTGGGGAGGTTCTGCCTGAAGCCTCAGCCCAAAATCGTGGACAGAAGGTTTGTGCCTGAGCGCCTACAGATCGTCTGCATCGATCTGATCCAGATCTGAGCTTTGCTGTGCCCGGTGTCGCCTGGTGTCGCGGGAGGATCTGGCAACGGCCCATTGTCTTCGTCTGCTTCTGTATCTGCGTTTGGCCACTGCCCGTGCGCACGCCTAACTCTGTAGCAGTAACACCTACGACATTGGCACTCAGTGAGTGACTATCCGTAACCGTTATGAGCCTGGATTTGCCAGATTGCGGAACCTGAAATGTGTGAGGGCCCCGCCAAAGATCTAGTCGAACCAAACCGTAACCCCCAGGAGTATTGTTTTAGATACCAAAGTTCTAGAATTTAGATACTACTAGTGGGCGCTAAAAGTATGGAAACGCCCACCCAAATCGGGATTATATTTTCTCAGGCCTGGATTTTGCCATATATCATGGCTCCTTCCAATGATCTCTCGCCATTCAAGAATATGAATGAGTATGTATTGTATGGTACATTTGGTGCCTAGTTTACTGTCCGTGTACAGGAGATATAGAGACAACCTTGATCCTGGTCTCCGATATCTCGCGCTTGGCCATCTTGTTATGTGTTCATGCTTGCATGGATTCTGTTGTTCCCCCAAATGACCTCAGGTATGGGTACACCCAGAGGCCACCTTACAGCCACTGTGTTCAGTACGAGTCTGGTCTTCCTGGACAGAAGTAAATTGGCCAAACTTCTGAGATGTGTAGATAACCTACCCTGTTGTGTACGACCTAGTTAACATATTGTGTAACAATCCTTCTCTTGCACTTCTGAGCCCGGCCTTCCACATTTAGCACCCTCTGACCCATCTGATTCTGCATCTGTGTAAATTCAATGAATCGGGAATTCTCACAGGTTTATATGGTTTTACTGAAGCATGTCAGCAATTGGGAACCAAGCCTCGAAAGATATTCAAAGTTCATCTGCTCTGATTCCAACCAGAACAACCTGGCTTATACTAACCACACCAGCTGCAAGGTTCCCTCTGGGTCTACCCATACCTGAGGTCATTTGGGGGAACAACAGAACCCATGCAAGCATGAACACATAACAAGATGGCCAAGCGCGAGACATCGGAGACCAGGATCAAGGTTGTCTCTATATCTCCTGTACACGGACAGTAAACTAGGCACCAAATGTACCATACAATACATACTCATTCATATACTTGAATGGCGAGAGATCATTGGAAGGAGCCATGATATATGGCAAAATCCAGGCCTGAGAAAATATAATCCCGATTTGGGTGGGCGTTTCCATACTTTTAGCGCCCACGAGTAGATTTAGCAACCCAGGATCTCAGATCTTCGCAGCCTGCTGTCAAATCCAGCAGGTGAGGCGTGCAAAAGCTGTTTTTGTGACGTCACGCAGGTCTTTCAGCCCGAGTTTGAAATCTGGAAAGGGGGTCCCCCCCTTTCCAAATCTCCAGGTCAAGAAATTGTGGAGCGTCCTTTAGAACTTATGTCGGAGTCTGAAAATGTGGTACTCCGGTAGCCACATTTGCTTTTGCCGGGGTTTGGATTTTCTAGAGTGGTATCCAAACCCCTTACGGATAGTCACTCAGTATATGCAGTCTCACCCCGCAAAACCTGCAATCAGCAAGTTCACAAGTACATCGCGCGCCTTGTCTGTCCACCCACTGCTGTGATACAACGGCTGAATCTGCTCGGCTGCTCACCACCATGCCTCTCAATCTGAATGCCTACACTGCGCATATATGCTGCGATGGGGAAGAACTTAAGGCCTATGATGTCCAAATAGAGGGTGGAAAGACCGTGTCATGCTGGATAGCCAGTGAGAAAGGAAAGGTGAGCCCCGTCAGTACGAGGCCGTTTAACCATACCTCCTCGACCTCGTTGTCACGTCTATTAACCCATGGGTGTCAGAACTTCTCCGTGCACTGGGGAGATGAGTCGGCTAAGACCCTCATGGATGTCGAAGTCTTCATGGATGGCCGCTCAGTCGATCGGGTCCAACACTCCGAATCAAAGGCGGAGCACCTCACACATGCGTATGTGGGTCCGGATCAGGTCCGGAGGTTTGCCTTCGCACCCCTAATGCTCACAGGTAAGCGAATACAGTCTGGGTATGCGTGCCTCTCTCACCATAGGGAGGGTCATCAGACGACGACAAAGCCTTGCATTCCAAAGTCAGTGAAGAGCTGGGCACGATCCGGCTCACCATGACACGCGCACAAGGATACAAGAAGGCCAGCCACAAGCCTTTTCCTGGCGGACGGAAGGTCGTTGACCTGGGCCCGGTGCACGAGCGGAGTAAGAAGGCTGGAGTCCACGCTGTTGCGTAAGTCATATGCACTGCTGTTCAGAGTATGAACTCGCCAAGCTGCTGTCACTCTCTGAACTGGACTATTGATCCGCCTCAGTCTAGGAGAAATTGAGACCACCACCTCAGTGTCGTATGTTGTTGACGCAATCGGACTCGAGAAGGAGCCTTTCGCCACCTTCATTTTCCGGTACAGACCAATCGGTGCGTTCACTGCGTTCCTCATGTTGTGGTGCTTCTCTGATACCGAAGTGCAGAGCTACTGCGAGCAAACGGCATAGTTCCACTACTTCTGACTCCCACCAAGGGCAAGAAACGCTCCTCAGACGTCGCCGATGCTCGTGGAGCTGCCGAGCCCAACATGCCCAAGCGGCGGCGTACTGCCCAATCTGCGGTCAAAGCGGAGGTTCTTTCAGAAGACGACGATGAAGAAGCCGATCGCGTGAGATTCCTCGAGGTATGTGCCTTTTCACGCGAACTGTCTGGCATGCAAATCGATTGCTCTTGCATGTAGGAGCAAATGGTCATACTCCAGAGGAGCCTGGAAGAGGCTAGAGCAGCACGCAGGGCCCGTCCCACTGTCAAGCGCGAGGTGTCACCTATCTGCGTCCCAGCCGTCTCACAGAACGAAGTCATCGACCTCACCTAGTGAGCTATCACGACTTAAAGACTTGTCGCTTTGTTGCTGTGCGTCTTCTTCATTCCCTACTGTCGCTGCATGGACATGTCGCGGTTTCTTGCCTTATCCGTCACCTGCTATCGTGTACTGTATCCTTGTCCAGGCGCTCTATCATACAGGTCTCCGAGTACGGTCATGAGTGGTCCGTCGGCCGCTTCCATGGGACCTTGCAGAAGTTATCTCTTTTCCGAGTCCGACTGCGAGGTCACTGCTCCGGTGCTTGAGGTCGTAGGCGCATATTGATGGGCAAATATTCGGTACTTCGAGGGCGGCATATTGTGGATTGATTGAAGGCAAATTATGGGGATATTGTTCAGTGTACCGGAGGATATAAAGGCGCAGCAGGTGCCTTCCTGCTCGCTAAAAGTACAGTACAGTGACCTTGCGGTGAGCTGATGCACTATGAGATCCTTCACCCGATCTACGATTGGCTCGGCGTTCGGGGAATGCCAACACAGTCCGATCGCTTCGAAGTACAGACTACCTCTGATTCCCCCGGACAACAACATCGGCGTTGACGCTGTGTATGTACTTCTGTCCTCTGCCTTAGAATTCTGCCTCCGCTTCGTCCGCCCCTAAGTGTCGTCCAGGTGCATTTCGATCAGATTCGCCTCTTCCGAGTGCCCCACTTGCGCCTGCGATGCGGCGGCTGAAGTACGGAGACTATTCCGCCTATATACGCTGCGGAGAGGAAGAACTGCAGCTCTACGATACACACGTCGAAGACGGCAATAAGCTCTCATGCTGGATTGCGAGTGAGGAAGGGAAGGTAACGTACTCAATGCAAACTTCAGGTGCGGGCACTCCCTGAGCTAGGATTGTATGCTCACGATCGTCACAACGCAGGAATTTTCTGTACATTGGCGCGACGACACGGCTCAAACCTGCATGGACGTATTCATTTACATGGATGGCCGACTGGTCCACCGAAGAGCTCATAGAGCAACGCATGAAGTCTCCTGTGAAGGCGCTAGAATTGGACTCGGAGAGCGACAGACGTTTGTTTTCTCACCCGTAGTCCTCACGGGTGCGTAACTTCTTCCTAGCGATATCGTATGAGTGCAAATTCGTAGTGGTCTGCCAGACGATGACAGTCTCGCAACTTCCGGTGCTACCGAAGACCTTGGCACAATTCAAGTCACAATGACGCGGACACAAGGTTTTGCGCGCATGAAACGGCCTGCAGAACTCATAAACGTCAAGGAGATTGGGCCTGTGCACGAGAGGAGCAAGAAGGCGGGAGCACATGCGGTATCGTACGCGTCTGCTCTCTCTCCCTTGGAAGATTGATTGTGTTCAAGAGCCATCGCATCCCCTATGGCAGTTTAGGCCGAGTGGAAGAGGTGCCCGTACGCAACGGCTGGTACCCTATTGGGAAGGAGAGCGAACCATTTGTTACATTCATATTCCGCTATCGGCCACTAGGTGGGTCTTAGCACTCAGCTGCCCAGCATGGCTTGTTGAGGTAAAATCTGCAGCACTCCTGCAAGCGATGGACATTGCACCACGGCCTCACGCGAGTCCCCAGCCCTCGCAGGGCAAAAAGCGCGCAGCTGACTTGGACGGGATACTCGAGGAAACCGGTGCGAGCGAGAGCAAGCGGCGGCGTGAAGACTCGCCGGCCACCGTCAAGCCCGAGTCAGCCGAGTGTGACGAGGTCGACGACGACGATGCCGACGACATCACTTTCCTCAGGGTTTGTCTGGATTATCCATGCTGTTCTACCAGATACTCTCTAACCCGTCTGCCAG
This sequence comes from Trametes cingulata, assembly GCA_022385765.1. Classification (NCBI taxonomy): domain Eukaryota; kingdom Fungi; phylum Basidiomycota; class Agaricomycetes; order Polyporales; family Polyporaceae; genus Trametes; species Trametes cingulata. The sequence continues at coordinate 538,449 of MU277992.1, forward strand.
GAACAAATGGCGATGATGCAACAACGGCTCGAGCGCGCAGAAGCCGCCAAGCGAGCGAAGAGGGCTGTCAAGCGCGAGCTGTCCCCCATTCGCGTCCCGCCGTCGTCAAGCCGTGAAGTGATCGACTTGACCTAGGATTTCCACCATACATGCAAGCTCTCCCTTTTTCTTGGGTCACAGCGGGAAATTCGCGCATATAGTCGCGTTCGCACGTGTTCCGATTGTGTATTGAGGTCTAGCGTCTCGAAGTGACTACAGTGTCTCGCGTGCACTCATAACACCGAGGCTGGAGGCATGAACCAGTGATTTGGAGACTGGACTTTCCTCTTTGCCACGTTGATGTCGAAGTCATCGTCGCCAAACCCTGGGAGGCGCACAGCCTAGTCGATCCTCGATGAGCAACGCCGCATGAGAGACTCTAGAGAGAGAAGATACGAACCGTCCAGACTCGGCCGTCCGCGATTATCTTCTCGATAGCCGGCTGGTGCCTCATGATCGTTCGGACGTCGTGCTTGGTGAGCGGTGGATGGGGTGTATGCGAGGAGTGCAAGTCCCCGACTTCCGTCACTGTGTGCAGACGCTTCGCTTTCGCAGCAGCTACAGCGAACTCGTGCTAGCAAGGACGTCCGGGTGAGAAAATGCAAGCAAAGGCACAGGCGGTCTCGCATACCGAGTCCTTTGCCGGGAAACTGAGCGCGAAACGCTCGAGTTCAGTGCATTTCCGGCAAATCTTCGCAACGCTATCTGTCGTCAGCGTGCAGTTGAGGATGGCGAGGTGACGGAGGGTAGCGTGATGCGAATCGACGAGGTTCGTTATGAAAGAGTCCGCGACGGCGATCTTATCCGAGAGACGCAGTGTCAATGACTTGAGCGGGCACGACCACGTCCGCGTGAGGTTTATCATCGTCGTCCATAATGCGGGTGTGGACACTGTTGGTGTGGGGGCGTACTGGGTATCCAGTGCAAGATGTCGAAGGCGCGGCAAAGGCGATATGACTGGGGGCAGTGGGCGGGATGAGTCCTGATACGGAACAGGGCACCAATCAGCTGAGGGTGTCACACTCGAGAAGTGATGTTCCCTACATAGCTGGTGAAAGCCAGACTCTCCAAGTTCGGCGTGTGCGATAGCAGGCGAAGAATGGCGGTGTGATCGACCCTCGGACATCCCACTACATGTAACCGAGTCAGGTTAGGTAGATCTGGGAGGACCGTCTCTAGGATGTCGACGTTCAGAGACTGTATGGACTGTCGATAGCCATCAGCTTGAGAACACAGCCACACCGGTGAAGGAGAGACATACGTATAACGTGAGAGACACGAGTGTTGGACGAAGTCTCTCCATCCATTTCGGCAATGCATTGACCAAGTTCCAAGAACTCGTATCGATCGTGAGCTCGCGCAGCCCTGAAATCTGCGCGAGCTGCTCTGACTGGTCGGTGGTGAGGTTCCCGATGAAGCGCATGCTTTCTAGACCGTCCTTGGCTTGTAACGAGAGCAAGAATGCGGGCATCACGTCCAAAGTGCACGTGAAAGCACCGAGGTTCTTACACAGAGACATGGTGCGAGAACAATCGTGCAGGAATTTGGGATGTGGAGCATATTTCATGGTGGGTATTGCACGGATATCTACACGAGTGTTTAATGTCCCTGCGCGCGAGAGAAGACCTGCAGAGCGAACCGATGTGCCTGACATGAGAGGCCAAGTTCGGGTGCTCCAAGATGGCGGCGAAAGGAGAGATGATCTGTGCATATAATAGGCGTCATGAAACTGCATATTCGGCAGCGATCTTCGAGTACTTACCGAGGGGTACCGTTTTGCTTGATTCAGGCCAAAGAATAGTCTCCTGTAGATGCGCGGAATAGCTGCAGCGAGGAAGGACCGGCTGACCAGCGACATAGAGACCAGGTCATTTCCGGAGAGGTACGCGAAGATAAGCTCGAGACAGTCGAAGTTCAGGTTGTCCGCAGAGACCATTTCGGATGAGAGGAGAAGGAGGTAAGCCCAACCAGGCGAGCGAGTGCTCTGACTTAGAACGTCGGTGGCGGAAAGGTATTTAGGCGCCCGTTAAACTCTACGCACGCATACCGCGCCGGCGTTTGCCGACGCTCGCCCACGCCGCCGATCCAGCCTTGAGACCCCCGCTCAACGCTCTCCCAACTCCCCGCTCCTCGTCCGTCCGTCGTCGTCGCCGCCGACGATGCCGGCCTCCACAGTATCTCTGGAGTCGCTGAGCTCGCCTTCACCGTCACCTCCACCTCAAGAAGAACAGCATTCCAACCACAGCGGTGCCGCTGGCCTCGACAGCGGCTCCGAGCTCTCTGAACTCACCGAGGACGAGCAAGACAACGACAACCCTTCCAATGCAGACGACGCGTCCAGGTCCTCGTCACGCAAGAGACAACGCGACCGCATAGTCCCCGCCCCGATGTGGGACTGGGCATACAAGCAGAAGAAGTCCGAGAAGAAGGACAAGCCGGACTGGCGCAATAAGCTAGTCGAAGAAGAGGAGGAAGAGGAAGAGCAGGCTGGTCCAGCGAAGGCCATGGAGGAGGAAGAGGACGACGACCAGGACAAGGATTCGAATCCCGACGACGATGACCCGTCTCCGAGGAAGGGGCGTGCCCTCAGCGACAACGGGGCCGACGACAATGAAGATGACGATCCACCTGAAGAAGATGGTGAGTATGTCGATGAACCATCCACTCGCCACGACCGCAAGGGCACCAGCGGAGACGTCTCCGGTGAAGACGAGGACGAGCTCGAGGACGGCGAGCCTGACGCGCCCGACGCGGATGTCGATCGAACGCCCAAGGTGGCGGCGTCACCTGACCTGACCGACGACGAAAACGACAACGTCGGGGAAGACCAGGTCGATGATGACGACCAGCAAGACGCGGTAGAAGCCGCCAAGGATGGCTCGGACGTCGAAGAGGAGGATGATGACCCTGACGGCCCCGTCGAGGACGCTGATGTGCCCGACGCGGACGAGCCCCCCACCACTGAGGCCGTAACTCCGGTGGAGGGTTTGCCAGAACCTGCGGAGGGTGATCTAGACGTGACAATGGACGTTGACGCGCCGCCACCGGTGCTCATGTCTCCAGTCGCGGTCGCTGCTTCCTCCATCATGGCGGGCTCTAGCCTCATTCAACCCTCGTCTCCCACCTCTTCTCAACGCTCTACCCCTTCCGCCTCTCGTATGTCATCGCGCTATCCGTCTGCCGAGCCCGAACAAGAGCAGGACGCTGCCTCTGAACCCGAAGCTGAGCCCGAGCCTGAGCGCAAGCCATCGAGTGGACGCGCCCCCCGATCTAGGAAGGGCAAGGGACGCACGCGTGCCGCGCGGCGGTCAAGAGCTGCGGCCGCCGCTGACGCTGGTGAGGGTGACGCCGACGCCGACCAGGGTGAAGGAGTCGAAGGCGAGAATGGCGATCCCGACGACATGGACGTAGCCACGCCGGAGCTCGATCTTGACTCGGACATGCAACCCGCGCATCGCGCAGAGGCTCTGGACGTGCTGGCGGCCATTGAACTCAAATTCGCGCTCCTCAGGGAGCGCTTGTATGTCGAGAAGATGGATACCCTCGCGTGGGAAGAAGGGCTGATTGCGGATGGTGCGTTATTCCTATTGTTTCGGCCATGAGCATCTCTAATCGTTCATGTCGCGTTTAACCAATGCAGGAACTCACCCGGAGCTCCAACATCTCCACAGAGAGTTATCCAATCGACGCGACAAGCGACTAGAGCTTGCATCGCGTAGGCGTGACTACGAAGTCGCCAACGTCACTAAGCGTCGTAGACTGGATGAGGAGGGTGTCTGGAGTTGGTGGAAGGTAAGTGTCATCATATGCGTCTCGCAAACGCGAATCTAACATTCCGCCCAGGACGCCAGAGACGAGTTACAGACGGAGATGATATCGGAGACAAATAGCAAGAGACGGCGCCTTGAACGCGAACGGCGTGCCCTTGAACGCCCACAGCCGAGTAAATCACTTCTACATTCCCAGACATGTACTGCAGCTGACGTTCATTTCGCAGCTCGCCGCTTCCCCCAACCACCCTCGGAAGTCCCTCCTGCGCCGACCTTGCGCGAGATCGTCAAGTCGAGTCCCTTCGGTATACCCGAAGCTGCACTACCTCTTGGAAAGCGTCACCACCGCAAGAAGGATCCGTTGCCTCCGACTTCCCTGGTCTATCCTCAAATCATGTCCTTATCTCCTGGCGAGATCGTACAGGATCTCGAGCTGTTCTTCCAGCACCGACGCGCTGCTGCCGGCTTCGATCCACATCGCGGTGGGCCGGGTCTCATGAACAGCGTTCTCGGCGGTATGCCTCCACCTGGTATGGACCCGTATGCAATGGGCATGCAAGTCCTCGATGGTCCCGCAGGCGGTCGTTTTGCACCTCCTTTCCACCAGCAGATTCCCCAGCAGCAAGGGCTAGTGCAGGGCTTTGCTGCCCCGCCGACTCGTCTCACTCATCACCATTCAGCGCCACCTGGGGCGCTCCCTCATCTGGCACATTCGCAGATGCAGATCGACCAGGAGATCGCCATGGGCATGCGCCCTCCCTCCGGTATACCCCAGCACGCTTCACATCTCCCTCAGCATTTTGGCGCAGGCCCGGGTCCGAGCACCCTGACAAGGCGATCCATTTCCCCTGTCCCAGTCAGCAATGGGGCAGGTCCGGGAGTCGGGGCCCCGGCCGCAATGAGTGGCGGGCCGATGCCGCCTGGATACCCAGGGCCGAAGCCTAACGGATGGACTGGACCGCCGACGGGCGTTCATATGGGTAGCGGGAAGGAGCCCGGTAGGGTTAACGGCGACGTCGAGGGCCGTGAGCGAGACAGGGAGCGGATGGGAGAGGCCTTGAGCCAGCGCGAGCGGGCTGACCGAGAGCGTGCCCATCGAGACATGGAACGCGAGCGGGAGGCCGAGCGAGCGTATCATATGGCGCACGGCCAGCCACGGCATGCTCCTCACCAGCACCCGCACCAGCACCCGCAAACCCAAGCTGCGCATAATCCGCATCATCACTTGCACCACCACCACCATGTTCGCCACCATCACCATCCCCCGCCGCAGACGTTCAATGGACCTGGAGGTTCTGTGCACGCACCGCCTATGGCCGGTCTTCCCTCTGGTTCAAACAATGGCCCTTCAGCACCTGGGCCCGGACCATCGCACAGTCCCCGCAGCGGTCGCGAGCTGGAACAGCGCCGTCCTCGTTCGGGTGCTCCCACCGAGGTCATCGAGTTGTCCGCCTCGTCGCAGAAGCCTCCATCTGGAGCTTCGCCGAGGATGTCCGCCTTCTGGAAGGGGAATGACGAAACTATGCCTCCTGAGGCACAGCGAGAACGCGAACGTGACCGTGGTAGAGCCCCAGGGCCCGCAGGTCCTCCACCACCCGGCCCGCATGAACGTTTGGTGACGCCCTTCACGATGGGTCCCTCGCAGCCGCTCCAAGGCAGCCGTCCGGGCTCGCCGCGTGGTGGTCCTGGACCCTCCCACCTGCCCCCCTCAATGCCTTCTTCACGCCGCGGCTCCTGGTCTGGTGCGGCCGACGACGTTCGGCCGCCTTCAGCATCTCACGTCCACCCTCCATCTGGTATGCCGCCGGGTGGTCCCAGTCCCAACAACCAGCGCCCTCCATCTTCGCGCATGCCTCAGCCGCCTTCAACGCCCTCCTTCCACGGGCATTTCGGCTCGTCTCCTTACAGCAACGGACGAGCACCGCCACCCAGTCCGCCCCCAGCCTTCCCGGGCTCGGTCCGCTCACCGCGGGTTAGCCAGTCAGGGCGTGGGCAGCCAGCAGGACCGCCAGGCATGCCTCGGTCACCCCCGCCAATGCCCCATAGCCCTCGTCTCGCCGGCAGTCCAGGCTCGAGAATGCCACGTGCTCGCCCGCCGTCTCCTCGACTTGGTAAAGGTCTGCCGAAGATGGAGGCTTTCCCTATGCCGGAGGGCGGCAATTTCGCGCCCGTTGGTACGGGTGGTGGCACTTCGTCTCCTGCGAACCAGAACAGCTTGTCTGGCCCAGCACCCTTGCTCCCGCCCTTGCCAAGTGCCCTGTCGCCAGCTGGCGTTTCGCGAATGTCGAATGGGGGATTTTCGGAGAAAACCCCCGCGCACCTCTCTAGCGGACCTCCACCTACCAAGGTGGTTCCTGTAGACGGGTCCTGATAAGGAGCCGAACCTTGTGTATATTGTGTGTCTTGCTCCTCGATTTTCTTCTGAACTTGGATATCTTTTCAGTCGCGTTGTATTGGTGCCGTTACTATTGTATTCAGTCCTCTGCTCTCCCGTCTGGGCCGTCTGTGGCAATCAGCTGGACATCCTCACTTTCGCGATGTTGCGTGGACAACAGATGGAAGCCAGCATTACCGAGGATCGGTGAGTAAAGTCACAATTCCCTGCCATGTTCAAAGCTGAGAGTATCCAGGCGACACCCCCCGTTAGAGCGCGTCCAGCCCTGTAGGCTGTAGCTGACATCCGGCGTTGCCGTGCGTTGGTCCGGTTCATGGAACACGGGCAGACAGATCAGCGTACTTCACCTTGCATGACGTCTCTCAGATTGGTTGGCTTGAACGCCGCAGCATGGTGATCCGCATTTCGCTCAGACCGCGCCTTCGCAAAGGTTCTGGTCTTTCAGTGCGGTGCACAGGTGGTTTTCGGCCTCGCAGGCCACCCTGAGCCCGGTCGCAAAGCGTGCGATGCATTGCAGTGCTCCCATGTACGGGACCGTGCTAACCAGTACGCAGCCGCAGCCGGCCGCATCCTATAAGACGTCCATCGTGGCGATCGTACCCCGCAACTGACCGGTACCACTCTCGCTCTCCAATATCTTCTTTCCGGCTCCCCTCAACATCGTGTCCATGGTCTATGGTCGTTATCTCGCCGCTTGCTACGTCGTCATCGCATGCAGTGTATGGGTGCATGGCTCCGTCCAGCATGCGCGTGAACTCCCAGTGGAATCCCAGTTGAAAGTGGAGGTACCTGCACGCCGGAACACCGCGGCCTTGGCTCCGGTCAGTCCGAATATAGTCACTCCTTTTCGCTCAGAGTACTGATTTGCGTTCTTCAATCTGCAGCATGGCATCCTTACAAGAGGTAGCATCGACGGGGCATCCGTACTGGAGGCTCAATGCGAGGACGCAGCGCGGACGATAACGCAGCTCGGCCAGCGCAGGCCGCCCGCCTATGTCAGTGATCCGGATTTGCCGGTGGCAATACCAGACGCACAGACAACGCCTTCAATCGTAAGTGTCGCCGCACTTGTACGGCCACCAAGGTCTGAAGTCATGGAAACACGCTTAGCTCGCATTGTCTTCGAAGGCATGGTCTGTCTTGCCGAGGGCTCTAACGGCTTCCGCGACGCCTGCCGAGCCAGCATCACCATCCTTGACCCTTACAACCTCCTCGACGGTGTCGGCCACATCTTCAGAGTCAACAACTGAGTTAACGGAAGTCTCCTCGCCTGCAACAACCAGTGCAACAAGTACGCCGGTGGTTTCCGCATCCCCTGACGATTCAACCTCGGATTCAGAGAGTGAGGACTCTACACAATCACTCATCGAATCGTCCGTACCGACACCCGCGCCGACGAGCATATCCAGAAGCGCAAGCACTGGCAGTACGCAAGCGTACACGCGCTCCCTCATCATCGTCATCGTCATCCTCTCAGTGCTAGTCTTCATCCTGATCGTCGTGATCGCTGTGCTGGTGCGCAGACGCAACGTCAGAGCGGAGTATATCGAGGTCGCCGACATCACAGCACCTGTTTCAAAAGCGGACCAGGCGGCGTACCCACAATCAGCAGTCGGCAACCCCTTCCTCACACATGATCGGCGCGTCGCGGAGTCGAGACGATCGTCGGTCTCTTCCCTATCGCGATACTCGCAATGAAATTCGACGAGACGCCGCTGTGGTTCAGCGCGAACGCTCAGGTGGCAGTCCATCGTCTCCGATTACCGGACCCCTTTTGATTCACCGATTGCGTGGTGCTCTATGCGTGTTACTTTGTAGTTCCAAGACAGCAGATACATGGTAGACGTCAGGGAGGTGATGTGCGCCGAAAGAAGCCACTAATGTGAGTACTGTAGGTCAGTGGATGACCTTTGATCGGTCACTGAGAGTGCTGCAAATATCAGGCCAATTTCTCCCCGCCCCAAGGCACGGGCGTATACCCTTCGTACACTGTTGACGTTGCGCTAGTGCGAGCGCATGGCCTCCGTCTCCGGCCGGCGGCCACAATGTAATGTGAAAAAAATAGCTGTTCCAGCTCTTTCACCGCCTAGAGAGATACGACTTACTAGCCCCCTGCAGGAATAGCAGAGTCCTGTTCTAGTCCTGTTACGGTCTCCACAATTGGTCATCAGGCGTATTTTCAAAGACCTCGACCTCAAATGCGGACTCGAACACTGTATATAAAGCATTGACTGCATGGGCCATGTCCGCATCCTCCAATTCACCCCGCATCGTCCCATCGGAGGCACAGAACAGCATGCACTACTCCACTCGGATGTTCCCTTGCTCGATTGTGCTTGCCTTCGTTTGCGTCTGCCATGCAATGCTGGCCACGGCCCTTCCTACCGCGTTGGTGAGTGCGAGTTGTCGCTTCATAGAATGAACGTTATCACAGCCAATGGTTGCGCGACACCGTAACTAGCCCGAGACAAGCGGGACGATTTCGGACGTCGATATCAACGCGCTCTACTTGCCCGGGCACATGTCCCAGTACGAAGCTCGGGTGCCGCAAACCTGCCAGCCAGGATTCTTCTGCCCGTATTGAAGGCGTGTGGAGTAGCCCTAGAAGCTGCTCGGCATCTGAGGACTCCCGGTTGCGCGAGAAGAGAGACCTTGGTGTGTCCGGTCTTAAGATACAAGTCCCACTCGTACTCATATTGGTTGCTGTCCTACAGACCGTAGCCTAGCCAGATGAATGTTCATCAAAATCGAGCTCTGCGCTTCAAGTTATCCTCATATGCAGCCTATGCTACTGCTCGTAGAGGAGAACGAGTTTCTTCCCCAGGAAGCGGGCCGAATGTGTGTGGACTGTCGTATCCAGATGCGCTGCCGTCACTCCGTTGAGCAGGACTCAAGCGAGCCGATGTCCTCTGTACGCCTGGACTGTCAGAGCCTGGACCAGGCAAGGAAGCGTTACTACGACGCTACGGTAATGGCGCACCTCCATGAGTATCGAGCCGAGTGGACCTGACTTCAGCCGTGAGATCTGAACTGGAGTCGATCCCCAACTTCGCTTGGCTCGACGGCAGGAGCCTGTGAGTAACCACCTGCACACTCCGTCATAGAGGTAGTTTGAGGCTGCGTAGTGTGTGACACGCTTCATTGCCTAAGATGCACCTCGTGTAGACCACATTCGCACTATTGTGGCTCGTTATTTCTTGCGAATGGAGACTGAGAGACACCGTCTCAGGCCCTTCATTATAGCAACTGTGAGGATCGTCCACGGGTTTCGACTCTGGAAGGGTGTCGAGTCCTGTGCAGCTTGTCGGGCACTCAGGACGATCGTTGCTCGGTACGGCGTACGCGTGCGCACGCTCTGAATGTCGCACTTCTTTCAAAGCGAAAAGACAGCGCGGCGAGACAAACGTGCTTGTTTAGGACACAGAAGCCAGCCTACCGCCTACAGATCAACCACGAAAAACAAAGCGGCAGAATCCAGTGGAAGGCATTGACGTTATGAGCGGGCGCTGGGGCATCGGCGCGAGCGTCGCACTCGAAACGATGCGCAGCCATGGCCCATTTCGTCCCGCGCTTGGATAAGTATAGAGCTTGAACGCGGCCCGCCCAGTCTCGGTAACGCCAACTCTTGCAGCAACAGGATGGCCCTGGGGCGTTCATCAGAGACATTTCATCAAGTGGTCGCACTACACTCACCCAAATTCACTAAGTTATAATGCCTCTGACAGGTCCACTCGCCACCGTTGTCAGCCATGTCGGCTGCGAGGCCGGCATACGCTCTCCATCGTAAGCACGCATTCGAAGGCGCGTCGGAAGTGCCAAACTAGGAGGAGAGAACCGAGCATATAAACCCTCTCAGAAGTCAGCGAGTTGGCAAGCAAAACGATTCGCGATGTTCTCTCGCCTCACCCTCTTCAAGTTGGCGATCCTCTCAGTGTTCTTGGCCACCACGGCTACAGCCGTTCAAGCCCATATTGTAAGTTCTCTCCAGTCACCGACGGACCAGCCCCAACCGAACGTTACTCACATTCGAATCCGTCCCTCGTAGACTCTGGTGCCTCCTCCAGCCGACGCGCTCGTCACGCCGTCGCCCCAGACGTCGACCTGCCGTGGCCCTGGCGGGACTGGCACGGGCTGCGGGGAGCCCGCCGCTCTCGCACCGCAGACGACCGCCTGCCACACTGGGACGAGCGACTGCTGAACCCAGGCGGTCGTTCAGGGCAATTGTATCCTGAACCTCCTCGAGTCGGAAGGTACGTCTAGGTGTGCGCACTGAATGCCTACATGCTGACGCATCGGGTCTAGCTGTGTTCGGTGTTGTAAACATTATGAAGTGATTTGGCGGCGGGGGATGTTGTTGGCCGGCGATGTGTTGTGTAGCAGAGAATTATGCGGGCAACTGTGAACGTCTATTGAAAGTCAACTGATCAAGCTCACGAACGCGATGATCAGGAGAGCTTTGGCTTAGGTCGGGACGTACCACACGCATGCCTTGTCCGCATGCCTTGTCAGGTCCAACGGTTCGAGTCCGTAGCTGTGACTGCTTTCGTGCCCTACTCGGGGTACAAGATCAAAGGAGCCAGGAGAAGCCTCGGCCTTTCCGGTGCTCAGACACCGTATCGATCTGGCCAGGAGGCTTGGATGGCGGTCGTCAAGCGAGCATGGCGTGGGCTTTATACTGACACTGAGGTCACCCGCCTCTTTGGCATAATACTATGTTGCGAGAGCCACACCAAGGTGAGAAGTATCATCAGCCTGAGCAGCCGGACAGCGACTGCTAAGTATACGCCGATCTTGCACGGCGACTTAGCGATATTGAGCCTGTGTCTATATTTACGGTCATTCCAAGCCCGATCCCGACGAGACCGGATCTACGAATGCATCAGTCCCCAGCAGTCCACCAAGCTGGCCACGTACGGTTTGGAAAGATTCACAAACGCATCATGCATCAGTTGGCCGTACGCTGAGTGATACCGTATGCCCAGAGGCGTGTGCAGCAGGCTAATGTCCAAAACTTGCCGTGAGTTGCATAGCCCGATCACTGTTTGAATCTACGCGTCCTCGCAAGGGGCGCATGAATGAACACAAAAGGGTTCCTCGGGCCTCCGCACGTCAGTTATGCACCGTGCAACAAGCAGGACGTCGCTCACCTGCTCAAGAAGCCACATGGTTTTGAGCTGTTGACGAGAGTTGGACCGCGGCCGGCACTCAGCGAACGGTGATCCAGCCTGAATGGTGCGCCCGGCGCTGGGTCGAGCTCCGAGTCATCCCCTGACCAATGCGGGCTCGCGCCTCGCTTACCCGAGCGGGGCGTCATGCACTCGAGCACGAGCCCCTATTTTCCGCCGTAGCGGCAGCAAGTGCCGTCCGTGCGGGCGAGTGCGTCACTGTGACTGAAATATATGTTGGAGAGCGTTCTGAAGAGTTCCGGACGAACGCCGGCGGCCCCTCCTTCCTTTGCGTTCTTCCAGTGGACTCCATCCCTCCGCCTTATGTTGCTCGGTCGCGTCTACCTTTTCAGCCTCCTCTTCGCTGCTGCGGTATATGCGGTCCCTCTTCCCGCCAAGGGGGAACGGGAAGTGGTTCCGTATGGCCATCCACCAGAGGTGGGTAGGATGGAAGGCCTGGCGCCTCTCTCTACGAAAGGAAATTTTTGACGCGTTTTTGCAGGTAGCCCAGACTGTAGACACCGTCGAAGTCCCGGCGTACGATGATATCGACGGTAATGAACGCTGCTCGTGAGTTTTCTATGCAGAAGTTTTTGACCATTCGCTGCGAAGGCCAAGTCGACATCTCGGAGGTCTCTCCACCTATCTCCGACATTGCTCTCCCTCCCCTTCCCCTCGTCTCTCTCCGACAAGCTCGCGTAGCAGCCGCACACGCACGACGGGACGACGAAGAAGGCAGTGATGACACCGAAAAGCGCAACCTCCTCGCAGCCGTGTGCGCCCTCGCGAGCCTCCTCGCATTCGTCCTCATGAGCGTGGCTGTATTCGCATGGGACCTCTACAAGAAGTCCAAGGACCGCGTGACCTATGTTCCGCAGCCACCGCCTCGGCCAGCGGAGGTCCCGCCGAAGGCTCAAGAGGAGGTCATAGGCGCGCAGAGGGCACACGACCTGGACGAGGTGCAGCTCGCGACATAGCCGGAGAGCGAGGGCGGGGCAGGCGCTCGGAGGTCTCGGGCTGGTGGAGGGTAGTCTGTAGGAGGTACACCTACAATGCGAGTCGGGCAATCATCCAGGCAGAAGTGCGTTCATGCTTGTACGACTATTGACATCGCGCAATGGTCAGCGAGGATACCAGCAAAGCTCTCGTGCGAGTCGAAGACGGATGCCGTACTTACCGTATGGGCGCTTAAATGTTTCCGGCCAACTCGCCGGTGCCGAGTCAGAGCTGCAGCTTGTCTTCACTACATATCCTACGTCGACAACGACGAGGACCTGTTCATCTACACTTCTTTCAGAGCTGCGATCCAGAGGTATGCCTGGACCTACGCCGACGGCTCCGCAGAGCTTCTTGCAGATCGTGCAGTCTTGCGACAACTTCAGGCTACCTCCGAGATCCGGGGCGACCTCGGATGCGGAAAGACTGCTGCCCTGGTTGCTCTCCCCCTCGCCATCGTCGCCTGCTGTAGGTCTTCTACGCCCAGAGGTGGTCGCGCAACTGCGGAAGGAGGTGGAATCGTCCTCGTCACCGGCATGGGAGTTTGGTCAAGACACCACGGGCAGGGAATGGGTGAGCTTCGCGCGGGGGATCAGCACGCCTTCCGCGCGCTCGCGCGTCATGAAGGAACTGTGCGAGCGATGGCGCGACACCGGGCTTTGGCCTGACGAGATCAGCCCGCGCAAGTGGCGAAACGAACTCTACCCCGTCTACCGGAACCCTTTCGGGCGGCGCGACTACCCCGGGGAGGATGAAGACGCGCACGGCGACACGCTCAACTACGCGTTCAGGATGGAGCGTTCCGCGAGTGGTCTCTTTGGAATCGTCACTTTCGGCGTGCATATGACAGTATACATAGAGATCCCTGGTGAGGATGGACAAGCACCGAGCTACAACTTGTGGGTCCCACGCCGCGCGGCGACAAAGCAGACATGGCCCGGGTACCTCGACAACAGCGTCGCAGGCGGCATCGAGGCGGGCCTGGGCGTGTTCGACTGCGTGGTGAAGGAGTCGATGGAGGAGGCGAGCATCCCAGAGGACGTCGTGCGGCGATATGCCCGCGCGACTGGGAGCATCAGCTACTTCTTCCGGTAAGCATGCAGCCTGTGTTGTGCTGCGCTTCTCGCGGTCCGGAGACGAGTTCGTTCGCACAGGACGCCGCGAGGCTGGCTTCAGCCCGAGGTCGAGTAGGTGCACTCCCTCATGCGGAGAAGCTCTGGCTCAGAGACGCGTCGCAGGTACACCTATGACCTGGCCTTGCCCCCGAACTCGGGCGTGCAGCCGAAGCCGCTCGACGGCGAGGTCGAGTCGTTCGAGGTCAGTCCGCGCGCGCGCGTCGTAGCTTGTGTGCTGATATCTCCAGTAACAGCTGCTGCCGCTCGAAAAGGTTGTCGAGCACATGCGCGCGGGGCTGTTCAAATACAACTGCGCGATTGGTGCGCGTCCGATTTGACGAACCTGTCCGAACCGTCTAATCCTCGTGCACAGTGTTGATCGACTTCATGGTCAGGAAGGGGATCATCACCCCAGACAGCGAGCCCGACTACCAGGAGATCGTGACGCGTCTGCACGGGCGGTTTGACTACGACAGGTGGATTTCCTAAATACACAGCCGAATGCCATAGATATATCTGAAGGTGGGTCACAAGTCCGCTAGGCTCACGTATCGTACTACGGCTCCTTGAATGCTAACCGTCACCCCGCGACAGCAGTGTATACTAGACAAGCGCCCAAACGGCAGCATGCCCGCCTTCCATACGCGTGCCAGAGCTCCGAGTGCTCAAATAGAGTCGCGGGCTTCCAGGAGTACTTGCGTGTGCTCGCGAGCCCAGCTTCCCGCCCTCCCGTCATGCCTGCAATCATCGTGCTTCGACGCCTCCTCCAAGGAATGATCACCAGTCTTGAGGGCCTGCTCACTAACACGCTCGTCTTCCTGTGCGACTTCCTCCTGACGATCTATAATCGCATCACTCCAGATAGGCCCGTGGGGCGCGTCGTGCTGGAGGGGCATGCGGGGTTCGGTGGAAAATGGCCGCAGTACGTCCCTCCGCGTGAAGGGGACAGCCGCTGCTCGTGCCCCGCGCTGAACGCAATGGCGAATCACGGTGCGTGCACCCTCCATACATCTGCCTCCGGTGATATACTGACCCCTCGGAAAGGTCTCCTCCCCCGAGACGGGAAGAACATTCGTTTCAACGAACTGAGTTCCGCGATCCGGCGCGTCTTCAACTTCGCACCTACGTTCTGCTTCTTCGTGCCCAACTACATCGCGAACGCGCTCGGGCGTAGTTATCGCACCGATTACTTCGACCTCTCGGACATCGACGCGCACAACTGCATCGAGCACGACGCGTCGCTTACCCGTGCGTAGCCGTCTTCCCCCTCTCGCTGTGCAGTTGCGTTTGCGCGTTCCGGCTGACGATAACTTCGGGCTTGTAGGCGTAGAGACGTACGAAAACCCGGACCAGGGCAAAATCGCGTTGCCCCTCGTCGACGAGCTTCTTCGCTGCGGAACGGGACCCGGAGGTGACCTTACCCCGGCGGACCTCTCTCGCCTCCTCGGGAAGCGGCGCGTCCAGGCGAAGGCGAGCAACCCGAAGTATAGCTCCGCGTTCATTCATAACATGTTCGGGAGCTCCAAGTGCGTCCCCATTCTTTTACCTCTTCCCCTCATCGTACAATACACGTGTCACTGATGGACGGCGTACAGCGCTTCTACGCTCCTGACGATCTTCGGCGGCAAGCTGAATGATGTGCGTCCTCTGCTGAGCGAGGAGCGCATCCCGGACGGCTGGGAGCCCCGCGTCCGGCACCAAATGGGGCTGACGATGCTCGAGTTCAACTGCACGGTGCTGCCAGTGGAGCTCAACATCAAGGAGGAGGTGGACGGCTCGATCGCGCGTGCTGGGCAAGAGCGATACGTCGGCGCGAGCCAGGCGAGGAAGAATATCTGATCGGGCGCCGAGTTAGTGTCTGGCGACGAGCGACGAGTGCGCCCCGGATCGTCGGTCGCAATCATACCCGATTCTACATTTGTGCTCGATGCGGCTGATTCTCATGACGTTGACGTGTGCGTGTAACAAGGCTGGGAAGGTGTCGTCGCTACTTGACGCGATGCTTGACATGCCGGTCGTCCGAGTCAATGCGAGCGCAAGGTTCAACGTGCACGCTTCTGAAGCCACGGCAGTCCTGGACAGCAAGCCTGGAAGCACACCTTTGAATCCATGTGCCCTGCTGTCCGCCATGCTGATTCAGAATCCAGCCTATCGGACAGCCGTCCTATCGCACGCGACTCGGAGACCGCAAGCTCGCAATTCAAAGGTCTACTTCTCGACCCGCTTTCGTCAAGCCATGTGGGTGCTAGTAGATCTCATTCCACCACTCGCTTACTCCCTGTGCACGGCAGGTCTCGAGTATAGGTGCGTAGCCGGGCTCGGGATCATGGTACACGCACGACTATCGACTGCGGCTGTCGCACGAACTCCTTCGCAGGGAAGTCATATGTACTTCGGTTCAGCGAGCGCCGGAATACGGGATGCGACCGCGGATCACTGCCAACGAGAGCAGCTGTATGCGCTGTAACGCCGTTCCGTGGTACGCGGGGTCTTCCGGCGCGGACAATCGCCTGGAGGCGATGCTATGTATTCTTACGCGAGGGTCGTTCTAGCGAAATGAGGACCATCTACGGCGTCAACGGGATGATCGTGGCGGCAGCCTCATAATTTCCAGGCCGACGGAAGGTGCGTTTCATGACGCCTAGATCGCAACCACGTTCCACAAAACACTCCCCAGGTCACAGTAGGTGCGAGTCGCTGGGCAGACCGAGGAGCTGATCGAGCACGAGTCTGCTCCAAGAATCACTTCGGACCACAATTCACCGTACATTCGAGCGGATAACCGAACCCCATAGTGTCATACGCGATGGCGCGAACGCGCAGACGAACGAAAGATGCCCTATCACAAGCATCCCGGCTGTGTACAGACGTCCTGTACGAAGGCTGACATTGAAGTAGTTCACACAAGACGAGCGGAATGCTGTCCCAGGCAGGCACCGCGACCGGAACTAGTACTGTTATACCTGACGTTGCACCCGGCGGGACGTCAGCGTAGGCGCTCAGCACTGTCTCTCATTCACCGCGACTACGAAGCACACGCGTCCTCGGCCGGTGACTCACCGGTCGAACCGTCACACTATGGCGTTAGCCCGCATCAAGCTCGCGCTGGATTGGAAGCTACTTGTCATGCCAAGCGGCGACGAACGCAACTCGGGGGCAGCAGCACGCGCTCCGACAGCTGTCTGGTCGATGTTATAAACGTCCGCTTGATTCACCTGCTACAGCACAACCCCGCCTTTCGTCTCTCGCCTGTCATGGCCATCTTCATCATCATCAGACGACTTGCGCAGGGCCTGGCCACAACGGTCAAGGAGATCCTGATCCACATCGGTGTAATCCTCTGGGACCTCCTGCTCACTCTCTACAACCATATCACCCCGAGACGAGCGGTCGGCCATGTCGTCCAAGCGGGCATTCCTGGTTTCAACGGCAAGTGGCCCGAATACATTCCACCGAAGGAAGGCGACAGCCGCTGCTCGTGTCCTGCGCTGAACGCACTGGCCAACCATGGTACGTCATTCCTTCTTATTCCAGTATCCAGCGCAGCAATTCGTCGAGTTGCCGCTCGATGGAATATGGCTACTGACGGTAGTTCCGCACAGGAATTCTGCCCCATGACGGACGGAACATTACGTTCAAGCAATTGGGCAAGGTCATCCAGGACATATACAACTTCGCACCGTCATTTGGCTACTTGGGACCCAAACACGCTGCGGACTTCCTCGACCGCAGCTACTGGACGGACAGCTTCGACCTCGCGGACCTCGATGCGCACAACTGCATCGAACACGACGCCTCAATTACCCGTACGTTTGCTTCGCCTACCGCGCGAAGGTGCATACGACTCACGATGATGAAACGTTGGCGACAGGTGCGGACAACTACCATCAGCTTGACCAGGGGAAGATCCCCGAGAAGATCGTCGAAGAAGTGCTCAGTAGTGCTACTGGTCCCAATGGTACCCTTACAAGGAGCGACCTCTCCCGGCTAATGGGGAAGCGACGTATGGAAGCCAAGCGGGCCAATCCGAAGTACAGTCTGTCCTTCTTCCACAAACTCTTCGGAAGCTGGAAGTGCGTCTTGCGTCTCTCTTCCTTACATCGTCCCTTCCCCGCTGACTGTCGCCTCGTGACAGCTGTTCGACGCTGCTGGTACTCTTCGGCGGCGATGTACAGGCTCTTCGAACGGTGTTGGGCGAGGAACGCCTGCCCGAGGGCTGGGAGCCGACCTTCCGCCGCCGAATGGGGCTGACCATCTTGGAGTTCAACTTCACAGTCTTGCCCGTAGAGTTCAGCGTCAAGGAGGAAGTGGACGGGTCCCTCGTGGGGGTTGGACAGGAACGCTATGCCGGCGGGACCACCGCCGCCAAGAAAGTTGCGTAGGGAGTTGGACTGCATCCATTCTTTGGTGGAATGTATCTAAAGCTTCCACTCAACGGATCTTCTTGGCTGAAAACTTAGATAGCAAGCAGACTGCGCAAAAGTACACATGAAAGGCTTTGGGACGATGCTCATTTATTGCTGCAATAGAAGTGAATGTTGCCGCCCGCCTAGCTCAATCGGATAGAGCGTCAGACTCTTATGACCGATGTGTTTAGTGGTGATCTGAAGGCTGCGAGTTCGACCCTCGCGGTGGGCTAATGGAAATACGGCGCTCTTTTTGCTGCAGGCCGCCACTCTTCCGAACCACAAAGAAGCATTGTTTCGGGTGGTAGTCACGTGACTCTGTCGTTGTCCTGCTTTCACTCTTCGGGCTGGACGCTGAGCGGAAAGACCTTAGCTATACACCTGAACTGGTATCCGTTTTATTTTTGCGTAGCTCGAAAGTAGCCGGTGCAAGGTCGGTGTCCGTACATGATACAGTAGCATGGGAGAAAGCCACACACCGCCATTCTGGAAGGGTGCCTTTCCCTTTTAGGCATGACCGATTTCACAGGGCAATTAGACGCCCTCTGCTAGGTTGTGCGCCTGCATCCTATCGTCATCGACAGCAGAACTTTTGGTTTTCGTATGAACCATGGGTTTCTCGTATGTGATAGGTACTTATTCATCTCACCTGTATATATGCATATGCTAACTTGTGTCATCAGAACACATGGAAGAAGACGAGGAGACCCCGAAGTCCATCCCGAAGTGGGTCGAACTCGAGTACATGGTCAGCGCTCTTCTCTGGAACAGCATACGAAGTTGTACTTAGTAGACCCTTCAGCATATGCGGACCCTTGCGGGACCGGACGCGACCGTACACTTCACTCACCTCTCGCCGTCTTCGTGCAATACACTGTCGTCTCTCTTCGCACAAGACGCCGAGTCGTCTCGGGCTGAAGCGTACGCGCACCAAAAATCTGTTCTGCAGCTCATGGAGGAGAAGGGTATTCCCCTGGAGAAGGTTTGCCTGCTCGATCCCAAGGCTGAAAAGGAGCTTGCACCTGAAGATGGTGACGGCCGCTTCGAGTGGTTCCTGTTCGGCGTAAGTTGACTCACTCTTCGGTCTCGGCTGCTCATTGAAAAGCGTTGCAGGGCATTTTGGGTGTGTAGACAACGCACATATCAGCTAGGTCGACTCCTCATTGTTTTCCGCTCTGCTGCAGGGGACGATCCACCGCGCGACAGGACGGGCGAGCTTCGTGTCCTTGGCTTCCCCGGAAGGCATTTGGGCCCAGTTCAGATGACGACTGACACAGCACTTGGTGTAACCAAGATCGTCGTTGAAGACCGAAGTACGCGATCCCACTTCATCCTGCGGCTTACGCTAATGGTTGCCCTAGAACGTCTCTCGGACATTCCCTTCATAGTGCGTTCTACCGGGATACTTGTTCTATATAGATCTGTCAACCTCACAATATCTTGGTCCTTCACAGGACTTCCCCACTATTGTCTTCAATGCCAAGGAAAGCGTGGAGATGCCTTTCAGTAAGACGTCTGTTCGCAATTGGCTCCGCCGCCAGTTCTCATTGTTCTTGCCGTACAGGGTATATCTCTGATGGGGAAGGACCAATCCTGCCTCCTGGGATGCGCGAGCATCTACACGAGGATTTGAACAAAAGCTTCGACTTCTGAGGTCGTACGTACCACGGTGCTGCCCAAGCCCTGCCATCAGGTGAGTTAGGCGCCCTCGCTGAGCGGCTGCGAAACAACGGCTGAGCCACTCAGCACAGCACTTCTTTGTCCATTGTTCCTATGGTACTGCGAATATATGGCTGCCATCGAACACGCGTACGAGGCTGCCGGCTAAATGGTCCCCGACCACCACGTGAAACACGCGTTTGCCGGCAGCTAGGACAAAGCCATACAGTTGTGGCTAAAGCACAGCACAGTATAAAGATGTAGCTCGATCGACCTCTCTCGCAATCTTGAACTACCGCCACTCCACATTGAGGATCCGCTCGACGAACAATCTCCTCGCCCTTGCTCCTATTTACGCACTCGCATCATTCAGGCGATCATGGATACTCTTGCTACTGTAGACCCGTGTTACGACCCCACCACACGTATGTCGACAGGTCCGCACCGTTCCTATTTTTCTCGCTCGCAGAAACTAACGGTTGTGCCGCAGAGAGTGACACCAGACAAGGCGTACGGGAGAGTGACTACCGGGCACACTTCAACGAATGTCCTCGCGACCTGGCAGAGTCGCTCACGACTCGCGATGACGTGCAGGATCTACTTGACCAAATTGCGGGCATCGAAGACACTGCAGGACACCTCAGCTTTTATGTGCGCGAACTCTTGACGAGGATCAGCACAAGGATTTATGGTACGTATCTTTGTTCTTCAGCCGCTTTGCGTCTGCTCAGAGCCAACAGACTTCTTTGCCCCTCAAGACCGTGCTGATCTCGACCTCCGGCTGGCTGGACCGATCGTCTTCGTCTTACAACGACGCACACCCTCCGCAGACGCAGATGCAGGCGATTTACCCAGCGTTGTAGGCGTTCATTCGTTTGAACTGCTTGATGATCGCCACACCTTGGACGACGGCACATACGTCGGGATCCCGACCGAATACGTGGACACCTTCGTAGAGACGCGATGGCTCTACTATTCCCCGGATGGGCGGCGAGAACGTGATTGCGCACTCGACTTCCTCCGCCGTTGGCCTGACCGCACTGGCTTGTACTCCATCAGCTTGCGTCCCCGTGGTTTCAAGCTGACCTACGCGGATTCATCTGGCGCGATATCGTCGGACGTCATTCCGTGGGACAGTGAAGGCTTGAAGCGGCTGTCCGACTATGTGTACTCCTTGTACTATCCACCCGCTCGACATTTCCTACGCGACCTCACGATGATAGTGCATGAACATCGCCACGGCGCGGTTTGGTCGATACGCGCGAACGGTGAGATGTTTCCTGATGCACGTCACATCTTCCTGGCACAACCTGGTGGGAAACGTACGGCGGTCTTTCTTGCTGGTCACCAATCGCAGCAGCAAGCAATTATCAAAGACTCCTATCGGAAGCCCTTGGATTATTACGAAGAGCCTACGTTCCTGAAGCATATACACCGCCGTGGATTCGTACCTGGGGTCATTCGCCTAGCTCACGAGGAGATTGTGTACTTTGCCGGTGAAGCCGATATTGTGAGCGTGCGCCGGTCGCCGCAGGTGAAGCATAGAATGGTGCTGGCGGACATGGGAGAGTCTCTCCTGCTGGCAAGGAGCGTCAACGACCTGCTTATGGCCATATTCGACTCGCTGGAAGGTAAGCGATGTCGCTTCAAGTTGCGTCTGCATCCGAGAGCTCACATCCTGGTTTCCTTACATAGTCCACCGCACCCTTGCTTCTCATGCCAGAATACTGCATAGAGATATGTCTCTCAGTAATATCCTGATGTACCCGAGGTGGGCCCGGTGCACTAATACACAGGTATTGGAGGGTGTGCCACCGCTTATCGACGATATCCTGCATGGCGAAGTGAGGTCAGTTCTTCTCGCGCGGTGGCTCGGCTATGATGACCTGAATGGAGTTCACAGAGAGCCTGCAAAACGCACTGCGCGATGCCTCTTGATCGACTTCGACTTTGCAAGCAGGTTGCCGAGCTCCTCGCACGCGGAGAATATCCCGGGAGAGCTGAGGCATCGAGTGGTGCGTCCCCGCCCGCTAGGACTTACTCAGATTGATATCTG
Organism: Trametes cingulata; assembly: GCA_022385765.1. Classification (NCBI taxonomy): domain Eukaryota; kingdom Fungi; phylum Basidiomycota; class Agaricomycetes; order Polyporales; family Polyporaceae; genus Trametes; species Trametes cingulata. Next base: position 560,050 of record MU277992.1, read on the forward strand.
ATATCAGTTACAGGGGACGCCAATGTATGTCGCTCGATCCGTCGCTGTGGGACGTGTTTTGTTCGTCAGACATGTTCCGCTGCGTATGCCCACCCTCACAGGAGATGCTCAGGAGCTGTACGTGAAAGCGTACGGGCAGGAACGATATGATCAATACTGCGACGACTTCACTACGTACCATGGAGGCATTCCAGAAGATGGTAGGGAAGACGCTTGGGGCAGCTCCGCTCGCTGCAGGAGTCTTCGATTTCACCATCGTTGGGAGCACGATGTAGAATCAGTCTACTGGACGATGTATTCGGCCTTGCTCCGCGTGCGCCCAAGAGGATACGTGGACGATGAGCGGACGAAAGATAGCCTTCATCGCTACTGGAGAATGCTGCGGTCCCATGAATTCCTCGAAGGCAGTTGTCAGGATTGCGAAAACCTCCCTCAAGACACTCGGACTCCCCTTCTCGACTGCGACCATGATGCTTTCCTCAAGCCTTTCCCTCCCATCATGCGGGACGTGGCTCGACTCCTCTTTGACATCGCGCAGCATGTACGCATATCCTATGCCGCAATGTCTGTGCTACCGAAGTACGAGGACCATCTGCACGAAGCAGTCCAGCGCCTCATTCTGGAGTATCTCGTCCGACACAACGACGACCCCATCTGGTTGAATCCCGATGAGCTGCGCATCTCAGACACACCGCAGCCAGTCTTCCGGGGCTACAGTACTCGTCCGAGCACGAATGAAGACTACATGATGGCCTCCGAGGATTCAGGCGAGCACGACGATCAATACCTGTCAGGCGATGTACCTACCGAGACGATGGAAGCGGAGACTCAAGAAACCGATATGGTGCCCTTGGCGGCGTTTCTCCAAGGCAATTGGTTCTATCCATACTTTCAACCAACGGCATGCGAGCTCGGGGAGGACTAGGGCTTGCGATTGCCTGGGAGTGGGAGGGTCCATTCTCCATCTCTCTCGATCTCTTCAGCACAATTGTCCGTTCCATGTCGTCGTATGTACTGTCGATGGTTCGTTCCTGGTGTAGAGTTACAAAATCTGTCAGTTTGAACGAATCCCGCATCCTGATATGAATGCTCGCCAGAGGCGTCATATGCGAGCAGTGATCGCGTTCGTGCACAGTACCATGCTGTTCTCGCCGTGAAGAGAACGATAAGTACATCAACGAGCATTCGCAGCGGTGAAAGTAAACTGCCGGGCCTTCCTAGCGCAGTGGCCATCGTCGGTGCACGGACATAGCGCATTTCTGAACGCACACTCGGGGCAGGGCATAGCACATAACTTATCGAGACGGCGGGTAGGCGCGGACATTTATGTTATGCATCCACTTCCACGCGTGTATACGATACGCTGCCATAAGGAATGTCGTACTGTTCTGCGTCATGAGGTCGTCTCGAAGTCCCCCAATGGATCTCAAGAACGAAGCAATCACTATATTTGAGACCGCCATTAGTCAGGGAGGTCAGGGGACAGCGCCGGACATGCTTTGGCCCTCCGGGCAGCTCACATATAAAGGCATTCCCTGAACATGCTGCAGGACGTACGATAACCCAGATCTTCACGAGCCACCGCACACAGCGCAGACCCACCTCCACGACATTATGTCCAAATTCTGGCAGCCCGCACCTCCGCCACCGACTCCTCTGGGGCGGTACCGCAAGCTTGCGCCCATCGCGGGCGTGCACGTCTCGCCCATTTGCCTCGGTGCCATGAGCATCGGCGACAAGTGGGAGAAGTTCGGCATGGGGGCGATGAACAAGGAGTCGAGCTTCAAGCTGCTCGACGCGTTCTACGCCGCGGGCGGGAACTTCATCGATACCGCCAACGGTTATCAGGATGAATCCTCAGAGGAGTTCCTGGGAGAGTGGATGGAGCTCCGCGGCATCCGCGACCAGATGATCATTGCAACCAAGGTCCGTAGCCGGCTGCGGCCCGCTTGACTGCATTTTCAGAAGGGAAGCTGACTGCGTCCTGTTTAGTACACGACGAACTACAAGCGCGGCGCGACAGACATTCCCCAGAAGGCCAATTATACGGGAAACAACCTCAAATCTTTGCATCTATCAGTGGAGGATTCGCTCAAGAAGTTGCGCACAAACTATGTCGACATCCTCTACGTGCATTGGGTGAGTGGGCTTCGTAGGGGTCCATGCACACAACGTACCTAACGAATATATACATATAGTGGGATTTCGACACCACCATGGAAGAGGTGATGAACGGACTGCATAACCTTGTCGTAAGCGGCAAGGTGCTGTATCTCGTGAGTAGTGCAAAGTACGGCGTGCGGCTCATCGAAACCAACAAGTGAATGTAGGGCATCTCCGACACGCCGGCGTGGATCGTGTCGAAGGCGAACCTATATGCTCGCCTTATGGGAAAGACTCCTTTCGTCATCTACCAAGGGGCATGGAGCATTCTCCAGCGCGACTTCGAGCGCGAAATCATTCCTATGGCAAGAGAAGAGGGTGAGCACCTTGCCCGCAGCAAGAGCGAAGGTACTCACTTATTGGGTGGTAGGCCTTGCACTCGCGCCATGGAACGTCTTGGCTGCCGGTAGGATCCGGACGGATGAAGAGGAGGAGAGAAGGCGCCAGACGGGAGAGAAGGGTAAATCCCTCAACAGCCGCATATTGAAACCTGTCACTGACTTCCCTGTGATGTAGGCCGTACCATCAGCAGACCGGACTGGGAGCGCACAGAGGACGAGAAGAAGGTGTGCAGGGCCCTGGAGGAAGTCGCAAAGCAAGTCGGCGCCAAGAGCATTCAAGCGGGTGAGTGCTGCAACCAATGCGCCTGGAACTCTTTTGTGACCGCTCGACGCTAGTCGCAATTGCCTATGTGATGCAGAAGACGCCATACGTCTTCCCAATTATCGGCGGCCGCAAGGTCGAGCAGCTCGAGGCGAACATCGAGGCGCTCAACGTGGCACTGTCTGAGGAGCAGATCAAGTATCTCGAGAGCATCTTGCCTTTCGACGCCGGCTTCCCTCATACGATGATTGTAAGTCTCGGCGATGCGCATAGGTGACACAAGGCTGACTTTGCCTTCCCCAGGGCGACGGGACGGCGTACAACAGAATGATGGCCGCGACAGCAGTGTTTGACAAGTGGCCGCGGGCACAGGCCATCAGGCCTTCGCCTAACTAGAGTTTGAGATAGAGGGGAGATTATGTAGAAATGCAAGTACTCAGGAACAGGAGCAGTTTGTCGAGGTCATCAAGTGCGTCCCAGGCAGCGAGATACCGGAATAGAACGCGAGAGCGTTGTACAACGTGCATATTCATGCTTGAAATAGGCTGAGTTCTGCATGGTTGCCGTATAATTTTCGTATCCAATCGATTGAGGCAGCCGGAATGACCAGGTGTGCGTTCAACAGCTCGAAGTACGCGACATACGGAGGAAGCGCCCAAGCAAGAGATGTCTGGTAGCAACGTGCCGCTAGGCGCCCAAACTCTGATAAAGCCGCAGTCCCATAATTTGAGCTCCGCTTGAAAATACGTGGTAGATCTGTACAGCACCATCTTTTGACTTACTCATCGACAGCGACCACCTCCCTGCCCACAGCAAGTCATTATGGGAAAAGGTCGCTACTCCTCGCTGCTGTCTCTCGCGATGCATTGCTCATCTGTTCTGTTGGAATCCTCTAGTTCACGGCTCTCTCGCCCGTGCGGGTAAGGTCAAGTCTCAGACCCCCAAGGTCGAAAAGCAGGAGAAGAAGAAGACCCCCAAGGGCCGTGCCAAGAAGCGGATGCTCTACAACCGCCGGTGCGTTTGCTAGCTTTTCAGCACTTGCGAATATGTACTGAAGCTTTCACAGCTTCGTTAACGTTACTACCCTCCCTGGTGGCAAGCGGAGAATGTGAGTAGTTCGCCCAAGATCTCATTCTGCAGGCTCGCGTACGGTCTATCGTGCTCTCTGCGCCCCTTCAAGATGACACTCCGAATTCTTGCATAGTTCACACTGAAACTATCGTGTTGAAAAACATTCATCTGTCTTTCGCTCCTATCTGACTCTTACCTCCCATATCTCTGTCTCTTGGACGCTCATCGCTGACACGCCGCTCCTTCAGGAACGCCAACCCCGAGAAGTAAAACATCCTGCTCCGGGACTTCACTAGACGCACCAGGCGTCCACACCCCTCGGGCCTAGAGCCCCTCGACGACGTCGCACGACGGCTTGGAGTGTTGTTGGTTTGGGAGCTGCATCCGCTGTATCACTCGCATCTCGCTTTCATGTTACTCTATCCGCGCACATATGCCCCCGTATACGATTATGATCTAGGGCAACGAGGACTGAGTTGTGCGACTGCGCGTCAGGGAACGTCACTTGGCATGTCTGAGGAACCCAGCGTTATGCTAGCGCAAGAGCTCCGGGGTATCTCGTCTCAATAGTGTCAATACCAGAGTATGTACATCATATCACTTCACGAGAGTAGTGAGGGCAGCGATGAGGTCACCCTCTGCAGCGGGAGGAGACTCGTGCTTGATGTCTAAATACGCTGTACGCAGGCGTTCTGTCGACAGGTTGTCCAAGGCAGATAAGTTAGCCGTCGTTGGCGCCGGCGTGTGGGATGCGGAGGAAGAAGCAGCACGAGGCTCTGTTATGAGCTTGCGTGTGCACTGTTGCGAGCATGGAGGTCGGGTCAGGAGTCCGAGGAAGGTACATACGGAAAGACTCACGAGCTTCACGCCGAACCATGCTCGGAGAGTGATCCCGGTGGGTACTGAGTCGCTCGGAGCCATATCACCGTCGTCGTCGTCTGTCATGTCGACGGTCTGCAGGAACATCTTGAGGGCCAAAGGGATGTCCTCTGCTAGGTAGGCTGTCTCTGCGTACTGGAGGAAGTAGGAAGGGTTTTGCGGGGAGAGCAGGAGGGCGTGGGACAGGGATTGGAGGGCATAGGTGTATCTTCAGCGAAGTCAGTCGAGTCTGCCGAAGCGTAACCGAACATAGGACGCACTGTTGACACGATAGGTAGATGTCGGCGAGCTCAAGCCACCCCTCGACCTCGGTGTAGAACGTGTCCAGCATGGCGGAGAGCTCCTCGACTGCTTGGTCGAGCTTGCCCATCTGACGGAGGACATGTGCCTTGCGGCGCCATATCGCCTGTCTCGCAGCTCAGCAGGACTGGCGGATGCGCAACGTATGGGCATACTCACTGAGTTCGAGGAGTCCTCTTCTAGCAGCTGGTCGTAGTACCGCAGCACGACGTCGGGCGACTCTGTGGCCTCCGTCCTAATTCCGCTGAGACAGTACACTCTTGGTGAGTCTGGAAACTTGTCAGAGAGGATTTTGAGGCATCGCTAGGTCGCCGAAAACGGCTCAGACAGGCATGCGCACGTTCAGAGTCGGCATACGCACGTCGGCGACCTCAATGTTCCCCTGGTCTAGTGCTGCCAAAGCCAACTTCTCCACAGCATCCCAGCCTAGCGTGAAGCACCCTTAGATACGTGCCATCAGTGGAGGGGGTTCCCTATGCGCACCTGCTTCGCCCTTGCTAGCATATCCTCCGCGTTCGAGAATGATCAAGCCCTCGTCTAGAGTTTGCTTGGACTTCTTAGACTGTCTCGGCTTGTAGGCAGCGAGCTTCTGTAATGAGAAAGTGACCTCCATTGCCAGTGTTCAGTAAATCCGCGACCGAAAGCCGGAGAGTCCTGGACGAGTTGCAAGCTCTCAGCCGGACCGTCACCGAAACAGACGCCAGACTGCGCCAAGCACACCTCCCGCCCATTTCCCTATTCGGGCACGGAGGCGGGGTGGCGCCTACCATAAGCAGGCATGAGGGCGCGATCGTCCCCCGTCTGAGTCTGGAGCACTCTCCCTGGGTTTTCATCCCGAGCGCTCATGTCGCTCTCCCTTGTCTCGGACCGCGCACATCGTCCGCCACGATGAGGTAGGATGTCTCCGGATACGCCCATTTACGGAAGTGAACAGTGCCTACCTCCCTTAGCGACTACATCCGGGTCAAGGATCTCGCCCTCACGGTCTCGTTTTCGGACGGCTCGCGTTGGCCAGCGACCACGCCGCACGCGCAACCTGTCGTGATCACATGCGGCATCGCGCACGATGTGCGCCGCGCGGCCGCCAATGACGACCTCACGCACTCGGTGAACTACTCCGCGGTCGCCTCCAACATCAAGGCTGTCGGAGACGCCGAGGTCTTTCCCTCGCTCGAGGCGTTCGCGGACCGTATCTGCGAGACGCATGCGCGACGGTTCCCGGAGACTGGCGCGCTTACGCTCGATATCGCCAGGACCAAGGCACTGCTTTACGGTGCGTCGTACGGAGTCGAGTTCATAAAGCCCGGCCCCAATTTGGAGCCGCAGGAGGAGACATTCCATCTGCGCGATCTTGCGTGCTACGCGGTCCTCGGTATTCATCCACACGAACGGCAGCGCAAGCAGAGCGTGCGCATTGACGTCTCGCTTACCAAGAAGAGGACGCGCGATGCTCCTCTTGATTACCGCAACCTCGAGCAGCGGATTTTTGACGTCGGTGACATTCCTTCTGGATGGCGAAATGACGCTGAATTCTCTCGCTAGTACGTAGAAGATTCGAAGTACCTGACGGTTGAGTCTTTGGCGTCCGAGGTCGCAAAGTTGACTCTGTCGTTCGTGGCCGATGAAAGTGCTCGATCGACCGTGCGTATCTCGAAGCCCAGTGCGCTCCTGACAGCGGAGGCGTCCGAGCTCGAAGTGACACGCTCTTTCGCCGATCTGCATGTGGACAGTACAAACACCTCAACGCCAACAGCTCTCTCTGCTCCGGCGAGCTCGAGTCTTCGCGCGATTCCGTCGACATTCGTGACTCCGCCGAGCAGCCGTGCTTCCAATTCTTCGCACCCCCACAGGGCCGCCATTGCTATCGGCTCCAATGTAGGCGATCGGTTCGCAAATATCGAATGCGCTCTCCGACTACTCGAGGCTCCCGGCGCTGACCTCGAGAACTGGTCTGGCGATCCCCGAGTGGTCGTCGTGGACACGAGTTTCATGTACGAGACAGCACCGATGTATGTGGCGGAGCAGCCGAGGTTCATCAACTGCGCATGCATAGTATGTGCTCGTAACATCATGAAGAAAGACGTCATTCCTGATCATGCTGCTAGGTCGAGACGAATCTTGAGCCTCGGGCCCTCTTGACGTTCTTGAAGCAGGTCGAAGCCGCCGTAGGACGCGTTGAGTCCTTCCGCAATGGTCCTCGGGCAATCGACCTCGATATTGTCCTCTTTGACTCCGTGGTCATGGACACCAGGCCCGAGTCTGCTAGGGGCACGCTCGACAATCTAAGTGGAGAACTCCTAATCCCGCATCCGCGCCTAGGGGAGAGGGAGTTCGTCTTGCGGCCATTGGCAGAGTACGCTCAGCTCCTGGTCTAGCCGCGTGTCCATGGTCGCTGACTCTATGACTCGCAGCATGATACCAGATTACACCATTCCTTCTACTGGCAAGACCGTCGAGGCGGCGCTAATGGCTCTGATGGCTCAGCCTTCAAATTCCCCGGCCATGTACAAGGTGTTACCCTTCCCTCGATATCCCCTCCCTAATCACGGAGGAGACAAACCCCCTCACTTAGCCAAAATCCGACCCGTACCGCCCACGGCGACTTACTGGACCTTCCCTGTCACCTCGCATGCCTCCAGCAGCAAGCAGCCCCCTCGAAGGACATACATCATGGCCACCCTCAACGCAACCCCGGACTCGTTCTCGGATGGTTCTGCGCACTACAACCTCCCTGATGCCTTGTCATATGCGAACTCTGCTGTGTCCGATGGCGCGAACATCATCGACATTGGGGGCTACTCTACGCGGCCAGGTGCTGCGTACGTCTCTCCGGAGGAAGAGTTCTCTCGCGTCGTACCCGTCGTGCAAGCCATCCGAGGGCTATGGCAGGAAGGCGCCGTGATCACCCCAGGCGGCAAGATGCCCACGATCGCCAAGACAGCAGGCACGCTCATAAGTGTGGACACCTTCCGCTGGGAGGTTGCAGAGGAGTCCGTGCACGCCGGCGCGAATTGCATCAACGACGTATACGCCTTCAGCGGGCCTGACTGGCCCGCTACCGCGAGATCTACGGAGCACTTCGCGAAGATGCGCCAGGTCGCCCGCGATCTCGCCGTCCCCGTGATCCTCATGCACTCGCGCGGACCCGCGTCCGCGAACAAGGACTATTCTCAGTACGACTACGCTGCGGACGAGGACGGCCGCGGAGCCGTAGCAGAGGGCGTGCGCATCGAGCTCGGCGCAAAGATTAATGCAGCAGTCAAAGGCCGTGGTGGTATTCGCCGGTGGCTGGTCGTGGTCGACCCTGGGCTTGGGTTCAGCAAGACGGTGGAAGGCAACCTGGAGTTGCTTCGGGACGCCGCTAGCATAGTGAGCGACTATTCCCCCCGCCTGCAGAATCTCACGGCCCCTCCGTCGCGCCCGTCTCGTAACCCGCTGGCGGGGTACCCCATGCTGATTGGCGCGTCGCGGAAGTCGTTCCTCGGAGCGATCCTGGAGCGGCCGGACACGGTGGGCAACTACGAGGGCAGGCAGACGCGGCCGGTCGAGCGCGACTTTGCGACCGCTGCGGCGGTGAGCTGTGCTGTGCAGCAGGGAGCGACGGTGGTGCGGGTGCATGACGTTCTGCGTCTTGGGGACGTCGTTAGAGTCAGCTCGGCCCTTTGGTCTTGATTGGAGTTGTGAGTCGGAACTCGGTCCAAGGAACACTCCCTTCTGTGACACTGATTGTAGTCTTCGAGCTGCCTCCAGGAACAGGATAGATGTACTGTTTCGGCATTGATGCCTGGGACTCCGGACTCCGGATCCTTGCCTCGTTCTCGCGATGAATATGCGCGTACGGGCGCTCCGTAGGTTAGGAACACTTCGAAGCATCCTTGCTCTGCGTGACTCCTCATTCCGCCAAGTAACCCATACGTGGTGTCTTCCACCTGAGTCTCAAACGAAGCGGAGACATCCATATCAGTAGTCGTGCTTCCGCGAAAGCAGAAAGCGGTCGTCGCGGGAACAAGAAGGGCATTGTCAGGAGAGGAGTACCTAGCTGACATAAGCGTGCATTACAAGGCGGTACTTACACACTTGCCTTACATATCCTGCTTGTATCCGTACCTCGAGGTCTGAGCTAGAAGTATCAAGCTTTCTTCTCGGCCTCTTCTTCAGACAACCACAGACCCCTGCAGACCTCCATGTATCGCCGAGACCGTGACGGCTGCTGACCGAGACTTTCCTGAACTGTGTACACTACGCGTAGCATTCAATGGCACCCTCTGCAATCCCCGGGCCAGCCACACCTTCTGCACCTACCACGAGCAAGCGCACGACAAGTACAACGACCGACAGGATGCAGCGAGCTGAAGACGCGGAGGTGAAGCCGTATGTCATCGTGAGCGATCTGGGGAAGGGGAGCTTCGCTACAGTCTATCGCGGATACCACGAGGTATGTCCCCGGGACACTAAATCGTTGGTGAGACGCTTAGCTGAGGGGCGGCTTTGTAGCAAACACACCAGCAGGTAGCGATTAAGACTGTCAACAGGAGCGGGCTCAGTCCCAAGTTGTTCGACAATCTGCAAGGGGAGATAGAGATCCTGAAGAGTCTCTCACACCGACATATTACACGCCTCCTGGATGTGATAGTAAGTGCATTGTGGTATCGCCGCCATGCGGCCGATAGGCTCAGTGTCACTCGCTATACTGGTTGCTGACAAGCGTGCTAGCGCGCCGAACGGAACATATACCTCATCATGGAGTTCTGCGCAGGAGGAGACCTCGCGAACTATATCAAGAAGCGTGGACGGGTAGAAGGCTTGGAATATATCCCATCCCCTGGTGCGGCACCGACCTACTATCCGCACCCGAAGTCCGGTGGGTTGAGTGAGATTGTGGTTCGTAGTTTCTTGCGGCAACTAGGTAGGCTGGGAGCAGTCGTCCATTGCAACCCATAGCTTAAGCTCGACGGTTTGGCAGCTCGCGCGATCAAGTTTCTCAGGCAGCGTAATCTCATCCACCGTGATATCAAGCCCCAGGTATGCACACCACAGCGCACAATGGAATTTTTGCTCTAATATGGACCCAGAACCTACTCTTAAACCCGGCTGGTCCGGATGAGTACGCAAGGGGGCATCCACTGGGTGTTCCTGTGCTGAAAGTGGCCGACTTCGGATTCGCGCGTTTCCTGCCCCAAGCCATGATGGCAGAGACACTCTGCGGGTCGCCGTGAGTATGGCTCCCAATGCAATATCGTCATACGCGCTCACAATCTCAGGTTGTACATGGCGCCGGAGATTTTGAGCTATCAGAAGTACGACTCCAAAGCGGACCTATGGTCCGTCGGCGCCGTGCTCTACGAGATGGCTGTCGGGAAGCCTCCCTTCCGAGCCCAGAATCACATAGAGCTCCTCAAGAAGATTGAGGACTCCAAGGGGATCAAATTCCCCGACGAGGACCCACAGGCGTTAGCTCGAGCTCAAGCAAAGGGCGACGAGCTCAAGCCAGTCCCTTCCGACATCAAGATGCTTATCCGAGCATTGCTTAAGCGGGTGCCTGCGGAACGCGCGAGTTTCGAGGAGTTCTTCACGAGCACAGCGATGGTGAAGTCTAAGTTCCCAAGACCAAAGGAGCCGACGCCACCGCCTCCTGAAGAGGACGACGAACCCGACCGTATACCTGACCACCACCGCGTCATTCCACCAGAAGTGCTCGACCCAAAGGCGATGATCCCACCCGCGAAGATCAAGTTTAGGCGTAGGTCTCAGACGGGTGGTCGTACATCCCTGGACAACGCGCCACCTGATGGGTAAGCCCCTTGAACACTTCGTCGTGTACTGCTAGCTGAGGTCGTTCAGTCCTATGGACGACGTCGCGGGTCCATCGCGTTCAAGATCACCACCCACGAACGGCCGTAGCTTCAGTCCTTCGACGCAGCCGAAGCCGCTTTCTGCGAATACCCCAGAAACTTCATCAATACCTGGAGAGACCGAAGAGGATGGCATGCTGCGTCGCGAATACGTGCTAGTAGGCGACCGGCGTGCAGTCGAGATCAATCGTGCCGTCGATGGTAAGCATCAGGCCATTCCCCAGCATGCAGCGCATCTCACGTCTCTGCAGAGATCACATCTCGTCGTCGCCCGCTCCGGGATCGCAAGGGTCCTTCACCCCTGAACGAAGACGCGCTCAATCTGGGTGGAGATGATCCCTCCGCTGAGTCGCCGAGTCCGACCACATTCCCTCCCCCACCCATATCCACTGTTCCGCTGTCATCGTCTCCTGGAAGTGCAGGTTCGCGGGGCAGCGGCAACGCTCTCACGCGGGCGCTCAATATCGCTACGGGCATTCTGCGCGGGGGAAGCACCAAGCGACGTCCGTCATACAATCGAGAGTATACTCCTTCGTCACCGAGAAGGACGCAGACGTTCGGTGGCGCTCGTGGTCAAGGCCTTGGCCTCGAGCTTCAGGGTCAGCGAGATGCCGAGGAAGAAGAGCTGTTGTCATCGCTCGAGGAGCTCGCACAGAAGACGGAAGTGCTGGAGCGCTGGGCGGATGAGATGTACGACTATGTCAAGGCGTTCCCGCAGAGTGCGTCCAGCTTGTCTCGCCCCGCAACGACGTGACCTAACACACGCTCATGCAGAACCACTCCCAGATCCTGCCAAGTTCTCAAGACGCGAAGGCGAACCGGAGCGGCTTGCTGCTCGGCGAAAGAACGCAGACATCCAGGCCGAATACAACGCGATGACCTGCGTCGCGCTCTATATGCTGCTTATGACTTTTGCGCAGAAGGGTATTGACAAGCTGCGGAATTACCACGAGCACATGCAGATGCGAGATCCGGACGGCGAACTGGAGGTCAGCGAAGGATTCGACGAAGGTGAGTAGATGCAGCAGCGTATTGTCCGACGGTGTTGACGACGTCGTGATAGCACTCGCCTGGTTCAAAGAGCACTTCATCAAGTGTCACGACCGGGCTGCCTTGGTCAAGACTTGGCTCCCTGCACAATACACCGGTCCGCCCACCTTCCTGGACCAGCTGGTGTACGATCGTGCCTTGATGCTGGTACGTGAACATTCGTCGTATGTAGTGTCCTGTATCTCACACCATCCTGTTCACATAGAGCCGGACTGCTGCTCGGAAAGAGCTGTTCGACCAAGCACAGACACCCGACGAATGCGAGAAGTTGTATGAGGAGTCCCTGTGGTGTTTGTATGCCCTCCAGGACGACCTTTTGCAATCGGACAACCCCTTCTTGGAAGAAGACCGCAATACGATTTCTACATGTGCGTGTCACCCGTGTCATTGCTTAGACGTAGAGTGCTGAGATCGAGCGCAGGGATCAAGCGCACGAAGCTCCGTCTCGTCCGGTGTCGTGTTCGGATGGGCATGGCTGACAAGGAGCGCGTGAAGGACGCGCGACTCGACCACAACCTGGTCGATGTCCCCCGGATACCAGCGCCCTGGGATGTTCCTGTACTCGACCCTCCGCCGCAAGAGCCATAGTCCAGACTCCATGCTATGTACTGTATCTATTCCCACCCGCGGTCTGTACTGCTACTTTCCTATCTAGACCAGTCTCTATTCTATACTACCGCTCACGCTCTAACGCCATCTCGGTTTCCCCTATTCTGGATCCTGCTTCTCTCTCCCCTTCTATATGGTTCAGGTCTCTCGTATGGATTCATATGGACATCATTGTGTACTCGGGGCAGCATACTTAGTCACTGTAGGCATCGTCAACTGTACAAGTAGCATCAGTCACCAGTTGAATCGTCGTATTGGAAATCTTGAAGGAAGGAGGCGGCATGTACTCATCCTCAGTACGGTGTGATCTGCTCGACATGGTCTACGCCAAGCGGGATGGGTTCAATCTACAGGGACTAGCCTATACGCAGGGAAGACCCGATTCAGGTTTGAGTATGGTGACGAACCTGCATATCAATAGCAGACCTAGCAAGGCACTAGGGACAGTCAATATATATACATGTACCACGATCTCGTACCCCCGGAGCATTCATCAGAGCCTCGAAGCTACAGATGAGAACGCAAGGATCCCCACCGGACTCTCGGACATTTCCAATGATTAAGCAAAATGCAACAGATAGAGTACATTGTGTGCGAGTCTCCATGTCCGTCGAGGAATACCTGATGATCACCTACCCATTCTCCATGCTCTGCCGCGATCGACCTCGGGCAGAGGCACTCTAGTAGATCTAGAAGTCGCCGAGATCGATCTCCACGCTCTGAAGCAACGTTGCTTCGAAGCTCGCCCCGCTCTTTGGCTTTGGCTGAGCCTCTGTCGAAGGCGGCGAGACAGAGCGCGGTGTTGCAGGCCCACCTTCCGCTGCTTGGCCTGGCGTACCCGGTGTTGCAGGCCTGTCCGCACACATTCTCACCATGAACAAACAGCTCACACAAAACGGACACCCAGGCAGAGAGACGACACCAACCTAGAGCCCAACATCCTCGCCTTGAGCCTGCCAGCGGCATCAGACAGGGTAGGGGTCGCCGTACCAGCGCGGAGCGAGCGCTCGCGACGTTTACGCTCGAGCTCCGCGCGCTCGGCCTTGCGCACCGCCTCCTGGTTCGCTTTGCGGTTGCGCTCATTGAGCTTCGCGAGGATATCTGACGAGCTCTCCTCGCGCTGCGCGGGTCCGAGCTCGGCCAGCTGCGCATCAATCGCCGCGACCTCGGCATAGTCTTGTCGGCGGAACGCGAGCGTGCGCGCCTGGTTGAGGCGGGAACGCTCCATGGCCATGTGCGCGGGACCCTGCTTGGTGTTCAGGATCGCCTGCTTGCGCGCGAGCATGGCGGCGATGTCGCTCTGCAGGGCGTGAGACGTATTGAGTTGGGGCAACGCCGGGGAGGGAAGTAGGGAGAGGACGCACTTCGGTCATAGGCTGGTTCGCAAGCCTCTGGATCTGCGCAGCCTTCTTCTCAAGCTGCCGCTTGGTCGGAAGCTTGAGCTTCTCGGCCTCGTATACCTTGACGAGCCGGTCGAACTCTCTCTGCAGGCGCGAGGTCCAGCGCCGTCGAACGCGCAACGACGGCGACCACGCACCTGCTCAAACGGCGAGTTGGATACCTTGTCCATCGCGAAGCGTCGAGTGGACCCGCCGTGCTTGAGCTCCAGCTCTTGGTTCACGGTCTGGTCGTTCACCTTGTAGGTTTTGGCGGAGTTCACGACGACGTCTGTGTGCCGCTAAACACACTGGCTCCGTGGCTAGGGATGTTGCCTACCTGTGACCTCGCAGATCCGGTATACGGGCTGGTTGTTCTCCTGGCCAATGAGGTATCGCACCCAGCCGCCTGAGAAGCGTTGGGTACGTGGAAGAAGCGTACGAGATCGAGGCTTGTGCTCACCCTTGATGTAGTCATCGAACCAAGGTGCCATGCAGAACTTCGCAATCTGGTTGCGGGTGATTCTGCACCTCTCCAGATCTTCGAGGGTTATTGGCTCGTCGTCTGGATTGCTCTTGCCGTACAGTTTGCGATCACGCTCCTCTTCTTCGTCATATTTCGTGATCTGACCGTCTTCCTCGTCCTCGGACGTCTCCATGTCCATGGGAGAGGAGGAGCGGTCACGCTTCGGAGAGTTTGTCCTCGTCTGTTACCATCAGAGGACAGCTCGGGAAGGACGAATAAAAGTGACCGTACGCGTTTCTTCTCGTCCTTTGCTTTGCGCTTAGCCTTGAGCTCATCAAGCTTGCGCGACTTCTCCTTGGTGGCCCCACGGACAGCGTGTTGTCCTAAGCGGCTATGAGCTGTCTGGAGTGGCGCACATAAGGCAGGGACGCACGTTTGGCGGCTTTGGAGACACTCTCGTCCGCGCTGCCACGCCCGCTCTGCAGCTTCAAGAGGTGGTCCAACTGCCGCTTGTCCGTATAGCGCTGCATCTCTTCTTGTCGCTGCGCGAGGATGGCCTCGCGGTCGATTTCGGACATCTCCATGAGGCTAATCATGGTGTCGGTAGGGGCGTAGCTTCGCTGGGGGAATGGTCTTACCGGGCGCGGTCTGCCTCATCTATATACTTCCCCTCCAAAGGATACGGATTGGCCTCCGTCTCTTCTTCTTCGCTCTCCGGCAGCTCGGCATCGGATTCTGTCTCATCACCAGTGCTTTGTGAAAGACAAAAGCGAGGTTGAGCGGGGTTACGGGGAAGGCAACAAAGCCCAAGCTCACTCTGCTTTGCGGCGTTTGGAGGACGAGTGTGGCTGGCTTCTCTTGCGCTTCCTCTCCGACTCTCCCGCGAGCGCGAGCAGCTCGTTGTCAATATCGTTTTCTGAGTCAGACATAACTGGCAGCAGGCAGAAGATACGTGTGGCTAGACGAGAGGAGGGAGTGGTGGTCGCTGGTCAAGGCGTAATGGAGGCAGGTCCGAGCTCGAACAACAGAGCATCGCTTGTGGCGGATCGCGTCTCTTCGGCAGACGCCGTGATGCAATCCTCCCATTTTCGGAAATTTAGTATGGGCGCCTAACGCTTGCCCCTCGTCCTCGCCGCTCGAACCTCGAATTCGTCTGCTTCAGCGTCCTCCCACTCGCTCGCTTCTGCTTCCGTCCTCGGCGTCTTAAGGACTCCTCAGAAAGTATCTAGGGAAGAATTTGTCTACTCACAAACCTCTGCGCTCGGTTTTCTAAGGCCACTCCCACGGAGGGCGAGGTTCTCGTAAACGGCTCTTTGAAGCGCTCCCATCTATTCCTTGCCTTCGTCCGTCATGGTGGTAGGTCTATCTTCTATTCCTGTCCACTCATATTGTCTGAAGTGTTGCCAAGAAAATCTCTGTACTGCAACATGCACCCTCGGCGCACCTGCCTGCACGACCGGGAGACCCTACCCCTACGTCCCGAAACCTGGACCCTCTCATGCACCCCTTTGCCCGTGCAAGAGAGCGGACACGAGCATTGAACGCCGCCAAGATGGAGCGCATGTTCGCGAAGCCTTTCATCGCCAGCTTGGAGGGGCATGTGGATGCCGTTGAGACGATGGCGAGGAAGCCCGAGACGCTGGACATCGTTGCGAGTGGCAGTTGGGATGGAGGTGCGTTCACTACCAGTCAAAATATCGACGCGGCGCTGATGTTACATAGGGCTCATTGTGCACGACGTGTCCCGGAGATCAAAACTCCTTCATATAGAAGACGCACACAAGGGCAAAGTATCAGGAGTCTGCTTTGGCCAGGAGGACAGGCTTTTGAGTTGCGGCGTGGACAGGAATATAAAGCTCTGGGACAGTCGTAAGGGTTTTAGCGAGGACGATTCTGGGGCAGGGCCTTCACAAGTGAGTCTTACGTCTTGTCCGTTAGTTGTCCGTTAGTAGGCAAACCTCTGACCACCATCCTCGCAGCACAAACCCCTCAGCATCTTCCCCGGAAAAGCAGCCTTCAAGTAAGTCGCACCCTCTTTTCGGTCTCGACAGCATCACTGATTGTGCTACAGTTCCATAGACCACCATCGTTATGACCCGCTGTTCGCGACAGGATCTAATCTCGTTCAAGTATGGGACGAAACAAAGTGCGTCTCTTCTACTTGTGATGAGTGCAGGAATTCACAATTCTTGCATCTTCAGGAGCGCAGCTATTTCCAACCTCACCCTGCCCACATCCACCGAGACCGTAACTGCCGTTCGCTTCAACCTTGCCGAGGCGTCAGTGCTTGCAAGTATCGGTTCGGACCGCTCCTTCACCCTGTACGACATTCGAACAGGCAAGGCAGAGCGACGTATTATCATGCAGGTACGCATATGATCGTCTCTGCGTACCTCCACCTCACCGATGGTCACTGCTCTAGATGCGGAGTAACGCTCTATCATGGTCGCCCACCTTCCCCACAACAGTCCTCCTCGCCTCAGAAGACCACAACCTCTATACCTTCGACATTCGCTCCCTCAACACGCCTACACAGATATACAAGGCGCACGTAGCAGCAGTCATGAGCTGCGACTGGAGTCCCACAGGTCTCGAGTTCGTCAGCGGTGGCTGGGACCGGACAGTGAGGATATGGAAGGAGGGCGTCGGCACCCAGCCCGAGGTGTACCACACAAAACGGATGCAGCGGTGCGTCTCATCTGTCCCTTAATGAACCACCGCTCGTGCTCATGCTGCTTGCTTGATAGTGTGATGTCGACACTGTACACGGGAGACGCACGATTCGTCCTGTCCGGTTCAGACGACGGCAACGTGCGGATATGGAAAGCACACGCCTCAGACAAGCTCGGCATCATCACCGCGCGCGAGCGCGCCGCGATCGAGTACCGCGAGAGCCTCAAGGCGCGGTGGAAGGCCGACGCGGAGGTCAACAAAATCGCACGGTACGTCTCTCTTTTCCTCTCTTTCCGCCTACTTCCAACTCTCCGCCGTGTGCTAATTCTGCTCACCACAGGACGCGGCACCTCCCCAAGCCGGTGTACAAGGCGGCGCAACTCAAGCGGACGATGTTGGAGGCGCAGCGCGTCAAGGAGGAGCGGCGGCGCAAGCACTCGCGCGCGGGCGAGAACAAGCCGAAGGCGGAGAGGAAGAAGGTCGTCATTGCGGAACAGTCATGATGCGCTTTCTGCTACGTGCCCAATCGTTGCGACGTTCAGGTATCGTTACATTGGCGCATTCTACACCATCTGCGGTCCGCAGGGTTGCTTCTCCTACCGTTTGCCTGTTGGTATATCTCGTGCTATCCATACGAGATGCATTATTACCGTCGCGCTGATTGTGATTCGAGGATTTTGAGAGGTCAGACCATTGCACTAGACTTGGTGAGCAACGCCAGTATATTGTGCAGCATCGACACCACTTCGCCCGCCCATTAAGAGGGTATACCCCGGAATAATTACACGTGTGCTTAGAGCACGCTCTACAATGAATAAATATCCGGCTCGAGCCCCAATAGATCCTCTATACAATCAGCGACGCTTCCCGATGACCTTGACGAACGCAGCCTTGACGACGTTCGCAGCCTTCTCGCAATCCTTGCGCGACAGCGCAGCCGTGATGGCGAGGCGGATGCTGGGGCGCACGTCGATGAGCTCCTGGCCGCGGAGGCGCTTTGCCCGGGTCACCAAGACGCCCTGCGCAAGCGCCTCCTCGACGACGTCCTGCAGAAGACGCTCCTCGAGCTCGACGTTGAACTGCGGCGGGTCGCGGGGCTTCACGGAGAGCGGGTTCGACAGCTTGCTCGGGGACGACGGCGTCGTGTTCGAGGCGGGCAGCTGCAGCGTGTTCCAGCGAATCTGGAGGTGAATGACGGCGCTCGCGGGGTGCGACGGGATGTGGATGCAGTCGACGCGGTCGAGGATCGCGCGCACCGCGCGGACGTTCTCCTGCAGCGTGCTGAGGATCGAGGGCGTGTTGCGGAGGATGTTGATGCCCTCGGACGCGGCGACCGTGAGGAGCGCGGGCATCGCGGCGGAGAAGACGAACGAGGTGCCGTTGATGCGCTGCAAACAGATGATGCGTGTGTGCGTGTGAGCGGGCGCCCGGGCGCGTCAGGGTGACAGCTTGCGTACCTGGTGGTTGACGACGATGTGCGAGCCGGCGCAGAACCCGCCGCAGGACGAGAGGCCGTTCGCGACAGATCCGACGAGCATGTCAACCTCGGACGCCTGAAACGCACGTCAGCATGGCGTATGACGAATTGCTCGGGATACGTACAGGTACGTTGTAGAGCTCGGTGAGGCCACGACCGGTGCGTCCGACGCTGCCGAAGGAGACGCTCTCATCGAGAATGAGACGATACTTGTACTTCTTCTTGAGCTCGACCTGGCGGGGAAAGTCAGCTACGTATGGTCCATGTCACTTGGTCGAACCACTTGCCAGCTTGGGCAGGTCAGACATAGCGCCGTCATGGTCGAAGATGCCCTCCGTCACGATGAAGCGACGAGTAAGAGGTGCCTTGCGCTTGCGCCGTTCCTTCTCCACGCTCTCCAGGACGTGCTCGAGGCTCTCCATGTCATTGTGGTCGTACCACCGCACCGTGCACCGCGAGATCTGGAGACCCTTCTGAATGGCGAAGTTGACGCCCCGGTCTGCAACAATCACGTCTCCGCGCTTGCAGAACGCCGGAATCACGGAGCTGATGGTAGAGAACGCCTGGGAGTACAGGATCGCCGCCTCGGTTCCGAGGAAGTCGGCGATATCTTGCTCGAGCTGGATGTGGACGTCTACCGGGGATTTGCAATTAACGTACGATTCACCAAACGCGCCCGCAAGGATGAGACAGATGGGCGATGTCGTGCAGCGGCGTTGGGGCTAGAGACACCGCGAAGCGATGCGCCCGGCGAGGCAATGCACGCAGCAATGTCCCTGCCGCTCGTCGGGGTCTCGGGCAACAGACTTACCTTGGGTACCGTAGAAGCCAGGAGGACCGCAACTGCCCAGGCCGTACTTCCTGAGAGTGTCGACAGCAGCAGCCTTGATGTCCTCGTTACCAACGAGACCCGTGAAGTTGTAGCTAGCCAAGTTAATGACAGTCTTGCCGGAGGAGAGCTTGGGCTTGGGACCAGTGGGCCCGACGATGACCGGGACCGACGCGAGGTCGGCTTGTTCCTCAGGAGTAAGCTCCTGCGCGAGGGGCTCTGGGGTCCACTCGTCTACGAGCTCGTCGATTTCCTGACGCGAAACCGGACGCGTTCAGCGCGGTGTGCAAGAGGAGGACGCGGAAACTCTCACCTTCTCGTCGAATTGAATGAAATGTTTGCCTGACTGGTCACCGCGCGTGCGGGACTGCAGGAGAGTCCGGATGGCGAAGAGTACGAGGATGATCTCGAGGAGCGTCCGGCCGGGGTCGTTCTGGTGTGATGACTTGACATAACGCGCGACGACAGCAGAGCCGGGGATTCTGTAGAAATTAGTCTCTATGGTAGTGTACGACCTGGAGAGGAAGTCGAAGAGCAGCTCAAGGCTCTGCGAGGAGCTGTTCATGGTGGCTTGAGCTGGGGGAGAGGGGGCGAAGGTGGTGGTCGAGGGACAAGCCGTGTCGGCAGCGCCTCTGGGATCTTGTACGACCCGCGGGCGCTCGTCCGCGACTCGGACTTGGAACCAACGCTCGCCGTGCCTTTCCCATTTCCAACGCTCACAGCGACGGCGAGCTGAGCCTCGTGCTCGCCGAAGGCTACGATGGCTTCGCCTTCCCACAGAAGCTCGGCCTCCGTCTCCACAAACCACCTCCAGCCGCCCACAAAGCAACAGCGGCGCATGTCGTTGCCGCCCCCGCCCTCGCCGTTGGACTTGGTGAGAGCCCACATCGTCCCCCGCGCCCGCTCGCGTTTGACGCGTTGATCGCCATTCCGCGCAGCCGGAACCAGTGTACGGTCACAAGCGACCCCCATCGCCTCTCAGAAACGGCTTTGCAGTCGATCCGGCCACGGGCGAGATCAGCGACACCTCCTCCGCTCACCCCTCCGAGGAGTCCAGTAACAGCCGCCAGTGGGGCCAGCGTCCCGAATCGCCCTCTCCTTCAGTCACCAAATTCGCAGCGGACTTCGCACAACGCGTCGGCTCCCTAGTGAGCAACATGAGTTCTCGCTCACACGGTCTCCCTACGGACGAAGAGTTGGAAGCAGAGGCTGAAAGGGAACGCGAGCGCAGCAGACGCGAGGCTGAACGTATCCTAGCCAAGGAGGCTGAAGAGCGTCGGACTGTAGAGGAACGCGTTATGGCCATGTTGCAGAATAATCCCGGCTCACCAGGATCGCTTCCTCCCCCTCCTACTCGTTCACAGACAATGCCCGTCACCCCTCCCTCGCCATCCTCATCCCAGAAGGAGGCGAGCTGGTGGTCCCTCGCAAAGCAGAAACTGACACCTACCAAGGAACCGCTCACCCCCGCCCAGCAGATCATACAAGAAACGAAGGCGCGCGATAAGGAGATGGAGAAAGAGAAGAAGAAGATAGAGAAGATGGAGAAGAAACAGAAGAGCAAGGAGTGGCCCTCCTCGCCTGAAGGCAAGTTTGAAGATCCTGCGTTCATCAAGCTGGGGCTGGCTGCACCTCCAGCACGCCCGGTGTCTGCTGCACCCTCATCGCCGTCTCCTCGTCCAGCGGGAATGGTCAGCACCCCTCCGAGCCTTGCAGCCTCTCCACTGCGTGGTGCAGATTCTATGATGGAGGGATCGTCTCCCTCCCGTGCTCCCGCCCCGATATATGCGCAGTTCAACGCGCAAGGTGCACTCGACGTCCCAGGCACGCTGCTGACTATCACCAAGCGCTTCGAGAAGCTCGAGAAGTGGACGGTCAGTCACGTCCGTGCTCTCGAGGAGCGAATGGACGATGTCGAGCGCTGGCTCGTTGAGAAGGAGCGCGAGAAGGAGGACTCCCATGCGCCGAATGGCACAGGCGGTGTCGCTGAGAGTGCACTCAACGAACTACGCGAAGAAATGACAGAGCTTCAAGGGCGCATTGGCGAGTTGGGCCGCGAGATGGCTAGAATGGTGACTGCGCCTGGCAACCTCGCCTCTGGCCCTCCAAGGGGCAACGCTGCGATAGGCCGTGCTCCTTCGACCAGCTCCTCGATTGCCGTACAGTCCATCTCCCGCAACGTCACCAGCCCACCGCGTTCGACGCCTCCCAGAGCCCATGGCACGACCAGCCCCCCAGTCACCACACCTGTGCCTTCCAACCGTTCCTCTCGTACCCGACTACCATACCCCACCGGAGACTATGCCTCTCCTCCGGACTCTAGCGGGCTTGGACAAGGGCCCTTCTCCCCTACGAGCTCACCTCCCGCATCTCTCACATCAGCAACGAAGGCTCGCCACATGTCTATCGCGGGCCTGCCTACCCAGGAATGGGATGCCTTCTCGGCTGCTAACTCCCCGTCCGGGATATCGAACAGCAAACCACCCACCGAGGCCACCAGCCCAAGCTCACTACCGCCGCCCAACCCGCCTGCATGGCGTCCCTCAAGCGCGAGTCCGACCCCTCGTAAGCGCTATACCGCGGCGCTCGGTGAGCCGATTATGAAGTCTCGCGAGCGCGATCGCAGCCCGCAAGACGACGGCTCTCGTCCCACGACGCCCCACTCGCGCTCGCAGTCCCGCGAGCTCGGCACCGCGTTCTTCTCCACGTCGCCTGCGTCGATGTCGTCCCCGCTCGAGGACGCGCTCGGCACGCAGAGCGCGGAGGACTCGGACGACACATCCGGCGGCGCTGGGGAGGAGACGATCGGGAAGACCGCCGGGCGGCAGATCAGCAGCCTTGCGCCCCCGCCCGACACGACGTCGCCCTCATCCTCGCCGAACGGCAGCGGGAAGACGCCTGGGCGGCGCGTACGCCCGCAGTCCATGTATGCACCGATCTCGTCGCAGGCTATCGCAATTTCTGCGCCGTCGCCCATCACGCCACTCAACGTACGCGTCCGCTCGCGCTCGACGGACCGCTTCGGGCTTGGTATCTCGGACGGTGCGACGGGCGCGCCGATCCCGCCCCTTACGCCTTCGTCGGGCAAGTTCGTCGACCCGCTCGTGGTCCGGCGGCAGACGAAGGAGGCGCTGTTGAAGGATGGCCCGCCTCCTCCCGCTGCTCTTGTCGGGAAGAAGAAGGTCCCTGTGGGTGACCTCGTCGCGTTCTTCGACCAAGAGAAGGCGTGAGACATCGTGCGTTCTGGTTCATGTGGCTTGGACGTATGTTGTCTTGGACATGCCTCGATACCACAAGTAGGAGGGTTCGTCAGTGAAAGCCAGTGACAATGCCGTTTGCCGTTTCTGCTCCTCGTGTACTGTGCTATGTTTCCCAATGCTCGCATCTTCACCATGTAGTCGCCGTTGGTCGCGTTTATAACCCGCAAGTTGCTTTTACCTGTCTCGATACTCATGACGAACTGTCACGACCTTTCATGATCTATGCTCAGTTCTACCGAGTTTGTCTTTCCACCCTCACCTGCGCGTAATACAACGTTTTGACATGCACCGGCGTGCCCTGTTACAGGACGCGTTTTTCACTTGGAACGATTGACGGTGGCATTACTGGACGAGTAGGTATATACAAAAAGATGCTATCGCTACAGATTGAGGCTGAAAGACTGCTACTGCTGCAAGGGTATCGTGGACATTCCCGACTCTCGCCTGAGAGGATATTGTACGCCTGGACATTCGGTCAGCATACCTCCACGGTCGCTCAACGGACTGGACAACTCACAAGAACCTCGGCATCAAGCCATCTGCGCCTTCTCAGCGAGGTCCATCGCAGTCAGAATTGTCTTCCAGGCATAGTCGAGCGCCTCCCACATACGATCCTCGACCACGCCCAGAGCCACCATGTTACGATACGTGCCGTGGACGTTCTTCGCGAGCTGGCACAAGTGCAGCATGTCGCCGGACTCCGCGAGCTTCCGCGCGTACATCGGCATCGTCACCTCCCGCGGCGGGTCCATGAGGCTGTCCGGCGGGAGCCTGAAGTCGGCGCAGGGCAGCAACATGTTGACGAAGCTGCTCTTCCGGTACGTGTACACGAACATCATGATCGTGAAGAACGTGGGCGGGTACGGCACCGCGATGGGCACGATCGGGAGCTGGAGGACGGACGGCTTGCGCATGCCCGGGCGCGGGTCGATAAAGACCTTCAGCTTGACGGGCTTCGGGAGGATCGCGGGCAGGCGCGAGCAGTACGCGGCCCAGATGGCGGCGTGCGTGGGGTAGATGGAGACCTCCCGGCGGAACTGGAGGCTCTTGTGACGGCGCGCTGCAGGGTCTCCAGTCGCGACCGGCGCGTAAGTGTAGACACCGAAGATGTGGGTGGCGCATGTGGCTAGACCGGCGTCGGTCATGAGGAGATTGTAACTCTTGGGCAGTCCCGTCTTCGGCGGGTCGACATAGAGCTTGCGATACATCCCTAACGGCCTAGGGCGCGATAAGTTGCATAAGACGCGAGCGCGTTCACAACCGAGAATGTACGCACTTGTATCCCATATGCGACCAGCCGCTGCGAATCTGCTTCGGAGACAGCCCTTCGTATTCCGGTTGGACCGTAGCGATGTGCGCGGGGTTGATCTCGGGCAAGGCCGGGCGCACGAGCTCCGTCGGAAGGCTCCTCCAGTCGGACGGCTGCACCAGCGGCTCGTCGGGGAAGGGCGGATAAGGCGTTGGCCTCAGAGGCGCGATGGTGTGGACATGGGTTGACATTTCCTGAGGTTTGGGGTCCCGTGGCCAAATGTGCGAGATGGAGGAGATGGTTATGACCTTGCGGGCGCGCAGCTTCGCGTCCAGCACGAGGCGGCGCGGAAAGGAGCGACAATCAGGCTTTCTCGGACGTTGCCAGACCACGCGTTTGTGCGTCAAAGACCGAAGCACACCCATTATCTCGAGCAGACGAAGCGAAGCCGAGTGCGATGAGGAGGAGGGGACGTGGAATTGTGGCCTGGGACGGCGCGCGGTATGAGGAGGGGTGGAAGAGGGTTGCGCGGCATTTTATATTCGACCACCAGGGCAGGCGACGGGGTTTGGGAGGATTGTCTGGCGGATTGAGGGTCGCGGATAAAGCAAAGACCAAGCGTGAAGTCGAGCGCAGGGCTGATTGCGACCTGCCATTGATGGAAGGTGTTTTGCCTCTCGCCAAATCCGAGCCCACCGTGGCAAATAGCAGCAAACAGCCGCCCACGTAGCCCCCGCCGCTTCGGAAGGGCTGCTTTGATCGAGCCGCCCGGAGACAAGGCAAGACATTCGCGGCCCAGCCAAAGCCGCCGTCATCACACGACGACGGCAGTCACGCAAGTGAAGGAACAAGGTTGCTAGGGCCCGCCTGAGTGGTAAAGGGTGGGATCAACGTGATGTCCATACATTGACGATCCATGGTGCGCACACTCACTCTTCTACTCTGAATGCTTCTGACTATGCGCCAAGCATGCCAGAACGCTGGCCTCCTTCAGCCTGGGCTTTGAGTGCTGCTTGTGGCACCGGCGCGTAAGGTCTGTCGGTGATCTCCTCACGTAGCGGTCCTGTGTCGCACACTGCGTTCGACGTCTACATCAATTGGCCGACGAATCGGGCATGCGCACAATGGTGCGCGTACCGACGTCGCTAATGGCGGGCAGAGGCCGCCCCGACGCATGATGAATGTGGCGCGTCCGTCCGCGCTCCCGCGATAGCGTGGATATGCGGGCTAGATCTGCGTGAAGAGGTCTAAGCAGGCACGCATCACACTGTCTTCGGGATACGCCCAAGGTGAATTAGGTCGCGCATAGAGGGGCACGCATGGGAAAGAATGGTCAGTGCGGCATAGTTGCGATGAAACGCTGTCACTTACCACGCTCCTCACAGGTGTGTTCTTGCCGTCGTTTCCGTGCGCACGGCGACGCCGCACGCTGGCGTCGTCCGGCGTTCACAGTCGAGAGATGAAGTAGCGAGCTCCTTCAGTGCAAAGTCGAAGTCTGTGGTGCTAGCGAGATCACAGAAGCAGTACCCAACAAAAGAGCGACAGACGACCGGTGCTATGGACAGCCAAGTGGCCAACAAACGAGGCGAGCCGTAGAGAGAAGGTGAACGCTTCGCCAGCGATAGAGAGCCCGAGGTACAGATCTATTTCGCGGCTGTCAAGACGATGGGTCGATGGACTGTCCATGGCAATTTCGAACCTGGAAAGCAGCCAGTGCGTAGCATGCCCAACAAGACGTGTGAGCCACAGAGAGTGCGACAGCCAACCGAGTTGCCGAAGACCAGGCAGGGGCGTCCGGGACGAGCAAGCGGTCAGGCAGAAGTATGCCAATGTATTTGAGGTGACAAGAGGAAGCAGCGGCGAGCAGTCCAGCCAGTATCGTGGACAGTGTCTCCAGTACGCCAGAGGTCGCAGAGCGAAGTAGAAGTTGAGGGACCGAAAGAGAACCGCAGCGCCGTGAGACGTGCCCAGTATATGTACCGATCCTAGGGAGGGCGCTTGGGCCCGCCTGGACCATCTTATGGGGCCCAAGCGCAAGAAAACGTGGGGGCAGGTCCCTGCGGTTACGTCCAAGGACCCATCAGCACGCCGACGGGGATCAAGGATGCTTCTCGGGGCGGTTCTGGGGCACTGCCGCCTTAGGCATATGTGGGCCCATCCAAGAGGTGAGCGAGGAGCGGTGCGTGAGTACTCACCGCCATGTTATGCCATTCTCGTCGAGGTGTTCAATGAACAATAGGAAGGAGTGAGCCATCCAGGTTGCATACCAAAGATCTTGACGAAGTACGTATGGAGATGAAAACCCTCTTTTCCTGCGTGTTGCTCCGTTGTTGAAGGCAGTTTTCGGGCCCCGCTTGCGCATATAGCGACTTGTTCCAAGTCGTCCAGCTCTAGGGTAGAGATGTGTATCGTCGAGTACCTGGCAGTGGCGGCGACCCCCAGCCACCAACGCACCGACCGGCCAGTGCGCTGGGCAGCATGTGCGACCTACAGGAGAGCCAACGCATACTCCGCGAATCAAAGTATCTGCAATCTGCTGACGACCACCATGGCCACTGGTTGAGAGGGTCTCAGCGCTCCTCCAACACGTCCCCCAGTGGATGGACAAAGGCACAATACTAGCTGGGGCAGTTGCGTGCACGTTTACTCCGCGTAGTACTGGCAATCGATATGTCTGCGTCGGCTACCGCCGCCGCCATATCTGAAAAGGCCCAGGACCTTGGCAGGGATCCATAATGGCGTGGGCGCGCGTAGTTGTGGGTACCCGCTCCAGCCTTCGGTCGTACTTCTAAGCCTGCATGAAGAAACGCGCCATTACGGCAAAATCTAGGCCAAGTGGACCCATGTAAGCCTGCCTCATCATACAGTAATACTGACTTGCACGTACCCCTGCCTATATGCTACAGTTCCTTCTAAATAGGTGCGCGATATGGCCCTGAGAATCGAGAAAAGGCTCAGAATTGAAGTGCATGTCTGACACGCTGGAGGGATGACTCCCGGGCATGGAGCTCACTTGACGGCCCTGGTGAGTTAGTGTAGCAGCTGGCAACTCACCTTCAATGTTTTAATGACTGCACGTTCCACTGGACCTAGTTTTGCAAGTCAAGCACTACAGAAGATACAGACTTGACCAAGTGTTGGCACGGTGGTCCACACCACTGGCAGGTCTTGGAGGTCCACGGGCGTCTACCTCACTCGGCGTATTCGGCAGAGGACCGAGCAATCCCTACAAAGCCTGACACAGTAAGTAACTTTTGCTCCAAACGCTTGTCTTCTACGTAGTCTTAGGGCCTGGTCGGCAACCTGTGACTTTGAAGTCACACCCCGCCAAAACGCGGGGTGTGAGTGCGACTTTGAAGTCACATGTGATCACTTTGTGGGCGCTTACGCGAATTTTCCAGTGGGAGAGAAACAGCGGAATCACCTGTGACTTCAAAGTCACAGGCAGCCGACCAGGCCCTTATACGACCGTTGAGGAGGGGTGCGGGTGACCCCCGTGGGAACGTCGGAGTTCGAAGCTACAGTGGGCGAGCGTGGGCGCTTGTCCTTCCCCGCCCAAGCTGCCTGCTCCCGGGGGAGCGCTGAGGCGGTCGGTAAGGCGCAGGCCGTGTATAGACATGAAAACACCTCGACTCGATACCTCTGCATTCCAGCATTGCTCGATATACGCTCCAGCTATACATCCGCTTACTGCTGCTCTCCCGCATGCGCGACAGTGAGAGGGACGTGTTCAAACTCCGCCGTTCCCACGGGGGTCACCCGCACCCCTCCTCTCTGGTTCTACCAGCCTCTATTTAGAAGGAACGACTGTCTTCCGCTAAACTAGAGGCTGGCTTGCGAGCCTATCTTCTACGCACCATTCTCTCAGCTTGAGCAGCAAGTCGCTATGTTTTCCGTGTGTTCGACCTCCTCCTCAGGCCCGGTGTACGGTAGAAACTGACTCGCGATAGCCGGAAGCCTGGACCGGCTACTTGTCTCTCCGGCCCGGTACGTAATGATCGAAAGCAGCAGTCCGGGGTAGCTATTAAGTCGCGCGGGCGACCTGTACCTCCCCCACACCACCATCCCCATCCCTCGAACCCTACAGTGTTTGCTACGGCACCGGAGCATCGTTGACCATGTCCTGGACGTCTATGGCTGAGCTAGGTGCGTCCGTCAAAGGAATGCCGTCCAGCATGATGTTCACTGTGAAGTCTACCAGATTTCTCCGTCCCCTCCTTGTTCGATGTCAAGGGCAAAGTCGGTGCGTGTCCTTTCTCTGACATGGTGCCGTCAAACTACATTCTGAGACGCATAACGGAAAGCCGTCATCACGGGCGGAGGCTCCGGCATAGGCAGCATGATCGCGTCGGCGTACGTCCAGAACGGCGCGAAGGTGTACATCGCGTCCCGCAAGGAGAAGCAGCTGCAGGAGGTGAGTCGTTCAGTTCATACGCGCTCTCGCATCGGCTTCGGAAGGCTTACATGGGACGATGCAGATGGCCGAGGCGCTCACCAAGAAAGGCCCCGGGAGCTGTCATTACATTGTGGCGGACATCAGCGTGCGTACCCGCTCACTTACCGCCCATTCTCATTAGGCCGGTTTACGCTGATTCGCGCCTGTATAGAGCAAGGCTGGTTGCGATGCGCTCGCGAACGCGATCAAGGAGCGCGAATCGAAGGTGCATATCCTCGTGAACAACTCCGGCGCATCATGGGGAGCGCCATTCGACAAGTGAGAGCGCGCGCAACCGTCGTTCGGATGACTACTGACCGGCGTGTTCTAGTGTGCCAGAGAAGGACGGATGGGACAAGATCCTTGCTCTAAACGTGAAGAGCGTTTTCTACAGTGTGTACCGCGGCCCAGTCGTTGAGATATCCCACTGACGGAAACGTATTCGTGCAGTGACTGCTGCGTGCGTCTCGCATTCTCCGAGCCTCACCTACGCGGCGCTGATGTCCTGAACAGTCTCACACCCCTCCTCGCCAAGGACGCGACCAGCTTCGACCCTGGTCGCGTGATCAACATCTCTTCTGTAGCAGGCTTCATCACCACGGCGCAGGGCTCGAGGCTTTCGGGTGAAGGGCACGGTCTCTGGAGCTGTGAGCATAGCGCGCACCTCTAGTATCTGCGACATCGGCTCACGGATGTTCTGCAGACGGAACGAGTAAGGCGGCGGTGAACCACCTCACGATCCTGCTCGCCACGACCCTCGCACCGAAGTTCATCACGTAGGTTGATAGCTATGCCCGTGCGAGTGGTGCTGACCCTGCGTCCACATCTCCAGTGTGAACGCCATCCTTCCAGGGTGAGTGCTCCCGTGATACACTGCCGCTTGTATGTTCTCACAGCGCGGTCAGAGTGTTCCCGTCGAAGATGACGGCGTTTGGACTCAAGCAGTACGGCGAGAGCGGGCTCGCCGCTGGAAACCCCACCGGTACGCGAACGTGTTGTCGTAAGGTCCCCGCGCCCTCTCTGACAATTTCGTATGTACTAGGGCGTATTGGCCACCCACGAGACATGGCAGGCGTCGGTAAGCATTCTGCTGCCCTCATCCCCACGTGCACTTCTGATTCAGAAAATGCAACAGCGCTCTTCCTCGCGAGCCCTGCGGGAGCATACGTCTCCGGCACGCACATCGTCCTCGACGGTGCAGCGGCCCACTCTCGCATCAAGCCCGCGCTTTGAGAGTGCGAGCTTCTGTCCGGATCTTCCTCACTGCTTACCATCGGGTTGTCTGTACTGTATACTAACGCTCTCGCTCTCGCGAGCACTCACAACACGGGCATGTTCCCTGTGTGCAATACACCGTGTTCTTCCATGGATACTTGTACATTTGTTGCCCCAAGTTCCCCGACCCGCCCTGTACGGAAAGCGACATGCCCACCCCCACCAGAAGGCTGAGAAGACGCGCTACCTCACCGCCGCAAATGCATGTGCAGCTGCCGCCTCAGTTCTTTTTCTTCTTCGTCTTCTCCTTCTCCGCGCGCGCCTTCTCCTTCTCGGCCTTCTCCTTCTCCTTCGCGGCCTCCTCCTTCGCGAGCTCGTGAGCGCGGTCGTTCAGCCCCAGGCGGTTGCGCGCGATCTCGAACACGTAGAACTGCGAACCGCGTCAATGCACCCGTAAGCGAGATGCGCACGGAGAGAGCAGAGGGTTCAGCACGTACCTGTATTCGCGTAACTGGATTGCGCGGCAGGTAGGCTCAGTACGCGGAGTGGAGGTGCAGACGAAGGGGAAAGCTCACCGAAGATCGTGTTCGTCTCGCTGTACTCCTGCCGCGCGTCCGTCCGGATGAGGGATCCGAAGTTGTAGTCCTTGACCTTCTTCTCGTACCTGCACGCGTTCAACCGCCGTGTCACCCAACCCATTCGCATCCGCACGAACATTCGCGAGCGGAGATAGACTCACTGCTGGATGAAGTCGCGCCAACGCTTCTTGCCCGAGTCGCTCTTCATCCAGTCCTCGTCGATCACGGTCAGCTTCGCGTAGTTGTCCTCCGCGAGCTCGGGGAACTCCTTCATCGCGTGCTCGAAGATCTCGTCGTCGATCCTAGCTGCGCATGAGCACGGGTGCGTCTCGCGGACACACAGGGTTGGTTCCGGGAAGCGGGCTTACTTGGTGAGCTTGAGGTCGCGCGGGTTGACTTTCTCGAGGAGATTCCAGTAGGTCTACATAGCAGGGCCGGGTGAGGGGAGGCGCGAAGCAAGCAGCTCTTAGGGCATGTCTCTGAAGGCAGAAGAGGGTGGGCGCACCTGGGCATGTTCTACTGCCTTCACCGCGAACCTTTACCAGCAATAGGTCATGGAGTCATGCATCATACTCACATACGGCGAGTGCACTCACTGCTTCTCAATCTGCAACGCGAAGCGGCGCGTTATTGAGTCCGGGGAAAGCGTGAGCTACACGGTACGCGGGGGAGCGCACCTCGACGAGATTCTGCGCGTTGTTCGGGTCAAACTGTGTCGCCATCGTGCTCAACGCGCTGCAGGTGGTGGTTCGTGACTAGGAGACAAGAAGGAGAGAAACCAAGCGACGAGATGAGCTGGCAAGGAACGGCGGGCTGGAGAGAGAGGTGCAGAGCTGGAAGAGGTGCGAATGTGCGAGCCGGTCACTACAGAGCCCAGCCGCGCGCGTCAACTTGGGAACACTTGATGGTCAGATGATCGCCCCTTGTACAGCTCCCGTCGGCGCCGCCGCTCTCGCAGGCGCATCTCGGGCATGGGCGGGACAACATCGGTGTAGGCAAGAAAAGCTATGGATACAGCGGATATAGCGGTAGGCGGTATTACGATATTATACAGCGGGTAGGGTATGGTATCACGAAGTCCATTAGCTCGCGCTCGCGGTCTTGCTGCCGCCGACCTCGACGCCGTACCGCTTCAGCTTCTCGTAGTACTTTTGGACGCGACTCGCAACCTGTCGCGCTGTGCGGCGCCCATTCATCGCCTTCGAAATCTTGGCCCACCTGGCGAGATGTCGCGAATCAGCCCATGTGCTAAGATGCTCGAACAGAACAATGAACAAACCTGTTCTTCTCGCCCTCCGGAATCTCCTCCAGCAGACGCTCGAGCAGGTGCTGCTCGGAGACTGACCAGGCCTGCTTGTAGGTTTCGGACTTCGCCTTGCCGTTTTTGTCGCGCGGAGGTTCTGCGGGTTCTGGCGAGTCTTCACGTGTCTGTACAGCGGGCTTTGACTGCGCCTTTGCTTTTGCCTTGCTAGTACTCTTCGCTCGGGAGGTGGTCTCTTCTGCGTCGGCCCGTGCCCTGCGAGACGATCGGCGTTCCTGTGCGGGCGCCGCCGCAGCTTTGGTTGGTTTCGGAGGCCGTGAGGGCAGGGGGGATACCCGCGGTGGCGCGTCGACCTCCATGGGGACGACCTCTGATTTCGAGTCTCCAGGATCCTCTGGCGCCTCTCCCGACACTGCCATCTCATCCTCCATCGAGATGTCCACCTCCGCGCTCTCGTCCTCCTGATCCTGGCGAATGAACACTGCCTGCGTGACCGCTGGCCTCCGCAACCCAAGTCCGGCGAAGACGGGGGCACTGGCGTCTCCCTCGATGCGACGCTTCTTGAGCTCGCGGATTTTCTCGCGCTCGCGTGCGCGGCGCAGCTCCTCCGGGTCAGGCTCGTCGTCTGACAACAGGGCGAGCTCCTCTGGCAGGCGGAAAGATGAGAGGACGGGGTCGAGGAGGGACGCTCGTGTCTCTGCGACGAGTTTGCGGAGGTCGCGCATGGGGTTGATGGGGGCTTTTGGTGGCGTGTTACGGGAGGCGTAGGTCTCGCGAGCTGTCACCGCCATAGATTTGAACGGACTAGGGTCTGTCGAGTGACTGTTCAGCAAAACGCAGCAAGGAGGAGGGTCAGGCGACGCACCCGCACCGGCGAAGAGCGACCAGTCAATATCTTGGGGTATGGGCGGCATGGCATCGAGCTGCTCGCTCAGTCGGAACGAGGGATCATTGAGCTGCTCAACGAATAGTCAGTACTATGTTCTGCTCACATGGGACGCGTTCGTACCTGCTCGCTCAGCTCCTCTATGGACTTTGGCGGGTGTGCCTCTACATCCCTGCGCAACTCCTTGAGCCGCTCTATGTCGGCGTTCGTTCGCTCGAGCAGGGTCTTCTGCGATTGTATGAATTTTTCCAGCGCTTCCAGGCTGCGAAGATGGAAGCGTCAGTCCAGTGTACAAACCCGGGATACACCTTCATGAGGTTCCCGGAGCTGCTTCAAAAAGCACGTCGGATAGACGGCGGTGGACTTCACATATCGTCCCCCACGCCCCAGGATTCTCAACGAGGTATATCGAGAACTTTACACCCAGCCAAGTAAGCGTACGTTTGGGAGCGTTTCTGTTCCATTGTAGCGTTGACATAGACGGCAAGGAGTTGAAGACAAGACTTTTTCTGGGGAGGGGAGGGATTGGGCTGAAGAGCAACTCTTATACGGGCGTCTATTCCAGAGTCCTGCCGTCATGGGCGTTCCTTGAGAACTGATTAGATAGACGCCCACTAATCTCCGGGCACTGGCGCAATCTGGCGTGCTTAGGGTCGCTCTCCTCGTTGAAGAGAGACCAGTTCGCACTTTCTTTCCGACTGTCATGTCATCAATACACGATGTGCAGACCTACAGCGACCCAAGGGTGATGTATATCTCTTCTAAGTCGCAATGCACCACCAGCGAACAGGGCACGGGGCATAATCGACATGGTGCGCTTTCTGCTCAATATCTTCTGTTTTGAGAGCCTGAGCTCACACCTCTCGAATGTGACTTGCAGGAGTCTCGGAAACAAGCTCCTTAAAACGCTATAGAGCGCAGAAGGAGCATCGCATGAACTCCGCGCAGAGAGTATGTGCAGGCATCCGAGCTGGATTGTCATCACGCTCGCGCTGCAGGCGAAGTCGGCAGGGCCAGCGGAGTGCGGCAGTAGTCGCAGGGACGTGATCCTACACGTTCCCATCCTCGTGTCCAGGTCAGCGGCGCGTCGTCGAGAGCCCGCGCTCGACTGCACCTCACCGACCAGCTCATGCCTGCCTCATCCTCCGCTCAATGAAGCCGGAGGATGAGCCAAGCGCCACTGCAACAACGATAGTTTCTCCTGGAGAGGCCTCCTGGAAAGTCGCGATACGTTGATATGGTCGAGTTACGGAAAGGTATCGGACCGAGTTGCATTGCTATCATCGCTGTGCACTGACGAAGATTGTCCTCGGCTTCCAGAGCTCCGGCATCAAAGCTGATACGGAAGTGTCATACCGCCGCCGCTGCAGTACGTACGTCCGGCCTCTGATCATACGCGCGTACGCTACGGCAGGACAGGGCAAGACTCATCATGGATGATGGGTCTTGTAGAGGTGTACCCTCGTACCAAGGCGTACCACGCTGCAAAGCCTTGCCGGTGCTGGGACACCGCTCGCGGCATGTCTTGTGCAAGATCCGTAGGAACTGTGACGACGTGCAGCGCATGCCCGCTCTATCGCGTGTGATGTCTGGGCAATCACATGGTGGTGATGTGTTTCGAGCAGCAATCTGAGTGCGTGTGTACTGAACGCTTCTTCTGCGACGTCAGAGTCCTATCTCCTATCCGCCTAGTCAGGGCCCCTCGTCGACGAGCGCATTGCTCCTTGCGATCGCCCTTGGTTCTCGTGCAAGACGCATATGGCGACCTTGGCGATACCTGTATCGCAGCGGCTCAAGCGGATGCGACTGGGTTCCGAGTCCTGCTGCCCATGGGCGTGGCCTGTCACATTGTATCAAGTTTCGTTGACGTACCTCATGATGCTACGCACTCATGGTCTCCAGCATGCGGAACATATGCACGACGCCAGTAAATTCTCGCGAAACTGGTCCGGCCTTGGGCTCTACTCAGCCATCACGGTTCGATCGTCGTACCTCTCCCCAGCTCTCTGGGAACCTCTCCCCGCTCGGTCGTGAAGTCCGTGGGCCTTGCTCCGGACGATCCCCATGTCATTATCCACGATTTAACCTTTACCCCCAGGCACATCGGCAACTGGACCATGATGGTCGAGGTCGTGGAGCGCAAGACCAGTTCTCCGGTGTTCTGCAGGAAGCATTTTGTCACCGCGGCGGACTAATGGCCTCGGACGAGCAAGCGCGAGGTTGCCATGCTTGGAGGACCGCCTGCGATGCTGACTGGGCGGTTCTTCTGGATTTATCGATCAGCCGCAAGGACGGTGGTCTCATGGCCACGAAGCTGCGATCGACATGCACGCACCCACATGGGTGACATCGAACAAGCGGTGACCAGGAGGGGGCGGGGAGACCACCGGACCCGCTCTGGATGCGCATCAGAAACGCACGCCGGGTCACGGCGCCTCCCGTTGCTGCGGGCCCGCGTGCCAGATATGGCAGGTGCTGTATTCACCTGCATCGCAATTCGCTCGTGGCCCTTCTGACCGCCCGCGCGCCATGTGCATCCCGCCCTAGCAACTTCTAGGTATCGTCCCGCGGGCGATCTTGTGGCCAGGTTGCTCGTTGTCGTACGACGTCACACCTGTCAAACTGCGTCCGTGAACTTGCGCGTCCTGCCTGAACGACGCTGCTCATCCAATCTTCCTGGCCTTTGGGTTGGATACGGCAACACCCAAGATATGTCATGTGTCCGGCGTCCTTGCTGCACAGACTGGGAAGCATGCGTGCCTTGATCCTGAGCACAGTCGGCATGATTGTGGGTTATCCTGGTCGACTCGGAATATGGCCACCTTCGCGGTATAAAAGGGCTGAACGGTCGCCGACCTTCTTCAGTGAACCTCGGCTCACCTCCTCCTACATCCGCATCCAGACCAGACAACATGAAGGGCTTGCTTGCTACCGTCACTCTGGCGTTTGTCGCTAACGCGGCCGCCCGTACTTTCACGGTCTACAACAACTGCCCCTTCACTATCTGGTATGTCTTCTTGACCTTGTAACCGCTTGTACGAGCTTTCTGACCTTCATTGACTTGTCTAGGCCTGCGGTATGTCATCGTCACACTAAGTATGATATCCCACAGCATTCTCAACTTCGTTTCAGATCTTCACCGACCTGAACGTCGGCTCCGCTACCCCCAACCAGCCCACTGGGTACGTGCACGCCTGCATCGAGCACTGCGCATATGCTAAAGACATGTATACTCTCCAGCTGGCAGCAGAACGCCTACCAGAGCGTCTCCTTCAGCGTCCCGAACAATTGGAAGGCTGGTCGTATCTGGGTGCGCATCATTCCTCCCACGAAGCATCGATCACACATCACTGACGCACCGATGATATTCCCTTCAGGCTCGCCGCAACTGCGACTTCAGCAAGAACCCCGGCCCCAACTCCTGCCTCGACGGCGGTTGCAACGGCGGTCTCCTCTGCGACCCGCACACTGGCACGGGTGTTCCCCCCGCCACTGTTGCCGAGTTCACTCTCTCTGCTGGGGGCGGCGCTGACTGGTACGATGGTGAGTACCCATGAGGCCGCACAGTCGATACACGGACCTGACGCGAGACTTCCCCCAGTGTCGCTCGTCGACGGCTACAACCTGCCGATGCGCATCTCGAACAACAAGGGCTGCCACGTCGCTGACTGCCCCGTTGACCTGGGCCCGAACTGTGAGCGACCTTCCCTATTGTCTTCCCAAGTTCCATGACTGACAGGTTCTCTGAAGGCCCTGCTCCCCTGAAGGGGCCCTTCGACTCCTCCGGCTTCCCCGTCGGCTGCAAGAGCGCTTGCGTCGCTGGCCTCGGCGACCCCAGTAAGCTTCTAGTTCTTCAGTTCTTTGGAGAGATCACTGACAGCCGCTCGCAGCCAACAACCCGAACTGCTGCACGGGTTCCCACAACACCGCCGCGACGTGCCCCTCGTCCGGTGTCGCCTACTACTCTTACTTCAGTACGTCTTATTCCCCACTGTGCTCCACCAAACGGATCTCTGACCGTCTCCTGCAGAGAGCAACTGCCCCAACTCGTACGCCTATGCTTACGACGAGTCCAGCGGCACCGCTCTCTGGACCTGCGACGCGAGCCTCCAGGCCGACTACACCGTCACCTTCTGCCCGTGAGACGCTCACGCGGAAGCAAAGGCCAAGCTCGACGAAGCAACGAACAAGCCCCCCTCTCCGTCCGCTCGCGGGCTCTCGTGGGCGGTGGACGGCGGGTATGGAATTGGAAAGGAAAACACGGAATGTCAATAGGATGGATGGATGGAAGTTTCTGAATCTTCTTTCGGATTGGTGATGTCTTCTCGGTTCTAGTACGCCCCGGAATGTTTGTTTTTATACGTCCGCGATGAAATTGAACTACGAGGTGCACTATACCCTGGGAGCACGAGTCCGACATGTCTGTCATCAGCACTGTGACCACTGGCCATCGAAGATGAGATCATAGCTGCCTGATCCCGAGGAGTTGATGAAAACGCGCAAGCTGCAATCTGAAGGGTCTCAGAGTCTGAACGCGACATTGACTATGATCCATCGGTAGCTTGTGTCATCGCTGATTGATGATCCGGCGGTCATGTTCGACGAGATGTCCACATCCATAATGAAGCCCACTGCGCTCATCAGCACGGGCGACGCCCCTACCCAGACAAAATGACGCATCCAGGGACGTTCGGCATATAATGGCCATCATAGATGTCATGCAAACGCACAGTAGCATTACATCACCCATTCGATGACCTTCCTCGCCTCTTCCCGCCTCCGCCGGACCACCTGCACGACTTCCTCGCCCCAGACCTCCTCCGGGCGCTTCTTCGCGAGCAGGCACTCTTGCAGGTGCTTTTCCGCGTCCGGGAACTCGAAAGCGACGCAGTTCATGAGCGAGAGAGGTTCGTTGGGGTCCCAGCGTACGAGCGCGGGGCGTTCGGGTACGGGGTAGGGCGGTCGCGCGGAGCGTCCGCGGTATAGGTCGTCGAAGATGAGCCCGAGGTCGTCTTCGTCTAGAGGTAGTTTGCTGCGAAGGTACAGTCAGCACGGGTAGACGAGGGAGTTAGGATGGCAGACCGTACTTGATCTGGTGTCCGAGGAACTTCTCTTCCCGCTTCTGAAGGTCGCGCGAGAGGCGTTCGTTGAACTTCTTGCGGCTCTTCACGGGGAGAGGGTTCGGGATGGGTTTCTCGGCGAGCTCGCACAGAACGTATGTCGCGATGTTCAAGCCGAAGATCGCCGGCAGCGGCCCTAACGTCGGGAAATCAGCACCTGAGGCATCCGCGGAGACGGGAAGCTGCGACATACCAAGCACGGGCAGGATGCGCACACGGAAGTCGTCGAACACGCCGAGCTCCTTCACGTTGCCCTTCTGGAACTCCTCTTCGGGAAGGGGAAGCAGCTTGACGTCGCCGGGCACCTCAGTCGAGTACACCACCGGGATGCCGGACGAGATGCCCTCGAGGCGGAGGCGGCGGCGCACCGAGCGCGCGAGCGGGTCGTACAGGGTGAGCGAGATGTCGCTGATCTGCACGCGTGTGGGGTCGCACTTGGCGCCCGAGCCCATGGACGAGAACACCTGGAACCGCAACGTCGCCTCGTATCAGTGGACGCAGTGGGGACGCAGATTGGCGGCCGACGCACCTTGATGTTGTTCTCGTGGCAGTATTTGAGCAAGTCGACTTTCGTGGTGATGTTGTCAATCGCA
The DNA here is from genome assembly GCA_022385765.1 of Trametes cingulata. Taxonomy (NCBI): domain Eukaryota; kingdom Fungi; phylum Basidiomycota; class Agaricomycetes; order Polyporales; family Polyporaceae; genus Trametes; species Trametes cingulata. Next base: position 597,995 of record MU277992.1, read on the forward strand.
TCTGGCAAGGGGCGTTTGAGCATTGTTGCGAGACTCAAGGAACATGGGATAACACACCAATCACCCAGTCTGCGCCCGCAAGCAGGTCGCCGCCCGACTCCTTGCGCCAGATGTCGATGCACGCCTCGACCTCGACCACGCGCGAGATCTGTTTGAGGACGCGCTCGATGCACTTGACCTTGGGTGTGCCCACGTCCGACAGCGTGGCCGTGGCGTGTCTGTTGAGTGATGACAGAGTGACCTGATCAAAGTCGACGAGACGGATCTTCGAAATGCCACTGTACAGATAGCAACATTAGCCACACAGACGAATGTGCATGGTACGGAAGGTTTGCGTACGATCTGGCCAGCATGACCGCGGCCCAGCTGCCAACGCCTCCGCACCCGACGACGACAACTGAGCCTTTCCTGATCTTCGCCATGCCATCCTCACCGAAGAAGGCGTAGTTGCGGGCGAGTTGCTCCCGGATGAGCTCCTCGTCGTACTCTATCGGCACGTCGCGCGGCACATTAGAGCCTCCGATGTGGACTTCATGATGTTCGTCGTCTTCGCTGCCCTCTGCGTTCCTCGCGCCTTTTCGCTTGCCAGTGGAGCCAGCGAGGGAGCGTAGGATGTCTTGGTCGAGAGTTCTGCGCTTTTTACGTTTCAGGTGTTCATGATAAGCAGAAAAGAGGCCCGCAGTGACGGCAGAGGCTGCGAGGGCAGTGAGGACGAGCTGAGTTCTGTGCGAGTCCAAATTCATCGCGTCCAAGTCTCGACTCGCGCACTGTTCCTCGCAGCCGCCAGGCGTGACATCCCGTCACGCTACTTGTCTCAGCCGTGCGCGGTGTGACAGCATCACTCTTTCTGATCCGCCACCTCGCCCGCGATCAGCCTGTCTCTCTCCCAGTCTCGACCCATTCCCAGCGACCTTTGCTGGACGTTTTCTACTCTAACTTGCCCGACATGTCGCCATACTGGCCCCGCAGAGAGAAGGTAAATGCCAATTGTTGAGTCCAGGCAGGATGCGCATCGTCCAGGCCGCAAAATGAGAGCTTCTCGAAGGTCGAAATAGGCAGGCGCTGTAGATTACCAGGACGACGGGTGGGTGGACGTCGCCGTCGTGCGGACACAGCCTGGGAGGTTGCCATCGTCGTGCTACCATTTGTTCCCCATCAGCAGAGAATATACCCGACAAGAACCGCCCATTATCGGGCTGTAAACTGATTCCGCCACCGTCGCCCCCGAATCCGCCATCTGCCAGGTGCCCGCGTAGCGGTCAACGGTCAACCGCGTCCATCGCTCTTCTTTCTTTCTCTCTCGGTGCAGGCGTCGCCCTTTCTCCTCGCAGCAAGTCTGCATTCCATTCCTTTGTTTCTCGGCGCCGCCTCCTCTCGCTCTCTCTCTCTGCTGGCTGGGGTATTCTTGAGATGCACTTTGCTTCTGTATAGGCCTTCCAACACGCATTCTGGTTAAATGGGCGAAATCTGTCTCTCAGTGGCTCCCAATCTACGCTGCCAATCCTTGACCGGGCTCGAAGCTGGCATTCTCCTCCTCCCTCCAGGCCTCGAAGTATTCTTCGCATGCGTGCTCCTATGGATCAAGCGGGCGTCCGCTGACAAGTAAGTGGCTCGCTCTTCCTTCCAAGCAACCCGTCCCTGCGGTATTCGGCACGCGACGTCCTAGCGAGAAGAGGCGGAGAAGACAAATGGCATGCATGGCGTGACAATCGCATCCCTGCTCTCCCGTTGGCCATGATCATCGAGAGGTCTGGGGGGTGAACGGTCGGGGCTATCTCGATGGGGGAACGTGCCGACCACTAGCGGTAGTCCAGTCGATGATGGGTTGTCGCGGCGCAAGCAGGCAGGCACGGGAGCGCAGGCGCAACGCAGTCGACTGGTATGGCTCGAACGCATTTGCCTAGAAGACGATGTCATCCGCAGGGGCGGGATACTGCGCGACTCGAATGCATCTCACGCGAGCTCTCGATATTCATATTCTGCCTTTGTAGGAAGCACGTGTTTCTTGCGTCCGAGATCTATGTTTACTTCCTCCTGGCCGTTCTCGACATCCTCGCCCACAGAGTCCCTTCCGTCGCCTCGTCCCTGGACTCTTTCAGGTCCCTCGACATCGTGATCGGTGAGCACCGTATTTCTATGAGTGACTCAAGTGACTCAAGCCCGGCTGTCCTTGCAGGTGCTGGTTCCTTCATTCCCCTCTTTCTGTTCACGTTCTCCCTATACCTCCTCACGAGCACCGAGCTTGTGCCGTCTCTTCCCATCAGGTTCCAGACCCTGGCGAGATATACCCTGATCGCCTTCATACCCATCATCCTCATCTTGAACGAGGTAGCGTCCTTTGTTGGCATCACATACCGTAAGTAGTCCGTTTTGTCTCTCTCGAGCGAGGCAAATGCTGATCCTCTTCCAGGGAGCGTCGGCGGTCAGAATGGCGTCGGGTTCACAAACGGGACGGTCCAGGTCTTCCTGAGCAGCGTCACGCTCGTACTGCTCACCGTCTTCCAAGCCATGAACTTCTGCATCGCCTTCTTCCGCCTCGTCAAGGCCCTGTCGCACCAGCGCACCATCGAGACGGTCGACAGGGAGAAGAAGGAGATGGAAGCGCACCTGTTCCGGGGCCTCGGCTGGATCGTGGTGGGGCTTAAGCTCGGCGCGATCGAGACGGTCATCGGGTTTGTGCAGGACGGATTCGCTATCCCGCTCACGCGTCGGCTCCTCAGGTTCCTCGGGCACGCATGCCTGGTCATCGGCATTGTCAAGGGGTAGGTCTCCACGCATCGCCTCTTCCATGCTTATGTCTGACAACCGTACAGCGTCGATACCGTCGAGGACTTCCAGCTGTACAGCCCGAGCGAGGCGCAGCGGCGCCGCAAGTCCATGCTCCGCGCGATGATCCAGAACCCGCGCTTCAGCACGTTCCGGCACGTCGGCGGCCACGACTTCGACGCCGAGAACGCGATCACGCCCAAGCGCGAGTCCATCGTCAAGCTCGGCGACCCGTCCTGGATGCGCCGCGACTTCCGCAAGTCTACCGCCATGGACAAGGTCGAGGAAGAAGAGCGCGCGACGCCCGGATTGCTCTACGCGCGCAAGTCGAGCAGCCTCATGTTCAAGCTCGCGAGCCGCCCGTCGTTCCGCACGAGCAGCCGCAAGAGCAAGGGCTCGAGCGTGCGCGACTCCACGTCCTCCTTCGGCTCCTCCAAACGCACCTCGTGGCCCGCCGCTCAGGGCGCGATCGGGGAGAACGACGAGGACGCGTACCCGCAGGCCGAGGCGGAGGACGTCGTCGCGACGGAGTTCACGCCCGTCCCGCGCCCGGGGCTCGGGCATCCCCGTCCTGTGCGCGAGCGCGTGACGGTGTTCATTCGGCAGGATCGTCTCCCCATCCTGCAGCTCCGCCGCTTCTCGAACCTGGAGTTCCTCGACCTCATGACGGACCCGTTCCGCGACCCGCACGGGCGCGCGCGCTCCCTCCCCAGCAACTTCGACGAAGCTGAGCCCCGCCCGGCAGGCCATGTTTCGGCGTCGTTCTCCCGCCTCCCCATGTACACCGGCGCTCTTACGGAGGAACCGCTCCCTGCTCTCCGTCGCCCGCCTTCGGTGCACGAGTCGATTGCGAGCCGTCATACTCGCTCGATGAGTCTCAACACTCATGACCGACCGACCAGTGCGATGAGCCAGAGAACGATGCGGCCGCCCAGTGTCGCTACCAACAACCCCCGCGACAGTGGTGTCACCTTCCAGGCCCGCGACAGTGTTGCAAGCTACAACCCCCGAGACACCATGACGAGCTACAACCCGCGCGATACCATGGGAATGTACAACCCGCGCGACACTATGGCAAGCTACAACCCTCGCGATACCATAGGGAGCTACAACCCGCGCGATACCATGACGAGCTACAACCCGCGCGACAGCACCGTCGTCGCCAGTCGGCCCCCGAGCACGATGACCTTCCACGCGATCGGCACCCCAGGCACGGCGACGACCTTCGACCCGCCCCAGTCTGCCGTGTCGCCGCGCTATGGTAACTTGAGCAGGCGCGACCGCGGTGTGCCCTCCAGCACGACTGCGTCGGAGGTGCAGGCTATCGCTTCCCAGTTCCCTGGTATCCCGATGCGCCCCGCGCCGGCGACGCGCCCGAAGAGCATGCTCTCCCACGAGGTGCCGCGCACTGAGTTCATCGTCGAGGAGGACGAGCCCATGCCAGGCGATGCGGCGTACGTCCGCCGCGCTCCGTCTGCGAAGCGCCAGCCTGCCCCGGTTGTCGAGGAGGCGGAACCGTCGGAACCAAGCACGCCCAAGTACGAAGACAAGGTCGAGCCTGAGCGTGTGCAAGAGCGCGTCATCTCCGAGCAGGAGGCGACCCTGTCCCTGCCGACGCCCCTGTCGCCACCGCACGCCGTCGCGCAGTGGCCAACCAAGCGCGCGCGCTCGCTCTCCGGCTCTGGTAAGCGGCACCGACCACCGCCCCTCGTCCTCGACCCCGCTCCGGCCGACGCGCAGCCCACGCCGTCGGACAACAGCAGCGTGAACGAGGCGACCGTGCGTTCGGCATCGCTCGTGCAGCGGCAGGCCATGCAGGGCAAGCTCATGCGTGTGAAAAGCGTGGGGAGTGCGCCGCGGCGCTCTGTGTCGTCCTCCCGGCGCACGGCGCGTCCGCGCGACAGCATCCAGGTCGAGCTCGGGCACATTGCGCGTGAGCGCAAGGTGAGCATCGCGTCCTTGAGTGGTGGGCCCGGTCGGGGTAGGGGCTTGGTGAGGGAACCACGGCCCTCGGAGGAAGCAGTCGATGTCGTGAGGACGAGCGTATTCGGCGAGGTCTAGGGATCCGGTGCCCCCTCATTGGGCACGGTGTGGGCGTATACGGACGTGGTGTTGTTCTAATTTGGGTGGAGGGCCCGGACATTTCATGGTAGTGTAGTGTATGGTTGTAACAACAGCACCCTGTATCAACCATTCCACAGGTTGCTCGCTTGGTCTCCGTGACTGTCTGCTGCGCACGCCAAGAACGATTGCTCGAGTCCGTAGTGCTGTACCTGTGACTGGAACGAGAACCTATTTATTGCATATCCTATTCATGTTGTCGTACACAGAGTGGCCGAGGACATGCGAGGCTGTGAGAGAACTACGAGACACCTGTCCATGATGACGGATGCTCACCGAGATCACCAGAGGCACGAGAGTCTGGGACAAACGTCTGCTCGAAAGCCCCGTTCACAGTCTGCTCTCATTCTGGGGACGTGTGTGCTCCTTCGTCACACCACCTACGCCTGCGTTCCAGCAGACAGGAGTCTGCTTGCTGCTCAAGCTTCTGCTACACACGCATGTCGCATGCTGCGAGCGTAGCACAGTGAGTATGGACGTCCACTGATCAGCTTCGATGGTCAAGTGAAGTCTTCACTGTGACGTTGCTCTGTGCTTTGACATGATCCAGACATGATGGCCGTTAGGTTCGGGTGCTTCCTAGAATTCAAGTCATGGTGAGGATCACAGTATCCGAGTTGGAGTGTTGGACATCTTACTATCCGCAGAGAGCTTTCGCCGACCCGCCCACTCTCAGGGACTGCAAGAAGGACCGGTGCGAGATGCGCATGCTCATTACCCGGAGGTGGTCGACGCAAGTCAATACGGCAATCTCACGGGTGGGTGATGCGCTTAGAGATTCTATCATCATCCTGTCAGCTGTGAATCCATGGAGTGTCAACGAATTCGTCGTGCCAAAGCATGCATACCCTGGCGGTGGCCACCGCAGCACTCGGCAGACTGAAGCTTGCCAATGCTGGAGAATTCGTCCCCGGAGACGTACCGGGTGAGTTGCACTAAGTTGTGTCTGAACTGTATTCGTGAGCCATTAAAGAGTGAGCTCTCCAACCGCAACCCCATTCACCTTCGACTAGTCTCTCCACATCGCAGCCCGGTGCTGTTGTTCTAGCTTACTACCCGTGCAGCGCATACTCTTTGCCCCTTGACATTACTCGTCCTACCCTTTCCTTTCCTCATTTCTTCCTCGTGCAGACAACATGGCCCGCTTCCTCGCACTCGTACTTGCCTTGCTCGCCGGGACTCAGCTCCAAGCCGGTTAGCTCGCGTTCTGCGAAGCCGATCAGTCCGTACCGGTACTCACTCTGTATCTAGCTCCCGTCAAGGAGATAGCGGCACGCCAGATTGGGGATCTGCAGTGCAACGTCGACCGCCTGAGCATCGTCGCCGATCTCGCGACTTTGCAGCTCACATTGGGGGCTTTATCCGGGCAGGTGGCTTCGTAAGTCTTCCAGAGACATATGGCAAAGCTCTCCGTCGCTGACGGTCTGGAAAAATGTTCTTAAGCGACCCCACGGTCTCGGCCAGCGTGCACTCCGCTCAGAGGTCAATCCTCGGGGCACAGAGCGCCATTGGTGTCATTGCAGAGGCGCTCTTCACGCTCCAGAAGGCCCCTGCTGAGGCGCGAGACCAGGTGCTAGGGAACTTGACTGCTGCACACGACACGCTGACGAGCCTCACCCTACCCTCGTGAGTGACCATAGATGCGTCGATTACAGGAATTACTTACAGAGTGACGGTCCATGGTGTAGGGATGACTCTGCCGTCGAGGCGACACTGCAGACGGCACTGACCCAGCTATCCAGTGCAACGGCTGCGGGAAACGGCGTTGTGTCCAACTGCAAGTGAACTATCCTCCAAGAGTTTGCTAGTTGTTCACGATGACTCTATGGAGCTGATGAAATTGATCGGACTTGTGCCTGTATGTACTTGTAGAAAGTGCTGAACGATGCGTACAAGTATCTCCTGGATGGAGAGCCACCGCGGCCGCAGCCGCAGCACACTTATTCGCCATCCTCTGTGAGCCTGGACTGAGTGCGACACAGATGACACGTCCAAACGAGTGCAAAGTCATAATCACTCACGCAGCAAACTCCGGGATGCCCATTGTCGTATATGGCGACCGTGGAAACGCAGTACCCTCGCTTTGACTGGAAGCAGTCACCAGAATGCCAGGCTCCTCGGTCGATTCGGTTGTGACAAAGGTTCCATACAACAGACCGGCAGCGTCGGACATGAGATGTCAATCTTGAGCAGCGCTGTGAAAGGGAGCGCCAGAGGGAAAGAATAGCCTCAGGAACGAGAGCTATTCGTGGCGTCTCGAGCCTTGCCCATATGCCCTGCGAGGGACGTTCGTTCACGGACACCGTCCTCGACGTGATGGGTATCGGCGAGGAGCACCTTCCGTAGGAGAACGACGCGGAGGCGTCGACTAATACTTCGAATTTTGCAGTGTAGAAGGAATACTGCACCACGTCTATGTTCAACCGCGACCAGTTGAACGGACTATCCTGAGAATCAGTTTGCAGGCACAGCAACGAGAAGCAGCCGGCCACAAGGACCACCGGTCTGATGCTTATCCTGGCTTATCCCCCAAACTCCGCAACGCCGAGGGACGCAACACCAAAACCAGCGGTCTAGGTAAGGCCACGCACCTCGCTACAATCGTACAATCGAGGCGCGGCAATGGTAGAAGCGCATGCCGGCAACGCCTGGTCTCCGGGTGTAGTCACGCACTCTGTAGGACCGTGCATGCCCGACTGTTGTACCGGAGGGGTGCCGCGAAGCCGTATTGACTACGGCTCCGGCGGAAGCTGGAGTAGGTACACAATCGGTTCGCGGTGTATGTCTCGCTTCTCGCGCTCCTGCTTCCGCCCTCAATGAGTTACGCAGAAGTGGGTGTCAATTAGTTCGTGAGGAACGCGCAGAGCAGTGATTGACTTGGAGTAAGGTGTGAACTCTACGGTGCGTCAGGTGTGCGTCAGTGGAGTGGTTCAGCAGCCGGGAAATGGGCCTTCGGCGAGGTGGTGCTTACCAGGGACCTACGGATCGTTGGTAGCATGGAGGACAGCTAGGCATCCGATCTCGAGCGGAGAGAAGGCATCTTTCCTCAAAGAGTTGAGAACGTGGACGATCGTCGCTAAAGGAGACATTGAGCAGTTCCCATGTGCCTGTTTGGACATTCAGCGTACCTACTCGTGTACTCAAAGAGCGCACGGAGATGGCAGCGCAAGTCCGGATTCTGCGATTCTACGCCCTGAGAAGCCCTCCCCACCGGTGCCCGACCATCTGGGAGGACCGAGGCGCGCAGGAGAAAGCATGGTCAGCTGTCCGACAGACCTGACAATGGCCTACGAGAGGCCAACAGTTCAGGTTCAGAAGCATTCTACAGGAACAATGCAATGGCCTTTGCACGCTGCTGTAAGCTACGAGGTGCGCGGCAGTAACGGCTCGCACCTTGCACGAGTCCACTTGTGATCCTGAGAACGATGGCTACGCCCTGCGCAGGATGCGTATAAAAGAGTCAGCGCAAGGACGGTGGAACAGCAGTGAAGACATCCTCATCACTACTACAAGCCTACAACAACATGCAGTTCACCGCTCTCTTCGCTACCATCGCTGCTTTCGCCGCTGTCGCTGTCGCTAGCCCCACAGCGGTGAGCTGATTCATTGTGTCGAGTAGGATGACTTACTGATCGTTCTCTCCTTCCCTAGCCCGTCGCCGCCGTGAGCGAAGCCCCGCAGCATTTCTTGAAGAGCTACATAGACTGACGTCTTCCTGTTCCAGGTCTCCGCCTCCATCATCAGCGACGCTGAGATGGCTCACTTCCTCGCCACGACCGATGCGGAGCTCACGTTCATTGGCGAGCAGCCCAACCCGCTCGCCAAGCGCTCCGCCCAGACGACCACCGTCACCTACTGCACCAAGGCCATCGGTAGCATCTGCGGCGGCACCTGCACCGTCTACAACGGCGGCGCTACGTGCCTCGACGCTGCTGGAACGGCGTGCATCGCCGCCACCAAGGACGTCGGTTTCTGCGACGAGGCGGGCTGCAACGGCTCCTGCAACATCCTCTCCGAGTGCGGCACGCAGATGGCGAGCGGCTTCTGCCTTACGCCCGAGACCGCCTCCATCCTGGTCTCCTCTCTCTAGACAAGAGAATTCTCTTACTCGGTGAGTATTTGCACTCTTGTCAATCGAAAATCACTCACCATTGGTCAGAAGGTCTCAGCAGCGGACTGTCTCCATTGGGTCTTAGGGTTACTGTTTTCTGGGTCTGATGTAGGGGGTTTCGGGTGGACTGGCGCTCTGGTGCGAATGAGGGATATACGGGCTGGGTGATTCTGCATTGGACCGTTCAGCTGGATGGCACTGTCAAGTTTTGTCGATCAGCCTCGGAGTACACTTACAATGCTAGTCATTCATGGATAACGCGCAGGCAGATGGAGCTCCCCACATGTATGGGGGTTTCTTGAAAACCTGGATAATGCTATCGACGAACTGCGTACCACAGAACAGGGTTACTACTGTCGAGCCTCATGTACAGTGCTCGCCGAATTCGTCAGAATTGTGGGGTATTGAGAGACGAATGATCATATTCACGACGGTGGAAGTTAGGATGCAAGATAGAGCCGCTCCCGCCAATGGCCACTGCAGAACAAGCTTTACGGCCGATGCCGAACGGGCGCTTACACAGTACCCCGGTCCGCTGGTGCAGTGTGGAAATGCAGTCGCAGTTCGCCGTCGGCGAGACTGCGCGCGACTGCTCTCTTCTCTCCGTCATCATGGCTGCGTACTTCTTCGCGTCTCCGGTCGATGTGGACATCAAGCTTGAAGGGGAGGATGAGAGGAAGAAGGTGGAGATGAAGGGCGAGAAGGAGAAGACTATCTCCTGCCCAGTCTATTACGACGGAGAATCCGTCGCGGGACAGGTATGTTCTTGGTGTATGCACTCCCAAGATTCTTCCCTCGGGTGGTCGAGCAAGAGACACAGTGCTCTTACCGACACACGTCCAGGTAACTGTTCGTGTGCGTGATGGGAAGAAGCTGGCGCACGAAGGGATCAAAGTCGAGTTCATTGGTAGCATTGGTGAGTACACGCGTCATACCCACACGAATGCCTCTGACTGCGCATTGTCGCTAGAGCTGTTCTATGACCGTGGACATCACCATGAGTTCTTGTCACTATCACAAGAGCTGGCAGCACCGGGAGAAATGCGACAAGCGCAGACGTTTGACTTTCTCTTCAAGAACGTAGAGAAGCAGTACGAGAGCTACCAGGGCATCAACGTCAAGCTCAGGTCCGTAGCCCATGCTCAATTGTTGCGAGTGGAATGGAATGCTCACTTTTTGATCATAGGTACTTCATCAAAGTTACTATCTCACGACGGATAGCGGACGTGACGAAGGAGAGGGACATTTGGGTACATTCATACCGTATGCCCCCAGACAGCAACAACTCCATCAAGATGGAAGTCGGCATCGAGGACTGCTTGCACATTGAGTTTGAGTACAACAAGTCAAAGTGCGTGGGCCCTTGCTTGTTCCGGTGCTTCGAATCTGCTGACTCTCCTGCAGGTACCATTTGAAGGACGTCATTGTGGGCAAGATCTACTTCCTACTCGTCCGCATCAAGATCAAACATATGGAGCTGTCTATCATCCGCCGGGAAACGACGGGAGCGCCACCAAACCAGTACAATGAGTCCGAGACCATCACCAAGTTCGAGATTATGGACGGCGCCCCTGTGCGAGGTAATGCGCTCGCACGTAGACATTCAAGCAGCAACTAATCCAACCTCCTCTCAGGCGAAACGATCCCAATACGTTTGTTCCTCGGTGGCTTCGACTTGACCCCGACGTTCCGGGACGTCAACAAGAAGTTCAGCACACGGTACTACTTGAACCTGGTTCTCATAGACGAGGAGAACCGGCGGTATTTCAAGCAGCAGGTCAGTGACCCACAGCGAGGATGACTGTATGGACTTTCTGAAGTACATCTCTCCTCAGGAAATTACTATTTTCAGGATACCAGAAGTGAGTTGCATTGCTATAGTCCCGCCCGGCGCACGTTGCTCATTTGCGTCTACAGAACTGATGCGGACCTTGTACTACTATACCTGTTGTTTATTCTCTGGACCTATGTTATTCCCACTCTTTGCTGTCCTTGCGATCGTGCCTACAGTGACCAAACCATCCTGCCCAAGCGCCTCAAGTGTCAAGCCTAGCAAAACAAAGGAGCGTCCGGCGAAGGTTGATGCACTTGGTGTGTCGAGCCTTCCTGATATCTGCGCACAAAGGCCGGAGGATACCCCCACGGCACTCATTGTTCAGCAGGACTGAGCAGGTGTGGCACTCTGCGCTGTGCGCGTCTAACCTGCAGAGGCAATCAAGTGTGGCCCAACCTACTGTGACCGTCGCGCTTCCGCCCCTCGTCCGCCTCTGTAACCCGCTCCCTCCTCAATACACCCGATATGGACCATCATCTCATCGATTCGACCTTCACGGATGCTTCTCTCGTCCATATCGCCGTCCGTTCGCTCGGCACAAGGCTTTGGCTCGGGCGTGACATCGCCATCATACGCTTTGAATGTGACGGCGCGCATGATGTTTGTGACACCACGTTGGACTAAGCTGACCATGGCAAGCGCCCGCTTGAGAACGTCTTTCGCAGCCTTCGCGGTCGACGGTGAGTACGAAGTAGCCATTGAATCTTGGACTGGTGACACCTAACTACTGCTAGGACGTTATGAAGAGATACTCAAGCAGCAGAGAGGCCAGGACCAGGACGGATCTACGCGTTTGCGTGACAGGCGCCTAATCCTGCTGGGCTTTGACTTGGGACTCTGGTGGCGCTTCGATGATGAGGCAAGCCAAAGCGCGACCTACGACTATGCCTAGCTATTGGTCGACGGGCGGGATACGGCTGTGGCGCGGCGCTGAAGCATATGGAACGCCTGGTGTCGCCCGACGCGACCTGGAATGCTTTGTGCAGAAACGTATATAGAGGGTCGGCCCCGCTCAGCTTCACCACCGACCCCCATCCTCACATCTTCCCTTGCGATACCTCCCTCCCCGTATCTGGAAGCAAGTCTTCCGTTCCTCTAAATCTCCGCGTCTCAGCACCGCAATCGACAGTATCATGGACTCTTTCTGCAACTACGCCGACCAGATCTTTGCCTCCCATCCGCTCGAGGAACCATATATGAGGTGAACGCGTTCGCGCCCACGGCCTCTCTCCATACTGACCACGCCCTCCGCCACTGGTTCAGTTCCGACGATCTGGACTTCATGAGGCAGTACTTCGACGTGGATGGGCTGTCTGCCGGAGATGAACCTCTGCCTATGGACGCGTCTGTCCCGCGTTCGGACGCGACTTTCCCCTCCCAGTGCGCGTCCGCTTGGCCTTTGGACGCGTCCTACCCGCCTCTGGAGAAGTCCTACAGCTGGCTGGACACCGCATTTCCCGCGATCGAGCCTGCCGTGCCGCACGCATACAGGGCCGGGCTCGAGTTCGTCCCCGCCACGGAGACAACTGAGCGCTGGTCTCCTGCGGACACCTGCTTCTCCCCGCAGAGATATGGCTCAATCCAGCAAGTGCAGCGCTCGGCTATGAGGCAACCTGCGGCTCGGGAGAGCGGCGTCACCGTCTCCTTGCCGCAGGTTATCCGGACGGACGAGCTGGCTATGTGGGCAGCATCCTATGTGCAGCCTCCTCCGGGCTCTTCCTCTGCTCGACCCCTTCAGCATCCTGCGGAGCCAAAAGCGCCCTGGAGCACATCTCGTGCCAAGTAAGTCCCTCCTCACTCCGAGCTGAGGCGTTGCAGTAGCTGACGTTTGCCATGGCAGGCCTGCGAGCCCCGTCGAACGCCCGAGCGCACCGGGCCCCTGCGAAAGGAAGCGGGGAACGTCGGACGCCGACTTCTTCTCCGCCCCGTCGAAGAGGCCCCACTGCACGGCCTCGCATCCCTCATCCAAGCCTGCCCCACCTCCGCCCGCGCCTGCGCCTGCGAGAGAGGCACGAGTCGTCCCCTGCACTGACGGCCCAAAGCCGATCGTCCTCGCACCCAAGGAGGGGCTCTTCTGCCCCATGCCGCACTGCCGAGTCAAGCTCGCGCCCGTGGACTCGATCTGGCGCGGCCACTTCAAGACGGTCCACCACAGGGACCTCTGCGGGCACGGCGGTTCGTGCGACGGGAAGGCGGCGTGCGTGTATGCGTGCCCGTTCCCGACATCCGATGGGACGCGGTGCGTGGCGAAGGTCCCGATGACCGTGGACAGCCTAGGGCGGCACGTCCTCAACGTCCACTTGCAGCTGGTGCACCGCTGCCCGCTGTGTGGCGTGGAGAAGGTGCAGCGCTACTCGGCGTGCAAGCGGCACATCGACAATGTGTGTTCCAAGAAGCACGCGGATTGGGCGAACTAGCACCAGGGGCTCTTCGCAAGGGTGCTTGCGCCCGGCTGGATGGGCAGTAGGGTGAGCGAGGACGTTCGGAAGCTGCAGGCAAAGAAGTCGCCACGATAATAGGCATACTTGTATTTGTATCCGTGCATCCCTGCCACCTTCGTTTTCTGGCACGGATGCGTTTCCCTTGCGATACCACCCTCTGAGATACCAGCGTATGTTCGCACTCTTCGAACTGTATTATAGTGATACCATAAATATCGAGTCACGAATTGCAGTTACCCTGTACACAATACTCGAGAGTCCAAGTCGTGCAATATCTACTTGCCACCGGCAATGACCGTTCACAGCTGGCCAGTATAATGTATCCAGCTGCGTAACTGTAAGTACGTAGAAGGCTTTCCATGCGCAGGTGTGCTTGTGTCTGTTTGGCGATGTAGGCTCCTCACGCAAAACGTACTCTAGGCTTCCCGATTGCGTCTACTCGTCCCCGGAAGGCGTGATATGATGTTTGGCCCCTGGACGCATACTCGGGCCCTTTAGGCTTTTACCAAGATGCGAACCCAGCGATATGCTTTTAGGTAAACCGCTTCTAGAGTTCCACGAACACAGCGAATGCAGTGCACCTGTCGGGCGTTCCGGCGCTGCACTACTCGTGGAAAGTTTGAGACATGAAGCTCTCGGGAGACACGGGTAACATGCTCCACACCACATATAAGACATGACGGTGACACGTGCATACAGACTAGACAAGGGCCGCCGCGCTGCGTGTGTCCAGCAACAGCCCCGCCGAGTAATACCGTACTCGAGTCCGCGCGTGCAGAATTCAGAATCCAGGCTGCAGGGTGCAGTTGTCAACTTCAAATTCCCGCACACCCGTCGTCAGCAAACCCATAAGGCGGAAGAGGGCGCAGCACATACATCCGGGGGCAATGCGGAACGGCGCGGACTGTGCGACGCCATTCGCCGCGTCCGTGAGCAGTAGCAGCATCTGTGACCCTGTTCGGTCGTGCGCGTACAACGCCGTCAGCAAGTCAAAGACAGGGCTGGGGGAGGGCGAGGGCGTACCGGCCGTGACGTCGACGTTCCAAACGAACGGACTCTGGCCCATGGGCCCGAACGACTCGAGCGGCACGCCGTTACGGCGGACTCTGCAGAGGTGACGAGCATGGGTGAGTACTACTATGCCTCTTGAACTTCGCCGCTGAAGACACGGCTTACTCCTGCGCGAGATCAACATAGTCAGCGATTGAGCGTTCTGACCAGGCAACCGAGCACTACACATACGAGGAAGTACGGAACTGCAGCAAGTCACCGAGGGCACGACGGAGAAGGGAGAAGAACGGAGCGCGGATGATCAGCGGCTTGCCCATCTATTCGAGGCGAGAAGAGAAGAGCGTATGCGTACCCTGCCCACCAGACCAGTTGAACGTCGCGGTCGAGCACTGCTTGACGTCCGTCGGCGTCTCGATCGTAAGCGGCTGGAGCTGCGCGAGCGTAGACGACGCGCCGAGGGCGATGGTGGCGAAGATGGCAAAAGTCTTGGTGAGCATCTGGGCTTGAAGCGGAACTTCGAGGGAGCTGAGGTGGTTCCGGGATGGAGAACGGCGATGTGGACGCGCCCTTCTTTTTATGTCGACTAACTCCGGTGCTTCGGGTCAGCGGTGCTTGCTGTGCCATCACCCCCGAAATCGACGTATATCCGGTGCGAGCGGAAGGCGGGCAGTTGGCACCGGCGGCGCCACCAGGCCATCGTCCATAGCATACGCCATGCGCGGCCGCATGATGATGGTGCTTCGAAGAAGCGCACTAGATTGGGCCGGACAGAGAGGGCTTGATGACACGGGCCACAGACGTCGGATACCGGAGATAATCCTGCGGCTTGCTGTGCGTATGTCACAGAAGTCCAGATTCATTCGCGTAGTGGACTTGCGCTGATGGGTGCCAGGAGCCGCTGAGAGTTAGTGCATGGTCCAACGTACGGGAGTGTAGGCGTAGGCGGGGGGCGGTCAAGGAGAGCCGGCGGAAAGGCTGCGAGGATGCGGGGTGCTCATCGCCGGAGTGCGATCCGATTCTTTCGAGCGCGTTTGAAGCGCAAGCGGTGGAGAGACAAGTGAGGGATGCGCCGCTCGAGAAGAGGTTCGTAGAGTCCACACCGGAGGTTCGATGGTACTTAGCACAGTAGCCGGTCGCTAGCCTACGGTAATACTACCCTGCAAGAAGATGGTACGTCAGTGAATACGTCGCAACCACGCTGCATCAAACGAGAACTCGAGAGCGTGCCCACTTTCAGCCCTCTACCGCCGGAGACCAACTGTGAAGAGACGATGTTCACTGGCAAGAGGCTACAAGTTGTAGTTAATCCCGGGACTCATATACATAGCCTACGCAGTGCGAGAACCCACGTGGACTTGCCTATTCGAGAGGCGGGTCGCGTTTTGCGCATGGATCCCGCTCACATCGGCCGCCTGTCCGTCTGGACAACGACAACTTGCGGCACTGAGGAGGCATTCAAGTTTCAAGACGACGCTAGACTTCCCGATGGCGCCTAGCACGCGTCCGTCGAAGCGAAAGGCGGCGTGACGCCGTACAGCTGGTAGTTAGGTGGTGCGGATCCTTCAAATTTACCCAGAGCAGGCTCGTACTCAGCGATTTGAAGTACTCTGCAAAGGCAGCTGATAGAGTTCCATGCTTGCAGCGCAGGCATCGTATCCTCCGGATTCACACATGGTCGCGGAGACAGCTAGTACGAGGCTCGACATGGCCCGGAATGTAGGTGTAGTATTTCATAGAACATGTCACATTGTGGACAAGGACCCGTCCGTAGATCATACGAAGGCTGTGCGCGCGCACGATCAACACTCCCCGCCACCAACTAACACACACTCAGTCCCGCAGGCGCGCTTAGAACCCAGGTTGGAGGGTGCAGTTGTTGACTATGATTTCCCACACACCCGTCGTCAGCAAACTCATAACACGGAAGAGGGCGCAGCACGTACATCCAGGGGCAATGCGGAACGGCGCGGATTGCGCGACGCCCGACGCCGCGTCGGTGAGCAGCAGCTGCATCTCCGACCCTGCAATTTCGCGCGCGCGCGTTGTCAGTCTTTGAACCGCGATAGGGCTTCATGAGAGAGGGAGGGGGAGAACGTACCGGCCGTGACGTCGACCAACCAGAAGTACGCGTTCGAGCCGAGCGTGTTCTTCGACGTCTCGAGCGGCACGCCATTACGGCGGATCCTGTGAAGGAAAACACGGACATAGATGAGTATTCGTGTTGGTCGCGTGCCGGGGTGCACGACTCACTCCTGCAATACGATACAGGCATGTCAATCAGCGAACTATTGAGAGAGGGACTCAGAGCGAGACGTACGAGGAAGAACGGGCCTGCAAGTCACGAGCGGCACGAAGAACGAAGGTAAAGACGGTCAGAGGCAAGCTACATGCGGAAAGAAAAACCAAGCGCACTCTGTCCGCCGGACCAGGTGAACACGGTCGTCGTGCACTGCCTGACGTCCGTCGGCGTGTCGATCGTGAGCGGCTGGGTCTGCGCGAGCGCGGACGACGCGCCGAGGGCCACAGTGGCGAGGAGGGCGAGAGTCTTGGTGAGCATCTTTAGGTCGTCAAGCGTTCTGCGGATCACAAGAGCAATTCCGAGGGAGGCTGATGCAGCTTGGGGATGAAGAATGGCGAGGTGCACTGGTCCCCCTTATATGTTGACCGTCTTCGGTACTTTGGGGTCAGCAGTGTTTGCTGTGCCATCACCCGCGAAGCGAACGTGTATGTGTTGCAAGCGGGGCGCGGGCTGTAAGCACCGATGGGGGTACCATGCCATCACACGGGTGTACTCGACGGGCTGATCCACCCGCGGCCAGGAGGGACTTCGAAGAGGAGATGGACTACGGTGTTCAAGTTGTCCCAGAGATGACGCGGGCGGCTTGGCAACAGGGATCACGAATGTTGGATACCGGCGACGATCTTTTGGCTTGCTGTCTCCTGCTGTTCATGTGTAATAGATGACCGCAAATGGCAGAATCAGTCGTGTATTGGACTTGCTGTGGGAGCGACGACGGTGAAATCGCCGAGAGCTGACGCGTCTTGCGCCGCCCTACAACGGTGGGCGGGAATTCGCGTCAAAGTGCAATTGGGACGCGTGTGAGTGGAGGCGACGCAAGATATCCGATGGTACATACAGTAGCATTCTTCGCTACCGTCATACCCTGCGACTTGCGAGGTTGCAAAGTAGCCAGTACATATGTAAGTAGCCCTCGACTCCGCTGGCAATGCATCATGCTGCAGAGCAAGCGCACTGCAAGTGATCGACTTTCGCGTTCGCGTTCAAAGCGTTGCCGATTTCGTCTGACTCCCTCCAGTGGAGAGTCAATACTACCGGTATCTCGATCCGGGTACTTCTACAACTTCAGCTTCTGGGACAGGGAGGAGGGAGGAGGGAGAGAGACCATGGACGCACTCGAAACGATGCGGAGCAGACCACCGGACCACCGCTCCCCAAATCCGGTGTGGCAGTGCGCCTTACACAAATACCGTCCTCCGTGCGCTTGGGCGGCCTCTACGTTGGACGACCGCTATCAGCCTCTGAGCCTCGCGATGCACCAGTGCCTACAAATCACAGAAATCGTCTCGTCAATCTTTGAGTATCTCGACGGACATGAATACGATCTACGAATCCGGTATCCGCCTCGCGTTCAGCACCGCGATCCAGACGTCCTCCGTACTCTTGCGGGGCTCGCGCGCACCTGTCGCGTCTTCACGGGATCTGCGCTCGACGTGCTGTGGCGCGAGATACCTGATATCTTCGTCCTGATCAAGCACCTCATGCCGACTGAGCTGCTGAGGTTTGACGAAACCACAAAGACCCTGGTAATGATTCCTTCAAGTCTTGTGGAATTTGGATACTCCCCGATTGACTTGGCCATCTGTTACGTCTGCAGTTCTTTTCAGGGCCTCCGAGCGTGGACAACTGGAGCCTACTAGAACCATACGTACGGCGGATACAGGCTGTCGGGATCGCCACGCGTGGCACTGTTGGTGTTCGAAAGCTCGATGGAGAGACGGTCCTGTCGCCGCTCGAGAGGTACCTCAGCCGAGCAATCACCCAGAGCGATGCGGGTCCTCTCTTCCCCAATCTAACTCATGTCGTCTACAACCCGGGGTGGACACACGAGCTCTACTCTCGCTTGCTTCTTCACCCGCACTTGCAAGTGCTCCAATTGCCTACGATCGCTTTCAATGACAGGGTACGTCACTAGCGGTTGCATGATGATTTAGTCTTCCGACGTCGTATGCTGAAATAAGCGTTGTAGTCGGATTGGGGCGTGGACCTTCGTGAAGACTATGGACCACACATTGTGGAGAACTGTCTCGGCCCGCTGAGGGGCCATGTCCTTCCGGCTGTTTGCAGAATGCACGACCTGCAGAGCATATGGATCAAAGGGCAGATGTGGGACCAAGTCACATTATCCTACCTCGGCTCACTTCCGTCGCTTACTGCCCTTGCCCTTGAGAACGGATGGAGCCACGTCAGCTATCTTCCCCGCGCCGAGTGTGTAGGTAGACCCTTCGCATCTTTGCAACATCTCCTCGTCTCCATTGCACACAGTGAAGGACTTAGCGTCCTCGCCCACATCGACCCGATAGCTTTGGAGACCGTCACCATATACTGGGAGTATCTCTTCGCCTACACCGACGCCTCCGGGATTGTCATTCAACAGTATCTCGAGGAATGTGCACACTTCGGGCAGCTGAAGCACTTCGCTGCCGTACTCGACCCGGCGATGGAGAAGCGGATAGGAGACAAATCACTTCCTCCGGGTCATCAGCACAGGCTACGCGGTTTCGCTCGCAGCAATGAATACTTGCGACCTGTACTTGCTCTAACCTCTCTGATCACCCTGGAAATCGTCATCGACGTGGTCTTCCAGCTGAACAACCGTTTCTTGCGGGAGCTTGCGCAGAAGCTGCCCCATCTGGAGTGCCTCATTCTCACGCCTTCCTCGCGAACGGAGTACTTCATTGACGAGGTGCCGTCCATTCTCGACGATGACGACGACTACGACGAGGACAACCCGGAGCTGCCGGATTACCTCCCGACTCTCGACGGTCTCCTTCTGCTCGTCAAGGGCTGCCCCAAGCTGGCTACACTCAAGCTCGCGGTTAGAAGCGCGTTCTCCCCTGATGTCAGAGACCTCAAAGTACGGCAGAAAGGCGGCCCTCACACCATGGAGCTCTGGGCGACTCCGCTTGATCCCGAAATCCCTGACCGCGTCTTTGCCGAGTTCTTCGCGCGTGCATTCCCCGCATTGAGGGACTTCCAGGTTGCACTACCTTCGTACTCTGGACCAGCGAGCGCCGTATATGAGAAGATGACGCCGGATGCAGCTCGCTCGAGATGGTCTACATTCTTGGAAGACCTGAACGGTAGCCGGGGAGGTGACTTTCGCGGTCAACTGATAGAGCAGCAGACTCGCCTGTAGATCGTACTACGAGGTGGCCTGTGTGTTTTTCAGAACCCAGCACAGGTAGTTACGAATAGACACGCATTCATGTACTATAGGCCGCGATAAGTGTCGATTACAACGCTTGCCTTCTGCGGTAGAGAGTGCGCACGTAGACGCCCGTCTCGTTCCCCCATTGTCGGACGCCAGGACCGTCACCCGAGCAGCTCCTGGCTGCGTCTACGGTCTACCGTCCAACACCCGTGCTCTTCGTCGCCTTTTCGATCTGCCTGAGCTCCTCTTCGTGAGTGTTACCTGAGGGTTGTATATGAACGGCGACGCTCTGTAAAGAACGCCAACTACCGTATCGCCGCAAACCAAATAGCGAACATCAACTCACAAGAGCGTCTCGAACCTGCTGTACAGCTCGCCGCCTCCGCGTAAAGACTTGCAGAGAGCGTGAACTAAGAACTGTGTCCTTCTCATAGTCTTCGAAGTTGCTGGCAGGATGAGCAAAGTAGTCTTTGGTATGTAGCCACCGCTCGCGCTCGCATCCTCTCGCCACTGACGGTAGTCCGACCTGCTCGTAGTTGGCAATGTGCCCTACACCATGGGAGAAGTTCGTGCGCATATCTATGGACAGAATAGTGCAAACTTACCAGATGCGTTGTAGGAGCAATTGATTGACGTCTTCAAAAGTGTTGGACAAGTGGTGGGGTTCAGGTCAGTTTTGTCCCTTTCCCTACCCCTCGATCGGCCATTGTGCGAATCTATGCCCTTCGAGTCTTCGACCCCTCGATGCCGTTCGGTAGAGCACTGACACCTTCGCGTCCAGGCTCGTCTTCGACAGAGATACCGGCAAACCGAAGGGTTACGGCTTTTGCGAGTTCGCAGGTACGCACTTTGGTTCACTCCTTCTCGCGGGCCCATATGAAACATCGTCCATGCAGACCACGAAACGGCCCTCTCTGCCGTGCGCAATCTCAACGGGCACGAGATCGGCGGGCGTCCCTTGCGAATAGATCTCGCAGACTCTGACCCCTTCCTCGAAGGGAAGACAACGGTGCGTGGCGAGATCATCGACGGTGGCGAGACGCGTGCCCAATGGCGCGAACGCCATGGACACGACCGCCACGACCGCCATGACAGAGATGACCATCGCCACAGCCGTGGCTCAGACCCGAACGCCTTCCTTGCGAACCTTCCGAAGGGCGTACCTCTGCCGCCAGGGTCGAATGCGTTAGACGCGATCAGCCATGTCCTGGCCACCACCGACCCAAGTCAGATCTTGGAAGTACTAGCGCAGATGAAGGTGCGTGCGCTTGGTCGTTGAGCATTCTCCACTGGGCTCATGATTTTGCAGGCATTCGTGATAACGCACCCCGAACAAGCGCGCGCGCTGCTTGTCGCCCATCCGCAACTCGGTTACGCTCTTTTCCAAGCACTGCTCTTGCACAAGATCGTGGACCCCGCTATCCTGAATGTATGCGGCATATTGTCCTTCAAACCGCGTACTGCTCGGCTCACCTTTGTCACAGCGTATGCTAGCGGCGACTGGCGCAAGTGTGCCTTCCGTCGCTCCTCCCCCCCCTGCCGCACCCCAGGTGCCCCCACCGGCGCAGTACATGCAGCCGCCCCCCGCCATCCCACAGCAACAGCCGCCTCCAATGTACCCTTCCGCCATCCCACCGCCATCCCAAACGCCTGTGCACCACCAGGCCCCTCCGGTGCCGAACATGTACGCCCAACCGCCGCCCCAGATGCAACCGCCCCCCTACTATCGCCCGCCACCCCCATCGGCGCCTCCGGCGATGCCTCAGCACCTGCAGCAGCCCGCGCCTTCACATATCCCGGGGCAGCATCCCATGCATGTCCCGCCCCCGTCTGCTATGCAGGCTCCTCCGCAGGCCCCGCCTGCCCAGCCACCAGCCGTACCCGACTTCGATCAAACCCAGAGGGTATGCGATCGTTTGGCTGTATGACTGTCGCCAATGCTGATACCGACTTTGACGTGCACAGGAGATGCTTCTGCAAGTGCTGCGCTTGACCCCGGACCAGCTCAACAGTCTGCCCCCGACGGAACGCGAGCAAATCATGCAATTGGTGCGTCTTCACAGCGGTCTGTGCCACTGGGGATACTGAGACTGAGAGGATCTTGCAGCGGAGGCAATTCGGAGTTGGGGCTTGAGTTCAGAATGGCCTTCGCGTTCGTCAAAATGTTATCGCTCGTACGTTGTTACGATGTACTGCTTTCTGACAGCCTGTTGCGGTATTCGGTCTCGGCACGACTGGTACGGAGCCGTCTCAGAGCATCGCTGCACTCTCAAACCTTCCTGCGTGATTGGGTCCAATCGATGTGTCGAAGCGGGATTGGAGTACGCTCGCGAGACCATCGAGGGCCATTACACGCCGTAGAACAAGTTGTCACTGCAGCCACGAAGTCTTCCCGAGCAATGGCCTAGGGTACGAGACCCGTCGGAGAGAGAGCCGCAACCCGATCCATTCCCACAAGTCCGAGCCGATGTCCGCACAAGAGCCTACATCCCCTACAGTAATGTCCATACATCCTCGTACTTACACGGACATGCTCACTTGCAGTTGTTGACGACGCCCTGCCCGGCCAATTGCGCGTTCGTCAGCTGCGTGAGCGCCTTCTGGAGGTCCGCCGCCGCGGTGGTGTCCGTCCTGTGCAGGTAGCGACCAGCTCTCCGTCAGAACCACCTGAGCGCGGAGAGGTGCGGGGAAATACTCACGAGTTGATTGCGGTGAGGGCGTCGTGGGCTGCGGTCAGGTTGCCGAGCACCTGGTCGCGCGCCTCCGCGGGGGCCTTCTGGCCAGTTAGGAGCGCCTTGCCGATGACGAGGATCGCGCCCTGTGCGCCCGAGACATTGTCCTGGATGGACTTGATGCTCGAAGCGGCCGTCTCGTCACTGCGAGGCTCGTGATGTCAGATCCTAACTAGCATACAAGACAGAGGGGGGAAGAACGTACGAGGCGAGCTCGGTCGAGAGTGTCTTCAGGGTCTTCTGCGTGTCCGCCAAGCCCGCTACGATGCTCAGACGGTCGATGTTGCATTGCAGGTTTCCGATCTGGCGTGCGGCGATGTCTCCTGCGGGGGCTTCATGGATCGTCAGTTGGCAATCGCCTCGAGACATATGCAAACCACATACCGGCATAGATCTGCGAACCCGCAAGGAGGGAGGAAAGAGCGAAGGCGATAGCAACGAAGCGGACCATATTGAAAATGCTGGAGGAGGCTGAAGCTCGGATACGAAAGGGCAGGGCTCGTATCGGAAAGGCAGAAGGCTCAAAGTTACAGCACCAGGCTGGCAACGGTCGACTCAGAAAGCAATGACAGAAGACGACTCGAGTTTCGCTCCTCGAGAGGTCGCGCTCTTATACGCATTCACCCCGGGCCCAGCATCCAGGGAAGTTGGCACTCTCCATGGAGACACCGACGGAGATGAGCGACGCTTTCGGATGGCATGTGAGCGCCGCGCGCGGGCACTGCGCATGCTCGTAAAGCTTATTCCAGAAGACGAGCGGTGCAGCGTGCTCGAGCCTGGATGTCAGCTAGCTACTGAGGTTCCATGGCGACAGCGTTCGGACGATCGTAGGATGATCCGGGGCTTCGTTCGAAAACCAATGTACGCTCACTTTGGACTTTCCCGCAAGGGCGGAAACTCTGCAAATGAGAGTACTTCAGCGGAGAGTTGTGACGCAGCTTCGCGGACATTACCTCAATCAAAGAGCGGGCTTGCGCACGACACTCCGGATGTACTTGTCATATATCCTGCGGTACGGAACGCGGACACACACAGTCACGGAGTGCATGCCAAAGCACATGCGGCACGATAGGCCATTGGTTCTGGTTATGGCGTTGCTAAGATCACCTGTGCGGCGTGCTCGCCGTGTCGAGACGAACAGTTTGTCCATGGCGACAAGGGAGAAGAAGCATTCGACGAACACGGAGAAGACCGAGGCTGAGAAGAGCCTTCGTATGATATTCTCACGCCGCCTTTCTGCGGCTGCTGGGACGTGCTCGCAGACCGGAACCCGGATATGTGCAGTACACCGTCCCTGAGGATCGTGGGTGAGGAAGTCGAGGGAAGACGCAAGGAGTTGCGAACATGCGCAAGAACACGGAGGTTTGTATCCACTGAATACGCCGAAGCCAGTCGACATGCTTCCGAAGTTCAATACAACTCTAGTCTACACCTGGTACAATCACAGCGACGGTGAACCACAACCTGGACTCACGACGATGTGTGGTACTACCAAGTGCTGGCGTGACTACTTGCAGTTAGTGAACACACCAGTAGCCGCGAGGTCGGCGTTGATGAACTGCACGTTGGCCGTGTTCAGCAGGGTGGCCGTGGCGTTGTCAGACCTAAGACGTTCATCGTCAATCTCCAGCACTTCCTATTGACCGAAGACAAACGTACGAAGAGAGGTTGCCCAGCGCGAGCCGGATGTCCGTGAGGTTATGCGCGACCTGGTTGCGTAGGTCCGGAGGCGCGTTCTTCCCGGTGCCGAGCGCGAGGATGATCCCCTGCACCGCCCCAGCCACGCCCTGGACACCAGTCTGCAGGGACTTCAGGTCGGCGTCCGCGGTGTTGTTACTGAACACGGCCAATGAGCTTGTGTTCGCGTGAATCGGCGTGGTGGGAGGGCAGGGGGACGTACGCAGACATGAGGCCAGTGCCGTTGGCGAGGCTTGCGACGGTGGCCGCGAGCTGTCCGACGTTGAAGATGATCTCGCCGCGGTCGATGTTGCACTGCAGGTCGCCGAGCTGGCGGCGAGCGGGAGCTGAAGTGTCGCGTGAGCTTAACAACTGGAAGAGAAGCAGCAGCGATTGACTCGCCTGCAAGCGCAACCTGGGACGCCAGGACGGCGAAGGGAACGGCGAGGAAGACGCGCATGCTGACCATGATTGTAGCACGAAGAGTGTAGAGAAGAGCACAGAAGGAAGGTTGGTTCTGAATTGAATGAGCGGAAGGGTTGTTTCGACGCCTGGTCGTTCAAGAATTTCACTCCAGAGAAAGGATAGGAAGACACCAGGTCGTCGGGAGAAAGAACTGTTGGGACTGGCGTATCTCACTGATACCTCACAGCTTATATACCTTCGCTGTATGGCTACCTGACACGAGGCGTGCTCGTGCACACCATACTCAACCTATGCACCACCTGTCATGCGAAGTCGGTAGGAGGACAGTCCGGCGGAAGCGAGCTGCGCGCAGTGAGCGACGGCGCAGTCCGCGAGAGGCAAACAGCAGGGGGAGCTCAATGATGTCCTGCGGCGCGGGCTGCATCACACCGCTGTCCGGTCAAATTCACATTGTGTCCTGCGTGCGGTGGCGTCGTGAGTGAACTCCAAGAGTACACTGAACGAGCACACTCACCGGAGAAACGGTTCACTACCCTGCTCCCCGCGAATAGTAGGAGTGCGGTCCAGTGACTCAACGCTTACTGAATGCTTACCGTACCGAATCTGCAGGGATTGACGTCCTCGATAACACCGCCACTTCCGCAGCGACGAAGCACTCGACAAAATTGACAATTCCCGCGAACATCAATCAATTCCTCCAAAGCCCAATCCGAGTGCCTCCCGCGGCACTCTGCGATCACTCCTCCGCAGGGTATACACAGGTCAAACCGTCACTTCCCGAACACGACCTCCGCAGCGCGCCGCACGCTGTCGAGGAGCTTCCCGTCCTCCGCAGAGTACGCAGCGACGTCGGTACTTCCGACGCGCTGCGGGAAGGGCGACGCATCGACGGAGCAGACGGTTCCCTCCTGCGGGAGCGTTCCGTTGGCGAAGAACGCGCGCATAGCCTTGATTGTGCAGAGCGATGGGAGCGCCAGTGAACAGTGCTGTTGCAGACCCGTGTCAGATGCAGAATGGAAATGGTGAATCAAAGTTTAGACCTACCCCTGGGCTGTCCTGGACCAACAATCGTGAAGAGTTCCCAAGCGTCTCATGTACCAGTTTACCGTTGACTAGTGGTGTCGCGGGATCAGCCTGTCAAGCACATGCATGAGCCCACGTCCTGCGCGCTGCGTCCACTGCGACTTCCGCAGGCAACTCGCACGAAAATGCGCTACGCACCGTGTTACTTATGATCAAAATCGGGTTCCGCAGAGTATTGTTCCACGGGCCAAGGAAGCGCTCTGGGGGCGTAACAGGCCAGTACTGACATCCCGCGTCCGGCTCCGACACGACGACCGAGAGACCGAAGCGCGAGACGTGCTCGAGGACGTAGAGCTGCTCGTCTATCACCTCCTCGGGCGTCGGCGCAGGGAAAGGCTTGTTGTCGTTGCACGAGACCGCGGAGCGTTCGAGGTCGCTGAGGTACTGGCTGGCCCGCAGGCTGTTGAGGATGGCGGCGCCGTGGCCGTTCATGGCTTGGTTGAATGCGTGCGCGGCCTTCGGCCATGATGAAGGGGACTCGAGGGCACCGAGGAGAAATACTACCCCACGATCGTGAGGAAGCTGAGCGAGAGTCTTGACGAAGCTCACAACTTACAGCGTGCACGACCATTGGTCAGGATACCGGGGACCTTGGCGTCGGGTACGGCTAGTGGTTCGTAGTACAACTTCTCCACGAAAGCTTCGACGCGGGCGAGGATGTCTGCAGGATCTTCCCCATCCGCCTTTGCCAAGGCACACTCCGTGGGACCAGCCTACACTCGTGTCAGCCATGAGGGTTTGCGTATATGCGTAGGACGTGCGCTACCTTGGCACAGTCGGCCATGAACATCTCGTACGCTGTATCGGTAGACGTCTGCCAGAAGCGCTCCCACTTGTATGACGGAAGTGCTAGACAACTTCGTCAACACAAGCATACATCACAAGCTCACACTTCACTTACTCGCCCAAGCGATAGCATCCACGACACCATCTATTATTACGCGGCCGACCCGTTCAGGGAACCTGCAAGTTCATCAATTCCAGGACTCAGCAGCCATGGTGAAAGGCCTACATGTTCACCAGGTATTGCCCAATCACAGTGCCATATGAGAGGCCGTAGAAGTTACTATGCACCATCGGACGAGAATGAGCCTTCACCCAGAGCCTGGTGCACACAAGCACTCACATCAGCGCGTCCTCGCCCTCCAATAGAGTGGTTATGTAGTCAATGTCTCGGGCGACGGTGCTGGTCCCCATGTACTTCAGGCGGTCACCCATAGTCTGTGCACAAATCTTGAACTGCGTCTCCCACAGAGCATCCGCGTCCCTCTGTTGCTGGATGAGGTGGTTGCGGTTGAGGGGATCCGTAAGGTTCGGGCCGACATCGTACCCGCGTTCGAGGACGGTGTTCGCGATGAACGCGCTGTGTGCCTCGGGACTAGGGAAACATTGCGTCTTGGGCCTAGGGTGGCAGCTCAGTATGTGCGGATGCAAGAGCGAGACTGAAGGTGGCGTACTCAGTCTCGCCGATACCTCGTGGGTCGAAGCCAATCATGTCATACTCTACTCCGATCTGCAATGCCTTAGCCATACCATACGAGGACGTCCTGCATCGTACCCACCAGTCGTTGGAAGCTCGGGCCTGCAATTGTCGCGAGGCTCTTCCCAGCTCCTCCAGGACCGCCAGGATTGAGGAACACGCTCCCCTTTCTATTCCGACTCGTGGCCTTGTAGCGTCCAAGGGCGATCTTGGCTACACCTGCGCTGGCATTGAAGTAGTCCAGCGGCACGCTGCAAACATTCAGGACCGCTTAGGACCAATCTCATACATGCTAGCTAGGGATCCAACTGTCTGGAGACTCACATTGCGTACCCGCACTCCGCGCCGGGTGCTACATTCTCCCCAGTACAAGCCGACCACTTCACTTTGGCTATGCGATACTGTCCTTCCAAGCCAGTCTCGTTGACATAGTAATGTCTCTTGAGCAGTGTGGAGCAGGCAATGCAGAAGCCCACGAACAGCGCGGCGCGTCCAAACCACTTCGTGCGCGAAGAGCTCCTCGTGTGGGACCCCTCCAGAGGGTAGCTGAGGCCGTCATAGCGAGCTTTCTCGGCACCAGTACCCCAGTTGTAGTAGTCCTTCATGGTGGCAAGTGACCGAGGAGCATGGGTGGGAAACCAGAAGACCTGAAGTGACGAACATGGTTGTCAGAAGGTCGGTACCGCAGCGGTGACGATAGCGCTCGAGGCGAGGGGCGCGCGAGCCTCGCGCGTGTACCCCTCGCGTCCAATCGCGTCAGAGCAGCGACACGTATCGTTGCGCGAGACAGTTTGCGGACGCGGGCGCGTTGGCGCGCCGGTGTATGTAGTGCTCCCTTATACACGTCTGCCTAGGGGAGACAAGTTCGCGCGCAACGCGCGAAGGTGCGAATGCACATAGCAATAGCTCACAGCGTTCTACCAGAAATTCCACGTAATTCTACTAAGTAGATCAAGCAAGCCCCGATGTCGGGAGCAAAGCCATACAACAGCCATCGCCTGATCTCACTTCCCTCGACCAAACACCGCGTCCCCGATACGCGTCAGACTATTTAGCGTCTCCATATCTCCTGTAGCGACCATCGCGAGATGCACGCCAGGAGTTGGAGTCTGACCGAAGGGCAAGATATCCACTGGGCAGACGGTACCCTCCGCCGGGAGCGTACCGTTCGCGAAGTACGTGCGCACATGCTGCGCGGTGCATAGCGACGGCAGCGCGAACGAGGTATGCTGAAGAGCGCGGTCGATCAGCCAATCTCACAGTCAAGAGAAAGCCATGATTAAGAGTACTCACTCCAGGCCCATCTTGTACCAACAGGCCTGCGGACTTCTTGCCTTGTCTCTCGAGAGCACGCTTACCGCTTGCGAGCGGGGTCGCGGGATCCAGCTGTCACATATAGGATCAGTGCATGCGCTGAGACTTGCGCTCTGTCAACGCGTACCGTATTGCTGATGATGAGCATCGGGTTCCGCAGGGTACGGTTCCATGGGCCAAGGAACCGCTCCGGGGGCGTCACGGGCCAGAACTGGCAGCCCGCGTCCGGCTCGGAGATGACGACGGTGAGCGAGAAGCGCGAGACGTGCTCGGTGTCGTACAGCTGCTCGTCGATGACCTGCTCCGGGGTGGGCGGCGCGAATGGCTTGTTGTCGTTGCAGGACACGGCGGACCGCTCGAGGTCCTTCAGGTCCTTCGTGTTCACGCTGTTCAGCACGGCAGTGCCGTTGCCGGCCATGGCCTGCGCGAGAGCCTCTGCGGCATTTGGCCAGGAGGTCGGGTCGACGAGGGCGCCCATGATGTACACTGAAGAAGGCGTGAATATGTAAGCGAAATACGGATGCGAGGAGCTCACATCGTGTACGACCGCTGGTGAGGAAGCCGGGGATATCGGCGTTTGGGACGGCCAAGGGTTGGGAGTAGAGCCCATTGATGAATGATTCCAGACGCTCGAGGACAGCGTCCCCGGTATCGTTTGCGTGCTTCGCCAATGCGCATTGCGATGGCCCCGCCTGGTTAATGGAATCTCAGCCAGGGGGACGTGTGCAGGCGAGATTTCGCGAAGCATACCTTAGCGCATTCGGACATGAATAGCTTGTAGACGTCGTCCGTGTTCACCAAGAAGTCGCGTTCCCATTTGTACGAGGGTACACCTGTCATGCATGGTCAGTCTGTGATGCATCCAGTCCGTACCGAAGACCTACTCGACCAGTCGACAGCATCCAGGACTCCGTCTATCACAACGTGACCGACGCGGTTGTAGAACCTCGTTGCGAATGTCTGGGTGAGACAAGTATCTTGACTAACGTGCACAACTCTTACATGTTCACGAGGTACGCGCCAATCGCTGTGCCGTACGAAAGGCCGTAGAAATTGCTATCACAGACGACTCAGCAAGTGTCCTATGTCTCAGGCATAGCGATTGCACGTACACCAACGCGTCCTTGCCCTCGAGCAGACTCGTGATGTAGACGATGTCGCGGACGACCGTGCTCGTGCCCATGTACCGGAGGCCGTCACCCATAGTTTGGTTACAGATCTCGAATTGCGTCTTATACAGCGCATCAGCATCGCGCTGCGTCTGGATGAGGTGGTAGCGATTGGCGGGGTCGGTCACGTTCGGCGAGACGTCGTAGCCGCGGTCGAGTACAGTGTTGGCAATGAAAGCCTGGCGAGCCTCGGGGCTCGGGAAGCACTGTGTAGCAGGCCTGTGATGCCCTAATCAGCACGGCGCGCACAGTGAAGTTGTAAGGTCTGGCTGACTCTGTCTGGCCGATCCCTCGGGGGTCGAAGCCAATCATGTCATAGTCCTCGCCAATCTGCACGAATCGTGAGTACGACATGAATCGTGCGTGCTTTGTGTGCCTGGTTCGACGTACAATCCGTTGGAAGTCCGGGCCATTGAACGTCGCCAAGCTCACGCCTGGGCCGCCCGGCCCACCGGGGTTCAGGAAGACGCTCCCTTTCTTCTTGCCGCTAGTGGCATTGTACCGTCCGAGAGCGATCTTCGCTACGCCTGCGCTGGGGTTGAAGTAGTCCAACGGGACGCTGTAGAATGCCCTATGAGTACCTCCAACTCATGAATGGGCCCAAACATAGTCTGCTTACATTGCAAAACCGCACTCTGCACCCGGGACGACATCGTCGCCCGTGCATGTGGACCATTCGACATGGCCGACTTTGTATTGGTCGGCGAGAGAGGCAGAAGCTGCCCAAGCCTGTCCGAACAACAGGTTCGAACCAAGGAGGTACAGACCGACTATTGCATGCAGCACGGCCATCGTGGACACCACCGTCTGTAGAGATGGACGTTCACAGGCTCGACGACGTACTTGAGGATGAGACTATCCGACGGGTATACGTCACGGTAACGGGGGTCCTGCGGAGTCGAGAAGTCGTGCTACCGCTTCGCGAGAAGTTCCCCAAAGGCAACTTCCGCAGGTACAGGGGGGTCAGTAGATTTAGAATGGAGACGAGGGGTCGTCCGCCGAGGTGAACAGAGGTCCCGAGAGCAGAGAGCAGCGGGGGTGCCTCTGTCTACACGCCATCACCATTTGATACGTCTTATACAGTTGAGGTGGTTCCACAAGTGAGGAGGATCCGATTGACCGATTCAGATCCTCAGCACAGCCTCAATCAAGGGTCGGTATCCGCGCTCTACCGGAGGCGGAGAAACGACTTTGCAGTCGCGCGGGCTGGGGCGCTTCAAATCATCCTGACAGAGGGCGAACTAGGTCGAAGCGATATTAACAGTCACCCATGTGCATGCTATACGACGACTGAGGCGCAGTGCAGTATACAAGAGGACTGGATGAAGGCAGACGGAAGGACGCTTGATCATGGGCCGCAGTGGTATCGCGCTAGGGCGCCGGCAGCTGCCAGTGGCACATGGCTAACAAGACGATCAACCATGCGGGACGTACGGAAGTGTGGATTTCATTCCGGCCTACGATTGACTGTCCAGCGCAATCACCTACGACGGCTTTAGATCTGTTGATATAATCCCCAAAGGCTGCCTCATACTGTACCTCATCACCTCCATTACCAGGTGACATATGTATATGACCATACGAGCGTCGCAATCCCCGTTCCAGGAGAAGCCTCTCTTCTAATGGTCGATCATGGTAGACAGGATGCTCCGCAATACCGCGGGGATATCCGCGGTGTTGGCGACGCGATAGCCTCGTCCCGGGAGGTTCTTCGGAATCCTGTACAAGCCATGAGCACGGCTACGCTCCGCTTCAACGTCAAGAGACATACCATGTCGCCTCCGCACCCTCGCCGATGCAAACCAGCGCGGTGTGCACCTTGGGATTGCGATTCATGACTCGCTGTAGGTCCTCCGCAGTAATCCCGTAACGGGCAAAGTTCGCGTCCGTGATGGCGATGACGAACCAATCGTCTGCGGAGGTGTCCCATGAGGATCAGCAGAAACTGCATTGATGGGCTTCGGGAACGTACCTGCGTCAAACCTTGCCACGTCCGCTACCGCTTTGTCGATAGCTTCCACTGGTGAACATGCATCAGACTGAGACTTCGGTAACACAAGGATGAGCAACGTACAAGTGTAATCTCCGGCGAAGGTGTACTGTGTGATCATCTCCATCTTGTCAACGACCTTCCAGCGATCTCTAATCTCGAGGTCTTGTCCGGCCTCGACCAGTGGTATGGAGGCAGAGTCACCGGACTACGCACGTGAGCAAGAGACCCTCCATAGGAACTCGTTGACTTACATGGCCGTAGATCTGAAGAGCACGATGTTAGCACGGCCAACCTTGCAGTCCACTGTCTACTTACATCCCAGACGTACTTCTCCTTGCGTGTCAAGCGATCAAACGTCTCCATCAGCATAACCGCTGCATGTATGGTCAGCACTGTGTATCTGCACCCAGGGAATCCGCGCCTACCTGTCTCCATGCTGCGCTTGAGGCGGCCGTCGTATTGGAAGCGATACCTGACACTCCTCGTGAGTTTCTCAAAAGGGATCAAAGAGCGACAGGACTCACATCGACGCGCTGACGTCGAACAGGAAACGGATACGTTTCGGCCTGCAGGAACGCACGTGTTAAGCCAGCCTGAGCAGAACAAATGCGACCCGCTTACTTGAGCTGAGGGCGGCCCATCTCCGGCTTTGCCATGCCCCGCCGCTTATACACCGTCGCCTCGCCAGTGAGGCCCTCCGTCAGTCTGCTGTCGTCAAGCTCGCCGTCGGTCTGACGCTTGACCCACACGCGTTCTTCCTCGCGTGCAGCAAGGTCTGAACAATGGATCAATGAGCAAGGCGCGTCCATGGGATGGACAAGTACGTGATGACGCACTCTCAAGAAGGTCGTGCAGCTGCGCGATGTGGCCCTCGACCGCCTCGAAGAGCGTCGTATAGCCCTTGGCCTCGCCCGCGCTCATGTTGAGCTCCTCCAAGCGGCGAGCAAGCTCCTGCCGCGCCATCTCGCGTGCGCGTTCCTTGATATGTTCGGGAACGTCGTTCTTCAGAGCATCCGGGATCTTTGGCAGGTCATGAGCAAAGTTCCATGGGCCTCCTCTATCGTTCGGAGGCACTGCTGACGTACCTGCTTGATGTCATGCCCCTTGAAGAGGCGCATATATCCACCTCTTCCGCCGAGACCGGCGGTATCACGACCACCCGTCTTCGATCATGGTCAGCCGTGAGTTGAGAGGAGAAGCTGGATACACACCCCGCCCGCCCAAGTATTTCCACCAGTGTGAGCCTGGTTGTCCGGATCATCTTTCCCGTACTTGGGCTCCGAGAGTTTCGTGTCCCCCTTGGGTTCGAACTTGACATCGAGGACCTTCTTCTGTGCCGCCTCTCGTGCAGCGCCGATACCCAGGTTCTTGACAACGAGCCTGGGCGAACGAGCTTAGGCATTAGGGGTGGAAAGATTGTAAGGCTGGACGCGTGCTTACCCGTGATGATCGAGGATCTCAGCGAGCTTCGCGATCGTCTCCGGTCGGTAGACATCAAAGTCGAACACGTTGCGGAGAGCGACCTCTAACGAGTCTCCAGGGTACGCTTGCATATGCCGCACCAGATTCAGGAGCTCTAGTCGATTGTGCATCTGTTGAGTACATCGTTTTCCCTCGACAGGCAAAAGAGGCTTACCTCGCAATGAATACGGGTATGTCACTGTACCGCTCTCGTATGCCTTCCGCAGATCATGGAAGGACGCTACGAGCCTGAGGATCAGATCCTGACTGAGCTGAGGCGCGAGCTGTGACAACAGCCTGCGTTCGCTCGCCATGTCCGGGTTGGTGACGGCATGGCAGCAGAAATTGTCGCCGAGGACTTGCAGGAAGTGGTTTCCAAGGAAGGCTATCGGGGCGCTGTCAGTACCTACGAGCAAGGAATGGTTCATCAAGAAGTCAGTCTTACGATAACCCGGCCTGTTTGCCAGTAGAATGAGGCGGAAGTTTGGATGAACCACGATATCGCCCTCCCTCTCCTTCGTCTCGCGCACTCGCCTCCCGTCCGCGAGTGTCAACTGGCTGTGTCCAGCAAGGCTGCGGAAAATAGCGACAACGTGTTCCGCCGCCTTGTCCGCCTCGTCTATGATGATGACGCGCCCGAGCGTGATGGCGCGCAGGAGAGGCGAATCGGTGTACTTGATGACGCCGTTCTCTAAGACGGTCTGGAACATTAGCTGGTTTACTGTCGTATCTCTATGCAATTGGATGTATTCGCGAGGTCGTCCGAGGAGCTGGCAGAGCCTGCGAACACAGATGAGAGCAAATTCGGCAGTGTACAGTGCGGAGACATACCGATCTACCACCTTGTTCTTGCCCACACCCTATACGCCTGGTGAGCAACAGATACTGCCTACGTGCATGTAGGGACCTACCTGATTCCCAAGTAGCACTAAGTGTTCTCCCAGCACCTCGAAGTCTATCGCTAGATCACGCATTAATCCCGTTTGTAGGCTGTTGTCGTAGAAATGATCCATGTGGGGAATATGGGCCACGCCCTCCGGGTCCTGAGCAGAGTCGAAGCATGGGATGGTCGTTGGCCGGGCACTCTTCCACTGAGGTCCTGTCGTGGGAGGGAAGTAGAGTGCGCCCTCGCGCAGCTCAGGCGGAGGATTGAACTGCAACGACGAGTCAGCCGAATAGAGCGTCCACTTGAAGACAACTCACGGGAGGTGTCCGCTTCTCGATCCCGCATTCCTCGAAGATGTTCTGCAGGTTCATCGTCTCCGTCGCCGGCAAGAAGTCCGCCAACAGCGCCCGGCTCAACAGCGTATGCAGATCATCGTCCGCGGGGAATTGCGCCACGCGCCGCGCGATGCGGATGAGCGAGCGCGTGCCCAGCTTCCTGTTCTTCTGCACCGCGTCTGACGTCATGCCTGAGCGATACTTGTCTGCGAACTTCAGCAGGGTGTCCACGATCGGCGCCGGGCACCCGGTTTGCAGGAGAATGTGCGCCTCCTCGGCTTGGGACATGGGCTGCGCGGCGATGGGGAAGAACATGTTCGCGTGCTCGTCAGAGAGCCAGTCCTTAAGAGGGAGCGATTTGGACGCGGTGCTGATGACCCGGAAAGATTGGTGCGCAATGGAGAGATCGGGAGACGGCACCTGCTCAATGGTAGTGCATGAGTCCACGGAAGTCAACATGTCCAGGGTTACACGCACCTCTCCCTCCAGGAGTCTCCTGACTATGCGTTTCTTCTCCCATAATTCCACTTCGCGGTCTTGCGTCAGCCGAGCGAGGGACCCTGCTGTTGAACCGATTACATCCATGCCGGATAGGTGCACCAATCGCCCTTGCCAAGCGCCCTCAACCAAAGGGCTTGGGATTTCGTCAGTTCATATCAGCCTTTTGCACTGCTGCTTCGTCCTACCTAGGCTTCCAAGTAGTCGCACCGCCATCCTCCACTTTCCTACGCATGATCAGCTCGCGCCCGCCGAGCTCCTTGTACATATGCACGTCCTCGAGCTCGTATCCAAGCATAGCTGAAAACGTGCGCACGAGCAGCGTCGTCGAACACGACGCCGTCGACGGTAGGGCCGGCGGGACGTACGAGATGTCCCAACCTAGAGCGTGCACTTGGAGCAGCGAAGTGAGGAGACCCATGAACCTCGCGCTCGGAACGAATCCGAGCAATTCCGGGTTGGTGAATGGGAACGGGAGGTACGCGCGGGGTCCCGCAGGTGCTATGAGCTCCACTCGTGTGCCGGAGGGACCGTCGAAAAAGAGCCGGGCGGTGTGGTCGTCCACCTTCTCGATGCGAGCCAGGCGGTATCCAAGCAGACCCGCGTTGTCCTCGTCGCCGTTCAGATTAGGGCTGCCTAGTGCACCAAGACCGGCGTCCTCGAACTGGTGCGAGAGCATTGCCCACGCTACGAACGGGCTGTGTATCAGTGCAGGATGGAGCGACAGCACCAGTCGCGCGAGCTGCTCTGGAGAAAGACGGTCCGGCGGCGGGAACGCTGAGAAGAGGACTTGCGCTTTCGCCAGAGAAGTCTGGGGGAACGCGGGCAGCGTCGACCTCGCGATCGCGTCCAGGGTATGACGCGACTCGCTGGCAATCTGTGTAGACAGGATGATGTCGCGCAGCTTCTGGTAGACTGGAGCCGCGGGCGCAGGCACGTCGCCGCGCGCAAGTGCAAGCAGAGAGCCCATAGGATCCACAAACCGTGCTTGAAAGCGACTCCGGAACGGTGGGTCCAACGGATAGCCCGGGTACGGCGGAACTGGTGCGGCGATGGCTATCACCCTGAAGTTCTTGTGTGCAGGGATGAAAGCAGAGGAACCGGCCTCATTCTGGTCGAGCAACGCGTATCGGTGAGGATGCACGATATGAGTGCCATCGTCCAGATTCCTACGTGTGAGGTAAGCCCATGAAGAAGGCCATATCCCTCATGTCAGACCTACATTTCTCGATTCTCGAGCAGGTTGTTCAGGACCTGATACATACGCAAGCGGTCAGCACCTCGTGCTGAGGTGATGAGGAGGCAGGACCTACTGGCATTATACCACGCTCGGCTTTCTCCACACCCTCTAGAATGAGGATGCGTCCATGCTTCACAGCTCGCACTGCAGCACTGTCCACATAGACTAGGTTACCCCCAGAGTGTATCTCCCTTCCCTGCTTCAGTTCTGTTTCACCGATGTCGCGGTGGAGCGCAACGAACTCGTACTCTGTATTGATCATCCTGAACAACCGGTCAATCTCACTTCCACTGTTCTCACATGATTTTTGAACGAACGTGACGGCACGGTCGCTGCCAGTCCAAGGCACACTTGTGATACTCAAAGGAGAGAGACTCGCCTGCAGAAGGTCAGCGCCAGTCGTCTCGCGTACGGACCGGGCTGTGATAGCAAGAAGACATCCTGTCCCAGCAGGTACTTCTGCAGCATGAAGTGCAGGTTATCCAGGTTGAACGCATCTTGCGTGTCGAGCAGGACATCCTCTGTATGGGGCAACCGACTCGGGTCTGCCGCGGGATAGATGTCGTGCGAAATGTCCCCGAGCTGTAGTACGCCAATCGGTGGCTGAGGAGGCGTCAGTCCGCTGAGGATCTGCTTCAGCCTTCTGCTGGCCATCACTTCAATGGGCCTCCGCGCTGCTCTAGGCGTGTGTACGTGTGCTAGGGGGTTATGTATGTAGCCACCGGCGACTGTGCAAAAGGAGAATCACTTACTCGACCCGACAAGCAGCAGCGTTCGCGGTACCCCCCACCTCAGGTGCCTCGAGAGCTGGCGTGTCGCGTTCCTGAGCAACACGGTGATGGTGGTAAGCAGTAAGAGGTGCGTGTATTCATGTGCTCGGCGACGAAGCAGCTCAAGTTGTCGACTCGGGGACTCGGGAGCATGAGCAAGCAGTCCATCCTCGATCGGTCCGGGGTACTGTAGATGCCGGAGTGCCGGTCCGCGACCAATGGGTACGGGCGCCTACAATGTGCAGCACGAAGGCGAGAGCATCATCATGCGGCTCGAGAATTATACTCCTTCGACTTGCAATACTTGTCGACTCTCAGGAGGCTCGGGACCTCACAAGTGCAAGAGCTGGGTAGAGAGTCGGACGTCGATGGGTTCAAATTGATCCGAAACAACTGTGCGATAGCGCCTGGTGCACACATGAGCCGCACACTACCGTCTACTCCGTAGCATCTGCAACGCCAACTGCTCTTCCTCCTCCAGCGTGGTGCCTCCGGTCTGCTTGTTAGCCGGAGCCGATGTCTTGGCCTTCTTGGGAGGGGGGCGCTCATACTCGCTCTCTTCGTCTTCCGACGCCGAGGGCAAGTCGAACTCGGGTGAAACATATCCATCGTCCTCCGACAGCTCCGCAACGGTGGGTCCCATCGCCACGTCCCCATCCTCGTCGTCGTAGTACTCTCCCTGGTGCGATCGTCAGCCTCGCGATGCGACGCGCCTCGCACATTGCAACATACCTCTCGTTCCCGCTCCTTCCGCTTGCGCTTTTTCTCCCGCTTCTTCTCCTTCGCCTCCGCCTTGTCCACCACGTCCGCTTGCTGCAGCTTCCCGCGCTCGCTCTCCGCGAACTTGCGGCCAGCCTCCTTCACCTCGTTCGCGTCGCGGAACACCTCCGACGCATCCTTCATCTCGTACAGCTCGTGCGGGTTGCCTTCCTCGTCGAACACGAGCTTGTGGCCCTTCGGCCCCATCTTGGCGAGCGCCTTCTTCGACGCTGCGAGCCTCTGCTTGCGCTTCGAGATGAAGTCGTGTTCGGTGGACTGGCCGTCCTCGAGGTCGTGGTCCGCGCGCTTGAGCGTGATGAAGTCGTCCTCGGAGTCGTCCGCGTTCGGATCGGCGCTGTGGTCGACGAGCTTGTTGTAGTGCTCCGACAGGATGTTCTGATTTTTGCGCTCAAACATCCGGTCGTACTTCGTCCGCACACGAGCAGGCTGCAAAGCCATCAATAT
This sequence comes from Trametes cingulata, assembly GCA_022385765.1. Classification (NCBI taxonomy): domain Eukaryota; kingdom Fungi; phylum Basidiomycota; class Agaricomycetes; order Polyporales; family Polyporaceae; genus Trametes; species Trametes cingulata. The sequence continues at coordinate 636,020 of MU277992.1, forward strand.
CAAGAGCGATCGTGCATAGCATTGTATGCGCACCTTCTGCTCAGACGTGCTCGCGCTCGCCTCTGCTTCCGCCTTCTCAGCCGAGGTGGGCTCTTCGTCAGAGCTCTCATCAGAAGACGCGTCCTCTTCGTCCGAGGTTTCTTCCTGAGGTTCATGTTGCGTCGGGGCCTGGATCTGCGCCACCGTCCTGGACGCGTTCTTTCTTTTCTTCGCCATCTCCTTGCTGAGGAACTTGATCTTCGGCATACCCGGAAGACCGAGCGCCTCCGCGAAACGCTCCACCGGAAGCTCACCGAGCTTGAAGATGGACTTATCCTTCTGCAAGTATACGGAGCGGAGATACGAGACGAATGCCTGCGCGGACGGCGTCAGTGGACTTCAGCCACCATGCAATGAGAAGCACACATACGCGCTGGCCGAGATACTTGATCTCCGGATCCTGGAACGCGAGCTTCTGCAGCTGGTTAGCAATGCTCTGTGTTTTGCTCGCCTTGATCTTGATCTTCTGTATCTCGATATTCTTCTTCTTGAGCGCCGCCACCATGCCCTCCTCTTCGCTCGGCATCAGCAGCAGAAGACCCTTTCCGGCGCTCTCGTAGCGCGCAGTACGCCCGACGCGATGGATGTACGTCTCCGCGTCCTCGGGCGCGTCGACCTGCAGCACCCAGTCCACAGAAGGGAAGTCGAGGCCCCGCGCGGCGATATCCGTGGCGAAGAGCACCGCGTGCTTCATCGACGTGAACCGCTGGAACGTCGCGAGGCGCGTCATCTGCTTCTGCTTCCCGTGGAGGTGCAGGAGCGGAATGCCGGGGTGCATCTTGCAGAAGGTCTCGAACACGAAGCGCACCTGCTTGCAGCTCGACATGAACACGAGCGTCTTCGTCTGCAGGTGGCTCTTGATGAAGCTCCACAGCACGTCCAGCTTCTTGTCGAGCTCGCACACGACGTAGTGCTGCTCGAGCGTTTTGGGCGTCGCGCCCTCCGTGATCGTCTCCTCGATGCCGACACGCACGGGGTCCTTGAGACTGAGGCGGGCAAGGTCGGCGACGGACTGTGTCTGGGTGGCTGAGAAGAGCAAGGTCTGGCGGGACTTGGGAAGGTGGGAGAGAAGCGCTGTTAGCGTACGGTGAAAGCCCATGTCCAGTATTCGGTCAGCTTCATCCAATACTACAAGGATAGCTCAGTCAGCGAAACGATGAGCGGGCGAGGATAAACCGGGACTCACCAAGCATCTGCAGGTTGTCGCACTCGAAGCCAATGGTCTGGTCCATATGCTGAAGGAGTCGGCCGGGAGTCGCGACTAGGATGTTCATACGAGAAAGCCGTTCTCGTTCATCCTTCAGGTTCTTCCCTCCGATGACGAGCCCGGCCGAGAAGCTATGATACCCGCCGATACTGCGCAGTACATCGAATATTTGCACAGCCTGGAGCAGAGCAGAGTCAGGACAGGGGAGCGCAAGGGAAAGCTAACACCAGCGCGGAAGAGAGTAGCGGACAGGACACATACCAATTCTCTCGTGGGTGAGATGATCAACGCTCCGAGCCCATCTTGAGGTCCCCACTTGCGCCGATACAGGATCTCCAGCACGGGTATGAGGAAGGCGAGTGTCTTGCCGCTGCCGGTTCGAGCAGCGCCCAGGACGTCGTTGCCTTTGAGTGAGATCGGAAGGCTCTTGGCTTGAATGTCTGTCATCTTCACGAAGTGAGCACGCTTCAGTCCTGATGCAGACTCAATGAGCACTGTGTAATCAGAATGGCGACACGCTACGCACCGCGCTTGGTAAGTTCGGATATTGGGAGGTCTGAGAACGCCTCGAGACCGGGAGGAGGTTCCTATATGGACCCATACTGTGTTAATGAGCACACACAATTGACCGGGTCGCTACGAGGAGCTCACAAATTGAAGAGCGGCCTGCTCGAGGTCCGCGATGGCCTTTGCCTCACTCATCTTCTTGACCTTCTTGGACTTCACCTTCGGCGCCGCAGCGTTCCCTCCCTTCTTTTTCTTCGGAACAGTAGACGGGCCCGCTTGTGCCATAGCGCTCATTATACCAGCAGAGAAGTTCGAGTCTAGGAAGGCCAATGAGAGAGGGATAGGTGGTCGTAGACAACAGAAATCCGGACGACTGCTTAGAGGAGAGGGCCCGGAACGTTGACCAGTGGAGGAGCGTGAAGCGGAGGAAGGAAAAAGGCGAGCGAGCACAGGCGCCCGTCGCGCCACTGACCTGGGGCGTCGAGCGCACAACAATGCGACTCTCTTCCCAACTCTCATCTGCTCTCGTATGTTCAACTGAGCATTTCCCCCATGCTGCGTGGATTTTGTTGAATTTGACGCGTAGAGACACGAACACGATGGCATATCCTCTCGCGCATCCCCTCTGGTCCATCGCGGAGGTCGTCCGCGAGGTCATGAAGCAGAGCGCGGACGACCCAGGCGTACTCACCCAGTGCGCGCGCGTTTCTCGCGCGTTTTCCGAACCCGCCCTTGAAGTGCTCTGGGAGAAGTTGTGGGGACTGGATCGCCTGCTCGCCCTACTACCCAGTTCCTTCAAGAAAGTCTCTCGCGGCCTCTCCGGCGACTCGGAGGACGACGATGACGATGCCTTCGGATTCACGAGAACTACCTTTGTGAGTTCCTCGCTTGGGCACTTTCTGCTCGCGCACTCACAGCGACCCCAGGTGCTCGTTGACAGCATCAAAGACGAGGAATGGGCGCGCGTGGCTCACTACGCGCGACTGGTTCGTACCTACACCAGCAAATACGAGAAGGTAGATGGCCTAGCCACCGCAGTCCTGTTGGAAAAGCTGCAGGGCCAACCTCTCTTCCCTCGCTTGAAATACTTGTCCTGGCATCGTCCCTACGACCTCTCTGCGCTGCTTCCGCTGTTCCTCTCGCCCATGCTCCGCAGTATCTCTCTGGACCTGCTTGAGGGCGGCATCCGCCGTTTCTATCACGACAAGGGCACCGATCCGACACCGTCTGAGTATGCGTACGGAACAGCGCTGCAGATGATCCGTTCTCGTGCCCCCCAGCTAGAGGATGTCGAGCTCTTCACGAGTGCTTTCCCCTGCTCTATCAACCGCCTCCGTGACTTTGAGGGCGTACAGTCGCTCAATCTGCACTCGGTCCGAAACGAAGGGCTTGTTCTCGAGATATGCAGCTCCCTGCCGCATCTCAAGAAGCTAAATCTGCAACTTGCGCGTCGCTACCGCCCTGAACCTCCGCCTTCTCACTTGCCCGAGCGCACGCTGCCCTCTCTAACGCGCCTCGATATCAACGGCGCCCCGCTCGCCACCGTCAACATCCTCGCCTCTATAAGCGCTCCCAACCTCCGCTCCACATACCTCGCGTTCGAAGCCGTAGAAGAGCAATGGAAGCGCTGCATAGAACTCCTGGTCTCCCGTTTCGGCTCGTCTCTGCGTCAGATCAACGGGGACCTCGACGATGTCTATGACGAACCGGAGAGGGACCCTTTCTCGTTCCACGAGTGGTTCTCCCCTTTGTACGCACTGCGCAAGCTGGTTGGGATTAGGTTCGACTCGCGCTTCGAGACGGCGTTCGACATCACCGCCAACGATGTGGACAACATGGCGACAGCGTGGCCGAAGCTCCGCGTCCTCGGTATCCCTACCGTGCAAACACGTCCGTCCGCTCTCCCTATCACCTCCCTCCAGACTATTGCCGAGAAGTGTCCCCGCATGGAGTTGCTCATCTTCCCGGTTCCTCATCATTGGCCGCTCGACAGAGCAAAGGCCTTCCCGGTGCGTACGCAACAGTTGTCGATGAAGGAGATCCGCTTCCTGGGCGGACATTGGCCTCTAAGTGTGTATGGGAGGTGCATGGCGTACGTGCAAAGGCTGTTCCCATGTGCGGATACGATCCGTTTTGAGGAGGACTTCAGCGACACCGAGGATGAGGAGGAAGAGTAGAGGGGCGCACGGTGAAGAGCCTGTGAGTATAGCATATCCTCCTAGGACGTGCAGGTGTGCATATCGTCTGACGCGGGATAGCCACTATGGCCTCCTACGGTGCTTGGAACAGAAGTTTATCATAATTGTATAATGTACCCGGAGTCACAATGTAAAGGCTAGAATATACCAGACAACGACTGCCAGGCTGCGAACGGGACACATCCTCACCGTCGTGCGCAAGATTGCACCGCGCCGCTAGTCTTTCGATTCGAAGGCGTCTTCGCAACAATGATTGTCTGGCAGGCTTGACCCAGCGCCGCGTACAGAGGGACGAGGCGCCCTAAGGCAGCACTTCCACCACCTCAAGCGAGCAGAAAGTTGTCCTCCTCTGTGGCTGTATCTCCTGCGAGACCTGCGAAAATCATATACAATAGTCTACAAAGCTCGAATAGCTCAGAGCTCCCGCTCACACAGCGTACACTCCCCCCCTCCGCAACACCCCGGCACTCAACATCGGAACCAGGTCAACATCCGGGAACGTCTGCTCCAAGTGCCGCATCACCCGCCGCGACTCCTCTCGCGTGAACCACGCTGCAGAGAGCCACAACGTCCGCAAGCCGTGCGCGCGCCCGTCGGGTGCACTCGACCGCGTCGTCTCGACAGCCTCTAGCGCGGAGACGTCCTGGCTCATCGGGATCCGCAGGCTCGTGAGGTGTGGACACACGCGCGCGAAAGCCCCGAGAGCCGTTATGGAGGGCAAGGCCGTGGGCGCGCCCGCGCCCGCGCTCGAGCGCAGGAGGATTTCGAGCGTCGTCAAAGCCGGCCACGCCTCCGCCATCGTCTGCACGTCCGCGTCCGTCATCCGAATTGGGGCGACGTCTTCGATGGTGAGGCTGCATTCGCGCGTGTTGCGGAGCGGGAGGAGGGGCTGGGCGTACTGCGCGAAGGGCCGTGCGTGCGCCGCCGCCGCACGGGCGCTGGTGCGCTTGTAGTGCACGCGCACGGTCTGCAGCGAGGCGGAGAAGCGCGAGCCAAGGAGGCCCAGGCCGCGCGTCCCGCCGGTGCGGTCGTGTTCTGGGATGGAGAGGGAGATGCTGACGGAGCGGAGGCGGGGGGAGTCTACGGCGCAGAGGAGCTCCTCGATGCATGAAGGCGTACCGACTACGCGGAGGACTTCGAGGGCGTGTAGGGTGGGTTCGTCCTGTGGACGTACTTTGTGGCTAGCGAGATGCAGGTTCGTGTTGCACCGCGTGAGGTCTACCGAGAGCGACGAGAGGTTCGGCATAGCCGCGCAGTAGGAGAGGATCACAGAGACAGGTGCGGCGACAGAGCCCAGGTGTAGGCTTCGCAGACGCTTGAAGGCCGACAGTGGCTCGAGCGACGTCGGAGTCGGGAGCTCCATGCCCTCGAGCGACAGCTCCTCCACATCGGGCGACATTTCATCCAACACTCTCAGAAGACCGCCCGCATGTCGGGCTCCCCGGTCACTCTGCAGCGGCGGTCCCGGCGGCGTCGGCGGCGGGAGCGTAGGACCCGTGCGATGTCCGACCTGGACGTACACCGTGACGCGCCGCAGGGACGGGGACAAGAAGTGTAGGTACTGCGCGACGTCCTGCGAGAACTGTAGCCAGGACAGCTCTTCGAGGCGCGGCAGCAGTGGCGAGCCAAGTCGGGCGGCGCCGCGGACGAGCGCGGCGAAGGTGCGCTGGCGGACGCGCTCCGACGGGCCTTCGGTGCACTGGTAGTGCAGCTTGCGCACGCGCCGCGCGTACCGCGCGAAGCGCGTCCAGTCCTCTTCCGCGATGACCTCTAGCTGTTTATCTGGTAGCTATCACGACGCGAAGAAGCGTGAGTTACGTGTCTGGGAAGTCTAACTCGCGCAGAAGAGACACTCACCGAAGTTGCAGCCCCGTCCGTACGCTCTGCGTCCGAATCGTCGCAGCACTGCGGCAGGAGCTGGCAGAGCGGCGAAAGGCCAGTCATCCTGCTCCAGAGCAGGTCGAGCGCGGGCTCGCTCAGTGTGCTCGAGACGCGCGCGCAGCTGGCGAGGGTCTTCGCGCTTCCGACCGAGGGGAGGTGCCCGAGGATGTTCCGCACGAGCTCGTCAATGAGCCAGACGCGCTGCACCGCGGTTGCGTGCCAGTATGTGTTCGTCATCCTGTCCTCTCGTCGCGGCCTCGAGGAGTGGGCTAGCCTGCGTCTAGAGGAAACGTACTATCAGCCCGTACGCTCGGCTCGGACGTCGACAGCCTGAGAGGGGTCAATCAGCTCACTCACCGTCCCCATCCTCCCCATTATATACCCTCTCGCGAGCCTCGCGATCGCGCGCGACGCGAGACGTCGCAGCTGCGTAACAGGGGCCCCAGGACCCAAAAGCTTACATACCAGTAAGGGCGCGCACTTCCCTGCTTCGACGCTTCGACGCGCAGCCCCGGGGATCAGACGTCCGCCAAGCGCGAGCCCTGTCGTCCTGGGTTTGAACTTGGCCACGCGGCGACGTCGTGTAGCTACACATAGAGTTGTCTGTGTGCGTGCGCACGCCGTCGCGGGCACCGTACTATGCACGCGTGCTGCTTGCATATACCCCGTCTGAGTGTGAACCCTCGGAGGCGCGAGGCTCGATGCGCGCCAGAAGGGGCAGCGAGGAAGCATGCTGCCACCCATTTGCAGTTTCGGAGTACTGTGAGACGGTGCTCTGTAGTGGCGGTCAGACGCGCGCGGCGGAGGTGACAGAGTAAGCTCGGACTCCGAAGGGGCCTCCGCCCCATGCATCTGGAGAACCTATCCCCGAGCCCCTCTCGAGTCCCAGCTTCGAAGAGCTCTGAGTCTCTGCGAGACGAGCTTGAGAGGTCCTCGATCGAGTGAGAGGCCTTCTGGCGTGAAACGCGTCCGGCTTTACGTCGCAAATCGCGTAACGTTCCCCGCACGTTCTCCTTCGCGCCGCGCGCGTTCTCTCCTTGAGCGTGTACGGGTGCAGAGAGAGCTTCAGGACGTGATGCACGGTACGTACAGCTGAACTGTACGTGGTAAAAGTGAGCAAAGAGGCAAGTTTTGAAGCTGATCACCGTCCGTGGTGAGGTCGTGGAGAAGGAGGCAAAAGCGAAAAATAGAGGAGAGACTGCATTAAGGGGGAATCGAACCCCCGGCGGGTCGATGGCAACGACCCAGGTTACCACTACCCCATTAATGCTGTGCTTGAGTGTTGTGCTTGCACAGTATGTAGTACTGACCTGCTGAGTGGACGACTACTACCCTACCCATCTGCTCGGTAAGTAAGTAAAGAGGTAACGCACAGAGAACATCCCTCGGTCACGTAGTCCACGATCCAACCAACGCTACCCTACGTAGTACGTAGCGTGCCAAAAAGCAAGAACCAAGGCTCAAGAAGGGCGAGGACGAGTCGAGGATGGATGGGCACGGGTATCGCCGGAGGGCCGAGGGACGGACGTCTACTACTACTAACGCAATCGACTCAAGTCCATTCCAGTCCAATCCAATGCAAAACGACGACGAAAGCAAGCGGATAGCGAACAGTCCGACAGTCCGACACCAGTCGATCTCCCTCAGAACCCCGCCCCCAAGACGGCCCCGACAACCGGTATCATCGCCACCAGCATCGGCCCCAAAGGCCCAGAAAACGTAGCGCGGCCGGCACCCGACGTCGACGCCCCAGACACGCCAGAGGTCGAGGTAGAGGCGGCGGGCGCGGGGGCGGTGCTCGTGACGCGCGCGGTGGTGAACCCGGACGTCGTGGGCGCGCCGCCGACTGTCAGCGTCGTCGGGGAGGCGGTCGCGCTGGGGCTTGCGGACTGCGAGGGTGCAGAGGAGGCTGACGCGGAAGAGTCGCTGGATGAGGGAGAAACGGAGGCGGAGGACGGGGCGGAGGCGGAGGCGGACGAGCTCGCCGCGTTGCTAGCGGACTGCGACTGAGATTGAGAAGACGTGGATGCGGCGCTCGAGGAGCCGGAAGCCGACTGAGCCTCGGAAGACGTAGACGCAGACGAAGCAGCCGGAGCTGAGGAGGACGCGGACGTGCTGTGAGCGCCGACGGTCGTAGTGGTGGACACGGAGTTGGGCGGCGCGGAGAGGACGGAGGAGGGCACGGGGAGCGCGGAGGTGTCGCTGGCGACGGGCGAGGCGAGCGAGCCCGCCATCGAGTCGAGCCTGTTGGGGGAGCGCGGTTAGCACTGCGTCGTGTGGGCGGGAGGGGGCGGGGTGAATGGTGGGTAGCGCGAAGCGTGTGGCGGGCAGAGGAAGCCGTGTGGGTCAGGCAAGGGAAAGCGACGAGGGGGCGAGAAGGAGCGCATACAGCTCGTAGGCTCCCATGATGCGGCAGGATGGCCGACGAGTCGGCCAACGATAGGACAGGAGATATCGTGCCCGACCGCGCCGGTCTCCCTCGCCACCCGTTGTCCCCGCAGAGCGTAAGGGTGGCGACCGATGCAGCACGGCACAGGCTGCGATGGGAGGGAAAGTATCAAAGGGAAGGACTTACTTGAAGCTCGGAGAGAACTGGGAGTAGTGCGCGGGAGGGTTTCCGACGAGGTTGATGGAGGTGAAGTTGACGTAGCTGCAGATTGAGCGGAGGTGAGGTGCGCGCGACGCCGCCGAGGGCAGAGCATGGGCTTACTAGTTGTCCGAGTTCGGTCCAGCATTCGGGTCCGGCTGAGAAGCAGTCCGCGCGGGTGAGTGAACGGTACTACGAGCGCGCAGAGCGGTATGCTGACCGTGAACTGCAGAGAATGGACCGCAGAGATATCGACGGGGGAAATCTGCTGGACGAGGACGTGGTCTCCGTTGTAGAGGGCGACGTAGCAGGGCCCGATCTGTGCGAGAAGAGGCACTGAACCGTCGTCGAGCCACTCGACAGTGCATGGCTTTCCACCACTGCAAGTGGCCGCAGCCCTGGGCTGCGTAACCTGCGAAAACGAACGGTGATCAGGACCACTCTCGAGAGGCAGTTCATACGCGAGATACCCGAACTCACGTAGAGGGTTGCCTGCACCGACAAAGCAAAGAGGCTCTGCAAGAGCAAGACAGCAAAAAGACCAGCGTGCATGTTGAAGTAAGGACGAGGTTACGCCTGCGAGAAGAGAAGAAGATCTAGAGAGGGTCGCGCGAGCCTGCGGGAGAGCGGAAAAGAGAGTGGATGCTGAAAGAGCGTGGTGTTGCGGGGAGAGCGGGGGGGCCTGGGAGGAGAGGGTGACGTTAGGGCGTATGCGGCATAAGCATGGGCATGGAACGAGAGCAACGTTGTTGCGCTGCGCGGCATACAGACCGCATCTCCAAGTCGCCATGCACACGCGGTCACGTGCTTTCCCAACATCTCTGCTCCTTCTCCGCCGTCCTCGACCTCGAACAGGCTGCTTCAACTATACCTGGTTCCGTAGGCTATTGAGGATTCTGGACACGGAAGCAGTACCGCAACTCTGTTCGAAAACGGGGTGCCCTCTGCTCGCTATAGGTCAAATATTCTGCAGTCACTGAGTCCTCGAACCTCGACGCCTGCGACCAGCTCGGATCTCCAGGCTCATCTATACCGAATTCGCAGGCTGACCTTGCCCTTCATCCCAGGACATTGTCGCCCAAGACACCGCAGTATCAGCCCGGAGCGATGTCCGACGGTGCAATCGCCGGTCCCGCAGCGCTTAGACTAACGACTTCCACCGCCCACCGTTGGAGGATCATCCGCCTCTGTTCTCCATATCTCCATCAAAACGCCAGCCTGTTATGTGAGGGGTACCGTGTCTTTCAATTTCAGGCCCGCCGCGACACCGCGGGGTTCGGGAGACACGATGACACCGACGGCTTGAACGTGCCGCCCTCGAACGTGAGTCCACTTCGACCTAGTACGTATACTCCATATCCTGACATCAACGACGTCCCCCGTTTGCAGACTCGATACCATCCCAGAAAAGGTATCACTGTCATAGTGAAGGACGTCGAGGATCATCGGAGAGCTACTCAAGCTGCCCCGCCCCTCTCACCGCCTTCGCTCGCTCGCTCAGCCGGTCCTATTCTCACACCGCTGGTTGCCTTGTATGCTGCGAGGTAGCGTCTTCGAGGTCCATACATCAAGCAGCTCCTGGTCCCCAAGCTCAAGTTCCCGCTGCCCCACCGCGTCCAGAAGGTCCGCTCGACCTTCGTCGCGCATCGGCCTGCGACGTTCTGAGCTGCGCCTCTATGATCATGTTGGTTTCCCGAAACGTTATGTGACGGCATGTAGGGTAAGTCGTGATCTCCTGTCCCCCTCCCTCAGGCTCACCGAGTCCCGACCGCCCCGAGTCCACCTGCCCTCAGGAAACCGTTCACGTGCGTCGGTCCGTTCACGCACGCGCCCCTTGAGGAAGCCCTGCGCCTCCTGCGCCACCTCCGTACGTCCGCTTTCTGGACCTCGGCGAGGGCCTCTTCCAGGTCACCTACGACATCCCGCGGGGCGTCGTCGATCTCTGCCTGAGCCTCCCCGACGTCGTCTCCCTCGAGTGGACTCGGGCACGCAGATGTGGGTCCAGTACCGGGTGCGTGGCGCACGATTAAGAGTCTGCGGGCACGTAAGCTGGCAATCTTAGAAAGTGTTTGTCATGGTTGCTGATGCTTTCACATTCCATACAGACTTATTGCACACATTTTGAGTTGTAGTACCAGTGACAGCCACAAGCTCATATAATTCAACTACACACTGTTCCTTCACTGCTGCACCAGACAACATGACATCCAAGCTCATTCTATAAATGCCTCTAGTTCTGCCCTGTAATACTGAGTTTAGCACTGACAGACTTAGAGCATGCAGGTATCACATAACATACCTCTCAGCCTCCCCAACTGCAAACTCTAGATGCCACCGCTCCTGTGGGCTGTGTTCATCATCTGATGTGGGTGAGGACTGAGTGGAGGCAAGGCCAGCATCATGCTCCAGGGCTGTACGGTGGAAGGTGGCAAAGAGAACTCCACGCATACTGGCAAGCACATGGTCTGAAACACCAAAAGCAGGGGGAAGCCATGGGTAGATGATGGAATGGGTGCCTGGCAGGACAAATTCGAGCTTCTGATCTTCCTCAGAGCTGCTGGACATGTGCTCAGCAAACAGAGAGCAGCAGCGACAGCATTTCTTGCTGACACCAATCACCACCTGGTCGCTCTGCACAGCATTAGACAAGTACTCAGCAGAGATAGAGGACTTACAGTGAGAATGGAAACAACACTTTCTAAGCCCTGCACCTGTTGAACGTCAGACAGATGACAGCGAGAGCGGGCAAGAGCCATGAGAGCTGCCTCTGCATGCAGTGTTGGGCATACTGGTGTCTTGAGCTGTCTTCCATCCTTCTCGTAGAAAGCCTTCTTCAGGAAAGCATCAGCATTCTCATAGGCTGCACCTTCACTTCCTCCACATTGTTCCTTAACAGCAGCAAGGTAGCTCTTGACGAACTCCTCAACGTGATGTTTGTCAATGGTAAGTTTAGGGCTGCTCCGGAGCTGGTAGACGGCCAGAGGCTGGGGAGGAAAACGTGAATAGCAGAATGCTTCAGCCGCTGAACGCCATGCAGTGAGCGTTTGAAGATAGCGCCAGAGATGGCCCACAGCATCTTCAGCAGGTTCTTTGTTGGATGCTGTAGCTCAGTGTTTTTCAGTGTTTGCATGAATAGACCCCGTTAGAGCTTACAGTCAGAATCGGAGTCGTCCAATGCATCTTCTTCATCAAGCTCTGGGTTGCGGTCACCTGGTCCAAGACCTGTGTCAGCACAGATCGAAGGATGCACAATGTACAGACATGGCCTACCATGTTGCTGCTGTGCTTGTCCTGGGAGATGCTCTGAATCCCACTATCAGCCATCACGTCAAGGGCAGTGGCAAATGGCTGCACATACCTGCCCGGTGGATCTCGTCGACTGTAATGGTCAGAAATCTCAGCCGGGACTATATGAATGAGCAACTTACACCACTTCTTATGCTTGACCTTCTGGCAGTCGTTGTAATAGCCTTGCAACTTGTCGTTGAATGGATCCCCTCGGAGATTTGCGATCAATGTGGAGGTAAGGATCCAATGAAGAAAGTCGAGCAAAACACTGGCACCGAGGCACTCCTTTCCGTTCAACTCGGCACTTCTCATCTTACCCGCGGGGAGTAGAATGCGTTGCATCACACTCAGGAGGGAGAAAATGACAGACAGCCATGCCTTGCGGGTGCCAGAGAATGCCGAGTGATCCGACTCGGAGTTTGCGGAGGAATCATCTGGCTTGACCGGTTGAATCCCGTAGCGTGCCAGGCGAGCGGTGAACAAGGGAGTATGCGCTGAGAAGGATACCCTGATCAATTCCTCGGGACGCTTCTGGTCAGACCACAATCTCAAGAGCCGAGCGAGGTCCATCCCCCAGATGGCATTGGCATTGTGTAAGCGGGCACTGAGCTTCATGAAAGCGCGACGGGTGAGCCAAAAGGTAAGGTTCGGCAGTAAAGGGGGTCGATCAGCAGCAGGGCGTCCGAGAATGTATGAGAGGATGGAAGTGATCTCTCGCAGGTGCTGATCGAACTTGCATTTCCCGCTGGGAGACACACGAGGGATGTCAATACGCGCAAGGATACGTTAGCCGTTGGCGACTGACCTCCTCTCGAACCAGTTCTGTAACAAGTCCGAGGCTATCTCGTCCCGATTCTCACCGACCTCCAGCTTTACAACCTCGGCGTCAGAGGTAGAATTGTTGTCGAGCGCTGCTGGGCCACTCTCTGTAGCAATCAGACACACGACGCGATCAGGCTCGACAGACCCCGTAACAGCGTTGACAGACGCAGCAGTTCTGTCGGAGTCGGTGCCGATGGTGAGGAGAGTTGCGACATGACAGAGACGATTGAATTTCTTTTTCAGCCCTAGGTCGCTGCTATAGAGAGTTGAAGATGTCGGAGGACCGTCTGGACAATGAGCGAGGGCCATGGTGAGTAGGCAGATCTGGCGTCGCATATCGTCTGCGGAGTGCCCGTCGAAGACGTTCTCAGGCCTTAGAATCTGGGGTGTAGGGCTCGGCTTCGATCTGTCGGGATGGACTAGAGAGGCAGACATAGCAACGAGTGCAAGGAAGGCGTGGAATCGAGAGCTGCAGTCGCAGTAGTAGCGGAACGATGGAGGGATCGACCGTGGAACAACGCTAACGACGAGGAAGGGCAAGGCTTAGCCAGGCAAGGGGAAGCGGGCGCCTGCTCCGCCGCGCGCGCCCAGATGCCCAGTTCGACGGCTGCGCGGGTGAGCTGCTTCGCCCTCGTCGTGAACTACGACTCGAGCGTGCCTCATGTATGCAGGCTTGTCGGTAGAACACACCGGAATAGGACACACGTCCCAACAGGTACATAGACGGCCGGGGATGAGCGCAAGCGATGTCTAGCGACTACAATAGATAGGACGACAGTGTAGAGTACAGCTTCCTGTCAGGATAGGACGGCAGCATCGATACACGCTAACAAATAATACACAGCAAGACACTAGACATGGGACTGAACCATGAACCCTGTTCTTCGACCTCGCTTTGTCTTACGCGCCTTCCACTCTCTTCATCATCCGCCTGTCGCGCTCGTCCGTAACCTTCACGAGGCCCTCCTGCTCCAGTTCTCTTATGACCTCCTGGAAGTCCGCAGGCGACACGCGCACGCTGCTGTGCACCTTCATCTGCGCGAGCGCGTCCGCCCAGCGCACGCCGCGCGGGCTCGCCGCAACCCCCAGGCCGTCGAGCATCGCGAGGAGGCCCATGTCGATCACGCCCGTCGTCGGGTCTCGCGCGGACGTGTTGATCGCCTCCCTCGCGAGCCGGAACGCCTAGTTGACGTCGCCGAGCTCGACCAACGGCGAGTGCTGCATGCGCGCATGCGCCTGCATGAGCCGGATCATGCTCTCGAGCTGCCGCCGTGTCGTTGCTGTGATGCGCTGCTCATTCGAGGGCGGGTCTGCGCATGCCTTCCGGAGCCGATGATGCACGTTTTCACATAGGAGATAATTTGTTGTGCCTGTGTGCGGTGGTACAATGGAGCGAGTGAATGTGCATGTGCAGATGCGGACGTACCATAGCCTCGTGGAGGACGCTCCGAGTCGCGTCCGACATCTTCTCAAATTCATCGAACACCGACGTGACGGCGACGTCGCTCAAAACGAGTGCACCGCTGCACATACACATGTTGGTCGGCCAAGGGACAGCAAGAGGAAGGTGACCAGACGTACCTCTCGAGCACGAGCTGCTTTGAATCCGGGTCCCGAGCCACGTACGCCGCCAGACCGACAGCCGACGATCCCTTGCCGGACGTGTACACGCCGCGAGGCGCGACCTTGTGCACGTACTACGCAGGACTACGCATGCGACTTGGCCACACCGAGGTCGCCGACGAGCAGCACGTTGATGTCCCCGCGGTACCTCGGTCCACCACCCCCGCCGCCCCTCGCGATGCTCTTCTTCGTCCCACCCAAGTTGCAAACAGCTGCAGCAGAATCCCCTTCTTCATGTCGTCGAGCACGTAGATCGACGGCGCGAGCGATCGCGCCAGCAGCTCGTACACGTCCGGGCGCTGGCTCAGCTCGCGCAAGCGCGCCTCCAGCTCCTCGCGCCGCGTCGTCCGCCTCTGTCTCTCCGTGCTGTTCTCGTTCTCCTCGTCCATATCGATCCCGCCGCCGACCCCGGGAATACTGTCGCCTCCGGCCGGGCGTCTGGCCGTCGGGCACCGCGTCCGGCGTCTCCTGCAGGCGGATCACCTGGCGGTCCGCGAACTCGCAGCGGTTGTGCACGAGCGACATCGTGCCGACGGACCCGCACACGTCCCGCGGGCACCGCGCCGGCTCGTCGGTCTTGCCGCGGTCGATTTCGACTTGAACGGTGTGGTTGCAGGTCAGGCAGCGGAAGAACGCGACCTTCATGTCCGGGATGACCGGCGTCGCGCGGATGACCAGGCCCTTGATGCACACCAGCTTGTCGGTATCTGCTCACGAAGTCAGCGGACGCGAAAACAGAGACGGCGGCGAGCGTACCTGAGGGGTTGAGGTCGCGCATATTCACTGAGGGAATACCGAACGGTCGGATTTTGTAGACCTTTCCCATGATCTCAGAGATCTCTTCCTCGCCCTCCTCCCCGCGCATGCCTTCCATCCCCGCCTGCTGGTCCTCCTCTGCAATCTCGAGCATCAAGTCCTTCAGGACCTGATCCATCGCCGGGATGACTTCCTGAGGATACTTGACCAGCTGGCTGTGCAGCTTCTTGCTCGGCGGGTACGCAGCGAGGTTGATCATGTCGAGATTGAGGTTCGTCTCGCCCGTCTGGCGCATCCGGCGGAGATAGCCCTCGTACAGGAGCAGCTCGCCCTCCTCCGGGGACGACAGCACGCGCGTACGCACGCCGCGCTCACGGTCGTACGCGATGCGGTACTTGATCTTGAACCCGCGCAGGAACTCGCGGAACGTCTTCATCGTCTCGCCGAGGTTGACCGTTGTGCCCCAGATGGCGCGGATCTCATCTGGTTCGTCTTCGGAGGGTACTGCGGGTGCAAAGAGATTCGGAGCGAAGGAGGCGGGGACGGACATGTGAGAGGCGTCGGGGCGGAAGTCATCGTGGGGCAGGTTGTTCTGGCGTCGAGCGCGGTGTTACCGGAGGGTGGTGTGATGCTGAACGACGAGTGGATATTCCCTTGGTGTGAGGAAGCGGGCGGTCAGTATCGTGTTGGGCGGGACGAACGGTGAGCAGCAGGCAGGGGGCAGCTGGTAGCGGAAGCCGTGTGGGTCGAACGAGGACGTCGACGAGGAAGGTAGGACGAAGCCACAACGCGCGCATAGCCCGGAGAACGCCCATGATGCGGCAGACTGGCCCACGATCTCGCCAACCATAGGACACGAGACCAGTGCTCGACCACGCCCGCGTCGGTGATACTCGCCACCAATGGTGACCGCAGAGCGTACGGGCGGCGACCGATGCTACCGAGCGCAGGTTGCAAAATGAGGAAGAGTAGGAAGGAAAGGACTCACTTGAGGCTTGGGAGAACTGGGAATAGTGGGCGGGAGAGTTTCCGACGAGGTTGATGGAGGTGAAGTTAACGTAGCTGTAGATCGAGCGAATGTGAGGAGAGTCCGGTGGCACTGCAAGCAGGCTAGGAGCTCACTAGTCCTCAGAATTGGGTCCGACATGAGGATCCGTCTGCAAATCACGACGTATCCATCAGAAACGAGCAGATACAACGACTGACGGAGAAGCGTACCGCGCACTGCAGCGAGAGCACCGCAGAGACGTCGACCGGGAGGATTTGCTGGACGAGCACGGTCTCCATTGTAGAGGACGATGTAGCAGGGCCCCATCTATGCGTAAAGGAGGACTGCGCCGTCGTCAAGTCACTCGACACTCTGTGGCTTTCCACCGCTACAAGTGGCCGCAGCCCTGGGCTGCGATACCTGCGAAAACGATTCCGAACCGTGATCAGGACCAATCTCGATCTCGAAAAGCAGTTCATCGGCGAGATTATCCTACTCACGTAGAGGGCTGCCTGCACCAGTTAAACAAAGAGACTCTGCAAAATCAAGACAGCAAGAAGACCAGGGTGCACGTTGAAGTAACATCGAGGATAGAACTTGAAGAGAAGAGAGGCTCGCGGCAGTACAGTGGCAGTACTCAGCGAGTTCCAAGCGTCATGCGAAGGCGGTCACGTGCTCTCCCACCACGCCCTTCACGCGCGTGCACCCGCCCCGAGTTGTTTCCCTTCTCCATCGTCCTCAACTGCGAACTGGTTGCTGCACCTGCGTCTCTCTATCTCACAGAAGTCCAGGGGTGGGCGCTGGACTTCATCTGCTCGCCTTCTACTTGCAAGTGCTGTGTCCTGGTCAGTCGTTCATGCGTCCCGATGCTTTTGCCCATCTGTTCGCTCCGTCGCCGCGGCGTCCGGCTACGAGACTCACTACAACTGCAGTGTCACCGGCTATCGACGACGACGTTGACTCTTGACTCTTTCTATGCTTAGGAAACTCGAGGTCCATGACGCCGTACAACATTCTCTGAGCAATACAGTATCCGACATCTTGTACTTACAATAGCTCAATGGGCGAGCGTACCGTGAGGGGATTCGTGCGGCGCCAGCCCCTCTCCAGTCCTTACATGATCAGCCAACTCTGCACCGAATGCCGTACGAGCGACACCGGGGTGACGCCCAGGAGAGACGAAGGCACCGATGGTAGCGCGCCGCTCTCAGACGTGAGTGCTGTCTAACTTGGTGTCCACGTTGACATAACTTGAATGGCTCCGCTCGCTTGCAGCAGACTTGACGACCTACCAGAAGACGTGTTCGTCATCATAGCGTAACCCGTCCCGGTCCATCGAAAAGGACTACGCAGTCTCTCCTGTACCTCTCGCCGACTTCGCCCGCTCGCCCTGCCCGTCCTGTTTTCACACTGCTGGTCGCCTGGTACGCTACGAAGCGGTGCTGGATTGGAGGTATCCCCAAACGCGATCCGGTAGTATGTACAGTAAGTCATCACCGTTAGCCCCTCTCCGTGTACAGCTCACCGACGGCCCCCGCCTGTCTGATCTCAGGAACCCACGTGTGTTGGTCCGTTGTTGCACGCGTCCCTCGAGGATGCCTTGCGCGTGGCGTCCCTCAGCATCCTGGCTCGCCACCTCACGATCCGCTTCCTGAGACCCGGCGAGGGCCTCTTCGAGGTTAGCTACGGCATCCCGCGGGCGTCGTCGATCTCTGCCTGAGCCTCCCCACGTCGTCTCCATCAACGTCGCCTGTCGCGCCACGTACATTGTGCCGCAACCACCGACATCCCGTAACGAGAGTGAAGACGAGGACAAGTCCCCGCAGCCGGACTCGCTAACGCACGTCGCATATTGAATCGATGCCTCCTGCGAGTGGCTTGGCTTGGCGGCGGCGACGGCGGGGCCAGTGCCCCAGGCGAAGACTACGCGCTCGAAGCGAACGACTTGCGGAGACTCATCTGCGGCATGCGCAAGACGGCCGGGGACCTCGGGCTCTCGCAGGAGTGCGCCCCGCTCGGTGCGATGTCCGCGCTCTCGTTCCCGCGCCTCCGCAACCTCTTCCTGCACGGGCGATACCTGCGTAGTGTCTGCAGGGGGCTGCGGGACATCCTCCGCTGCTTGCCAAGCCTGCGCACCCTCACCGTGCGCATGGCGCAGTCGCGTGAAGTCTTCCGCACGCTGATCCTTGGGCATGCCTCCACCTCGACGCTGTCCCTCGACTTGCTGCCCCTACGCTTGCTCGCTGTCGCCTATCGCGATTTTGAATACTCGCTCTTCGCGCTTAGATAGCGGGACCTGCTCCGCGACGAGCCGCGGCACTCCTTCAAGCCACCCGTCTGTCCTCCTCCAGCCGAGACACCGATGAAGACATCGTACCGCAGCCGATACTGAAGGCTTCGGAATGCCTGCACATCCTGCAGAAGATGGCGGAACTCCCTCTGCTGGAGAGCTTTGAGGCTGTGTACAAAGCCAACGACACGGACGGGGACCCGTTGAGGCGTATATGTGCCGTGTACCTGAGGCTTACACATCTAGAGCTCCATAGGTGCCGGTCGTATCGTGAAGACTATTACGACAAGCTGTAAGTACTTCCTCTCTCTCATCTATCGTGCCGAGGCGTCACTCACCTACCTCTCTCGGATACAGGTTACCATGGCGAGACTCCACGCCTCCGAGTCTATCCGCAGGCTTCGAACCGCTCACCTTGACCTTCACGACGCCAAGCCGATATGGCGCTGTTGCTCCCCCGAGGGCTCGGACCCGGACTCGGATCCAAGCCTGGAGGCGGTCACGCATAAAGTGAACCAGTCGAGCCTGCTGCAAGGCTGCGCCGAAGAGATCATGCGGGTGCTCTGGGCAGCAGGCCCGGAGTTTGCGTGGCTTGGTGTGCTGAACTCAGGCACGTGGACATGGGTCGAGTATGGCTGTTGCGGTGTCCGGTTGCGGGTGTGGGCGTGCAAGACAATGGCGGGTTTGGGGGGATGTGAGTCAGCGGTTCTGGACAGTGTTCATCATTGTCACTGATGCTTCCCTCTCATAGGGACTCTGACATGTTCCTCTCTTGATGATGTTCCATCTATGAGGTCCCACACTATGTGGGGTGTTCTGACTGGGCTATGTATGAGCATGCAGCATACCAATACACACCTCGGGGTACTGGTCAACACCACACCAATACATCAGTGTACAATAAGCCAGCCTCCATCTTCTGTGCCTGTGCTTAATGGTCAAAGATTGAGTGCAGCAGGGGAAGGGCTGTCGAACTATAGGGCCCATTTTGCTGAACACAATCTGAGATCTGCTGCTATGCTGGACCACTGACATGCATCAGTATGGTCCATGTAACCCTCCTTGGATGAAGGCACACAGCTTTCAATTACAGTGATGGTCAAGCTGCCTCATGATTTAGTTACACACTTTTCCTTCATTCAGCTTTTCCAACCCTCTTGCCTCCCTTCAGCTTTTCCAACACTCTTGCCCTGTGACACTTAATTGAGCACAAACAGACTTGGAACATGCAGGTATCATTTAACATACCTCTCAGCCTCTTCAGCCAAATACTCTGTATGCCACTCCTCTGTGCTGTGTTCATCATCTGATGTAGGTGAGGACTGAGTGGAGGCAAGGCCAGCATCATGCTCCAGGGCTACGCGGTGGAAGGTGGCAAAGAGAGCTCCACGCATACTGGCAAGCACATTGTCGGGAACACCAAAGGTGGGGGGAAGCCATGGGTAGATGATGGAATGGGTGCCAGGCAGGACAAATTCGAGCTTCTGATCTTCCTCAGAGCTGCTGGACATGTGCTCAGCAAACAGAGAGCAGCAGCGACAGCATTTCTTGCTGACACCAATCACCACCTGGTCGCTCTGCGCAGCATTAGACAAGTACTCGTTGGAGATAGAGGACTTACAGTGAAAATGGAATCAACACTTTCTAAGCCCTGCACATGTTGAGCCTCAGATGGATGATAGCGAGAGCGGGCAAGAGCCATGAGAGCTGCCTCTGCGTGCAGTGTTGGGCGTACTGGTGTCTTGACCTGTCTTCGATCCTTCTCGTAGAAAGCCTTCTTCAGGAAAGCATCAGCATTTCCATAGGCTGCACCTTCACTTCCTCCACAATGTTCCTTAACAGCAGCAAGGTAGCTGTTGACGAACTCCTCGACATGATCTTTGTCAATGGTAAGCGTAGGGCTGCTCCGGAGCTGGTAGACGACCAGAGGCCGGGGGGGAAAACGTGAATGGCAAAATGCTTTGGCCGCTGAATCCCATGCAGTGAGCGTTTGAAGATAGCGCCAGAGATGGCCCACAGCATCTTCAGCAGGTTCTTTGTTGGACGCTGTAGCTCAGTGTTTTTCAGTGTTTGCATGAGTAGACCCCGTTAGAGCTCACAGTCAGAATCGGAGTCATCCAATGCATCTGCTTCATCAAGCTCTGGCTCGAGGTCACCTGGTCCCAGACCTGTGTCAGAACAGATTGAAGGACACACAATGTACAGACATGGCCTACCATGTTGCTGCTGTGCTTGTTCCATAATATGCCCTGAATCCCACTATCAGCCATCACGTCAAGGGCAGTGGCAAATGACTTTACATACCCGCCTGATGAATCTCGCGGACTATGAACGCTCAGATATTTTGGCCGGGATTATATGAATGAGTAACTTACGCCACTTCCGATGCTTCGCCTTCTGGCGGTCATTGTAGTAGCCTTGTAACTTGTGATTGAATCGATCCCCATCAAGCTTTGTGGCCAAATTCGAGGTGAGGATCTGGTCCAGAGAGCGAATCGCCACGCTGGTAGTTATGGACTCGACTTTGTCCAACTCGGCTCCTCTCATCCTACCTCCAGGAAGTAGAATCTCTTGCAACACACTCAAGAGGGAGGACATGACAGACAGCCATGCCTTGCGGGTGCCAGAGAACTCGGAATGATTTGACTTGGAGTTGTGAGTGGAATCCTCGGGCTTGGCCGGTTGAATCCCACTGTCGGCCAGCACAGAGGAGAATATGGGAGAAGGCAAGCGCATGGACACAATGATTGGCTCATCGGGATGATCTTGCTCGGACCACAATCTCAAGAGCTGGGCGAGGTCCTTCCCCCAGATGGCATTAGCATTGTGTAAGCGGGCACTGAGCTTCATGAAAGCCCGGCGGGTGACCCAGAAGGTAAGCTTCGGCAGTAAAGGGGGTCGATCGGCAGCAGGGCGTCCGAGAATGTACGAGAGGATGGCAGTGATCTCTCGCAGGTGCTGATCGAACTTGCATTTCCCGCTGCGAGACGCACGAGGGTTGTCAATACGCGCATGGATATGTTAGCCGTTGACGTGGACTGACCTCCTCTCGAACCGGTTCTCCAACAAGTCCGAGGCTATCTCGTCCCGATTTTCGCCGACCTCCAGCTTCACAACCTCGGCGTCAGAGGTAGAATTGTTGTCGAGCGCTGCTGGGCCACTCTCTGTAGCAATCAGACACACGACGCGATCAGGCTCGAGAGACCCCGTAACAGCCGCGTTGACAGTCGCAGCAGTTCTGTCTGAGTCGGTGCCGATGGTGAGGAGAGTGGCGACATGACGGAGAAGATTTAACTTCTTTTTCAGCCCTAGGTCGCTGCTTAAGAGGGCTGAAGACGTTGGAGGACCGTCTGGACAACGAGCGAGGGCCATGGTGAGTAGGCAGATCTGGCGTCGCATATCGTCTGCGGAGGGCCCCTTGAAGACATTCTCGGCCTTCCAGTTGTTGAAGATCGGACTCGGTTTGGACCGTTCGGAATCAACAAGAGAGGCAGACATAGCAATGAGTGCGAGAAAAGCGCGAGAGGGAGAGCCGCAGTGGTAGTAGTAGCGGAACGATGGACGGATCGACCCTCGAATGACGCTGACGACAAATAAGGACAAGGGAAGCGCCTGCTCTGCCGCGCTCACTGCCGACACGCCGAATGCAACGGCTGCGCAGGTGAGCTGCTTCGCCCTCGTCGTGAACTACGACTCGAGCGTGCCTCATGTAGGCAAGCTTGTCGGAAGAGCACACCGGGATAGAACACACGGCCCAACAGGTACATAGACGGTCGCGGATGAGCGGAAGCGATATCAAGCGGCGACTACAATAGATCGGACGACAGTGTAGAGTACAGCTTCAGGATAGGACGGCAGCATTGATACATGCTAAAAACAAAACACAGCAAGACACTCGACATGGGACCCAACCGTAAACCTTGTTCTTCGACCTCGCTTCGTCTTACGCGCCTTCCACCCTCTTGATCACGCGCCTGTCGCGCTCGCCCGTAACCTTCACGAGACCCTCTTGCTCCAGTTCCCTGATGACCTCCTGGAAGTCCGCAGGCGACACGCGCACGCTGCTCTGCGCCTCCATCTGCGCGAACGCGTCCGCCCAGCGCACACCACGCGTGCTCGCCGCGACCCCCACGCCGTCGAGCATCCCGAGCACCGCCCGGCGCAGGTCCGCCCGCATCTTCCGCTGCTGGCGCCCGATGCCCGTGTCGAGCAGGCCCATGTCGATCTCGCCCGTCGTCGGGTCGCGCGCCGACGTGTTGATCGCCTCCCGCATGAGCCGGAACGCCTCCTTGACGTCGCCGAGCTCGACGAACGGCGAGAGCCGCATGCGCGCGTGCGCCTCCGCCAGCCGGATCATGCTCTCCAGCTGCCGTGTCGTTGCTGTGATGCGCTTCTCGTTCGAGCGCGGGTCTTCGCCTGCCTTCCGGAGCGTCACGTAGCACCGGACGAGCTCGTCTCCTGCCGCCTCGGTGATCGTGGGGTTGATGCGCGAGCGTGCGTAGGTAATGTAGGCGGAGAGCTCCTCGATCGGCTGCGGCGCTCTCTGAGTAACGAGACGAACGAGAAGGCAGCGTCGAACTCACCAGAATGTCCTGACCGCCCCCGGTCTCTGGCGCGTCTTCGAGGTACAGCGAGACCAAGTGCTGCGCCAGCTTCCTGTCCAGCGCCTCGTCGACGTCGTCCAGCACAAGGTAGAGCAGGTCGAACCGCGAGATGAGCGTCGGCGGCAGGTCGATGTTCCGCGTCACCGTCTCGTCCGGGTTGTACTTGGAGCCGATTGGATTCGCCGCAGCGAGGATGGAGGTGCGCGCATTCAGGGTGGTGATGATGCCCGCCTTTGCGATGGAGACGGTTTGTTGTTCCTACGTGTGGTCGTACGATTAGAGACCGAACGGGCACCTGGGCAGACGCGGACGCACCATCACTTCGTGGAGGACGCTCCGAGTCGCGTCCGACATCTTGTCGAATTCATCGATGCAGCACACACCGCCGTCGCTCAAAACGAGTGCACCGCTACACCACACACATGTTGGTCAGCCAACGGTCAGTGACAGGAAGGTGAACAGACGTACCTCTCGAGCACGAGCTGCTTCGAGTCCGGGTCCCGAGTCACGTACGCCGTCAGACCGACAGCCGACGATCCCTTGCCGGACGTATACACCCCGCGAGGCGCGATCTTGTGCACGTACTACGCAGGACTACGCATCAGCCTCATCTGCGCAGGTTCCACCGCAAACGAGCAACCGTACCTGCAGGATCTGCGACTTGGCCACACCGGGGTCGCCGACAAGCAGCACGTTGATGTCCCCGCGGTACCGCGGTCCGCCGCCCCCGCCGCCCCTCGCGATGCTCTTGTTCGTCCCACCGAACAGCTGCAGCAGGATCCCCTTCTTCACGTCGTCGAGCGCGTAGATCGACGGCGCGAGCGACCGCGCCAGCAGCTCGTACACGTCCGGGCGCTGGCTCAGCTCGCGCAGACGCGCCTCCAGCTCCTCGCGCCGCGTCGTCCGCCTCTGTCTCTCCGTGCTGTTCTCGTTCTCCTCGTCCATATCGATCCCCCCGCCGACGCCGCCGACACCGGGAATACGGTCGCCTCCAGCCGGGCGTGTGCTCCTGTCGAGCCCGAGTTTGTCGCCAGAGCTCAGGCGGATGTGCACGACGTCGAGGAACGTGCGGAAGAGGCTCTTGAGCGTGCGCTGGCGTGGATTCACCCGCACGGGCACGCTCCGGAAGATGCCCGTCACGACGAGGCGGTCGCCCGGCTTCGACACGTCCACCAGCTCGTCGTACACGCTCAGCGACACCGTGTGCGGCGTCTGGCCGTCGGGCACCGCGTCCGGCGTCTCCTGCAGGCGGATCACCTGTCGGTCCGCAAACTCGCAGCGGTTGTGCACGAGCGACATCGTGCCGACGGACCCGCACACGTCCCGCGGGCACCGCGCCGGCTCGTCGATCTTGCCGCGGTCGATTTCGACCTGAACGGTGTGGTTGCAGGTCAGGCAGCGGAAGAACGCGACCTTCATGTCCGGGATGACCGGCGTCGCGCGGATGACTAGGCCCTTGATGCACACCAGCTTGTCGGTATCTGCTCACGAAGTCAGCGGAGGCGAGAACAGAGACGGCGGCGAGCGCACCTGAGGGGTTGAGGTCGCGCATGTTCACCGAGGCGATGCCGAACGGTCGGATTTTGTAGACCTTCCCCATGATCTCAGAGATCTCTTCCTCGCCCTCCTCCCCGCGCATGCCTTCCATTCCCGCCTGCTGGTCCTCCTCTGCAATCTCGAGCATCAAGTCCTTCAGGACCTGATCCATTGCCGGAATCACTTCCTGAGGATACTTGACCAGCTGGCTGTGCAGCTTCTTGCTCGGTGGGTACGCGGCGAGGTTGATCATGTCGAGATTGAGGTTCGTCTCGCCCGTCTGTCGCATCCGGCGGAGGTAGCCCTCGTACAGGAGCAGCTCGCCCTCCTCCGGGGACGACAGCACGCGCGTGCGCAGGCCGCGCTCGCGGTCGTATGCGATGCGGTACTTGATCTTGAACCCGCGCAGGAACTCGCGGAACGTCTTCATCGTCTCGCCGAGGTTGACCGTCGTGCCCCAGATGGCGCGGATCTCGTCTGGTTCGTCTTCGGAGGGTACTGCGGGCGCAGAGAGGTTCGGGGCGGAGGAGGCGGGGATGGACATGTGGGAAGCGTCGGAGCGGAGGTCATCGTGGGGCAGGTTGTTCTGGCGTCGGGCGCGGGGTATAGCTGAAGTGGGTGTGATGCTGAGCGACGAATGGATATCCCCTCGGCGATTCTTGGGCGTGGCAGCCGCAGGGCTCCTGGCTCAAAGTGTCAGAAAGCCACGTAGAAGATAACGTAGCTGACGCGACTTACGAGGGGAATGCGAGAGGCTCTGAATCCTGGGAACCAGCAACGTCGTAGTTCAATCTGCGTACTCGTGTAGGTGTGCCATTCTTGTTGGGCGACGAGCTGGGAAAAGGGAGGGGAGACGAGGTGCCCGCTGTGAATTCGCAGATCAGTAATCAAGTCGTATATGCTGCAGATTCGCGCTAGTCCTGTGCGAAACGGGAGACAGGCCGCATGACAACCGCCTACTCCGCTGTCCACAAGCCAACAGGCGGTAGGGCCGCTCAATCCTCAGAGCCCCAGTTCGTTCAACTGGTTTCGTTTCGCGCGGGGAATAGGCGTCCTCTGCTGTGTGATTTGCCGGTTATGGACTAACCTCCTCGCCTAAAGCGGCGAGCTGGACAGGACATCAGTGGAATCTCTCCGTGTCCCTCCTCTCTCAAGTCATGGCCCAGAGGATGCGTGGACCGTTTAGCACCAGCATTTCTCCTTGCGCCACGCTTGGCGCCAATAAACGAGTTGAGACGAAATGAAGGGAAGCAAGATGAGCTCTAAGGTGTGAGCAGCCCTTGTCAGGGAGGGACTCTGCACGCAAACTGTCCCTCCCATACCGGCTGGTGAGGAGACCAACTTTCACGATGACGGCACATCCGGCGTATCTGACGACACGACGAGAGAGTGCCTCTCGCGCCTGCTGACGTTCTGACCCACACAGCAGCACGAGCCCACGAGGGCGACGCGCCTTGCGAAACAGTTCGATCCGGAACTAATCGAATGGCACTCACGCGCAAAGAGAGGTGTCTGCCTTCTAGGCGTACTAAGCCCAACAGCCCTTCGAGCGACTGCGTTGTGACGAGGCGTTCCAGCGGCTGAAGGCGTGCCCTCGAGGAAGAGGGGGGCGCGTGGGGGCGCGTTTGGCATGGACTGTTCGACGTGCGAGTTGGCGTCTTGCATGTCGACGTCCTCGAGGTCGGAGGTGGGTATGTCTCTCGGTGGCGACGACATGATTGACGATGAGGAGAAGAGTGAGGGGGCGGCGGTGATGGGTGGTGGTGATGGGTGGTGGTGGTGTGGATGAGAGCAGAATGAGACAGGCGGCGGAAAGGCAGACGCGACGCGACGCGTTCCATTTCCTATTTAGGGCAAGCCTTTTCGTTCTCGGGCGCCTATGCTCTCCCCCTTCCGCTCACGCAACCTTTTGAGTTATACATTGTAATAACATAATCACCGAATACCACCGGCCTGTGTAACGTCAGGCAGTCTGCTTTGTTCTCTCTCTGGCCTTCGCTGTGATGCGCTGTTCCTCTCTTCTCAAGTCGCCACGACACTTCTCATACCAAGTTTTCTCTGCAAAATGCTTCATGAGCACTGTCGCAGAAGCTGGGCCATCCTCTGCGCCTGCTCAGAGTGAAAACGCTCGGCCATCAGAAGAAGAGCTACGACGCAGGAGGAGGACGGAGTGGAAGCGTAGACAGAATGTGAGTCTCTATCATCAGCTAATTTTTCGTGCGAGTTCTGCATGTGAGGGACTCGAGCTGGGCACAATCACGGAGAGTGGTGCGAGGAGACGGTGACCCAAGTTGCCCAGGCAATGCGCGGTAGCCAGCTGCTTGCAAGTGCTTGGTTTACGCGCTCGCATTGTGCAGGATGTCGCTGATGTAGAGCCTTCTTCCAGCTCTGAACCTGACGAAACGCCGACATGCATGCTGATTCACCCCTAGGGCCAGTCGTTCTTGGACCATACCGTTATTCATGTTAGGGCAGGTGCGTACTTCCATCGTCATCATGCTCTGATTGTCCTGAATCTGAATTTGCAGGTAACGGCGGAGACGGCTGCGTAGCCTTCCATCGCGAACTTTTCAAGCCCTACGGCCCTCCATCGGGCGGGAACGGTGGCCGCGGCGGCGACGTCTACATCATGCCCACGCCCCACCTCACCACCCTCTCCTCCGTCCCCACCCGAATACGTGCACAGCACGGCGGGAACGGCCAAGGCACCTGGCAAAACGGGCGCAACGCGCCCCCGCTCGTCATCAAGGTGCCCCTCGGGACGATTGTCCGCGAGCTGGCCCCGGACGACCCGCGGCGAAGCAAAGACGAGTACGAGGCCGAGTACGAGGCGCTGCAGGGCCTGAGCCCGCAGGAGCGCCGCGCGAAGATGCGCGAAAAGCGCTGGGTGCACTACCCCGAGTACGCGGACGACAATGCGCAGCGCGAAGACTTCAAGCACGCCGAGCGCGTGCAGTTCGCCGCGGAGCGCGAGCGCCGCCGCGCCCGCCGACTGCGCGCTGAGAACCCGATATACCTCGACCTCGATAAGCCCGAAGAGGCTGCCGAAGCTGCAGACCCCAACGCTCCCCTCGGCCACAGGCGCACAGAGCCGATGGGGCACCTTATCGCGCAAGGCGGCGCTGGCGGGCTCGGCAACCCCGCGTTCCTCTCCCCGACGAATCGCTCGCCAAAGTGGGCCACCCGCGGCGCAGAAGGCGAACGCATATCCCTCTCGCTCGAGCTCAAGCTCCTCGCCGATGTCGGCCTCGTCGGGATGCCGAACGCAGGCAAGTCGACGCTCCTGCGTGCGCTCACCGGTGGGCGCGCGCGTACGGAGGTCGCCGGGTATGCGTTCACGACGCTCAACCCGGTCGTCGCCGTCGTGCGCGTCGCGTCCGACGGCGCGTTCGACGGGTACGCGGAAGGCGCTGTGCACGACGAGACGCGCGTCGAAGAGGCGTACGAGCGCGACCTGCTGGACAGCGGCGCTCTCGCGGACGCACTCACGCGCAATCAGCGCCGCGCGCTCGAGGCGCGCGCCCGCGAGGCAGCGCTGACGGAGGCGGACGACCCGTTCGCGGCGCTCGAAGCGTTCCGCTTCACGGTCGCGGACAACCCGGGGCTGATCGAGCGCGCGGCGGCGAACGTCGGCCTGGGACACTCGTTCCTGCGCTCGATGGAGCGCTCGCTCGCGCTCGCGTACGTCGTGGACCTTGCGGCGCCCGCGCCGTGGGACGAGCTGCGCGTGCTCCGGGATGAGCTCGAGCAGTACAAGTCGGGCATGAGCGCGAAGGCGCGCATGGTCGTCGCGAACAAGGCGGACCTCCTCGCCGGGGCGGGAGGGGAGGAGGGGCAGGAACAAATAGAGGAGGCGAAGGCGAAGTTGGCGAGGCTGGAGGCGTTCGTGAAGAAGGAGATGGGCGTGCCCATTGAAGATGCGCAGGGCAAGATCGCGGGAGAGCGCCCGTTGGACGTCGTGCCCGTGTCGGCGAAGTACAGCATGAACCTGCGCAAGGTCGTGCGGCTGATGCGGACGTACGTGGAGGAGGCCCGCGAGCAGAAGGTGGCATCGTGAGGGGCTGAGGCCGCCTATGCGGCGTGCGGAGCAGCTGGATAGCATTTAATGGCGATTCATAGGAAAATGCACGGAGGCTCACAGGAGAATCGTATGGCGAACCACCTGCATACAACCATCGCATTCGATCGGGAAATCGGGGTCAGCATTATACATCACGTTCAAACTCTCGTAGCCGCAATGCCACTCTTTCAAGCAATTGGCAAGCCCCCGCTGCACTACTTCGCCTTTCGTTTTCTCTCAGTCGACATACAGCGTGCAGCTCCTGACCGCCTTCGATGTATGATGCACATAGGACCGGGCGTCCCGGACTATCGGGCATGAATTAACGTAAATTGACGCTTGTTCTCGAGAGTATCTCCGCGACTCTTGGACACCCCGCTCACGTCCTCCCGGACCCAGGCTGCATTTTGTACTAACACGCCTGCAATGCATCAATGCTTGCGGATCGCAGAGGTCGTCTCTCTGATTTGCGCGAACGTGGACGGACATGCTCTCGACTCACGCTTCTCGCGACCGACCCGCATCCGGCATCGCCAGGCCAGTGCACTGAACACGTTGTCCAGCCTTGCCCGGACGTGTCGCGCACTGCAAGAGCCTGCGCTCGACGCTCTGTGGCACGAGATCTCTGATCTCTTTGTCTTGATCAAGTATCTCATGCCGGCTGAGGTGCTGAGGTTTGATGAGGATACCGAGACGTTGGTCAGTATACACTTGCGTTCGTTTGACGATGCAGCCTTTGGCTGAGACCCCGCGCTGATGAATTCTCCTGCTGTAGTTTCTCGTGCGACCGGCAAGCGATGCGGAATGGGAGAGGCTCGATCCCTACGTGCGACGCATTCGAGCGGTCGGAATCGCGACGCCATGTGACTCTGGCATAGCAACTCGAGTGCTCGACCCAGAGTCCGTTCTGCGACCGCTCCTGATGCATCTCAGCAAAAGAGCGACCGAGAGCGATGTGCTCTTCCCGGATCTCGTACACGTCGTCTACCACCCGTTCTGGACCCATGAGTTGTACTCACACTTGCTCCTCAATCCGCGTTTGCGAGAGCTCCAAGTTCCCTTTGTATCGTTCACAGAACTTGTAAGTCCCTTCCCTGATCCAAACACGAAAGCGAAGTAGACATGCTAATGCACAGGCATGCAGTCCGAGTGGGGCTATGGTCCCGACACATCTGAACATTACGATCCGGCGACGTTCGCGCACACGGAGAGACTGGCCGTCCACATCCTCCCCGCTGTCCAAAAAATGCATAGCCTGCAGACAGTGTGGATGAAGGCGATGTTGTGGACATCGGAGACCTTGACTCATCTTGGCTCGCTCCCGACGCTCACAACCTTCGCCCTGGAAAGTGGCTGGGACATCGGCTATCCTCCTCGCTCCCAGCTAGAGCGGAAGGCATTCTCCGCGTTGACACAGCTCTTCGTGGCCAATACCGAAGGGGGGGCAGCCATGTTCCTTGCCCATATCGATCCTGTCTCCCTGGAGGCTCTCACCATCATGTGGGAAGATCTGTACACAGATGCAGATTCTTCCGGTTATTTCCTCCTCGGATGCCTCTCAGAAGTATCTTACTTCAAGCAGCTCCAACATCTCACTGTGTTCATGGACGAGTCAATGATGGAGGAGTCGACGGAGCAGGGGATAGCCTGGAACGACCCGTCGCTCCCTCCCCGTGGCTGGTTCGATACCCTCAAGGGTCTCGCCCGCTGCCACGAGTATCTGCAGCCGCTACTATCCATGAGGTCTCTGCGTACGCTCGAGATCGGCATAGACATCGTCATTCAGCTCGATGATGTGTTCCTGCCGGAGCTCGCTCGTAGCCTGCCTCACCTCGAGCAGCTCAGCCTCGTGCCTCGACCCCGGCGGAACTTCTGGTTCCACGAGCCCTCCTCCATGCTTCCGCATTCCAGCGACAATCATGGGAGAGTTCAGCCGAAGTGCTTACCAACGTTGGACGGGATTGTCTCATTACTTGGGCACTGCGAGAGGTTGGAACAGCTCAAGCTCGCTGTGGCGACGACCTTCTCCGATGGGAACGAGCCGCATCCGACGCCTTCCCCGAGTCGTGTACGCGTCATGGAACTGTGGGCGACTCCGCTCGACGAGAACATTCCCGACGATATCTTCGTGGACCTTTTCGTGGACACCTTCCCTGCGCTAGAGGACCTCCGAATTAGACTGCCTATGCATTCTGTGTCAAACAATATGGCCTTCGCCGAGACTACACGTGGACCCCTGGCTTGTCAGAGATGGGATGTCGTTGTCGGGAGGATATCTGACAGGCTACATGGATTGCGGGTGCATCCTACAGAGTACCGCTGCGATGCATAGTAGGCCACTTCTGTACCATGACACAGCATCTCCCCTGAGGTATTGCAACATGTGTTGGTCTACCGGCTGGCCCTAGTGGTCCGAGTCGCGATCGTCTACCCTCTTGGAAAGCCTCAATGGTAGCCTGCAAGAGGATTTCCCAGCCGATAGAGTGGCAGAATGACTAACTACTCATACCATCAGGAGGCCAATGTGCCTCAGAATCCAGCCCAAGTACGTCGAATAGACACGCGTTCATGTAGTCAGCGCAGCCGCGGCAGGCGTCCACTACAGCGCTTGCCTTCTGCGGCCGAGTGCGCGAGTTGACGCCCGTCTCGTTCCCCGACGCCAGCCCTTACCCGCGCAGCTCCTGCCAGGCTGCGTCTATTGTCGATACCCGTGCTCTTCGTCGTTTCTTCCATTTGCCCTGAGCTTGACTAACTACTGAATGTCGCCCGAGAGTCACGAGTGAACGGCGACGCTCTGTCCAGAGACCCAGTTACCCTGTCGCCGCAGACCAATTGCGAACACCAATTCACGAGACTCTACTGCTATACACTGTGCCTCAGCACGCAACATCACCATCCTCTTCTACTCTGGCAACGACGACTCCCAGGTGCAGCACCGCGGTACGGAGGTCGCCATCCAGAACTTCGCTTTTGGTGGCATCCAGGGCTTCACGCGCAGGCCCTCCACGCCTTGGTTCGATGACGACGGCTTGAACTTCGCGGGTATTGTGTACCAAGAGCGCAACCTCACGTACGTCTTTTTCCAAGGCGCGGGCCATCTCGTGCCGCAGTGGAAGCCTCGCCTGGCGCTCGTGTTTCTCCGGGAGTTCGTTGTTGGCTCGAACAAGAATGACATCCTCGAAGGGTCGACCGTGATCGGCGGCGAGAATGCGACGCTAGCCGGGCACTACTTGCGTGGGGGGAATGAAATCTTCTACGGGTCGGCGAAGACGGAGGGAACGTCCACGGTGCTAAGCGCCACCATCGCTGCGTGGAAGTTCCTCGCGACTGTGACGGCAAGTACGACTACCGGTGCCATTGCGAGTCATCTTCAGGTTCTGTCGTCAGCAATGCGACGGTCACATCGTCAGGAACGTCTGGTTCGGCGGCTCCGAGTGGTACTGCGAATGCGGCAACGTCGCGGGTGTCAGTCGTTGGTGCATGGGACTGTCTGTTACTCGTCGCCCTCGCGATCGGACTAGAACTCGTAATGTAGCATTAACTCATAAACAATGACCCAGATCTGTTTCAGCCAACTCAGGATAGCAGTGACAATTGCGACAGCATGCTCGAGCCAGATGTTCGCAATTCGCCACAAGCCCGAGTTTACCAGAGTTTACCGGACCATTGGTGGCTGTGTTGAATCTGCGAATTGAGTTGGAAGTTGTTTCGGCTGGCGGACTCTTCTCTATCACTTCCACCAGCATCCTCGGGGCCGAGCTTGTCCTTACAGTGATCGCCGCTCTGGCTTGTATACTACCAGCTGCCGCGTGTAAAGGCGGTATGTACACGGGCGACTTCGACTTGACCGTGCAGCACTTGGTTCCCGCTCGTGAACAGGGCGAGCCGTCACCGAGTCCCCAAGCACTTCTCGACAGTGCTGCAGGATTAGTGGCCTGTTCGTGCGACAAAGAGAAGTGGTACACACCGAGAAAGATTGACCTATCTCTCTTCAGTACGTGGGTCCAGCTGATGCTCGAATCTTGCCCCATTCACCGTCTATTAGCACAAACGAGGAGAGGGGTGCAGTTCTCGAAGGATCCCCCGCGTCATTCAGAAAGTGGTGACCGGCAGCCCAGGACGGTCGCTCTGAAAGAATGGGGTGTCTCTCCAGAAGAAGAGGAGAGTTGGACGCTCGGCGATCTCGAGGAGTTCGATCACGGCATGCTACACAGTCTTTTCACGGGAAACCCGCCGCTCGCGGAGCAGCCAACCTTGCAAGAGAGTTGTGTTAGGGCTTCTGATGCTGCGAGTATGGTCGAAGAGGAAGCTTCTCCACTTCTCCGCCAAAGTACAAAGCGTACGCGTCAAGATGACTCTGCTCTCTCGCGCGGAGGAAAACGGATTCGCCTAGACGAGGGGCCGCTATATCGTGCATTACCGCCCGTGAGTATCTTGTATACGTCGCGACATAATCGCTCTTCCTGACGTTGTTCACCTGCCCGCCAGCCACATGTTCATCCAGCGATCATGCCACCCGATGAGCCCTGGCCAGCCTTCACACGCTCAGACTTCTTCAACTCAACTCCTTCCCCCATTCCACCTCATACCGAGTTGAGCGCGGAAGAATGCATATCGGATCCGTTTGCTCGCCTAGCCTGGATTGTCCCCGTACGCGGCACCTTGCCATGGGAGGGCGCCACCACAGCATCACTGAACGTGGAGTTTCTGGACTCCGCTTCGCCCGACGACCAAGAGGTTGTACCCCAGCCTCCTTGCAGAACATCACCGTCTCCGTCGATATTGTGGACAGGGCATGCGATTCGTACCTTCTGGGGTTTTCTGCAGCAATTGCGCAATGCAGGTAACCTTGGTCCGCTCTCTCTTGCCTACTGCAACCCGCCTATGCCGGACGATGCTTCCCCCGCGCGACAATACTCCTACGTTGGATCTCACAAGCGAGATACCTCCTCCTTGACGCCTTGGGGCGAGACAAGCTTGTCGGAAAACTGCGATTCAGAGTCGCCCAGCCCTTCACTTCATCGCTGTGTCTACATAAAGGTCTACCACGATGCAAGATACACGAAGGTGCTACGAAATATACTCAACGCATGGGCGTACAAGGCGGGTGAACAGAAGTTTCGGTTGTTGAAGGGTGCTACCTTGGCTTTACTTGACGAGTGTGGGAAGGGATTGCTGATGTGTTGACAAGGACATGGTACGTGCGGGTCTCACAGGATACTTCAGCACCCATGCTGTATCTGTCAAGCCCTGTAAACGGCGATCTAAAAGCTTGTTGGCCCACTCTAGTGCGCATTCGGAATAGCTCGTCGCGACAATGCGCACTCAATCCGACAGCTCTTCGCAGCGCAGAAGGTCATGAAGGATTGCTCCTCTGTTCCCTGCACGTACGTCGGTCCAAGATACCGACATTCCTCCTCCATCAACGATACGCGGGAATCTACACATGACGGCGTCACAAGGCGAGAGGTGAGGCATGGTCTGGCGGGCGCGTAAATTACGGTACGGGCGACTAGCAGGCGCCGCGGCCGAAACTCAAGAGGCCTGAAGACGCGGGCCGAGGGTATGTAAGACTTTCCATGAACATTCAATCGGGCGGCACGCGTCGCTCGGAGGCCGCTTCCTCGTAGAAGGAGTGGAAAAGGGCGTAATGATGCGAAGCTGCTGTACAGCTCGGTGGCTGTCTGGTGATCCTCGATTCTTCCGTTCGTGGCTCACCTGTGACTGATCATATGGCGTAGACTTGTTCCTCCTCGTCATCATCGCAGAAGCGGCAACAGCCCTTTGCCATCCAGTGTGCTCAGGTGCTCGTATATAAAGTCCGAGTCGTTCGACGGAAGGATGTGGCAGCTCTCGCGTCCGCATGCGAATCCATCATGGCGTGGACTCAGTTCATCTCGCGCATGAGCATCTGGACTGTCCTCCTTCCCGTCCTCAGTTTCGCTAGCAGTTCGCCGACTAACGTCGTGGACCTTGGCTACGCGAAGTACCTGGGAAATCTATCCTATCCGAACACTGTGGCCTATCTGGGAATTCCCTATGCCGAGCCGCCACTTGGAGAACGTCGCTTCAGAGCACCTCTTCCTCTCGATACGGCTCGCATCGCACGTGAATCCAGAGGCGAGGTGGTGAACGCAAGCATCTATCCCAATTTCTGCGTTCAAGGGAGCACAGGATGTGAGTCCCTGGTCTTGCTCCTGCGTACACACCCTCATTTACCAAACACCTCTTCAGCTGGCGAAGCTGGGGGTGCTGGTAGCGAAGACTGTCTTAAAATCAACGTATATGCTCCGGCAGGTGCCAAGCCAGGGGACCAGCGTAAGTTCCTCAAGTGTCTTGAACCTCCATATGGAGGCTGATGTGTTCTGACAGTGCCAGTACTGGTATACATTCATGGAGGAGGCCAGTGGTGGGCTGCTCTGACCGAGGACCTGCCTCACTGACATTCGAGTACAGGTTACGTCTACGGTAACCCTGCGAATTGGCCGTTCGACCACTGGATCCAGCAGTCGCCAAACGTGGTCATCGTCTCCGTCTACTACCGCCTAGATTCGTTCGGCTTCCTCGCTGTGCCAGAGTTATCCAATCCCGCAGTCGGGGATCTCAACGCAGGCTTCCAAGATCAGATACAAGCCCTGAGATGGGTGCAACAGCACATACATGCCTTTGGCGGTGACCCTGGGAAGGTCACTATCAACGGCGAGAGCGCAGGTGGCTCATCTGTGGAACTACATCTTGTCGCCCACGAAGGGAAGAAACTGTTCTCTCAGGCTATCGCGCAAAGTGTATACCGCACCCCCGTGCCGACGCCCGAACAGCAAAGGGTATGTTCATCTCACCTGACACTCAGCTCGTGTCTTGATACTCAACTGCTTCCAGCCTCTGTTCAACTACTACGCTGCTCAAGCCGGGTGCGGTACCAGCTCACAGACAGTGGCGTCTCGCTTGGCGTGCTTGCGGAAGGCAAGCGTGAGTGCGCTTGCCCGCGCTCAGGATGCGGCTATGTACAACTTGTAAGCTGCCTCGATAACACGCATATCCTCTTGGTACTCACCGAACTCATCAAATTCAAGCACCGGAGCATACAACAGCTTCCACCCGGTTATTGATGGCAAGATTCTCACCGAGATACCTTCGCTATCGATTCTCAAAGGCAATTTCGCGGATGTTCCGGTCATCGTAGGGTGCGCGCCTAGCGTATGACTCGCAGGCTCCGTATAGCATTGGGAGACCCAGTCCTGACCTTCGTGAATTGTGACTGTCAGATCCACCTCAAATGAGACGCTCTCTGGGGGAGCGAACATCACCTCCGCTCTGCAGGCGTTCTTCCCGGGACTGACCTCCCAGGACCTCACCGAGTACCTCGAACACTATCCAGCATCCGACTTCGAATCGGATGAACAACGATTTATGGTGACGACCGGAGAGTCCGAACTCATCTGCGCAGTCAGTAGCATAAACCGGCTAGAGTGTTTGTTTAGTCACTCACCGGTCACTGCTTCCATCCAGAGAGCAATCATCGGACTAGCGGCGGCACGCAAGAGCGAGGCGTACACGTACCGTTATAACCAGCCCGTCCCGACTGCGAATACGGACGTTGTATTCCATGCCTCAGAGAACTGGATGATGTTCCGTGGAACCTCGACCGGGTACGACAATCCGCTGGACCAGTGTATACGATGCCTGTTAAGCTCACTCGTTATGATGTGCTCAGATTCAACGGCACGACCACCTTCCAGCCGCAACGCCCGATCGACGAGGCCTTCGCGTCCGAGCTGATCGCGTACTGGCTCTCGTTCGTTCGCAGTGGCAACCCGAACACACACAAGCTCGCGCGATCTCCCGTGTGGCCAGAATATACTCCTGGACGTCGGTCGCGCATCTCACTGCAAGAAGGCAACAGTACTCAGGTCAGCGGGAGCACGATCGAGTTGGAACCTCGGGCGGAGAGCAACCGATGTGCCTTCGTGGCGAGCAAGGTACAGCACCAACAGGCATGAAAGGCGCTCGGATGAGAGGGCCAAGGTGTATATTCTTTTGGCAAGGGAAGAGGCCTCCCAAAATGCCGCGTGACGTCGTATCACTATAAGTACATGTCATGTATCCGGCCAACCGAGGAAAGCATACATCGAGGCAGGAACTCCTTGCACTAGTGGTCGCATGACGGATGCACGACCAGCCAGGGATCAGGACGTGTAACGGCACGGGCTCCTGAGTGGGCTTGAACACGGGGCTCCGTATCAAACTCTTGAAGCATGACGGCCGATGTGGAGAAATGACGAGTGGCGCGCATGTCTCCCGTCGTAAGCTATCCAGCGGCGGCCCTGGAGGTAACTGCGACATAGAGTAGATGATAGACTGTGCAGGGCCAACCAGCGTCGGGAGCAACAGCGAAGGGCGGTTGAGGATCAAAGTGGTGGACAGAAACATAATCGTGGATCAGCCGGAAGCACCACGTCCTCGGCCGCGACCGCGACCCCTACCACGCCCTCTTCCGCTACTTGTGGCTTCCGTAGCCTCTGTAGCGGACGCAGCCGCCGAGGGCACAGCTTCGCCGGCTCCCTGACCGCCCTGGGGGCGTGCAAGGATCTTCGGTGGGGCAGCGCCACCTTGTCCGTCTCGCTGTAGGATGGTGGGAGCGGCAGGGGCGTTGCGCCCTGGCCGCTTGTCTTCCTTCGCCTTCACAGGAGCTTCGGCTCCAGCCTGTCCGGAGCCACCAGCAGGGTTAGAAGACGGTGCGGCCTCCGCCGCTACGCGCTCCTTCTCCTTCTCCCTCTCGCGCCGCGATTTGCGCTCTCCACCACCGACAGGTACACCTGCACTGCTGAGAGCAGCCTCGAATTGGCGCGAGGCGAGACCCAGGACGGGGCGAGAGCGACGCGCAGGCGGTTGGCCGGATGCTGCGGCAGCATCGGTAGGGGTTGAACTCGGCGTCGAAGCTGACGGTGCTGTCTGAGTAGCGTTGCTACTGGAGGTGGATGCAGCAGCGGGAGCAGCCGGCGGAGCCTTGCGCTCGCGAGGTGCTTTGGGCGGTTTGGATGTTGGCTGCACTCCGGGCTGCTTGCCACTCTGGGCAGCGGGAGGATGAGTCTTCGCGTCCTTGCCAGAGGCGCCCTGCTGCGCGGCTTTCGCAGCCGCAGCCGCCTTCTTCGCGGCCTTCTTGCTCGTGGCGGCTGACCCGTCCCCAGCGGCTTTCTCTTTCGCAGCTGCGGCAGTCCCGCCTTTCTTCTTGCCGTCGTCTTTCTTCGAGCCCGACGCGAGGGAGGCAAGCGTGGAGGGATCCTTGTAGTGCGCATGGTTGCGCAGGATCGCTTCCTTGTCCTTCTGAGCGGACTTCTCGGCCTTGAGTGCTTCGAGCAGGGGCGTTGTGGTGGGCGGCGGTGGCGGTTGAGTCGAGGCAACTGTCCGGACGTTTGAGACAAGAGTTGCGCGTACTGGACGTAGAACATACCAAGCGTCTCTAGGGTATCCGCATCGGAAGGCTTCGTGGACGCCTCCTCCAAAGACTTCAGGAATGATTGATAGTCTTCCTCTACATCTACGGTCAGCGAGAGAGCGGCGTACTAAAACATAGCATATACCTTTCTCAATAGTGCCTACTCGGCTGTCTTTCTTCTTCCCTTCGTTTGGAACCTTCTGAAATGGCGCGAACTCAACGATCGCGATGGATTCATTTCCTGTGCACCCCATGAACATCCTGTAACCCGCTGCAGACATCGGGCACATACCAGCTTTGTCCCGAAAAACATGCCCGTCATACTCTCTGCTGAACGTCGCGAGGATCTCTTCGCTCTTGAACGCAATGTACGCGCGCGAGGGTATGTTCTCCTTGTTCAGCCTGCAGCCACCCACACGTCCCCGCGCCTCTCATCAGCCAATGCACGCACACCGCCATCAAGAGACGCACCTGGTCTTGAACTTGCCAGGATAGTACACCTTCCAGGTCACCGTCTCCTCAGAGACCCATTTCGAGACGCTCTGCCAGAAGATCTCCTCCGGGAGGTTCGGCGGCAGACGGCGCACGACAGTCTTGAGGCGTTCGGTCTTCTGTCCACCTCCGCCGCCGGACGATTTAGCCTTCTTCTCCTTCTCCTTTCCTTTGGCTTTCCCAAAAGCTTTCGAAGCCTCTGCGGACGACATGGACAGGGTTCGCGGTGGCGAGAGCTGAGACTCGAGAGGTTGTGGCTGTAGCTGCTAGCAGATGCCTGGGAAGTCGGGACTCCGAACAGTCACATAGGCGCCAAGCGAGCGTAGCTTGGCGGCGGTCGCTACTGCCAGGCGCATTTGAATATTTGAAGTACGGGCCCAGCGTGCAATGCATGGCATGCGCAAGACAACAGAGGCCAGCGAGGCATCGAATGAATGGTCGTCTAGTAATGTATGATATGGATACAAATGGGTATCTAGAGTCCGTGTGTGTATATTGCTTCCTGGGCCGCGTGCCATCTAACGAATAGGCGGTCATCCTGTTCTCTATTGCGTCGCTAGTCTGTCTGTCTTCCAATGCGCTTTTGCTTGATACTCGACGCCTGCGTACCACGCCCCGCCAAGCAGAGTAATGACAATGCCGATAGCGTTTGTCCGCGTGATGGTGAGATCAAACACGGACACGGCGAGCACAATCGTCAGGACTTGCTTGACGTTTGCTACAGGTCATAGACCGCTTCAGCGGAGTTTCAGAAGCACGTATAGAAGTACTCACCTGCGACGGTCATATTCAGCGCGCCCACCTTGCCGTTCGCGGTGAAGCTAACCACGTTCAGGCCGAACGCGATGCACCCGTTTCCGAGTAGCAGCAACAAGTGCCACAAGCCCGTGAACGATGCCGCACCGTCGGACGCGGAATCGCGCATTCGCGAGAACTCCCCTGAGAGGTACGCATATGCGATGCACTGGACGAAAGCGAGAGGGGACATGCGCGTCAAGAGATCGAGAGGATGCAGATTGAGAGGGGGTGGCAAAATGAGGGACGCGGCGAATGAGTGAGGGGTAGATCGGTTTGTGAGCTTGGTTCCAGATGATGGGGGTGATTGCAGGACGTTGGTGTAGATTGTTTTGAGGGCGGCGAGGATTGTGCCGAGCAAGGTCAGGAGGAAACCCATGGCTGTGAAATAGTAGTCTCCGTACGTACTGTGGAACCACGCGTCAGCCACAGCAAGTCCAGCACCAAAGTAGATACACATACGCGAGGATCACCCCAAGCATGACTGGAGCCAGGGCAATCAGTTTTGCGCTGCTCAGACGGGTGCCGACGATGATTGCGGAAAGGAAAGTGGTGAATATAGGTGTCGCGGCCCGCACGACTTGGTGGAACTAAAGTGGCATGAGCATATAACGTTCTTCTCCCATGTATACGTCCACGTACGGGAACGGTTACAAGCTGTAGCGAGATGTTGCTGACCGCGATGTTGACGGCGTAGAGCACGCTAAAAGCGCCAAGAACCGCATAGCTTCTGGCATTTAGCCTGGCAGGCGTATATAGCTTCCTTTGCTGTAGCACATGCCCACCGAGACTGCCGCAGAGTGCATGCATTGCTGTGAGTGTGTAGGGATATGGGAACCGGACCAGCACGCCTTTGTTATACAGCGTCAAGCCGAGGTTGAAGACGAAGTACAGCGCAAGCCAGAAGGCCTCGGAACGGACCCTAGACTGCACGGAGCCGTAGTCCCTCCGCTGCGCCTTTCTGACGGGAGACAGCTGGGATGCGACGGGGGCGTCCGGGGAGACCAGCGGCAGGGACGGAGACGACAGGCCCCTGTCCGATAGCAATGGCGACGGCGTGAGGTTTATTGCCGGCGTGTCCACCACCTCGCGCGGAAACCCAGAACGCAGTCTAGGAGAGTACCCCAGTTTTGATGGCACCGCGGTCGGGAAGTCCATGCGCAACTCATTCGCCATCGTGAACGATGGATGTTGAAGATCAACCGCCACTTCAGACCCCTCCAGATGGTTGAGAGGGCTGTACTGCGCATAGCGAGGCGGGTTCCATGCAAACAGTGCAGCATCGTTGACACGACCATATGCAGGGAGGTCGAAGTAACCCGAGCTCGAACGCACTCCCAGCTCCGCCGGGGAGTTCGGGCTCAAGAACGGAGACATCATCCTTGCCACCTGCCACAGAGTAGTGGAAGAGGACCAGATGGTGGAGTGACAAGCCGTGCAAGAGCTTGAGAGAACGAGCGGATGGCGGTCAAGACGAGCAGCTGAATCTGGGGAAGCGGCCGAAGAGGGGGTGTTGAGCGTCCGGCCACGTGGTTATCTTATCTATCACCTGGCAGTAATTTGGACTCCGACAAGAGATCTATTCTCCGCGGTGGCTAGTGGCAGCAGCTGCTTGCAGCAGACTCTTGTAAGCAGCCACAACAACATCCTCTTTCTCTCTCTCCACGTTCCCTCTCCTCTTCCTTCGTGCCTCGACAGCTATCGCAACAGATGTCGTCTCCAGTCCGCGCGCTCGCGCCCGTCGCGTCACCCGCGTCGAGGACAACAAATGCCAAGAAGAGAGCCCTAGCGGACTCCGATACAGAGCAACGCGACGTGAAGAGGGTCAAGCCTGAAGACGATCCTGCGGCTGTTGAATTGCGAAGGGACACGAAAGAGAAGAAGAAACGGAGGAAGAAGAAGCGTAAAATATCTGTTGTTCGCGCACCTGATGCTGAAGAAGTCGCGGCGCCCAAGGCGTCGGGATCACGCTCGCGCTCGCGCTCCGTGTCTGAGGCTGGCCCCAGCAAGCTCAACCCCGAAACAAAGCAGCATCCCGATCAGCCACCCACTGTGGCCTCATTGCCTCCGGATTCAGCCTCGAACGTGCCTCGTGAAGCGTCGCCATCCCTGTCGAGCTCGAGTAAGGGCAAGGAACGAGCCACTCCGCAAGTAGCTACGCACGCTAGCCACCAGCAAATAACAGATCTGAAGGACGAAGTTTCCGCAAAGGCAACAGTGAGTACATGACACGCGCCCCGTCCTCGTGTACTGCTGATAGTCAATCGCAGCTCGTCGCGCAACATGAGAGCTTGCTCTCCAGTTTCCAACAGTCACTCTCGTGCCAGATCTGTCTTGACCTGATGCACAAGCCCTTTGCTCTCGCACCTTGTGGTCACTCAGCCTGCTACGACTGTTTGGTCAATTGGTTCAAGGCTCCGCCACCAGACGTCCCTGCTCACGACGTTCTCCCTGTCTGGCTCCGAAAGAAGACGTGCCCTCATTGCCGTACCGTTGTCAAGGAACGGCCAATTGAGATCTGGACTATCAAGGAGATGGTAGCCTCGCTCGTCAAAAGCGGACTCGCCCAGGCTCTTCTTCCCCCACCGGCCCCTGCGGATGCACTCGCCAATGCCGACCCGTGGTCGGGTATTTTCCGCCCTGCTAACAGGAACAACGGCGTGTTCCCAGGCGGACAGCCTCCGGAACTGCTGCAGCAGCTCATGGGGCTGCGAGACGAAGAGGACGGCGGGATCTACCGCTGTATCGACTGCCACCACGAGATCTGGGACGGTGCCTGCTCCCAATGTGGTAGGGTGTATCCCGGTCACGATCCGAATGGGCACGATCCGGATGAGTTCGACGAAGATGACGGGTTCGGTCACTGGGCGAACCCCGCGCTCGACTGGGACTATGATGAGGATGAAGAGGACGACGACGAGATGGACGATTTCGGTCCATGGAACCCCTTGGATGTGTTCCGCCAGATCTTCTACCCGGCCCCGCGAGATGGCGTCGAGGACGGCGGGTCCGAGGGCGGGTCGTCGACCGAGTCGGGCGATGACGACGAAGAGATCGACCTTCAGGCTGAGATGCCTGTCTGGAGGCCAGCCATGCCCGCCAACCATGCACGGGTAGAGTACGACGAAGA
The DNA here is from genome assembly GCA_022385765.1 of Trametes cingulata. NCBI lineage: Eukaryota > Fungi > Basidiomycota > Agaricomycetes > Polyporales > Polyporaceae > Trametes > Trametes cingulata. Next base: position 678,259 of record MU277992.1, read on the forward strand.
CGGGGAGGACGATGAGGAGGAGGGTTACGAGAGCAGCTTCATTGACGACGGCGGGGACGACGCTCATGGTCCCCGCCATCTCCCCCGAGTACGGCGGCGTGCACCGTCCATCGATCTCGATCGTGACGAGGTGATCGACCTCACGGACGGTGACGAGGACGAAGACGACCAGGGAGAAGATGAGGTCCAGTTCGTCGGCTATGGTAGACGCCGCCCTGCGCTGCCGGCTCCTCGGGGCCGCGGTCGGGGCGCGGCTGTCATCATGTCGGATGAGGAGGATGAAGAAGAGGATTATGCCTACGGGGAAGGCTCAGACAACGGGCATGGCGGTGACGAGGACGACGGGTATGTGTACATTCATCTTCCATGCCGAGCGCGAGGACTGACGACTCATTATCACTAGTGGCTTGGCCGCTGAGGTTGCCGCGCGTGAACGGTACGTTCTTCCGACATAGAGCCGTTTTACCCCGTCTGACGGGTTCTGCCTGATTTTAGTGAGCTCTACGGAGATGATGGCTCAGTGTCTCGCAATGCGGCGCACTTCGATGATGGTGGCTACTCCGACGAGGATGGAGGTGGGCTAGACGAAGACGAGGAAGACGAGGAATACGTCTTTTGAGTTGGAGTCTCGCGGCTGCTGTGTAGACTGCAGTGTTTCGTTCCTCAAGTATACCTGCTAGTCTATTTACGCTTGGTTCAGTAATTGTATTGTTATTTTGTGCACTCTTCGTGATCGCCGTCTGCACCCGAGACGCGCCAACAGCGCAGGACCTCGCCGGAGTGTTGTCAGACCTTTGTCGGACCAATCTCATGGTACTGCACTCCCGTAACACTTCTTGCTCCGGCTGATTCTCGAAGCTGCAGGTACGACATAGCGACCTCATAAACATACATTTCCGAAATGGAGACTACCACAACCTCTTGCACGAAATGAACGCTGAAGCCTTGATACCGGATACTCATTCGAGAACCTGCCCGGTATACGAAAGGAAGGCGCCGTTCTTCTCGGGGGTCAGGCTATCGATGAGGCGCAGCTGCGCCTCAACAGCCTGAGCCGGCGTCAGCACTTCCGCGTCTTGAACGCCAGCCTCCTTCAGAGCCTGCGCAACCATCTGGAAGTTGATTTGCACTGCGACCATACGCAGCCGTCAGCGTATAGCCTCGACCTCCTGCAACCCCAACAAGAAAGGATGGAGAACGCACCAGGCGCTTTGGCCGTCGCACTCGTGTCGACCAGGCCCGGGTGGATGGAGACAACGGTGAAGCCCTCGCTCTTGAGGCCTACGGCGTATTTGGCGGCGACCAAGCGGCCGGAGGCCTTCGTCACGCTGTACGCGGCGACGTCCGGTGCCCCAGCGGAGACTGTGAACTTGGAACTCCCGCCCAAGCTGTCGATCTCGATAATCTTCTTCTCGGTGCCGCGCCGCAGGAGCGGCAGGAAGGCGGAGGTGCTGTGGACGATGCCGAGCGTGTTGGTTTTGAACTGCGGCATCAGATGTGTTAGCCAATTTGAGCGAACAATGCCCAAGGCACTTCATGAGAGGTCTAGGTTGCTCACAGCATCGATGAAGTCCTCATCTAACTCGTCCAGGTCTTTACTGTACAAGGAGCACAATGGCGATGAGCTCTGAGGAAAAGACAGTCATACAGCAGCGGGCTTGAGCTTACTAGTGGTGGAAACCGCGGCGGAACAGCTCGCCGCCGCCCGTGCGCGCAGCGTTGTGGATGAGGACGTCAAGTGAGCCTCCGGTGACGGCAGCAACCGCCTCCGCAGCGCGCTTGCGGATGGGCTGACTCAACAAATACCATCAGGACAGGAAGAAACACGAGCAGACTCACGGAGAGGGACCGGTGGTCCGCAATGTCGCCCTGGATAATGTGTACGTTCTCGTGTCCCACTGCTGCAGCGGACTGTATATGGGGCGAGTTTGTGTCGCGAACTACCGCGAAAACCTGCGTGTCCGTTCGCGATGCCTGGGATCAGAAGAGTTAGCGACGGTGCTCCGCAGGAGTAGGGATTGTCACCCACCAGCTGGCGGACGAACTCGAGGCCAATGCCCCTCGATGCACCGATGACTGCGTAGGATGGCATGTTCTGCAGCTTCAGAGTTGCGAACGGCCAATGCAGCTAGGAAGGGTCAGGAGCCGCGTCCAGCTGTCGTTCGCCCAGTGGGAAGGGGGACCTTATATACAGGAGGTGCACTGTCTTGACAGCGCGTAGGGGCCGGTCACACAGGGCTCGGTACCGACGCAGCGACAGACTCGACCAGACTCGACCATGGCTATCGCCAAGACCATGCCAGCTGCTCGTGAGTAAACCTGCGGCGTCATCAGCATCAGGGGCAGCAGGCTCCGGCGCATAGAGCTAGCACCATAGCCAGGAGTTTGACAGATCCGCACGTATTGACGCGCCCTTGAGTCCCACAACCCAAGGCGGCATCTGTAGCACCAAGGTGGTATTTCTCACCTGAATCCCTATCATACATCATGCAGGCATAACAATGACAGCTTGGAACGAACAGACACTGGACGACACGCACAACGACGACGACTAAGACCCGAATTCTGCATAGCATACACGTACACTGCAGGAGCAGGAGAGTCCCGTATGTCAGCGCACATATACCGTACGAAAGACCTCAGCCCAGAAAGCACTCACCTGTCTCCCTGATGCATTACGAAGCGCTCACATGCCAGAGTGAGTCGGAGCCTCGCCACGGCGCAGCTTCGACGCGTAGGTCACTGCTGAGTTCTTCTTCGGAGGAGTACCACAAGTTCATCAAGCCAAGTCGTGGGGACTGCAGAAGAAGTCTAGTCTAACAGCATGGAGAAGACACAGTCGTTCGCCTTGGAGGGGAAGCCTGTAGGACGGGAGACGAGGCAGGGATAGAGCTGCAGGGCGCAGGGGCCCCGGGCGACCGGGGGTGTTTGAACTTTGCGGGGAGAGCTCTGGACTCCTTCAAGGTGGACTCCCTGAGAGAGTTGAGCGCTTCTGCAGTGACAGGCGCCAATGAGTGTAACAGCGTGTCACATTCGTCCCACCGTGACGGACCCCGCTGCGTCCACCATTGAACCACCTCCAGTGCTCGCCGTCTCAGAACCCCGCTCTCCTAGTTTGACTGTAGCAAAATGGTATGCGAACCGAGTACATTCTGCACTCCGCCTGATGGCTGATTACGCCTCGTCCACAGGCTCGTAATGAGGAGAAGGCACAGTCTATGCTCTACCGGTTCCGCGAGGCGCAAGCCGCCGAGCTCGGGCTGGGTACGCGGAGCGACCGCAGGCCGCGCATGGCGAGCGCATGCAAGAGTCTGCGCGAGTGCGAGCGGTGGAGAGGAGAGATCTTGCGCGAGATTAGTCGGAAGGTGTCCAAAATCCAGGACGGTGCGTCGGCCTCCCCCACCTCCTTCAGTCTCCCGTCCGCTGACTTCACTATGTCTGGGCTCCAAACGTACGTCTCGTGCAATGCAGCCGGTCTGACGGACTACGAGGTGCGCGACCTGAACGACGAGATCAACCGGCTCCTGCGCGAGAAGCGGCACTGGGAGAACCAGATCGTCGCGCTCGGCGGCGCGAACTACCGGCGCAATGTCGCGATGCTCGACGACGACGGAAAGGAGGTGCCCGGCACGAAGGGTTACAAGTACTTCGGGCGCGCGAAGGAGCTGCCCGGCGTGAAGGAGCTCTTCATGAGCAAGAAGACGGAGGAGGACGAGGAGAACAAGGTGCACAGCTACTACAAGAAGTTCACGAACCAGGGGCCGGGGTACTTCGGCGACCTTGACGAGGCGGATGGCTCGTTGCTCGAGTATGAGACGAAGGCGGAGGAGGAGGGTGCGCCGTGTCTTTCCCATCCTGTCGCTGTCTTTTGCTGACGAGGTCCTGCTCTTGCAGAATGGGAAGACGCCTACAACCACATACGAACCGTCCTTGGTCTTTCGACAGACGACCCAATCCCACCTATACCACGTCCCGTGAAGCCTCTATCTGTCCTCCTCACGGAAGCAAGCCAAGTGGGCGGTCCTCCAGAATCCAAACGAAAAGCGCCAGACGCCGACGGAGAAGCGGACGGGGACGTCGACATGTCGTCTGCAGACGCATCCTCAGAGGTCGCAAAACGGCCACGCACCGAGGGCGCGCAGCAGTCCACGGCGGCACCTGGCGCAGACATGTCGACAGACGCGGCCATGCTGGCGCACGCCAAGCGGACGGCAGCATACATCCCCGTACTCACGCCAGAGGTCCTCATGCCGCCGAAGCTGCCGACGAGAGAGGAGATGGAGAAGTTCCTGCTTGAGCTGAGGAAGAAGGCGTTGGTAGAGGAGTACTTCGGGGACGAGCAGAAATGATTGTATCCCATCCGTTTCGCTTGCCGTGGCATGTGAGGGGCCTCGCGGCCAGGCTTGTACCATACTTGGGCCTTTGTAATTCTTGCTGTCGATTCCTACAGGTCGTGGTTTCCAACGCCGACGCAGGAGCCCGGGCTCTGTACAAGAGGCATGCATCCGACAGAAACTCGGGACAATGTCATGAACCGTCTGTCTGCGTGCAGCCTGCCATGGACTGACACTTCAGACACTACGACATGATGGATTCCATCCTGCTCGACGAGCACAAGGAGTACAGCGTCAGTGATGGCTACAAGCAGGGAAGTACGGTAGATCCCAGGAGGTCGAACTGCCAAAAAGTCTGGACGTTAAGGGGTTTGAACCCTTGACCTCACGCATGCAAAGCGTGCGCGCTACCACTGTGCCAAACGCCCTTATGTAGAGCACTCCTTTGAAACCAGAGATCCTTGCGTTGAGCTGGGAACCCGCACCAGCAACAGAAGTGCCTCTCCTCTCGACATTATATAAGAGAAGAGAAAAAAAAGGGATCCAGAATCGGTGGGCTAATAGAGTACGTAAACAAGGAGAGAGCGAACGCAATAGCATGGGACAATACACATAGCGTTCTCGTAACCTACACATCCTGAAGACAGTCCAGATCATATGCGACTAACCCTCCAACGCAGCAACGATGCCGTACGCTGCAGCTGCAGCCGCGCCACCGACCAGCAGAGTGCTGACCGCGCCCCAGATGTATCCGCCCGCACCAGCGCCCGCCGCGCCCGTGACTCGTGCCTTGACAGCCCCGAAGATGAGAAGCACGATGCCGGTGACCACGCACGAGTAGATGAGCGCGATGTGGGCGACGGGCTCAAAGAAGTACGGCAGCAGCGGGATCAGGCCGCCGACGAGGTAGCCCATGCCGATCGTGAATGCGGACGTGTACATCCGCGCGGTCGACACGTCCTGCAAGCCCTCGCCGAACTTGAGCAAGAACGCTGTGAGGCCGACGTCCCGCGACCACCGCAGCTCGCCGCCCTCCTCGGCGGTGAGCGTCGCGTCGCTCGCCGTGCTTGCGCGTGCCGTAGCTCGATGCCCGCTGCTCGACTCGCCGAGCTCGTCGGGCCCGGCGCTGAACTCGACTTCCCGAAGGCAGGACGCGACCTGCCGCGACACCTTCTCGTCGACACCCACAGGCCCGAGCACAGCGTGCACTTCGCGTTCCATCTCGCCGTCGCATGAGCGGAGGACGCGCGCGGCAGTGACTTTGCGGAGGTATCGGTAGTGGTCGCGTTCAGCCTGCGTCGCGAGGAAGCCGCCAATGCCCATGGAGATGGCGCCGGCGATGAGTTCTGCGATGCCACCGAGGATGACAAGCTTGGACTCGCCGAGGGAAGAGAGGCCGGCCGTTAGTGCGAAGGGTACGGTGAGGCCGTCCGACAGACCAATCACACTGTTGGAATTCCTCGGTTAGTATCACAGCGTAAAGGATAGGATAGTGGAGACGCGGTCAGCCATATGATCGACGCGCAGCAGCGGTCTTCATTGAAGACTCGCAAACAGGAGGCGTATCATTGGGCGAACTCCAGGAATTTGAGATAGGCGCGTGCCATTTTTGGCCCAAGCCCGTAAGAGATAGCAGCAGAAACTGGCTGCCGCAGCGACGGTGAGGAGGCACTCCGCCTCCACACTGTTCTCCTCGGCGTCGTCTTAAGTCAGAGATGGGCAGGACGCTGGAGTTCTCATCCTGACTATCTCTACGCCATGTATTCCCCGCCGACTGCGCCGCTCCCTGGAGAGACAGGTGTCTCGCACAATATCTCCAGAGAAGAAAGCGATGCAAACATAGACTCACACGTCGCGGACCACGTCTGGGTCAATCAGGGTACGTTCATCCTCGCCCTTCAGCTCCTTGCAGCACACGCCAGAGCGGTTTGGCTCATGCCGATCGCATTTCGCGGGTAGTGGGGCGGGTTGCGGGCCGACGGACTGGTTTATGGACCATACTGGTGGCTTGTTGTTCGTGAGCGAGTCTGAGCCTCTACGGTGAGGCAGGGGGACGGATGGTGCGGCTGCAGAGTGGTCTGACATGGCAGAGGGTGATGGAGGAGAGAAAGAGAGACGTGTGAGGGAGAGGACTTGCGGTGGCTGGTGACCTATTTCCTGCATTGGAGCTCCGGGGGCCTAACGTAATCGCTCTCCCATTGGCTGCGAGGGGTAGGTTTTGCACCCAAATTGGGGTTAAGGTTTATTGATCCCGCGCTAAATATGGAGGCACTTGGCACGCAGTCATAACTGCGCGGGTTCCTTCACTCTGCCACACAGCGCTGGGTTTCTTCTGTGCCAGTGCATCTGCTCAATCTCATCTCGAACGGTAAAGCCTAGTGGAGAAGTGCCGCATTGGCCTAAGCTGCGAACAAGGCAGTCAAAGCCTCAAGGAGCGGTCTACTCTGAGTCGCGAGCCTGAAGAGCTGCTGTGCATGAGTCGCGGTCCTCATGTCCCGAGCCTCTTCCTTGAATACCCCGCTCGAAGATTACTGAGGGCGACCAGGCAACAATAAGGTGCACGTCAAGTCTATCCCCTGAAGTACAGTGCGCGTCGTTTGACCTATATGCTACTGCCACGTGAAGAGGACCATGTATGCCCCGCCCGAAAGTGCCAATTGCCCGCCCGCGCCACGCAGGCCTTTCATCATAGCTATTCTGGCGGTGCAGACTCTGCATATTCCGACATGTCACCCGTCGTGAACCATCTCCGGCTTCTGCCACAGGGGCCAAGTGCAACGCACTCACTGTGTTACTGTAAGTACTTCAACAAAGCCAACGTTGGCCGAGCGGGTTGCTGAGACGATTGTTTGATATTGGCCGTGAGGTCATAGGGCATTTGGCACAGTGGTAGCGCGCACGCTTCGCATGCGTGAGGTCCAGGGTTCAATCCCCTGAATGTCCATGCTTTTACATTTTTGTATGGCTTCTGCATATCAGTTCGTGCGGTGTGTCCTGTCCACAGTCCACTGTGCTTCATCGTCGGCAGAGAATGGTTTAAGGAGTAAGCGATCCATGCGGTGTGAGGCGAATGAGCTCGACTTCAAGAAGGCTTCAGACCCGCGCAGCACAGCCGCTGTGGTTGCGCTGCGGTGCCAATCGGGGACGCCGGCCAGAGACCGGTCTCACCGCCTGCCACTGGACGTCTTTGTCTTGTCACCTCCACTGCCGCCCCTCCGCAGCGCAGCTTCCTACCTCTGTACTTATACTCCTCGTGCTCTCTGCGACGTCTCTGCTTCACGCTCATACCTCTGTCAGACTGGACTCGTTTACGCCTACTCAGCTCTCTTACGACATTAGACGACATACGTGATGAGCACCCGGCCACCACCATTGCGAGGTAAGCACTACGCGTGCCCGCGACATGCGGGAACGGCGTGGCGTGTATATACGGCTGAACGCCTGCTCGCGCAGCGGACGAGCGTCCTCCCGCGTACAGAATGGTCAACCGTGTATACCGTAGCAGCCTACGGCCTGTAGTCATTGTTAGTGAGTATCGCAACCATTCCTCGTCCGCGCGCGGAGACGATGCTGACCGGACGGAAGTCGGGAGCTTGGTGGCAATATGGAGCTTGATCTGGTGAGCATAACGTCGGCCACAATCTGCGAAATAGTCCGCTCAGTACTGATTGTGCGTAATGGCAGGGCTGTGAGTCTCGTTGATTGACTGCTTGCGTATGGGATGGGATGTCTGAAGCCCGCGAGCAGATACCTAGCTTCCAAGACATCAGCGAAGACCAGTCGCGTACGTCTCCAGCCCTCTCTTAAATTCCGAATGTTCCATCTCAATGCTCGTGTGCTGCAGATGGACAGCCGAAGTTCGTGACTTTCGACATTGTCCTAGGGACGATATACGCCGCAGCATGCGCCATCGAAGTATTCGGTGTCATCGCTGCCACTACGGTGCGTTGGGCCACTACCCGCGCGCCGTTAGGTGCATGCATTGTCCTGACTTGAGTTCGTTGTAGCAACGACTGCCCTTGGTGCGGATATACGCCATACTGTCGCTCGTCGGCTCCCTGGCTGTTGTAGCGGCTGGATTCTTGCGAGTGGTCATTCACTTCGTATACAAGGTATGCACGCGCGCTCCCTCGAATCCCGCTCGGGAGTGGCCAGGCTAATCGCATGTCTTTGGCAGAACGGCCTGATAGACGAGTGCGAGAAGATCGCACAGGGCGAAGGCATCGAAATTGTACGTCCCCTGCAATCCTCATGCTGCATTGCGCTGACCTCAACCTGCGCAGCGATTCGGCATCTGGTTCCACCACTTTAAGGAGAAGCTCAGCCAGGCAGACGCGCAGAGCTGTGCGTCATAGTTTTCTATTACCCGTGAAATCATCCAACTGAACTGACTTCCCGCAGTCTGCAACAGCGCTTGGAACCGCGACTCCCTCAACGAGATCATCTTCCTGATATTCGAGATCGGTGGGTACTTGCCTCCCAGACACTTCCGCAAGACCGCTCACATATGTCCTATCTCGTACAGTCTTCTCGATATTCTTCACCGTCATCGCCTTCGCGTACTACCAACAAGTTCTCGACCCCACCTCCGCCGCGAACGTCTCGCGCACGCCCGCGCCCGCAGCCACTGGGTACCCCGACCACTACAACCGGCCCTACGACGCGGACCCGTACGCGCCCTCTTACGCTCCCTATGATGCCGCGGGCGCCCAGCCACGCTACGCGCCGCCCCCTGGCCCGCCTCCAGCCGACATGGGCTACGGGGTCGGCATGGGCGCACCGAAGGAGCGGGAGATGAAGGACGACGACAGCGAGGTGACGAAGTTCGACGATCCGTTTGCTGACTTCGATGGCCCGAGCATGCCGAAGAAGCAGCCGGAGGCGCATACGGCGCCCGCGCCTTGAGCGCCGCTTTGCTGCGCGGTCGCTCGGTTGGGTGAAGGAGAGGAGGAGGACGGGTGAAGATTTCGGTGAGTGGTCGCACTTCACGCCGTTCTTGAGATTGGTTGAGGATTTTACGCAAATTTTAGACTTCTCAGACTGGTCGACGATACTCTGAGCTGCTGTGCTATGCTTTGATCTACCCTATGACTTTGACGGACTTGGACACCAAGATGTGTTATCCCACAGTGACTGTTGCGACATTCGGCTGCTACCTGCTGTATCTATCCTTGTTTCATATCAGCTCATCAGCATATACTACGGCAGTGTCGCGAGGGCAAGCTCAGCACGAGCCCATGCTACCTGGAAGAGGCGAAACTTGCTGAATTGGGGATCGTCAGCGAGCCTGACCTCAATCGTAGCAGGTTCATCCACCATCGCCCCCAGGGCAGGCCGAGAGATGTTCAGCTGCATTCTCAGCAGACCGTGGACATGGCATGGTAAGTCCCTCAATTGTCCTTAGTGACCGCTAAGTTAGCAAAGTCAGGAAACCATTTTCAGGCTAGCAATACCCGTCTGCTTAGTAGGCGTGCTCTGTGTCCATCGATGAAGCATACGTCCACGTGAATACAACTTCAGGACTTGGGACATGTCACTACCGCCTCTCGCCTCAAGTTTCGGCTCCTGACAACATATTCCTGGCATAAGTGTCCAAAGCCCGGTCAGTGGATGTCGCGTCAAGCAGCGGGTGTCCCAGCAGCTAGGTTGCTGCGCGGGGCGACAGTCGCGCCCCAATCACCCGCACGACAGGCACGTCAGCACGCAGCACGCCACAGTTCACGAGTAACCACACACCACAGCGGCGCAGATCTGCTTGATAGCCTCCTCGGCGGCTTCAAAATCGCTGGCCGAGCATGAGGCGGCGAGACACTCGTTGAGGCCGTCGAGGAAGGCCTGATCGTTGCAGAGACAGGCGTCGTCAATCGGGTCGCAGCTGCCGAAGTCGCCGTTCACAAGACACGGTACGGCGCACGCTAGCGTTGAATCACACTGAGTATCTATCTGCTGAATAGCACAGAGCCGAGTGGGGTATCGACGTACTAGGGAACGTCGCTGAAGGGGTGGCCATCGCGGAAGCAAGACACCCGATGATGGCGAGGAGGGTTGTAGCGCGCATGAATTCGCGTTTGGACGAGAGTTGATCGTTGAGGATGGGAGTGATGAGCTGTATATGCAGCACTGTAAGGCGTTGGCTCCTCGGTCGTGTGTGCCTCTAGCGGTTTTATACGGGTGCGTCTCTCGATCAAAGCCTCCCCTCTCCTCCACGTAAACTTACAGCATACCGCAGCCTTGGCAAGTCATCAGACTGTCTGCGGCGAAACTTGCGTGCCGCAACCAGCGCTGTACGCCAGGACCAGGGTTGGAGCCCGAACTGCTCCCGCGACTCGGCAAGGTTGGCACTCGTATACTCAATCCGGCCTCCGCAATGGTACGAGCTGAGTGCATTCTATCCTCGCTGGCCGGTGAAAGGGAGCACGAAAGCAACTGAACGCACCTGGTGCTTTCAAGCGCTTTGTCAGAGAGTATCTCGCGGACATTCGCGGAAGCATGGCAATGCCAGTCATCGGACGCATTCTGTCAGGGTCCACAATCTGAAGGCTTGCACGGCTCCCACCTCCCCTCACGAAATCCCGGCCGACGTCCGCTGGTCCTCAAGCTGTCAGCGCAGTCGTTCCGATGTACGCTGAGGCTGTGCGAGCTCACTCACCTGACGGCCTGGCGCGCGCGAGCTACGTCACTATGCACCTCTGCTAGACATCCAGCGGGGGCCGGCCCATGGCTGTTCAGAGAAGTCGATGTCACCGCGCGGTTCAATGCGCAGGGGAGCGCTCATGGGAACGATATCCGCGGTGCGTAGGCTCGTATCCGTAACATCCTGTAGACTCACTTGCGTTCCAAGTACAATAGGCACAAGATAAGTCCCAGGCGTCTGCCTCTACGACGGGCGTTCGGTCCTGCAGCGAAGGTTTGACTCGGGTCATGATGGTCTCGTACAGTCCCCTCGCAGTACTGATAATCACGGGTTGACATTCGATCACCCTTGAACCCTCGCCGTCGGCGTCCCCTGCGCGAAACCCACGCCCAGGAGAGGCGTTGAGGTGACCGTGATACCCTGACACAGCGCACGCGTCCATGATCAGCCAGCGCCAACCCCCAACCAAGTCCGAGTCCGAGCCAGCGTCGGCAGTACTCACATCGTCCTCGCAGGCCTCCACGATGATGTCCTGCACGCTCTGCAGCGCCCCCGCGCCGCACTCGTCTTCGACGCAGGTCTGGAACGGGCCAAGGAAAATGAGGTCGCCGCAGAAGCACGTGTCGTTGTACGGGACGTGGCAGGCGCCGTAGTTCGATTCCGCGATGCACTCCAGGGTGCAGACTGGGTGGAGACAGAGGCGACGTGAGCGGACGGAAGGTGTTCAACGCGGACACACGAGGAGCGCACTGTGCATGGAGGCGGGTCGGGGAGTGGGACGTACGCGGCAGATCGGCGAAGCGTTGGGTCGCGAAGGGGCTCGGAGGAGCGGCGGCGACCAGGAGAGCGGCGGCGGCAGCAGCGGAGCCCATCATGGAGAGTATTGTGGAGGAGTACATGGTGTCTTCGTATGGAGGCGAGTGTGACTGCAGCTCTACGATATCGTCGGTGCGGTCCACATGTTGTGCATGGGGCGCGGGGTGTGCCTATATACCAGCTCTCGCCGACGTACATACGTACCTGCTGGTCTCGACGGCTCACATGCGCTCTCATCCGCTGGCGCGATGATCTCATATGCGACGGCCTCTGACTGCGTGCCGCCGTCGAAGCGGGGTAGCTTTCCGGGAGGATGGCCGGTAGGACAGCTGGCCTTCCTCCCTCGTACTGTCGTGCCCCATCCGTTACTCGTTACTCGTCTCCGGGTCCCACTGCCGCCCCAGATGACATCCTCACGCCTCATATGTGAGCTCTTCTGCTGCTGAGCACTGAGTCCCAGCGCGAAGGCTCACGGGTCTCCAGCTCGTGCTCGAGAGGTACGTCTGTTAACCTTACTGTCACTGACCGTCGGCTGACCAACATGTGTGTCGTGTAGCGGTGCACTCGTTTTGAGCGATGGCGGTGTGTGCTGCATCGAATTCGACAAGATGTCGGACGCGACTCGGAGCGTCCTCCACGAGGTGATGGTGCGTCCGCGTCTCCCCAGGTGCCCGTTCGGTCTCTAATCGTATGATCACATGTAGGAACAACAAACCGTCTCCATTGCAAAAGCGGGCATCATCACCACCTTGAATGCGCGCACCTCCATCCTCGCTGCGGCGAATCCAATCGGCTCCAAGTACAACCCGGACGAGACGGTGACGCGCAACATCGACCTGCCGCCGACGCTCATCTCGCGGTTCCACCTGCTCTACCTTGTGCTGGACGACGTCGATGAGGCGCTGGACAGGAAGCTGGCGCAGCACTTGGTGTCGCTGTACCTCGAAGACGCGCCAGAGACGGGTGGCGGTCAGGACATTCTGGTAAGTTGAGTTCGACGCCGCCTTCTCGTTCGTCTCGTTACTCAGAGAGCGCCGCAGCCGATCGAGGAGCTCTCCGCCTACATCACCTACGCACGCTCGCGCATCAACCCCACGATCACCGAGGCGGCAGGAGAGGAGCTCGTCCGGTGCTACGTGACGCTCCGGAAGGCAGGCGAAGACCCGCGCTCGAACGAGAAGCGCATCACAGCAACCACACGGCAGCTGGAGAGCATGATCCGGCTGGCGGAGGCGCACGCGCGCATGCGGCTCTCGCCGTTCGTCGAGCTCGACGACGTCAAGGAGGCGTTCCGGCTCATGCGGGAGGCGATCAACACGTCGGCGCGCGACCCGACGACGGGCGAGATCGACATGGGCCTGCTCGACACGAGCATCGGGCGCCAGCAGCGGAAGATGCGGGCGGACCTGCGCCGGGCGGTGCTCGGGATGCTCGACGGCGTGGGGGTCGCGGCGAGCACGCGTGGTGTGCGCTGGGCGGACGCGTTCGCGCAGATGGAGGCGCAGAGCAGCGTGCGCGTGTCGCCTGCGGACTTCCAGGAGGTCATCAGGGAACTGGAGCAAGAGGGTCTCGTGAAGGTTACGGGCGAGCGCGACAGGCGCGTGATCAAGAGGGTGGAAGGCGCGTAAGACGCAACGAGGTCGAAGAACGAGGTTTACGGTTGGATCCCATGTCTAGTGTCTTGCTGTGTTTTGTTTGTTAGCGTGTATCGATGCTGCCGTCCTATCCTGAAGCTGTACTCTACACTGTCGTCCTATCTATTGTAGTCGCTAGACATCGCTTGCTCTCATCCTCGACCGTCTATGTACCTGTTGGGACGTGTGTTCTATCCCGGTGTGTTCTTCCGACAAGCCTGCATACATCAGGCACGCTCGAGTCGTAGTTCACGACGAGGGCGAAGCAGCTCACCTGCGCAGCCATTGCATTCGGCGTGTCGGTGAGCGCGGCAGACCAGGCGCTTCCCTTGTCCTTATTTGTCGTCAGCGTCATTCGAGGGTCGATCCGTCCATCGTTCCGCTACTACTACCACTGCGGCTCTCCCTCTCGCGCTTTTCTCGCACTTATTGCTATGTCTGCCTCTCTTGTTGATTCCGAACGGTCCAAACCGAGTCCGATCTTCAACAACTGGAAGGCCGAGAATGTCTTCAAGGGGCGCACCGCAGACGATATGCGACGCCAGATCGGCCTCCTCACCGTGGCCCTCGCTCGCTGTCCGGACGGTCCTCCAACGTCTTCAGCCCTCTTTAGCAACGACCTAGGGCTGAAAAAGAAGTTGAATCTTCTCCGTCATGTCGCCACTCTCCTCACCATCGGCACAGACTCAGACAGAACTGCTGCGACTGTCAACGCGGCTGTTACGGGGTCTCTCGAGCCTGATCGCGTCGTGTGTCTAATTGCTACAGAGAGTGGCCCAGCAGCGCTCAACACAGATTCTACCTCTGACGCCGAGATTGTGAAGCTGGAGGTCGGCGAAAATCGGGACGAGATAGCCTCGGACTTGTTGGAGAACTGGTTCGAGAGAAGGTCAGTCCTCGGTAACAACTAGCGTATCCTTGCGCGTATTGACAACCCTCGTGTGTCGCAGCGGGAAATGCAAGTTCGGTCAGCACCTGCGAGAGATCACTGCCATCCTCTCATACATTCTCGGACGCCCTGCTGCCGATCGACTCCCTTTACTGCCGAAGCTTAGCCTTTGGATCACCCGTCGTGCTTTCATGAAGCTCAGTGCCCGCTTACACAATGCTGATGCCATCTGGGGGAAGGACCTCGCTAAGCTCATGGAGTTGTGGTCTGCGCACCACCACTCTGACGAATCGATCATTGTATCCATCCGCTCGCCTTATCCCAGGCTCTCCTCTGTCCTGGCCAAGCACGGGATTCAACCGGTCAAGCCAGATGATTCCACCACAAACTCGGATCACTCGGCATTCTCTGGCACCCGCAAGGCATGGCTGTCTGTCATAATCTCCCTCCTGAGTGCGTTGCAACGCATTCTACTCCCTGCGGGTAAGATGAGAAGTGCCGAGTTGAGCAAAGTCGAGTGCACTGCTACCAGCTTTGCGATCCGCTATCTGGACGAGATCCTTACCTCGAATTTGATCACGAAGCTCGGCGGGGATCAATTCAACCACGAGTTGCAAGGCTATTACAGCAACTGCCAGAAGATAAGGCATGCTAAGTGGGGTAAGTTGCTCATTCATATTGTCCTGGCTGAGATCTCTGACCATTACAGTCGACGAGATCCGCGGGGCGGGTATGTGCAGCCATTTGCCACTGCCCTTGATGTGATGGCTGATAGCGGGATACAGGGCATCTCACAGGACAAGCACAGCAGCAACATGGTAGGCCATGTCTGTGCATTGTGCATCCTTTGATCTGTGCTGACACAGGTCTTGGACCAGGGGACCCCAGCCCAGAGCTTGAGGATGAAGATGCATTGGACGACTCTGATTCTGACTGTAAGCTCTAAAGGGTTCTGACCTGATGAACACTGATGAACACTGAGCTACAGCGTCCAACAAAGAACCTGCTGAAGATGCTGTGGGCCATCTCTGGCGCTATCTTCAAACTCTCACTGCTTGGCGTTCAGCAGCTGAAGCATTCTGCTGTTTGCGCATTCCCCCCCAGCCTCTAGTCGTCTATCAGCTCAGAAGCAGCCCTACACTTACCATTGACAAAGGTCATGTTGAGGAGTTCGTCAACAGCTACCTTGCTGCTGTTAAGGAACATTGTGGAGGAAGTGAAGGTGCAGCCTATGAGAATGCTGATGCTTTCCTGAAGAAGGCTTTCTACGAGAAGGATGGAAGACAGGTCAAGACACCAGTGCCACCAACACTGCATGCAGAGGCAGCTCTCATGGCTCTTGCCCGCTCTCGCTATCATCCATCTGAGGCTCAACAGGTGCAGGGCTTAGAAAGTGTTGATTCCATTCTCACTGTAAGTCCTCTATCTCTAAAGAGTACTTGCCTAATGCTGTGCAGAGTGACCAGGTGGTGATTGGTGTCAGCAAGAAATGCTGTCACTGCTGCTCTCTGTTTGCTGAGCACATGTCCAGCAGCTCTGAGGAAGATCAAAAGCTTGAATTTGTCCTGCCAGGCACCCATTCCATCATCTACCCGTGGCTTCCCCCCACCTTTGGTGTTCCAGACCATGTGCTTGCCAGTATGCGTGCAGCTCTCCTTGCCACCTTCCACCGTGTAGCCCTGGAACATGATGCTGGCCTTGCCTCTACCCAGTTCTCACCCACATCCGATGATGAACACAGCCCACAGGTGTGGCCTCTTGAAGAGAATGAGATTGAAGAGGCTGAGAGGTATGTTATGTGATACCTGCATGCTCAGTCTATGAGTGCTCAACTGAGCATCACAGAATTGAAGCATATAAACTACTGGAGTTGGCATCGTGATAAACCTGGACATGTTCTGCTATGATGACAAACACATCTTCTGGAAAGTCGTCAAGTTTGCTGCTAGCAAGCGGAGGCATCATAAGCTCGCCCATCTCGGAGCTACAGTTGGTACAAGATGTCGGTACTGCTCAGAGAAGGTTGTACGAAGACATGGACCTCGAGTTTCCTAAGCATAGAGAGAGTCCAGAGTCGACGTTCTCGTCAACGGCCGGGGACTCAGAAGTCGTAAAGAATGGTGTCACCGGACACCGCGGTCACGGAACGAACAGACGAGCCTAGAGCACTGGGACGCATGAATGACTGACCAGGACACAGCGCTTGCAAGCACAAGGCGTGCAGATAAAGTCCAGCGCCCACCCCGGACTTCTGTGTGACAGACGGACGCAGGTGCAGCAGCCGGTTCGAGGACGAGGACGACGGAGAAGGGAAACGGCCCAGGCTCCGGAGTGGATACACCGCCGCCGTCGCCGGCTCGGTGCAGCAAAGCCGCCCCAAGGACCTCACAATATGACGCCGGAGACGAGTGACGCCCCTCGTGGTCCTCCGCACCTCGCGTCCACGTCCGCTGGGCGGGGCTGTGTGCTCGGGCTCAGGGACGGGATCGACACCTGGGTACGAACACCTCGAGAGCATCGAGCGCGCCCGGAACGCAGAGCGCGCGCTGCAGCTAGGTGCCGCGCCGTGCGTTCGGCGTACGGTCTATTCGAGCACCACCGTTGGCGGCGTGCTTCCTGGCGACGACGACGACGCATGTCCTGAGAACGGCGAACGGTGAGTAGCGGGAGGCGAACTGCGCAGCTGCGGGACATGTCCGATTGTGCTATTATACAACCTCCACTGTACACAGTCGATGTCAGTAGCGGGAGCACGGCTCGCGCTCAGCGGGGCAGCCCGTTCCAATGGTACAATACGCTTCCCTATCCCCAGCGTCAGCGTGATCAGGGCCGCTTAGAGAGGACAAGAAGGAGCTGGCGAGACGCACCGTGCTGTTGTCCTTGCGGACGATCTTGCGGTTCACGAGCGCGATGAGGCACTTGTTCACGCGCGCCTGGTTTAGGTCCGGGGGCTTCACGAACGCTACGACTGTCCATGCCCCTCGCGTCAGCCCTATCCACACACCCTCTCCCCTCCCTCACAACACTCGGAGGGGCACGAAACAGCCGAAAGCAGAGAAACGCACTATTGAACGCCTCGTCCGGATGGTCCCAAAACTTCTCGACGACCATCTCCATATGCCGCCTCAAGTTCGGGTCGTTCCCCCGGAACTCGAGCGGCAGCGCGGACAGCAGCCGCTCCATCTCCAGCCCGCGCTCCCGCTTCTCCTTCGCGCTGAGCTTCGGCTTCCCCGGCGCCTTCTTCTTCGCCGCCCCGGGTTTCGCGCCGGGCTTGGTGGCGGTGGACGAGGGAGCGGCGGAGGCGGAGGCGATGGTGGTCTCGGTAGCGAGCTCGGAGCGCTCGAGGGTCACGGTGGGGGGCTCGGGCGGGGTTGGGGGCCGCCGGGCGGCGGCTTCGGCGGCGCGGATGGCTTCGAGGGCTGCACGCGCGTCTTCCTCTGCAGGGTGCGCATGGGCGCGTTATAGGAGCAGTATGGAGGGATACTGTAAGCGCGACGTACCGGCGCGTCGCGCAGCTAGCATGAAGGACCCCTCTGTAGGTGCCTACACAACAACCCGCCCATGAGCATCCGCACCTCCATTCGTCCGCCCACAACCTTCGTGGAACGGTGTCCTCACCTGCGGCCAGTCCGTCGTGAGCGCATTCATGTTCATGACGTACAGCCAGCTCGCGAAGCTCTCGTTGAACGTGCCGAGCGCGTCGCTGAGGCCCTTGAGCCCCTCGACGTTCGTCTGGAGCGCCTCCGCTTCGTCGATGAGCTCTGCAAGCGCGGGCTCGAGAAAGCCTAGTCCGTGCGGCGCGTCGGGGTATGCGGTCGAGCGGGAGAGGCGGAAGAGGGAGCCTTGGGAGAGCCGGCGGAGCGGTGTTTGCGGGGGGTTGGGGGCCATCGCGTTACGCGTAGACGATTAGTGGCTTCCGCTCAGAACTGCAAGCAGGTGTTGTTAAATTATCTTGTTAAATCAATGAAGTACCCTTGTCGTGGGGACAGTGCAAGGATGTGCGTGGAGAGGTGAGTTGCAGCCTGAGGACACGGTCGATGTGGATGAACGCGATCTAGGCGCCCGTGGGAACGCGTCGATGGCGGTGACTGCCATCGCGTTCAGCGCCTACCCACACCTCTCCCTCCCTCCATCACCACCTCCGCCTCCTCCAGAGTCCACGGTCTGGCTGTGTGCGCCAGGTTCCGCGAACTCTACGGCTGACGTACTCTTCTAAATGTGTGGTAGCTTGCATGGAAGTATCTGAGGTCAAGGTGTACCGGTCAAGTCGCAGCACAAGCTCAGCGAGCTTAGCCACACCGCTGGTCGGCGAGAGGTGAACAGCTCTTGCCCACTGCGAAGCTTGCTGCGGACTCTTCATTGTCTCCAACAGCTCTTTCCTGTAATTTGAGGGTTTTTGAAGGTGCTCTGGACTTCGACCTTCACAGCAGAGCCGAAGATGTGCAACCCAGCCGTCGAGGGCACGAGAGCGTGTCGCCTTCCGACACATTGCGAAAGACATTTGATTGATGTGCCTTCACGAGCGAAGGACCAGAAAGGCCGAAAGTAGCAGGCCGAACCCCCATCCGCATCCACTGATATGCTATAGTTCGGATTTCCGGCTTGGCCGACACCGTAAGTAACAACTTCTGCTCCAGACACACCGCGACCACTGATCTCGACACAGCCATCATCACAACTTTGCAGTTCGACGCTTCTGCAGGACTTGCTCTATTAACGCTTCTCGCATGTTCCTGCTGCTGCGCCGTCCGAAGAGGGTCTTCGCGTCTGACCCCTGAGAGGCTATGCTCACCATCTCTTCTCCAAGGGCGGAAAACGGGCAGACGCACCTTTGCGGCCCTGCTGCGCGTCAGACAAGCTTCTGAACCCATGTCAGCGATGCATCCTCCCCTTTCCGCCTGTGACCACCTTTGAGCTTCGCTGTCCAGCACACTCACGGCACGGGGTGATACCTCGCACGTCTTGACGCAGGTGAGTACTGCTTCAGAGTCTGCCAGGAGGTCAAGTTGCCGTCACCGCCTCGAACTGTATGCCGCCTCCCACATGCAAGGTACGCACCCACTGGACACAGCCTCCTTGTTGGCCGCTCTCCTGGACCTGCGGGCTGTGGACTTCTGCGGAGGTGCGATGGCTTGGTGAGTTCGGAGACGTTCATGGTGCAGGTTCATTTCCGCGATACGGGCGTCATGTCCCGCACGTCGACCACTCCGTGTGTCTACATATGAATGCAAGGCATAGTCCCCAAGAGAAGCGATTCAGCACAACGCGCCATGAGCAACTTGAAGCAAGTCATATACATCAACTGTGCCGGAACTCGTTCGCAGCACGCGCACGACCCACCCTCGACATACACTCGGGATCCCCATCGTAGTCGCGTCCACGCATACGGACATGAAAACGCCGCCTGCCTTCCATACGACATATGCAGTGCACCAAGCCGCCACAGGCAGTGTGGTTGTGGCTTTCCGCTCGTTTGACACTTCGCGGTGTGGGCGGTCATGAAGTGTCGCGCATCTGCTGGATCCTCTCCCTTCCTCCCGTCCTCCCCGCTCACCACCACCACACCCTGCTTGATACCTGATCCCGCGACGTCCGCGGTGGTCACATAACAGTGTACGAGATCCGAACTCCCTGTAGGGCGCCGCCAACCGTTCCTTCGCTATCCCCGCATCCCCGCCACCCTCCACCTTCTGCTTGATACCTGATCCCGCAACGGCTCCCGTAGATGCATAACGGTCTACAGAATCCGAGCTCATCACTTGGACACCCTTCTGCACGTCAAGCTCCAGATCCCCCGAACAGGCATCACTTCCTCCGCGTCTTCGATCTATGGAAGGCAGGTTCGGCGGTCGGGCGCGGCGTCTTTGGAACCTCTGCGCCCAGCGCGCGCCTTTGAGTGCACGCGCCGCGGCAACAGTACGAACTCACGAAGACCGCACCGCATCACTTCCCAATGTTCAACCTAGACACGAGCGGCAGGACGAGAGCAAAGGCTAACTTAACCGGGGACCGCTCTACTTACGCTCACCAAGCCGGCCGGCTCTCCGCTTCTCGACAGGGCGAACAGCAACAGGAGAAGTCGAACTCGAAGATCGAAGCCCGAACCCAGCCCCAGCCAAGCCACAGAACTCGGAACTCAGGATGTACCGCTCGAGTGCCAGCGGTGACTGCTCTATCGGCGAACATGAATTATCATCGAGCAGAGTTCGGTGTCCCTCCGTCCGCCCGTCCATCTATCCATCCGCCCACCCCCGCTTGATACAGCCGGCCACTCGAACTGATCGCGAACAAAGCGTCACGAAGGCTCTCCCTCCAGGCCTCAGGGCTCAGAAGCTCCCAGGACCCAATCGCCAGGTCCCTTACAGCAGAACGTACGCTCGAACGGAACCCGAACGGGCGATACAGTAGGCCGAGAAGCTGCCTTTCGCGACGACAGCTTCCATGCACGCCGCGGCGCCAATGCGGCTGAGACACCAGGTTTCGATGTCGACGCCCGAACTTCGAACTCTTGGAAGCATGCCTAGAAGGATTGCGGGTACGTGCGCAGCAGCAGCAGCGGTGTTGAATGGAAAAGATAGGATGGAGGTTCTGGCTTCCAAGGAGAGGGCGCGGCGACCCACGTTCCCTCGTTGCCATGTGGGTTTCAGCGGGAGTATCCCCAAGGGGATGCAGGACCGGCACACCGCGGGCTAAGGGTAGGGGATATCGAACCATGCATGCAGGTATATTGCGCATTACGTAGTGGATTGAAGGTGGACGAAACACCAGAGGGGATGCTACAAGAAAGACCAGACCGAACAGAACCGACCAGAATAGATACACGCTCGCGCGCGACCTCGCGCGACGAGCTCGACAACCGACGACCGACAGCGACGACGACGAACGAAGACCAGACTGAAACGCGGATATGTGAGGACGGCGGCGGGGGAATACTGGAGAACTATATAAGCATATAGCGCGAGCCGAAAGTTCCGTGTTCTCTAAAAGGAGCGTGGGTGAGAGGGAGCGGGCCCGACGCTAGCAAGCACCGGGCGTGTAACGAAAGACCTGGGTAGGGTTTTGGTCTAAGGGACACCGGGAGAGAGGTGTGCGAGCTCAGAGAGCGAGGGCGGCAGCGCCGACGGCGACGAGCGCGGCGATGGCGTTCACCCCGCGCGAGGACGCGGCGTTGCTCGTGCTGGAGGGCGCCGCGGCAGAGGTTTGCGACGCAGAAGCCGTGTTGGAGCCGGACGAGCCGGCGGGGGAGGTCGCAGACGCGGCGGGGGCGCTGCTCGTGAGCGTCACACCCTGTACGAACGCGGTCCGTCAGTGGCAGCTCGGGGCAAAGGAGGCGGGAGCGGGGGGACGTACGACGGACGCGCAGGCGGCCTGGGCGGCCTGCTCGGCCTGCTGGAGCTGGTCGCCCTGGCAGGCCTTGGTGATGCAGTCGGTGACGGAGGAGATGAAGCTCTGGCTCTTGCAGAGGCAGCTGTCGTCCTGGGGGTCGCAGCTGCCGAAGTCGGCGCTCACGAGGCACGTGCCCGCGCAGTCTGTCGTATGCGCAGAGGGCGCAGATCAGCACAGGATTGAGATCGACGGCGGAGGGGAGACGTACCGGGGTACTGTTGCCTGCGGTGCACGCCGGCAGCAGAGGCGGAGGAGACGGCGGCGGCGAGAGCGAGGACGGCGAAGAAGCGCATTGTGATGAGAGTGCGGGTGCGGTGGTGTGAGCACAAAGGTAGAAGAAAGGGCGGAGGTGGAGAGGTTGCGCGGCGAAGGCGGGCAAATGGAGGCAGGAAACTCTGAGAGAGCTGCTGTCGAGGGTTGGGCGGGACAAGGAGGGCTTTATAGGCGACTGGGTGCGGACTGAGAGGGACGTTCCCAACTGATCAGAGAATGGGCCATTGTGGGAGATCAACAAACGGACTGCCCAAAGGAGGCCCGCGCCCGCATGCCAGCACGAGCTTCTCTCGCCCTTGCACTAGCCGCGTCCCTGATCTCTTGTCCCCCGCGGGTGCTTGTGGGCGCACCACCATCGCGCGCGGCCTGTTGGGCAAACAGCGGCAGCGAGCGGGGACGCTGTCTCGGACAATAGCACCGTGTACGAAACAAAGGCGGGCTGGGCGCGGAGGAGCGCCATAAGCGAGCGTGAAAGGGACGGCCATTGTGGGGGGATGCACAAACACCGTTCGCGGACGCAAACAACGCCTTCCTCTTTCGCCCCAGGCACCGGCTCCCGCCTATCCCCAGATCCCATCGCACCGGCGCTCCCACTTCCCCACGCGCCCACACATTCCCCCGAGCGCCCGTCTCGGCCGGCCTCCTTCCCTTTCGAGGGCCGGTGGCCGAAGAACTAGCAAGCACCGGGCAAGCCACTGAACCTTAATCCCTCCGCCACCGCGCACAAACAACACCAAAGTGCCCGAGTCCGCTGCTCGACAGTTGTGCGGTTCCCGATAGCCCAAGCTCACCGACTCCGACATCCTCAAGACATGGTGCGTCGTCATGCTGCTCGTCCTCCTCGCTGCGCTCCGTATTGACTTCGTCACTTCAGGCCCCCTCCGCTAAGACCACCAAAAAGGTGCGCACGTTGACCTATGACCACAGGACGCAATCCTCACACTCTCTGCGCGCTTCTCCTCGGAAATCTGCCTCCCTCTGCTGCTCCCTGCTCTGCTCTCCCGCACCTCTGCACTGGCGAACGCATAGACCGGCAAGACGCGCTCGGCCCTCCAAGATGTCGTGACGCGCGAATACACCATCCACCTCCACAAGCGCGTCCACGGCCGCTCCTTCAAGAAGCGCGCCCCCTGGGCCGTCAAGTCCGTCGTCGACTTTGCGCAGAAGGCGATGGGCACGTCGGACGTCCGCATCGACCCCAAGCTCAACCAGGCTCTCTGGGCGCAGGGCATCAAGTCCGTCCCCCACCGGATACGCGTGAAGCTTGAGCGTGCGTCACTTTTCCTGAATTTGGGCGCCAGAGGGTGCTAGGCGGAGAATGAGCGGAAAACTGATGGAACGCTGTACGATGAATAGGCAAGCGCAATGACGAGGAGAACGCGAAGGAGAAGCTCTACACGTACGCATCGTACGTCCCCGTAGAGTCCTTCAAGGTGCGTCACTCCGCCCCTCCCTTGCCCTCATTTCCCCAAAGTCCTCACCCTTGTCTTCCGCAGGGCCTCGAGACGGTCGTCGTCGACGCCGAGTAGACGACCGCCCGTTTTTCCTACATGTGTCGATACTCCGTCCCAGGCTAGGTGGCGCCTGGGATGCGGAGGGAAGGGAGGGATCGGCCCCGGGGCTGTCTGCCATCCGCTGTATTATGCCTTGCCATGCATCACACCCACACGTACGTACGCACCTGCCGCCGCACGCGATACTGCCCCCCATATGCTATGTCGAGCAACCAAAACGCACTTTCTCCTCCGCGGTGTGTGTGTTGATTATGAGGCCTTTACGATTTGATGAGTTGGTCCTTCGATCCCCGCGCGCTGCAGCATTGTAACGACCTGCTCTGTGGAGTACGGTAGGTTTGCGTGAGTATGCGAGTACATGGGAGCATCTATGACACCGGTGCGCGAGGAACACAAGTTTCTTGTCCCCACTCCTTAAGATTTCCCTTCCGGTGAGTTTGACGCCGCGATCGCTCAACGTAACTCCCACCAGCTTGTCGAGGCTCCTGCTTTCGTCCTCTTGGTGAGTGTACACTTTCATCGTGCGTCCCCCCGAAGATAATCGGAACCTGTCAGCACTCCCATTCGCTGGGACGTGATGTACCTCGTTCGCGCTGAGCGCCAAAAGCACGTTGGACGTAGAATGTCTGCAACCGAGACTACCACCCCGGCTAGCTTCGCTTGCACTCTTGCATGGAAGAAGCGAGCGATCCGACGAGCGAACGCCGGAACGGAGTGGCCCTAGTGCGGCTCCCAAAACATGATGAGTCCGGATAGGCCCTGCGGAGGTGAGGCGATGCACGTACGTACGTATGCTATATGTCGCGTCTAGGTGACTTCAGCGCTCGCGACCCAAGTATCTGGTCGACCACTCGTTATCCCCGCACCCCTCAACACTGTACCACCCACCTGCTGTCGCGGCCATCTTCCACGAATTCTCCGTGAAACAGCTACAGGCGCATAGACTCGCACAGGATGCTTTCGCCGACGATGTCGAAGGTCGCCGCGCTCGTCGCAGCGATGCTCGCGCAGTGGGTCGCGTACGTGCCCCCGAACGCACGTCCGACGACGGAGGAGATGTCGCGCTACGGCGCGGGCGACCGGACCAACCGCAACATCACTGTGCCCATTCGCGTTGCATTGGTACGTGGTTTTCGCGGTCTCTAGCGATCCACTCGTTGGCGCGCTTTCATACCGACACCTCCTCAGGCCTGGTCATGGACAGTATGCGCCTGCGAGCTCGCCGCGCTCCTCGCTCGAAACGCGCACACGCCCGCTGCATCCGCAGTCCTTTCCCTCCTCTTCAAAGACCCCTCCTCCGCGCATCGCCTCGCCCTCTCGCGACCCTTCCTCCTCGGCCTCCTCTCCCTCCTCTCCGGCGCCGCGCTCCGCAAATGGTGCTACCTCACCCTCGGGCGGCACTTCACCTTCGAGCTCGCCCTGCTCAAAGAGCACAAGCTCGTCACCGCCGGCCCCTACGCCATCGTCCGGCACCCGTCGTACACCGGCTTGCTCCTGGCGCTCGCGGGCACGGCCGCGACGGAGCTCGCGCCGGGCGGGTGGCTCCGCGAGAGCGGGTGGCTGGGGACGACGCTGGGACGGGCGGCGGCGGCGCTGAGGGTCGCGGGGATGGTGGTGACGTGTGTGGGCTTGGTGAGGCGCGTGCGGAAGGAGGACGAGGTGTTGAGGGGCGAGTTTGGGAGGGAGTGGGAGGAGTGGGCGGGGAGGGTGCCGTATGCGTTGGTCCCGTATGTGTATTGACCGACTGTCGTTCACGCTGGGTAGGCGGCCATCTGTTCTCCCAACCCTCGAAACGGCATCGGCGTTCCTCCCAAATGAGATGGCGGAGCCGCCGCGACGGCCACGGCAATCCCAAGTCGGATATCATACGCCGAGACATGCATCCACACGTAGGTGCCATACGTCCCTCCGCGCGAGTAGTACTGACTTTGCCCGTACAGTATGTTGTGCCGAGCAAGCGGAATACATTATTCGTCTCGGCATATGATCATATCGTTTTCAGGATTTCATGCTGGATGGCAGAGAGCGTGCTGCAATCCTAAATGTTCGTGTTTGAAGGACGTGTTCAGCATTCGAGGGGGTGCAGCACGCACCGTAGGTACGATGCAGCGGTATGCTCAAATCAAGCTCTTGCGGGATGGTCTACGGCTTGGCATGAGAGGTGCGCATGCCAAACTGGCTCCGGTGAAGGTCAACGCTCATGTCTACCTTCAACATGCCTTCTCCCGCAATAGCCAAGGCTATGATCATGATAATCCGTTTCTCCTCTCAGCACACCGAAGCCGCGGATTCTACTGCCGTATGACCCTGCCAACAGATATAACCAGCCGGCCTGCGATGTACGGGTGTCACGCTAGACTCTACAGCAAGCTGGAGGTCTTTACGCCCTACGCAGCGCGGAGCCGAAGAAGCTCCACGAAGTACTTCCATTGTGGCGACACTGTCCCTTGCATGCACATGTTCTCTCATACATTTCTCCTTACTGTACTACACTTACAAAGTTCACAATCATGGCTGTACATCCGGTACACCGACATGACCGAAGGCGTCGGGCAAGGCGCTCAAGCAGGCAAGTCCAGCGACCGCTTCAGTACAGGAATAGTACGTTGATGACCCTCTGCTCTCTGTTGCGCGACCACTTCGAGATGCGTCAGTGCCTGAGTCCTCACGAGGTGGCTGCGCCTACCGCCCCATGGGCGGGTGAGAGCCTGCTTACTGACATACCCAGTATGCTCCCCCGAGGGATATTAATATTCAGCGGCGGTATATCTCCACTCTTCAGTGCCGGCGCGATTCCAGGTAAGGGAAAGCATTGGCTGAACTCGTGGTTGATGAGGGAACAGGATGATACGCAGTAGACGTTCATCGGGCTCAACAACAAAACCGACTCCTTCAGGACGAGTAGTCAATGCCAACGGAGTTTCCAGCGCAGCCAGGACGCAGCATATATATCGCTGCTCGGTGTCCTACATGAAGACGGTCCCTCCACCGAACGGTCGAAGACCAGTACCACCACGCACTCCTAGCGAACTATCACGCCGTCCGCTGCTCCCACCACGCCGAACTCGCGTATCCCGTAACATCGACTTCATGATGTTATCCTCAGCGATGTTGAAAGTTGCCGCCCTCATCGCGGCGATGCTCGCAGAGCGGGTCGCGTACACTCCCCCGAACGCACGTCCACACGCAGAGGAGATGTCCGCTCACGGCTCCGGCGATGCGCTCATTCACTACGCACACGTCCTGAGCTACTCTACATTGGTATGTGCTATTGGTCAACAGCCGCTTGGCCACCTGTCCGAGCAGAGAATTCCTACTCACGCACCCTATCCCCCTCAGGTATCCTCATGGGCTGTATGCGCTTGTGAGATCGCCGCGCTCCTGGCCAGAGAGAGCCGTACGCCTGTCGCATCTGCAGTCATCTCCTTCCTCTCCAAGGGTCCCTCATCCGTGCACCGCCTCGCCATCACATCCCCCTTCCGCGTTGGACTGCTCACACTCATCTGCGGAGCCGCGGTGCGCAAGTGGTGCTTCCGCACGCTCGGGCGGCACTTCACCTTCCAGCTCGCCCTGCGGAAGGAGCACAAGCTCGTCACCTCCGGGCCATACGCGATAATACGCCACCCGGCGTACACCGGGCTGCTGCTGGCGCTCGCGGGCACGGCCGCGACGGAGCTCGCTGCCGGGGGGTGGCTCCGCGAGAGCGGGTGGCTGGGGACGACGCTGGGACGGGCGGCGGCGGCGCTGAGGGTGGCGGGGATGGTGGTGACGTGTGTGGGCTTGGTGAGGCGGGTGAGGAAGGAGGACGAGGTGTTGAGGGGGGAGTTTGGGAGGGAGTGGGAGGAGTGGGCGGGGAGGGTGCCGTATGCGCTGATTCCGTACGTGTATTGACTGTTCGGGAGTTCGTTGCCAGTGCTGCGGCAATATTATTGGGCCGTAGGAGAGTGATTTTGAAGCTATTTGACCCAGGAGAATTCTAATGAAACACTTTCCAAGGAGGCACCCTACACGGCGGCTCGCTACCCAACGAGACACCCTACACAGGGTCTCGGCGGACGAAGGAACCTCGCACCTGAGTCCTCGAGCTCGCAGCCCAGTGCGGTGAATCATTTCGTAGGTCGTAGGATTGCATGTGCATATGACGACACCAAGTGCGTCCTCCTTTCCAGGTCGGCATGAGAATCCATGAAGAGGCTCATCGTATCGGTACTTACGTATTCTTGTGCATGATCATCTTACTGTGCTCTTCTCGATATCCTGCGACCCCGCCCTCATGGCACATCCACACGCCTTTGCAGACCTCAGACTGAGATGTTTGTTGTCGAAGCTGTGGACAGTACCACCTGAGCTTGAGCGTCAAGACACCGATCGATACTCGATGAAGCAGCGTCATAGTTGTCGAGTACGCATTCCCCATATCAGTATATTGAGGATATTAACCGCACCTTCTCCTCTATGCGCATAGACACCGGGCTTCGTATGTTTAGGTATGTTTCCATCATGGAGTGCGTTTCATGAGCGCTCGCAGTTCTTGAGAGCGCCATGGGCGCCTAGTGTGCACAGCTGTACCATCTGACTTGCCGAACGAGTTGCGGAAGATCCACGATGCAGCTGTTCGTGGAAACAGCCCTGCGTGCAAACTGTGGCCGTGTCGCGGATATTGGACCCTCGGAGGAGCGGAACGACTGCCCTGGACCACGGGATTTAATCCTGAGCAGCCTTCTCGCCCTCATCTCGGCGTCCCTGCGCTAATGTCGCTTCGACTCTCGCACATTCCTCGATGGCGATGTAGCGCGAGGCACCCCCAGCCTCGACGGTCCGGATGCAAACCCAGGCCTCGTTGCAGGCGCGTGTCGATCCGCGCGTTCCGCAACATTGCAAGGGCGTGCTCTCGGAGTGCGGTGTGTAGGTCTGCAGATACATATAGAGCAGCTATCGCACCGATGCGCGAGCGATTCCTTCCTCCATCCGCGATACCATCTCCCTAACCCCCCTCGTCCCCTTCTCTCCTTACCCCTCTTTTCTTTGCCTTTCGATTTCCACCTTCTCCTTCGCCATGGGTGCAAGCGACATCGACAGCCCCCGCAGCCCGGTCGAGGTTCCGGCGCAGGAGCGGCATGCGCTCCCTCAGTACGGCTTCGGCGCAGAGGTCAGCTTCGAGCAGCTCGTCGACAGCAATCCCTTCCTCTTCCGGGTACATACACCCAAGGAGCCCTCGCCGTTCTACGACAACACCGAGCCGTACTTTGTCGGTCAGATGTTCGCGGACAACGTCTCGTCCTCCGCCTTCCGGGCTTCCGGATGTGCGGTCTCGCCGTACCGCGCTCCGGGGAGCTATACGTACGCAGATGTCGCACGGCATATGGATTGGACGACAAGGGCAACCTCACCGTTTGTATCGACGTCGTTCAGCTTCGCTTGGGCGATCTGGGAGGCGACCCGCCGGTACCATCACGGTATGAAGCACTCGATAGAGATCGCCGTCATCGATGCAAAGGCGTTGGTCGGCCGTGCGGTCACCGCAGTCGAGCTCCTGCGGGAAGGTGCACCCAAGGAGTAAGTAGCCGGACGGCTTCCCTCGACGTCACTCATTCATGTCTAACGTCTCCTCGCAGCCGCCATCAGGACCACTGGAAGTGGTATCGCTACGCGCTCGAGGCGCAAGACGTCCTGGTGTACGGCTACATCCCGGGCACTGCCGTGCTCGCCTCAGTACCGCTCGTGCAGCTGCTCACGAAGCTGCCGTCGTACATGCTCAACCCGGAGCCGTCCGTGCTCAAGGACACGCCGATCTCCCGCCTGGCGTGGGACTACGAGCGCAAGAAGTACACGTACAAGCTCTTCTGCCAGGAGATGTCCGAGCGGTTCCTCCGCCTGCCGCTCGACCGCCGCATGCGCGACACGACGGCGGGCGCGGTGCGCCTCGCGATCGGCATGCTCCGCCCGTGGTTCCACAAGCTCGCGACGGACGACTTCACGACATGCACTGCGTCGGCGTCGGAGCTCGCGTTGGGCGTGGCGAGGTGGCCGGGCATGTGGTGGGTGCGCGAGCACCCGGAGGTTCGGGACTTGATTCGCTGCCTCGTGCATATTGTCGGCGAGGAGGCAAGAGAGGCACGGAGGACGCAGGCGCTCGCGGACGCGACGCGTATGCAGGATATCGTCGGAGGTCTTGAGCACCTCGCGAGGACGTACCACGTGCGGAACAGCACACACTTGGGTCATCTGGGCTTGTCGACCCCACCAGTGTCGTCCACTGCGTCGGTCATGGACGAGGAGGAGGTGAAGGCCGACCGGGAGCCTGTCTTCGTCGTCGATCCCTCTGCGGGTGCGAAGATGAGGGTGAAGGTCACAGAGATTCTCCCGCCTGCACCGACCGAGGACGTCCCGGAGGAGGCGAAACCCACCGTTGAGGTCTCGGAGCCCATCGCAGAGGAGACAAAGCCACTCCTAGAAGCCACCGAGCCCGAAGCGATCGTTGTCAAGCCCGCCGCACCCAGCGAGTCCGACTCCCCCAAGGCTGCGCCCTCACCCTCCGAGAAGGCCCCAGCCTCGCCTTCATCCTCACCCTCCCTCTCCTCCTGCGCCGCACGCTGGATCTTCGGCATCCGGTCGGACGACGAGTCTCCGCGGGAGTACTACGCGCGCACGGCGTCGGCGCTGCTCACGGGCTTCTTCACGGGCGCGTTCATCGCGCTCTGCGTCGTCTCGCAGCACCGGCGGGAGATCTCCAACCACTTCTCGTGAGCCGGCTGACGGGGGCGACTGGTTCGTGCTCGGTCTCGCTCGGTTCTCTTTCCCTTCATCATCTTTCGTTCTGGCGCGTTCTCCTGAAGTTTGGTTTGGTTTGCGGGTTGTATTTGGCACCCACCTAGACTCGCGTTTGCTGGCAGCAGTGTCGGCGAGGCGCGTGGGTGCGGTCGTGCTTGAACTAACTTATTCTTTTCGTGTTCCTTTTTTGTCGTGTAGATGTACCTCTACGTACAACACATTGTACCAGTACCACATCCCACTATGCCCTATGGTCATATGCCAATATATGCGCACATTTTTCACCGAAACGCAGCCTGAGCGTGAATCCCATGCCATGCTTACATTCACTCAAAGAGAGCGGAGCTGAAGTTGCACGACGCTACTCGCAACTTGCAGGATCTCAATACTGCGATCGATACCCTGATAGCACGATGTCCGCGCGCAGACCGATGTACCCGACAGCGAATGAGCGATAACGATGCGTGGACCCTATGTACAGTATTGCATTCTAAGAGTGTCCTCCCTGACCTCCTCCCCCGACCCTCCTTCGCCCCGACCCTGCGCGCCCTGAGTACCCTACGCACTCACCGCGCGGCGCGGTGCCCACCTCGCCCCTACGCAGCGGATCATACGTATAGCAGGCTGCGGTCATGGCGTACCTTCACCGCGTCCGGCTTCGTCGACTTGTTCGGCATGCGCTCCCAGATGGGATCGACGTCCGGCCCGTCAAGGTCTCCTGCGCCGTCCCAGCCCCAGCACCATACTATCGAGTGTGGCCGTCAGCCAGCATTCTTCGCACACGCATATACGGAGGAGGGAGAAAGAGATGCTTACCGTACTCAGGGCCAGGCTGGAAGTCGATAGGCTCGCTTTCCTCTTCAGTGAAGAGGCGGTCATGCGGTCCGAACCAGGCGCGGTCTTGTGGGTCCGTACGTGGGTTGTCCGGAAGCCCGCCGAGGCGAACGTATCCCCGGATCGCGGTGAGGTTCCGGCGGGCGGGGTGGATGATGTCCCATACACGCTGCATAGTACGACCCAGGCGTCAGTCCGCATGAAACATAGCACAAAGTCTCGGTACAGCACGCACGTTATCATATGCGAGCTTCACGCGGGGAACCATCAAAATTCGACCGTAACCCGCCTCCCAGTAGTCGTTGCAGATGAGCGAGCACTCGCTGGCTGAACATTCGCCCTCGGTGATACGCGCCATGCGGAAGCGCACATGCGGCGGCGAGTAGAACGGCGCGGGGTCGAGCACGGCGATACCATTCCAGCAGGACTGCACTTGGATCGGCAGGTGCTGCATGAAGCGCTGCTGCGATGGGCCGTGCTGGAAGATCGACTCGAAGGGCGCGTTCTCGAGCGCGGTGCCGTTGATGTCGCGGGCAACCCAGTTGTCATAGAACACGGGAGAGCCCTGGGGAGTGATTAGCTTTCGGTGATAAGTCAGGGGTTGAGCCACCTACAAGTTCCTCGTGGTACATGTAGTCAGCGGCACAGGTGATGCCCGCGTTATTCCTGCGGCTCTGCCAGATGAGCTCCAGGAGGTCGTCCACGCACGGGAGGATGTCGTTCATGAAAATGATCGTGTCAAAGTACTCGTTCTCCGCGTCGCGCAGTTCATGCAACGGGACGAAGGCAGCATTGCGCACTTCGGCGAGGTATTCGATACGGTGGTTGAATGCGCCACGGGTACGCATCGACGTGCGGATGGTGACGCGCATGCCGACGCTGCGGCAGAGCGCGTCGAAGATGCGCAGGAGCGCCTTCGTCTGGTCCGTCGAGCCGTTCTCGTATATCGACACGTACACGTTGTGGTACCCGAGGATGGCCGCGACGCGGAAGAGTGTCGCGAACAGGTCCGGGATGATGTCGAACGAGTTGTACAGGTTGATCGCGAAGAAGTACTTGTGCGAGTCCGGCCCGAACCGCCGCGCGGAGGGCACGTAGTCGCCGTCGACGTTGCTCCCGAGCCCGAGCGCGTCCAGCCAAGAGGACGAGGCCGGCGACTGGTGGCCTATGAGAGAGGCATACCGTTCTGCGGCTTGCTCCTTGTACATGGGTTGCGCGGGACGTGTGCATTCCTTCGTGTAGTGCGGGGAGAGGTGGGTGACGAGGTCAAGGACGCGTCGTCGTTGCTCGAGCGTCGGAAGCGTGAGTGGTGTTCTTGCTGGTGACCGGGAAGATGGAAGCACTGGCGCATGGCGGCCTCTCCACGCCGAGGTGCTCGACTGATAAGCTGTCAGTACACGTCTGAAGTGCGGCCGGATGTCTCAGACATAAGCTGCCCCCGTCTTTGAACATGACATAACGATTTCGCGGGCAGGCAATACTGCTCAGCCTTGCAAACGAATGCAAATATGCAGCCCAGGCAAGAGTGTACGGACACCTCATGCCCTGACCGACACCCGGAACTCAAGCAGGAGCAGGTTGATCCACGAGAAGGCACATTGACGGGGAAGGCGAACGCCTCCCTGCAGCTGGTAACTTGGAAACATGACACTCACCGCCGAGAACATTTTTGAGATGAAGAGGCCGACCATGATCCCGATGGAGAGGGCGACCCATGTCGGGACGCGCTGGAGAGGATGTTTACTCCGAGGTTGCATTGCACGTAACCGGATTCTGACCTCACGATAAGAGACCATGGTTGTACGGCAAAGAAAGCTGACTCTCACGTACCGCTGGTAGAATACTCGTTGTGTGTGCGTTCCGACGCGCTACCTCCGACCTTGCCTCCGACAGTGACCAGCCTGGGCGCGTGGTGCAGGCCTGCGTTGTGAGAACGTTTTCGTGGCCTGAGCTCGCTCTAAAAAGCAAATTAAGAGAGAGAATAATGATAGCTGAGCGTGTAGGGTATAGGAGCGCAGAGGCAGAAGAGCGGAGGAGGAGGAGGACAGGAGAAAGGAGCGCAAGCCTGGCAGGAGGTTAGAGCGGGTAGACGCCCATTTTGTCCCGTTTCGGCAAGAGGGAATTGGCTGCCACCTTGGCCTCCGTCCCCGTCCTCCTGACTTTACCCTCCCGCTCTTTCTTCCCCTTACCACTACCATCTCTAGGTCCCCCTCTCACCGTCTGCGGTGAGCAGCTTGCGGATGCAGCGACGCGCAGGCAAGGCAGTCGCCCACATCTCCGTCCCCCCGCCGCCTGCTCGCATGGGCGCAGATTCCGAAAAGACACCCTCCCGCCTGCACCAGAAGAGCCTCGGGGTCACCAACAGAATATGGCTCATCCTCGTCGCATTTGTTGCCCTCATTCTCTTCACTCGCTCAATCCTGCCGTCGGACACGTCTAGTCCCAGACACCGGCTCCTCCACACCGACCTCAAGCCCAAGAACTACCTCAACATCTCAGAGGATGCAAACCCATTCCCCTTCTGTCCGGCACTGGGTCCCGGTGACGCGCTCGCGTCAAAGTACGACCCCATTGTACTCTCGCAAACCCGTTACCACACGGGGAGCAGTGCGCGCATCCAGCGTGTCATCAACAAAGCCCTCGCAGGGCTTCCAGTGACTATTAGTGTCGTTGGCGGTTCAGGTGAGCATCACATCCTACGCAATACGCCTCTGCAAAGTTAGCGCGTGTATCCCCCTGCTTGCACCTCCGAGCCTCCCAGACCGGGCTAGGTGGTGATAGCGGCCGTGATAGCAGCCCGCTGCTCAGCGTTGTTGCGCTGACGCTGTCTGTCGCCCATATGCTCCGTTCGGCGGCACTTTCTCTTGTATTTCACACTCTCCCAGCCGGAGGGGATAGAGCGATGCGCCTCCTCCTACCATGCCAAACATGTCCCGTTCTTTGCTTCCTATGGATGGTACCTGAGGATATGACGTACCAAAGGTCGTTTTGTCTCCGCCGCCGAACGCTTTACGTTCTCTTCATATACATCTAGGTTCCGAGACGAGCTCTCTGTGTCACTGTCCTGATTCTGAACCCTGGCCGTGACGATAGAGCGCAATTGCTGACGTCGTTCACCAGTATCTGCATGCCACGGCGCGGGCGACGACCCGCTCGCGCCCAACTGCTACCCCGCGCGCTTCTTCAACTGGTGGAACGGCGTATTCCCGCACCCCGCATCGGAGCTCACGAACGGCGCGATGCGGCGGACGAGCTCGTCGTACTTTTCGTTCTGCAACGCGCACCATATCCCCGACATCACCGACCTGGTCATCGTCGAGCTTGACGTCGATGATGCCAAGTAAGCTTTGCTGCGTCTTCCCAGAATGGCGAACGCATGGACTAATCTGAAAATGACGCAGCACGGACGCTTCGATGGACGAGTTTGAGCTTCTCATCCGGTCGATCCTGATCCGCCCTGATGCACCCGCCGTGCTCATCCTCGGACACTTCAGTCCGCAGGTGGCCCAGTCGAAAGGGTTCGCCGGTGCAGACCACTGGCACAGTCTCGTGGCGCACTTCTACGACGTGCCTCACATCAGGTATGTATTGCTCCTTTTATTCGCGCGCGTCCTATTGACCTCGAGTTCAGCGTGAAGCCGATACTGTATCCGAAGTACATGGAAAACCCGGCTTCGATCAACAAGTACTTCACTGACCCCGTCCTCGCGAATGCCGCCGGCCACGAAGTCATCGCGGACGTGCTCATCTCCTACTTCCAGTCGCAGATCTGCAACGCCTGGGCCGCCATCACCGGCCACTCTGCAGAGGCGCTCCCGTCGCCCGCCGCACCGGTGTACGCCGACGGCCAGGCGAGACAGCCGACCGACGCTCGCGGCCTCTTCGGCGGTGTGGCACAGCGCAAGGGTGCCGCTGCTGGTGCCGTGGCCGAGGACGGCAAGGACAGGGAAGGCGCTGGTGCAGCCAACCCCGCTCCCATTGCGGACCGCGACTCTGCCGGGCGCATCCCGGCGCTTGCAGCACAAGACCCCCGACTCCGTGTGCCCCCGGTCCGCATCAACAGCCGGCCAGCCGACCTCGAAGTCGCACCGTTCGAGGAGGTGGCGCCGTACTGCGTGTCGGCGAACGACCTGGTGAACCCGCTCCCGCTGTCAATGTTCGCGGGTTCGGGCTGGGCAGCGTACCACCCGCCACCGGGGTCAGCGGAGCTGTCGTCGCACGCGCATTACTTCTACTCGGCGCTGCCGACCAGCAAGTTCCGCGTGAACATCCAGGTCGGCGCGGGCGATGTGGGCGTGTACTACGTACGCGAGCCGGCGTCTAAGGTCGGCGAGGGCAGCGCGGTCGAGTGTTGGGTGGACGACAACTATCCCGGTGCCGTTGTCATCGAGAACGCGGCGGATATCGGGGAGCCGATGCCTTCGTGAGTGTCCTTCACCGTTGTTCTGTGGGTATCGGAGTGCTGACGCGCGCCGGTGTACGTCTAGGTTGAGGATGATCGACCACCGGGTGTCGAGGGGTACGCACTACGTCGAGTGCCAGCTGCTGGGCGAGGAGGACGACCGGAACGTGCCGCCATTCAAGATCATCGGCATCTTCTCGACGTGAGCGTGACGCTTGTTGACGGGGTGGGGTCGTCGGTTCGTCGTTGGCGCATGTGTGCGTCCGCTGTGGATAGGTTTCCGTGTGTTTATGGTACTAGAGTAAATGATAGACTCGCGGTAATGGACTGTTCTGGGACTTCGTTCGATTGACACTGCACGCTGCTGGATGCTCAGGGGAACTGGTGTCGGAGGCGGTGTCGTAGCCGATGCGCTCTTGCTCTCTCTCTCCACTTCTTTCGTTGGTCCTGATATGGTGAATACTCGGGGCTGCAGCTCGGCTCCGTTCCCGCCGAGAGATCGATGGGATGAAGCCTCATGCCTCGAGGCAAAGAAGGCGATCGAACTCACGAAGGAGTGAATGGTTCACCTGCCTTTCCTGAGCTAGCTCGTAGGGAACCTCAAGCTTCTACGCAGCAAGGAGTTCGAGATGTTCTGTCGATACAAGCCTGGCCTGCTGTCTCCCGCTTGGTGGGGGAGGATCAGCAGCGGAGCGCCCGCCGGAAGACGGGCCCGAGCGGGACGTGAGAGAGATTGGGGGTGGCGGTGCAGCCTCGCGATGTCCTCGCGACGTCCAGGTTGTTGTCCTCCTGCGTCGCCTCGTGTTCTCTCCTTCCATCCTGAGCCTTCCTCTCGCGGCAGTGACTCGAGCCAGTCCGTCGCGCCCGTTTTGTCTACGTAGATCGACTTTTGTCCGCCGAAGATGGAGCCAACGACTAAAGGGTCCGGGGAGATCGATAAAAGGGACCCCAGGAGACCTATCGTCCTCCGCACCCTCCCTTCGCTCTCCTTCGCTACGCCCACCCACTCGGTTTCCATACAGCTCTCTTTCGGTTCTGCGCTCGACGCTAAGCCCTTTGATATGACGAGTAAGTGCCGCTCCATTGTGCTGCCTTGTACCCTGATTCTGACCTGCTCGTTGCAGCCGCCGCTACCCACCCTCCCAGTCTTCGGGCTTTCGGTGTTGCCGGCAGCGACAGCTCGCGCTCCTCGCTGGAGCGCGCACCGGGCAGCGTCGCGTCGTCCGAAGCGGCCCTTGAGGAGCGCGTCGACCAAATCACCACCAGGCTCGACAACGTCGAACGCAGGGTCAACAGTCTCACCGTCAGCACCACCCGCGACTTCGCAACCGTGAACGCCAAGCTCGATGATCTTACCGGCCACGTCACCGATCTGACACAGGATGTGAGGGGCATCCAGTCCACCGTCAATGGGCACCGGGAGCAGTTTGGGATGGTCTGGAATGAGATGGTCAAGCAAGGGGATCGGCTGTCGGGCTACGTCGAGAGCACCGCTAAGGAGCTCGAGAAGCAGGTCGCGGGCAAGTTCAAGAAGAATATGGGTGAGATGGAGCAGCGATTGCAGAAGAGGATTGATGATACCGGAAGGTTTATCCTGCGCCACCTGGAGCAGCGCACGGACAACAAAATCGCCGCGCTGGAGAGCCGGATGGACAGCAAATTCGCAGCTCTGGAGGGCCGGATGGACGAGACGGACAAAAACATCAATGAGATGAAAGGTCAGATCGCCGGCATGGGCACTCGGATGGACAAGATGGAGACCCATATGGCCGGCATGGGCACTCGGATGGACAGGATGGAGACTCAGATCGCCGATATGGGAACTCAGATGGCCAGGATGGAGACCCAGATCACCGACCTGCAGGAGGGGTTCGTTCATGTCAACAAAACCCTCGAGATGATCCTCGCTCGTCTCGAGCAGCTCCCCACTACGGGCGAACCTCTTCCGGCCACTTCTCCCTACTTGCAAGGTGCCGCGGACTCCTTCGACGAGCTCCCCTCACCCACCTCGCAAACTCCGGCCGCAGCCACGTCTACGCCCTACCTGTCCGTCCCCGGCTCTGCGCACCCTGCCGCCGCGTCCGCCCCGACGCTCCGCCGCCAGCGCTCACTCCTAGACCGCGCGACACACAGGCTCCGAGACATGCGCGGCTCCGTAATGAGGACCCTGTCAAGAGTGGGCCATGGTTTGGATGCGGTCCAGCGCGACATCGAGGCAGTGCGTGACGAGGCCGTCCCCCCTGTCCCGCCCGTCCCTGACGAACACCAACCCTCCACCGCCGGCTCCTCTTCGCGCTCCCGCGCGAAGTAGATGCGCCAAGGTTGCCCAGATGGACGTCGAACGCGGTGACACACGACCAACTCTCGCGCAAATACGATGCCCGATGCGGCCCTAGTCTCATGCCATCTTCTGCCAGTCTGCACGATCAATACCCTGTTACTGTGGATGTATATGCTTTCCTCTCGTGTTCCCGTTTCCTGCTGTCGCTCGTTCCTCTCGCATGTGCTCTCCTCCTCGCGCTCGCTTTGTATCCTGTCCGCACACAACACCGTTATCGCACTCCTCGTCACACTCCTTGTTTACATTATGTACCAATACAGAAGAGTGGTCGTGCACCCTTCTTTCGTGCGTTCGCCTCCAGTCCTGCCTATGGTGAGTCGGATTGCACTCCTCGCATATAGCCTGTCGGATGGGCCATGGATCCAACACTCTCCAAGCGTGGATGACAGGGTAGCAACCCCACTGCTCAACTCATGGACGTGGGCATATGGCTTTCCGTATTGAATACTGGTATGGTGATGGACGTATACGCGCAGACGATCTCCCGTTGCGTTCGAAGCGATCATTGCCACCACGCTGTGCTGCGTGCGCATTGTGTGTCCATGTGAGGCCGAGCAGTCCTGATCCGGAGTACGTACTTGTCGCTGATCCACATGCTGGACACCTCCTTTCGATTCCGTTGGACTTTGTGTATGCATACTAACAGGAGTGATACCCTCAATGCACCCTGATGCACCCGCTAATGGATTCATATCTATCCATGGAACCCCCGGACAAGTAGTATCCTTGAACGTTTGAACCAGCGCCGTGGGGGACAGTGCTCGAAGCTGGAGGCGCGCCCTAGACGCTCAGGCCATCGCAGGAACAACGCCTCTCATCACGAGCTAGCTCACTGCCGTGTTCTCCTCCAGCATACCCGCACTTCCCCGCGATAGTTCTCGCTTATCGTGGCGATATTCCGGCGAATGTGAGAGGTCGCATGAAAGCAGAGACAGAGTCCTTCGCCATGTGCCGTGGTTCCGGTTGAAGAGAGCGGAGTTGCCGGTGTGCGCGGCAAGTTGTTGCTGAATAAGTCATCGATTCTTAGTCCAGTAAAGTAACCATTCTTCCGGATTACATGCATTGCTCACGATGACCTCACCGAAACACAGTGGGCTCGATCCCTCGGCGTCGAAGGTTCGTGTATAGACGCGACGATGTCTGGTTTATAAGCACCCTCTGGGACTCGCGGGACAGCGCATTCTTGCAGCGATCCCCCTCGACCTCGATCTACTGACGATATCGACGCCCGCGAACTAACCACAAAGAGAACATAATGGCCCCTGTCAAGAACGGACGCTACCTCTTCAACGAGGTTCCCACCGGTAAGCCCCTGGATGATGCACCAGGATTGAAAGAAGGACGGTTAGGCTCATGCGCCTATTCAGGCTTCCCGGAGCCGGGGAAGACGACGATCTACGACGACTCGCAGACGATTGACCCTGA
Source organism: Trametes cingulata (assembly GCA_022385765.1). NCBI lineage: Eukaryota > Fungi > Basidiomycota > Agaricomycetes > Polyporales > Polyporaceae > Trametes > Trametes cingulata. The sequence continues at coordinate 717,512 of MU277992.1, forward strand.
CACTGTCCCGCTCAATGGCGGGTTCCTCGTCAAGGTCCTTGTTCTCTCTGTTGACCCTTACCTGCGTGGTAAGATGCGTGATGCGAGCGTCAAGAGCTACTCAGTAGGTCTTCCTCCGTCACTGCGCGCGACGCCAGGAAGCTGATGTCAATCTGCTTTGTAGCCTCCATTCTACATCGGCGAGCCGTACGTTCAGAGCACATACTCAGGAGTAAGATGTACATCTGCTCACTCCTGCGTGTCAGGTTGTACAATTACGGCATCGGCGTCGTGGTACGCTCAGAGAACTCGGCGTTCAAACCAGGAGACCACCTATACGGCATTTTCAGTGGGTACCTGTCATCCATGGGAGCTTCGTGAAGGTGCTCACTATCTTGCCTCTCAGACTTCCAGCACTACGTGATCGAGAACGACCCTAAGAAGTTCAAGGTCATCGAAAACAAGGAGGGGCTGCCTTGGTCTGTATACGTTGGCGTATGCGGCATGCCCGGTAGGCTTCAATCCTTCGGGTCTTAGTCACTCTCCAGATGCTCACGGTCCCCAGGTGAGACGGCGGCATATGGTTGGAAGGAGTTCGCGCATCCGAAGAAGGTGAGGCAATTTTCAGCCAACGCTCACTTTGTTGGGGCGAGAACTGAGATTGATCTCCCGTTCAGGGAGAAGTCGCGTTCGTGACCGCCGGCGCGGGTGAGTAAACCGGAGTTGTACGGGTCGGAGCCAGGACACGCACTGACACCGTGTTTGCTCGCAGGTCCCGTCGGAGCGTGCGTCGACGATAGCGCTGATGTACCTTGAAGCGGGACTGACGTTTACACAGTACCGTGATTCAACTCGCGAAAGCTGACGGGCTAAAGGTCATCGCCTCCGCCGGTTCTGACGAGAAGGTCGCGTTCTTGTCGTCCATCGGCGCCGACGTTGCGTTCAACTACAAGACTGTGAACACCCGCAAGGTCCTCGAGAAGGAGGGCCCTATCAACATGTACGTTCGCATTTCCTCTAGTGCGGGGTATCAGATGTGCTCAGACTCGACGTCAGCTACTGGGACAACGTCGGCGGTGAGACGCTCGAGGCCGCGCTCGACTTTGCGGAGAAGCATGCGCGCTTCATCGTACGTACCTAACCCTCTACCGCGCACCCTGTACAACCCCGTCGCTCACCGACCCGGATGGTTGTAGGAATGCGGCATGATTTCTTCCTACAACACGACGACGCCCTACCACGTGAAGAACCTCATGAAGATCGTCTCGCAGGAGTTGACGATCAACGGCTTCATTGTCGGCAGCATCCGGCACAAGTACGAGGACGACTTCTACGCGACGTTCCCGAAGCGCGTCGCGAGCGGCGAGATCAAGTACAAGGAGCACCCCGTCCGCGGGCTCGAGAACGCTGGCCAGGCGATTGTGGACGTCCAGAGCGGCCGCAACTTTGGCAAGAGCGTCATTATCGTCGCGGACGAGTGAGGAGTGTTGTTTCGCGCTCGGAAAACCAGGACAAGTCCTGGGGGGGCAGGCATTAGGACGAAGACCATACAATGAAAGTGTACATTACGAACATCTCAGGGTATCGCCAGGATGCATTCGCCTTATCGTGCCGGTGTCGTCTCTTCTTCTCCGTTCACTCCGCAAAAGCGAGCACAAGGCGAAAATGCAAAAAGAACATTGTGGACAATCAGGGGATTGAACCCTGGACCTCACGCATGCGAAGCGTGCGCGCTACCACTGTGCCAATTGCCCATATGTGGTAACCTCCCACAGGCAATTCTAGGCATTTCAAAGAGCGCTCGAGCTCCTTTGATAACTCACCCATCCGAAACTCGCGGAGGAGCTTGTACATTGACCAGCATCACGATGGCCGTTCGTGCATACCTCGACATCTACATGGGCGACAAAGACGAGCACGACCGTGCTCAGGCCGCGTATGACGCTACAGCGGCCCTCCTCGCAAAGAATGCTGCAATCTATGGTCTCCCCTCTGTCCCATCCGAGCTTTCGGAGGAGCAGCAGGGCATCCTGAGAGAACTCGACGTACATCCTCGCTCTCCTCGCTCCTTGTCTACTCGCTGAAACTCCCGCTCTCTTGCACTGGCTGCCACCTCGATGGCCGACGATATATTCGCGCTCTCAACGTCGTCCTGACTATCGCACTGCCCTTGAGCAGAGCACCCTGGAGATGCGCTTCACTCCTCCGGAGCCACTGCTCGCCGGCCGGATGATCTTCGAGCTGGACGGTAGCCAAGGCTTGTCGAAGACTACGGCAAACTTCCTTGCGCTGTGCACCGGAGAGAAGGGCATGTGCAAGAACGCGCCCAACAAGAAGCTGCACTACCTCGGCTGTCCAATCCACCGAATCGTCAAAGGCTTCGTCGCTCAGGGCGGCGACATCACGCGCGGAGACGGCAGCGGAGGAGAGGTACGTCCCCCGCTCACACGACTCTCACACGGCGTCGGCGTACCGAGCTAAACACGAGCGATGGCACTGACTTCGGTTATCGTTCTCAGTCCATCTATGGTGGGAAGTTCAACGACGACAAGGCCGGGCTGAAGAAGAAGGTGCAGCGCGGCTCTCTCGCCATGGCGAACTCGGGCAAGAACACCAACTCGTCGCAATTCTTCGTGGTGCTCACGGACGACGAGTGCAAGCTCGCGAAGATGAACGGCAAGTACGTCGTATTTGGCGAGCTTAAGGAGGGCTGGGATGTGCTCCAACGGCTGGACGAGGTGGGTGGGGGCGTGGATGGAAAGCCCGCCGTGCCGGTGTGGATCGGTGGATGCGGGAAGTTGTGAGCATTGTGGTTGAGGACAGCGAAGGGTCGGAGGCCGGGAGCGACTCTCATCATGGTCACCCGAGCGAACCGCTCGATTTCCCTTCCGGCTCTCGATGCCGACAGCGTCAAGCCCGCTACGGGCATTTGGCACAGTGGTAGCGCGCACGCTTCGCATGCGTGAGGTCCAGGATTCAATCCCCTGAATGTCCATTTCGAGCAAGCGTGTTGCTTTTTACCCCTATGTACACCCCGCACGAAGTACCCTCCGTTGTGGCGGCATCAAGTAAAGGCAGGCACAATTTCTGACCCCGCAAGTCCCTCAGCAGTCCTCATGCTTTTGCCAGGATTCAACGCTCAGCGCTCAGGGCCGACGGTAACGTAACGGAGTACCAGTGCCATAAATTGCCCCACAGGCTCCTCACAGCAGCGAGAACCGAAGAACTTACAGCGATAGCTATGCATGAATGAAAGCGCTACTGTTACACATGTTCGAAATCGGGATCTACAGCTGCTCTCTACCGCGACCCACTGATGCTCATGAACGCAGCGGTCGACGATGAGGAGTACTCAGTACTGGCCGGAGAGCAGCTCCGATGGGTGTCCGGAACCGTAGTTGTACGTCTGCTGCTGCCCCTTAGGCTGCTTCACGATCAAGTCGGCTTGTTGTCTACAGGTAGCGGTCAGTCACCTCGGTCAGCGTACAGGTACAGCGACAAAGTTAGGGGGAAGCACGTACAGCCGCATGCGGAGCAGGAGCTTGCGGTTCGCGGCCTGCATGTCCTGCCCGGACTTGATGGCCTTCGCGAAGAGCGCGGCCCGCTGGTCGGTCTCCTTCGCCTTCAATATCTACACGTGCCGTTCACGAGTCAGCTCACGTCTGGCACTGATCATCGGGGTAACATGCAGGGCGTGGGAAGGACAGGGCGCACCTTGTTCTGCCTATCGACGCGCGCCTTGATCTCGCCGGACTGGATGAGCGCGACGACCTGCTGCTCGAGCTCGTCGATGGACCAGCCGAACGCCTGACCCATGCGCTCGAGCTTGATCGACGAGAAGGGCTGGAAGTAGAGCACGAGCGCTTTACTGCGGATCAGGTTCGTCAGGTTCGCGACGTGGTGGTAGAGGTGGATATCGACGTAGTGCCGGGTCTATAGCGCGCCACAGGATTGGGTCAGTCATGTTGGACGGACAGTTGGGCGGGGAGTGGCACTCACGGAGTAGCGCTCAAGGATCTCGAGGACGTTCTTGAAGCGGTTGTTCATGTAGGACTCGAGGAGTTCCCGGATGTAGGGCTCTTGCTCGATGTACATCCCGAAGTTGTCGTTGTCCAGGATCTGTGTACGGATCGCCGGGCGCGAGAAAGTCGCAAGGGCGGATAGCGTAGCATAGATCGCGATATCGCCTGGTGCGATTAGCTAGTCGATGGGAAGCCGTCAGAACGCCTGCAATCGCCAGTGCATGGACAGGATCAGGCGCTACCTTGCCAGACCAATCCTCCAGGCCCTTCACCGGGCCCGCCTTCAAGAACGTCTGCGCGGCCTTCTCGTAGTTACTCTGGCCGAAATGCGAGAGCGCAGTGGCAACGTCGAGCTTTGTCTGCACCTTCTCGCGCTCCGCGTTCCGCTTCTCCTTATTCGCCTGGGCGGACCCTGCTGGCGCCTCAGGGCCGGTCTGTCCCCGAACAGCTGATGCAGCGTCGAGGGCTGACTCGGCTTTGAAGACGTATGTGGCTATGTGGGAGTAGTTGCGTTGTTCCATGAGCAACTGTGTGATAGTTCGCTCTCAGCCAGCCGCGGTGTATAGATAGCTGGACCCACCTCGATGACAGACATGCACATGTCCAGGACATGTTGGCTAGTGGTACAAAATTCTCGCGACTTGGTGTAGTGCTTGAGCGCGGAGTTATGATCGCCAACAGCGCGGAAGAAATCGCCTAGGTCGCGATGCGCCATCTTGTAGACGTTCAGACCCTGTCATATATCAGAGGAGCCGTGAATGCAGACGTACCCGTATGCTCTCCTTGATCATGTTACTCGAGTACGTCTTCAGCTCGACTTCCAGCTTTGTCCGTTCCGCCATGTTCTTCAGGTTCGTCTCGTCTATCCATCGCTGGTCTTGAGTCGCGAATGCTGATGGCTCAGGAATTTCATCGCCAGCCTCGGCGTACGCGCGCTCATATGCCATGAAGATCGCGCTGTACTGAATGGTGTCCCGGCCCTTCATGGCCTCCGCTACTGCAAGCTGGAGGGCCTGTGGCGCGAGCGTAGGGCACAAGAACATGATGTGTAGTAGTCGGTCAACATAGGTCCGCCCTATTCATGAACACCCCGTAACTCAGCCTTCTGATTCACTGCAATCAGTGCTCCGATGACCGACCTGAGTAGCTGCTGATATACGCCTCAAGCTCGAACGGATGCGCCTCATCTACCAGCAGCTTCGATGGTCGCTTTCCAGCTACATTCCCTGCGAAGCGTTGGGTCTGCGCTTGCTCTTCTTCAATAATATCGACATCCATGGTTCCAATAGCAAGTCTTCAGGGCAGCAGGGGCAGCACAAGGACAGCGGAAAGGACCAGGGTCGTGGTGGCGGAAACTACACGCGTCGCGCGACTGCGACTCGCGATCCATATACCTGTAAGCGCCCATTTAGCCATGACGCCTGCTCCGAGACGCCGGCGGCACAGAGCTGATCTCGACCTTACACCTTGTACGTTACTGCCGCCATGACTATAAGCACCTGCCGCAAGGTGCTTCTACTGGACGTCACGACCAGCGATGTACCTAATCATGCGTCAAAAAAATCCATCTAGGCTGTAGCGAACAAGGGTATATCACAGGGCACAGGGAAGTCGTACTACGGGCACAGGAGTCTAGCAAGACATCTCGAGCAACGGCCATAAGTGCCAGCAAAAGTTCTGACGCCGGAATCAACAGCTTCGAGCACCTCTACAAACTACACAATCGCGATAGCGCATATGGATCAAGCAAAAGTGGTATGGCTGCGGTCGTGTCCAGCGTTGGCTTTCGCTGCGGCTTCCAACTCTGTGAACGTCCCGCTCTTCAAGCACATGTTTCTGAAGATTCCTCCCTCCTTCTGTATCAGATTCAGCGGCGTATCGAACTCCGCCAACTCGCCCTTCTCGAGGACAATCAGTCGGTCGTAGTCTATGACTGTTCGCAGACGGTGCGCGACTAATCGAAATATATCAGGAACGGTGACAGTTGGATCCTGACAAGACCTACCTGTCAAGAGCAGCGAGTCGCCGAACTCCTCACGGATCGTCGTCTGGATCTTCGCGTCTGTTGCGAAGTCGATACTGCTCGTTGCCTCGTCCAGGATGATGATCGTGCTATGCCGGAGCAGAGCTCGCGCCATTGCAATCAACTGTCGCTGACCCTGCGAGAAGTTTGTTCCTCCTGGAGACACTTGCGTGTCGAGCGTGACGACGACCTTGCTCTCGGTTTCTGTCCGCGCGGTGGTGGTGGATTCCGCGGTCGTGTCGGGATCGTTGTCGTAGATCGACGCAGCGCGGGACGTCTCCTCTGCGGTGTCCTGTGAAGACTTGTGGGTATCGTCTGCCAGCATGTGAACGCGGCGCAGGACGTCCAGGCATTCTGCGTCCGTGTGTTCACCTGTATTTTGGTAATGTAAAGAGCACAACTCTGTGTACACGCTTTGCCAAACTCACCAAACGGATCCAGGTTATCACGGAGCGTGCCGGAGAATAGTGTCGCGTCCTGTCAAAGGGCGTCAGAAGGTGGACCTGTATCTGACGACATACGCACTTGGGGTATGAAGGTCTACGAGGACGGTCAGTACCATGTATACGAGAACAAGTCGGACGCCACTCACAATCCGTGACCGCAAATCATACAGACCAATGGTAGTGATGTCGATGCCGTCTATGACAATACGGCCGCTCGTAGGGTCGACCTGGATGAGCCATTAGCATGGTAAACATCGACTGCGCCGATACGTAGGCACATACGAATCGCAGGAGGCTCATAGCGAGCGTAGACTTCCCACTCCCGGTTCGTCCTAGCAAACCGACACGTTCCTTCGCCTTCAGGGTAAAGGAAATCCCGTGTATGATGGCGGGAAGCTCGGGCGCGTACTTGATGACGAGGTCTTCGACCACCAGGAGGCTGTCCTTGTTCGGACTGGTGGACGACGGCCAGTACGCTGGCGGGCGATTGGACTCGATGATCGCCGGTGGTTCCTGGGGAAGGTTGAGGTACTCTACAACGCGCTCAACGGCGCTGCGCACGGACGTCAGCGTCTGGATCCAGGATGGGAGGGACCAATCTCAACACCTACTTGAGATCAAGCTCGAGCGAAGTCCAGTAACGGCACGTCCAGTACACACTGGTCGTGAAAGACATCGCAGACGTGATGCACACACCCGCCAGCCCCGCGTCGACATATCCAGACAGCGCGACCAGGGTAGTCGCCAGGATGGTGGTAGCCCCGAGAGTGTCAAAGGTGAGGAGCAGCCACCGGTTCGTCAGCCAGAACATGTACCACATCTTCGTCGTCAAGTCGATCTTCTTGTAAATGTCCTGCAGGAAGCGCTGTTCGGCACCGAACGCGCGTACCGTGACGATGCCCTCGAGCACTTCGCCGAAGTTGGCGAAGATGGGGCTGCGGGTGGTCGACTCCATTCGGCGGAGGTCACGCGCGGTGTTGATATAGGCAATGGCGGCGCACTGGTACAGGAAGCCGAGTAGGACAGCTGGGACGATAAAGAGCGGGAATACAACCCTGGGTTACAAACATGAGCGTCCAGTACTTTGCATGGGGGTCATAAGGGGCTCACATGATAGTGAGTATGGATACCGCGAACAACGCTAGGGATCGGTTCACATTCTGCAAGGTCCCTGCCAGACTCCCATCAAGGGTTTCTACGTCCTAGAGCAAAATGGGCAGAAATTGAGCAAGAGTACTTGGAAGCGTTGCCAATGGCTGACCTTGCTGAAGCGATTCAACATGCGACCCTGTGGCGTCACATCATGCCATCTCATCGTCGCCCTCACCACCGACATCAACAACCTCTTGAACAGAGTTCTCGAGGCTCTCAAAGCGCCAGTGTACTGTGTCGCGACACCAGCGATGTTCACCAGCCCGGTTGCGAAGCTTATCGCAGCGAATATACCGATGTAGAAGTACGGATGCTCTTGAGCAGGAGGAAAGTCGACGTTGGCAACGCGGAAAGGGGCACTCGCGTTGTATACCGCCGCTATGCTGGTGTGCGTCGAAACATGGTCCATGATGTGCTGCTCTTCGGTGAAGGTACTGTATGGATAGGCGAACTGTGCGGGTGCCTCGGTTGTTTCTCCGTACGCATCGCCCCAAACCTACGAGAGTCGCCTCAGTCATGTGAAGAAAGACTGTTAGGGAGGGTAGCTCACCTTGATCCAGAGCTTTTCAGCGACGCCGAGGACCTGTGTCAGGATGATGAGGGTCAAAAGAATGCCCCACGTCCAATACGACCTATCAAGCAATCAGCATGCTCGTGTCAATCACGTCACGTCTCAGACATACGAGGCTTCAAGGTAGGTGTTGTAGATTCGCCACTTTACCCTTCCAGTCGCGCGACGTTCCTCTTGGACTAGCTTTCTGGGCTTCCTGCCTGCGGTGTTGCCTCCGTGAACATCTGCTTCCGCTTCAGCACCGGCCTCGGGGGCTTTCTCTTCCTGGGAAGTCTCGACTGCCTCTTCCTCTTTTTGCGCTTCGTGACTCTCTGCATGTACGATGTCTTCCAGTGCACCCCGTGCGCGGAGGTCTTCGACAGTCCCCTGGGTGTCAATCCGACCATCGAGCATGCGTACCAGGTACTGCGCACTAGGCAGCATTAGGTCCACATGATGCGTGACGAGTACCTTGGCGAGGGCAAGTCAGGATTGTACCGAGAGTGACATGCCGGAACAGTGCTGCTCACAATCGTGCGATTTGCGAACAAAAGGCCCTTGAACAGCTTCTCGTGTAGGAAGTGTGCAGTGTGGCTGTCCTGGAGTAAGGCTGGTGAGTATCATGGTTTCTGACCAAGACCGAGGAGACGAACCACTGCGCTCAGCGGGTCATCAAGCAGGACATATTTGGTTGGCTATGCGCGACATGTCAATTCGGACGGTTCCACCACTTCCGCTATGAGTACTCACCGCATAGACGGCTCGAGCAAGAGCTACCCTGAAGTAGAGTCAGCATGGTCTCCGCGTCTTGTCCAGCACTCAGGAAGTACCTACCGAGCCTTCTGGCCTCCAGACAAGCTGACACCCCTGCCATTTATGACGTTAATCCACGTCAGAGTGTCACAAGATATTGCACGTACCGCACACCGATCTCAGTCTCGTCTCCGTCTTCGAAAACCTCTAGGTCTGGCAGCAGCGCGCAGCACTCGACAACCGCCTTGTACCTCTCCTCGTCATACGGGTACCCAAAGAGAATATTTTCCTTGATCGACTGGTGTCGCAACCACGGCGTCTGCGCCGCATACGAGATCGTATGCGCCAAACCATGCTCATCGACCTTCGACGGATTCTTCGACATCACGATGCGTCCCTCGAGCGTCGTCAGCTCGCCCAGGAGCGCCATCAGCAGGGCGGTCTTACCGCTCGCTGTGGGCCCAGTGACGACAGTGAGCTGGCCCTCGGGAAACATGACAGTGACGTCCCTCAGCTCGAACCGACGGTCGCCCACGCCCAGCGTGAAGGCGGAGGCGCTCTCCGCGATTGTCGACCCCTCGTCAGACGGGCCTCCTTCTGAGCCTCGCATGTCACCCGACGCATTCCTCGAGTCCTTGCCTCTAGCCTGGTCATCTCCGAGTTTCTTCTTCTCGACTTCGTTCCACTTGAACGTCCCGTGCATGATCCCGAGCCCGGCGTCTCCGTCCTCAGAAGGAGGGACATAACCCTTCTTGAGGGTCGACACCTGCTCATCTACTTCTTCCTCATCTAGGTAGTTCGCGATCCGGTCAAGCGCGACTTTCGCCTGTCGCTTCGGTCAGCCATGAGTGCAGACTCAGAACGACGCGATCATCGAACCTGCAGGATCGACACAACCCATCCGGGAATGCCATTGAGGGGAGCTCGGACCATCTGGAACAGTGCAATCGCCTACGGAGATTCTCGATGAGCATATGGCGCCCTCACAACTAGCACAGAGGACGGCTTACAGTGAAGGCGGTACCAATGGTCAGCTCGTTGCCCAAAGCAATGTACGACAAGAAGGCTATGACCGGCACGAGGATCGACGCGCATGTCCAGATGAGCGTGAAGCAGATAGAATTGATACGTGCTGTAGGATCAGGCGTCAGTGACTTCGAAGTGAATGTATGCTTCCGCGTGGACGAACACTTGATCATCCACTGCATCTCGACCTCGCGCGCATCCAGGACGCGCTGAATCCAGCGATCCTCCCACGCGAAGAACTTGATGAACTTCACCTGAAAACCAAGTCACTACGGGCACCAGTACACGGAGTGGGCCGGGTCCGGCAAAATACGCACAGCACCAATCAGCTCGTTGAGTACGCCCATGCGCTTGTCGCGCGCCGTCGACACACCCTTCTGGATGCGGATAGCGCGTTTCGAAACGAAATTACTCAATGGCAAGCTGAGCAGCAAGACGAAGAAGCCAGCGAACGCAGATAATCCGAGCAGTCTTGAGTAGGGTCAGGTAAGTGATTGATGTATAGAGAGCCAGACCGTGACTCACCGGTACAAGAAAAGACAAGCCATGATAATCTCGAACGGGGCTGTATGTGCTTGCTCAGACCCACTCAGCGGTCGGCGGCACAATTTGGGGCACGCTTACCTCCGTAGGTGAAATACATCGTGGCCACGGTCATGGACACACGACTCGCGTCTCCGGCCATCAAGTTCACGATCTTGCCAATGTCCGCCCCAGCCTTCGGCTCATCCGCCTTCGCCCGCGGCTTCTGAGCAGAACCCTTGTCGTTCGCTCCGGTAGCATTCTCGCCGACGACGCCGGAGAAGTCCTTGCGTTTCAATGCTTTGTCGTAGATGGAGGTCATCAGTTCGCTTCGAATGCGTGTAGCAGCGTGACGGCCGAACCACAGCTGCTGGATATCGACTTGAGCCTGGAGATTATCAGGTCAGCTGGGTGGTGGCCGGAAGAGTTTGACAGCTCGACGCACCCTACACAGAGAGCAGGCAAAAGCAAGCAATGCGTACAGGAAAGCGAGCGCCCTCTTCTCAGGGCTTCTGCCCACCATGTCAAGCGCGTCCAGAATTCGCTTGAGGAAGAAGGGTCCCGCGTAGCTGAGCACAATGCCGACGTAAGTCAGGGTGAAGGATATGATGAGATCGCGCGTATTTGTCGTCCAAAGGCGCTTGAGTAATCTCCCTGTCGAACGCGAGAATTTCAAGTGCAGCGGGCGTGCTTGCATTGTCGGGCTTAGCGGCCAGACATCCGCCTCGTTCAGAGTGTGATGCTGCCCATACGCGAGTAGCGGTGTGAGCCAGCGAAAAGACATCGAACCCCACACCGTCGTGTAGTCCTCCGGAGAGATCGTCTTGCCCTACCAGTAGCGGATCAAAGGTTAGAGAGACATCGGGAACGGGCAAGAGCACGAGTTCGGACTCACGATTTCGTCCTGGATATGCTTGCTGGGTACCGCAAGCGGCACATTCATGATCGCCGCGAAGGCACCGGCCACAATAACCAAATTGACCAACTGTGTAATCAACAGGAGAGGTGATGGCATGGGCGTGGCGAATACATAGCGGTCGTATAGATGCCCGCAAGTAGTAACGAGGCCGAGGAGAAGGTGCAGCCCGAAGAGCACGAGCAGGTCGTACGGTACCGTCACAACAGGGCGCGCAATGAGGCGGATAGCAGCATAGAACCAAGTGGCGGCGATGAGGAAGCTGGAGATCCCGACCCATGCGTCCTGGGTATAAACCAGAAGATCATAACAGCCGATGCTGAGCCATAGAAGCGATTCTATAAGCGATACGGTGGAGAGTAAGAGTGTGTGCCCCAGCGAAAGCACACTTTCTTCCTTCTTGCGTTCTTGGTCCTCTTCAGCAATTAAGAATGTCGCTTCCGGTAGAGGGAGAAAGTCGATGAAGGGTTTCTTCGCGCAGAGAAGCAGGGTGCGAAACGGCGGAATGTTGACAACCAGAACGAGCACGACGAAAGCGAAGGGGAGGACCGCGACCCAGAATCCCCGCACACAGGGGTCCCAGTGCGTAAATACGCTAGTGCCGTCGCATGCGGACATGCTGAAGGGGGCCGACGCGATACCAGAAGTGCGAGTGAGTCCACGCTGGCGGAACGATTGTCCTGATGTCCAAGCTGCTGCATACTCTTATATGAATGGCGGTCACTGAGGCCCATGTGCCGTATCAGCCTGAGAGTCTTCTGCGATTGCGCCAACAAATGTGACGTTACCTTGGAAGGGCCAGTTGTACGGTATGCGCACACACGCAGCTGGTTCATCCGGTGGTTGATCACCGCCGGAAGCACCAGCTTTGCAAACTCATTGGCTTGATGCATCTTATACTGTCAAGAACTCGTAGCCAAACCTCCACGATATAGTGAGAAAGCCTGCGGATGGGAACGGCGGGCGTTGATGGTGGCAAGAGCTAATTATACACCTACCCACCTAGTACAAAACTCGTTTGAGCGCTTGATCACCAACGACTTGACTCTCTGGTGTGCCCTTGATTCTAACAGACGTCTCCTCTATACAGACGGGGGCCACGAAAAATACCAGTGCTCCGATACAACAGCAAGATTGACAAGAGGTTGTGGGTATCGTCAGATGCGGCAGTCCAGACAGTGTAAGCGTGCAGACCCTGCGAATCAAGATCAAGCGCGAGAAGCATCCTAGCTGTCGCGCTCAGCTTTCGCCTTCGCCGCAGCCTCCAATTCCGCGAATGTGCCACTCTTCAAGCACATACTTCTGAAGATCCCGCCCTCTTTCTGGATCAGGTTGAGCGGAGTGTCGAATTCCGCCAACTCGCCCTTGTCCAGGACAATGAGCCGGTCGTAGTCGATAACGGTTCGTAGACGGTGGGCGACTATTGACGCATGTCAGCTTTTACAGTCTTGCGAGCTAGTCCACGACTTACCCGTCAGGAGGAGCGAGTTACCGAATTCCTCGCGGATCGTCGCCTGGATCTTTGCATCCGTCGCGAAGTCGATACTGCTCGTTGCTTCATCCAGGATGATGATCGCGCTGCGCCGGAGCAGTGCTCGCGCCATCGCGATAAGCTGCCTCTGGCCCTGCGAGAAGTTCGTTCCTCCCGGCGATACCTGCGTGTCGAGCGTGATGACCGTCTTGCTCTCTGTTTCCGTGGGTGAGGTTGAGATTGACGCGATCGTCGCATCGCGCTCGTTTTCATGGATAGAGGCTGCGCGCGAAGCCTCGCGGGAGGTCCGCTGTGAAGCCACTTGACTGTCCGTGAGCATCTGTACACGGTACAGCACGTCTAGGCACTCTGCATCCGTATGCTCCCCTGCAGAATAACGATCAGGGAGGCGTCGCATAGACACAGTCATATGACATACCGAAAGGATCTAGGTTGTCGCGCAAAGTGCCGGAGAACAAGGTAGCATCCTGACCAATGTGTTAGCTTAGCCAAAGCGTGGACGCTTGCCAGACACACCTGCGGTATGAAGGTCTACGAGAAGAGTCAGTGTCAGGTGCACGCTAGATGGCCGTGCAGCACTCACGATGCGGGAGCGCAAGTCATGCAGGCCGATGGTGGTGATGTCGATGCCGTCAATGATTATGCGACCGCTGGCAGGATCAACCTAAGGGAGTTGTCAATCCTCTCATAATCTGTGCTGGGATAGTCATCACTCACAAATCGCAAAAGACTCATCGCAAGCGTCGACTTCCCACTTCCAGTCCGTCCGAGCAATCCTACACGTTCCTTGGCCTTCAGGGAGAAGGAGATGCCATGAATGACCGCGGGCAGCTCTGGCGCGTACTTGATGACGAGATCCTCGACCACCAGCAAGTGATCCTTGTTCTGACTCGTGGAAGAGGGCCAGTATGCTGGCGGGCGATTAGACTCGATGATCGCTGGCGGCTCCTGTGGGAGGTCAAGGTACTCCACCACACGTTCGACGGAGCTAAGTGTGATATGTCAATCCGAGCTCACAGAGCCCATTGGGTACAACTCACTTGAGATCGAGCTCCAACGCAGTCCAGAAGCGACAGGCCCAGTAGACGCTGTTCGTGAACGACATCGCTGACGTGATACACACGCCGGCTAAACCTGCGTCCACATATCCGGACAGCGCAAAGAGCGTCGTCGCGAGGATGCCCGTAGCACCGAGCGTATCGAAGGTGAGGAGAAGCCAACGGTTAGTCATCCAGAACGTGTACCACATCTGAGTCGTCAGGTCGATCTTCTTGTACAGGCCGTCGAGGAAGCGTTGCTCGGCGCCGAATGCGCGCACGGTAACGATGCCCTCGAGCAGCTCGCTGAAGTTCGCGAAGATCGGGCTGCGGGTATTTGACTCCATGCGCCGGATATCGCGACCAGTGTTCAGGTAAGCAATCGCCGCGCGACGGTAGAAGAAGCCCAGAATCGCAGCCGGGAAGATGAAGAGCGGGAAGACGACGCTGGAGAGTGCAAGTTGTTCAGCAACATTGTCGAGGCGAAAAGCGTTGAACGCCTCTTACATGACAGTGACCATTGACACTGCGAAGAGCGCAAGCGACTGGTTCACGGACTGCAGAGTCCCTGCAAGAGAAGTGTCGACTGTCTCAACATCCTACGGTAGTGATGGTTCATTAGTCAGCTCAGAACAGTGGCTGAAGTGGACCGACCTTGCTGAAACGATTGAGCATGCGACCCTGAGGTGTCACGTCGTGCCACCGCATTGTTGCCCTCACCACTGTCCTCAACAATTTCTCGAAGAGGATTCTCGACGCCCTCAGCGCACCGGTGTACTGCGTGATGACACCTGCGATGTTGACTATACCTGTCGACAAGGCGATAGCAGCATATATCCCGATGTAGAAGTATGGGTGCTCTTGAGCAGGAGGGAAGTTGATCTTGACGATGCTAAACGGCGGATTGGGGTTGTGTGCCATTGTGGTGTGGTGGAGGTGCGTCAGTCCGTCGTCCAGTACGTGTTGCTGTTCGGCGAAGGCTCTGTACGAATAGCTGAACTGCGGCGTGGGCATCCCGGCAGTGTCGCCGTAGGCTTCACCCCAGATCTGGAGTATATAGGTCAATCACACGAGCAATGTCAAGCACACATGTTTGCGTACCTTGATCCATATCTTCTCGCCTACGCCAAGCACCTGCGTCAGAATGATCAGGGTGAACAGGATGCCCCACGTCCAATACGACCTTAGAGCTCGTCAGCTTGCACCCGTGAAAGATAAGTCTCAGAACGTACGAGGCCTTGAGGTAGGTGTTGTAGATATGCCACTTGACGCTTCCAGTCTCACGATGCTCCTCTTCAATGAGCTTCCTAGGCTTCTTCTTACCCTCAGGCGCGACAGGAGTAGCAGCCCCGTTCGCCTCTGCGTCGATCTCGGCGTTGGGGTTCTCTTCTTCCTTGGCTGCTTCGACCGCCTGTTCCTCCTTGTGGGCCTCGATCTCCTCGACCCGTGCGATGTCATCGAGCATGCCTCTAGCACGGAGGTCCTTGATGGTGCCCTGCGTGTCGATGCGACCGTCGAGCATGCGGACGAGATAGTGTGCGCCAGGGAGCACGAGATCGACATGGTGCGTGACGAGAATCTGGACAAGGCGTAATGGGTGACTGAATCGGGTAGACATTAGTCGAGGGTTACTTACAACCGTGCGGTTGGCAAGCAAGGGACCTCGGAACAGCTTCTCGTACAGGAAGTGAGCAGTGTGGCTGTCCTGTGAAGTTCATGAGCATCAGTAAGAACTAAAATTGAGGTTCGACATACCACCGCGCTCAAGGGATCGTCGAGGAGCACGTATTTGGTGGGCTACAACGCACGTGTCAGCATTCATGACTATAGGGACCGTTCGTCGAACGTACAGCGTAGACAGCTCGAGCGAGAGCCACACTGGCGAGGTAGATGAGCTTGGGTGAAACATCGGCGAGCTTTAAAGAGGTGCTTACCGGGCCTTCTGACCACCAGACAAGCTAACTCCTCTGCAGAACCATATCTTCAATCTCCAGTCACTCGCAGTGTAGCGAGAATTGCGTACCGTGCACCGATCTCCGTAGCATCCCCATCCTCGAGAATTGCCAGATCCGGCTTCAACGCGCAACATTCCACGACCGCCTTATACCGCTCCTCGTCGTACGGGTAGCCGAACAGGATGTTGTCCTTGATCGACTGGTGCCGCAGCCACGGCGTCTGCGCGGCATACGAGATCGTATGAGACAAACCGTGCTTGTCAACTTTCGAAGGGTTCTTCGACATCACGATGCGACCCTCGAGCGTCGTCAGCTCGCCGAGCAGGGCCATCAGCAGGGCAGTCTTCCCGCTCGCCGTTGGGCCGGTGACGACGGTCAGTTGGCCTTCTGGGAACATCACGGTGATATCTCTAAGCTCGAACCGGTGGTCGCCCGCGCCCGCGGCAAAGGCGGACGCGCTGTCCGCGATCGTCGACGCCTCATCCGAGGGTCCGGCTTCTGAGCCGTTTGCGCCGTTCGTCTTCTTCGCGGCATCCTTGCCTTTGCCCTTGTCGTCCTCTTCCTTCTTCTCCTCGACCTCGTTCCACTTGAACGTGCCGTTGATGATCCCGAGGCCCTCGTCGCTCTCCTCGGAGGGCGGGACATGGCCCTTCTTGAGTGTGGATACTTGCTCGTCGACTTCCTCTTCGTCCAGGTAAGTCGCGATACGGTCGAGAGCAACTTTGGACTAGAGTCTCGGTCAGTCAACGCTCTAGGTACTAACACAGAGAGGCACTCACTTGGAGGATCTGGACAATCCACGCCGGGATGACGTTCAGAGGGGCCCTGACCATCTGGAACAGCGCGATGGCCTAACATCCTGTCAGCATCGTGCCAGGGAAAGGGTAGGGGGCGACTTACAGTGAAAGCAGTGCCAATGGTCAACTCGTTACCCTGCGCGACGTAGGCAAAGAACGCCGTGACCGAGACGAGAATCGGCGCGCATGTCCAGATGACGGAGAAGCAAACGGAGTTGACGCGTGCTGTATGTCACCGATCAGTGAGAGCCGAGTGGACGGAGACGGACGGGAACCAACCCTTGATCATCCACTGCATCTCGACCTCGCGCGCATCCAGGACGCGCTGGATCCAGCGGTCTTCCCATGCGAAGAACTTGATGAACTTCACCTGTCATTGGATCCACAGTGAGCATCTATCGGCGCAGGCAGAGGGGCGGGAGAACGTACAGCGCCGATCAACTCGTTCAGCACGCCCATACGCTTGTCACGCGCAGTGGAAACGCCTTTCTGGATGCGCACGGCGCGCCTTGACACGTAGTTGTTCAGCGGCCAGCTCAGGAGCAGGACGAAGAAGCCGGCGAAGGCAGACCAGCCCAGCAGCCTACCAGCAAACACTGGTCAGTCACCGACGCATATAAGATATGGCGATCACTTACTGGTACAGGAAAATACTCGCAATGACGATCTCGAAAGGCGCTATACATCACCTCTCAGTTCACAATACCATACCTTACACGAAGCGCATTTACTCACCTCCATAGATGAAGTACATCGCCGAGACAGTCATGGAGATCCTGTTCGCGTCTCCTGCCATCAAGTTCACGATTTTGCCTATATCTGCGCCGGCCTTTGGGTCGTCCGCCTTGGGATCCGGCTTCTTTCCTGGGCCCTTGCCGGTCTTCTCCGCCGCGTCATTAGAGACGATGCCAGAGAAATCCTTGCGCTTGAGAGCCTTGTCGTAGATGGAAGTCATGAGCTCGCTCCGAATTCGCGTGGCAGCACGGCGACCGAGCCAGAGGTGCTGGAGATCCGCTTGTGCCTAGAGACCTCTTCTCAGCCATGCGCCCATAGGTGAGTTCAAGCAACCCGAGCGCACCTTGCACAGAGAGCTGGCGAACGCCAAGAACGCATACACGAACGCCAGCGCCCTCTTCTCCGGGCTCCGCCCCGCGACCCCCAACGCATCGAGGATGCGCTTCAAGAAGAACGGTCCCGCGTAGTTGAACACGATGCTGACGTACGTCAGCACGAAGTCGAGGATGAGGTCGAGGGAGTTCGCGGCCCAGAGGCGCTTGAGCAGCTTGCCCGTCGAGCGCGCGAACTTGATGTGCAGCGGGCGCGCCTGCATCGTCGGGCTGAGCGCCCACACGTCCGTCTCGTTCAGGGTGTTGTACGTCCCGTAGTCGAGCAGCGGGATCACCCAGCGGAAGGACGCCCAGCCCCAGACGGTCGTGTAGTCTTCTGGAGAGACAGATTTGCCCTTCAGGTGATTGTTCAGTACATTTGTTCTGCGTGGAGCGAGGAACTACCATGACAGCTCACAATGTCTTCCTTCTTGATGTACTTGCTCGGAATTGCGAGCGGCATGTTCATGACCACGGTGAAGACGCCAGCCACAGCGGCGAGGTTGACGATATAGACCGTCATCAGGAAGGGGGACGGCAGAGGTGCGTCATACACATAGCGGTCGTATAGATGTCCAATGAAGGTCACGATTCCAGAGACGAGGTGCAGCCCGAAGAGTACGAAGAGGTCGTACGGGACGGTCGCCGTAGGGCGTACTATAGGGCGTAATGCAGCATACAGCCATGTTGTCGCTACGAGGAAGTCGGCTATGCCGCTCCAAGTGTCGTCCGGGTTGACGATAAGGCCATAGCAGCCGACTCCGACCCACAGGAGCGACTCGATGAGCGACACAGTAGAGAGAACGAGCGTACGCCAGAGCGGGACCACATTTTCCTCGTCTTCCTCAATCTTCTCATCTCCGGATATCAAGGCCTCTGCTTCAGGTAGGGGTAGGAAATCTGTGAATGGTCTCTTGAGTGTGCGGAGCAGCGCGCGGACTGGCGGGGTCAGGGAAACAAGCACGAGGCCGACGAAGGCGAACGGGAGGACAGCAGCCCAGAAACCGCGTACGCACGCGTCCGAGAGCGATGCAAGACTCCGGCCATTGCATACGGCCATTTTGGACGAGGAGGACGCGTCCGAGGACGCTTGGACAGTCGACGAGTTGTGTGGGACGAACGAGCGGTAGAATGACCCTGAGATGCCACGCGCTGGCGTTATCTTTTTGAAGAATGATGACTGAGTGTGGGATTTCGGTGTATGATAGTAATGCACGTACCAGCTCACGCTTATATCCCTCCTCGTTGACGCTCTAGCAGTCTCGACGCTATGGCGTACGGCGAGCTCGCAGTCGAACACAAGCAGTCCTCCGTTGAGCGGGTGGCGGAGAAAGCCTTGCCGCGAGCGTCACCCGGCGCCGACACTCCGGCCCGGCGCTCCGAACCAATCCTGAGCACGTCGTTCGTCAAGTGCCTGACTTGGTTGTAGAGGGGCGGACGGCGTCGCCCCCAGCCCGATTCTTCTAAATGCTTCGCCGTAGTTATACATCAAAAGCCATCTACATCACGAGAGACGACTGCCAGTTGGTATACCGAGATCGGTTCGAATTGCACTGCCCAACCCCGACTATGTGGCCGTTGGAGGCAGAAGCACGTGGTCAAGACTATATCCCCTATGCTTAACATCGACAAGCCAATTGATGCCAAGGCATTTGTCGGACGGAGTCGCTTTGTTGCATCGTACACGTGATTGAAGACCTGCGCACATAAGTTCGATTGGAATGCGGGGGTGAGTAATGCACGTACCGCGCGGGGGTGCTTCAGTTCTTTCTCGAAGTGCATGCGTTCAGGATATCTACCTGTGAACGGATTAGTCGCGCCTAGGAATATATGCGCATATCTTACTCGGTCGAGGTTGGGATTTGCGGAGCAGTCTCGTCATGCCTTCGTGATCGACAGTACGCAATAACTCCAGCTCGAAGCGTAGTGTCGGTAGGTCTCCCTCCGTTGCAGAGTGGTGTACGCTGGTCAAAGTGCCTATCACCCGTATGATAACAGGGCTAGTAGTGAGCGCGAGCGCCGTCGGTGCCCACTCGTCGTCCCAAGCGGCGAACGTCGGCACCCGAGACAAAGAATACTCGGACTTCGGAGGAAACTCGTAGTCGAGGAGGGCCCGAATGCGTCTGAGAGTCTCAGCTTTCGAAGCGTACGGTCGGCACGGTACTCACGGAATAACAGAGGTCGGAATCAGATTGTGAACCACGATGGTATGTTCGTCCACGGGGTTCGTTTCGTCGAGGGTATGGGTGGCGCGCGGCATATGGGCAGCGTCGATGGTGTTGTAAGGCATGAAGTGGGAAAGGACTGTCGGGTAGGTTGATATCCTTCGCGCGTGCGGCTAACAGTTCACAAAAGGCAGACCCGATCATGATCGAACGGAAGATCCGTGTGCGGCTGCAAGCACGGCCCTCCGCACGGCCTCGCGTCCAGTCGAAAGCAAATCTTGTGGCGTGGTCTGCCCTGCGAGTCGGACCATACTCCATAAACAGCGCCGGCGTCATCGAGATATCGCGGTTGCGCTGGGCACATGAAATGCTGACGAATGCAGGTCTGCGGTAGACCATATTCGGGCCACATCCAAGCGTATAGTTTGACAGAGAACGGCGGCGGCAAGCGGGGTGTGTTCTCCTCCAATGCGGACGCCAATTGGTCAGCGACGAGAGCCCTACGCGCGAAGGTGAGGGCGGGCCAGGGAACACCAAAATCGGTGGCTCCGACGTAACATGTGAGAGCGGTGTTTGCTCCACGGAGGATCGGAAACAGCGCGGACGCGGATGAACTACGATGTACGAGCACGGCTCTAGTGGGACCTTGGAGCCGCACAGTGGCAATGATGTTACGCGCGGGTTGACCGTCGTACTCTGCTGTGATCGACAGTCCCTGCACTTCTCGCAGATAGTTCATGAAGGCTAGGAAGTTATGAACTGGCAAGAAGAGTTCCAGTGGGACATGATCAGGGTTCGAGCGACGCAAGAAGAAGCCGAGCGCGGCAAGGCCACCGATGTAGCCTTCGTTGGCGGCTAGTGCGTTCAGGAAGCCGCTCCATTGGGGAATCGCCGATGATACTGCGCGGCGTAAATCACGTCTCAGGCAGAGTTGGGCAAGGCGACGACCGCCTCGACAAGAAGCACTGTATCGAGCGAGCGAGGGAAAGTCGAGGCGTGTTGTTATGGATATATCTGTCATATCGCTGCATCTGCACGTTTCAAAGATCTTCCGGGTAGGAACAACGGCGAAACGTACCTAGAGAGCATGATGCTCGCCACGACGACGGGGTCAGAGAGAAGAGAGAAGATTGCAAGTGACAGTCTACGTATGTACAGCGAGTCAACACGTCGAGCGCGTGGACAACCAAAGCTCATTGGCTGGGCCGAGCCACCAACGTCACACGATCGGTTGGATCTGGAAGGTGTTGATGAATCCCCAAGCAGGTTCCCCTACAGGGCCTGTCGGTGAGCCTGAAGCAGATAGGGTGGAAGGGTCGACCGTCGTCATTCCATGCTACGAGTAGCGCTCCCGGATCGTCCAGATATCGTGGTTGGCCTGGGCACTGGTACGTCCCCTGCGCACACTCTTGAGGGATCCCGCCGTCCTCCCACATCCACGGATAGAGCTTGAAATCGAATCCACGGGTCTTGAGCAGCGCGGCTGAGATTGCTCCGCCAGCGGGGAAGTCCCCAATGAGGCCACGGCCGGTGAATGTGAGTCGTGGCCAGGGGACCCCGAAGTGGGTAGCGGAGATGTAACACATGAGTGTCGTGTTCGGTCCATGCAGTATGGGCACCATGGCGGAGCTTTTGGAGCTCTGGAAGAGGACGACGTCGCGGGATGCGGTACGTAGACGAGCGGACGACACCAGGCCACGCTCGATGAGGCCAATGTCTGTTTCACGCACCAGAGTGGCCTCCTGTACGATTTGCATGTGAAATAACATCGGAGTGAACGCCCACGCTGGGAGGAAAAGTTGGATGGCATGGTCCGCGGGCAATTCGATGCGCGTGAAGAAAGCGAGCGCAGCGTACCCGCCGATGACGGCTTCGTACTCTTCCAACGCGCATCGGAACAACTCCATGTTCTTCGCAATGCCGGAGAGGAGGCGTTTGAACTCGGTTTCTAGTACGAGCATGACGAGAGTTTTGCAGTCCTTCGACACCCGACGGAAAGCCATGAGGGCGGGGAAGTCTAAGCCAGCAAGAACAGCCAGCTGAATTTCCTTGGTCATTCTGGAAGAGTTCAGATTCAGTAAGCGAACAGCATTCTCGCTGCGGCATACCTTAAGTACATAATGGTGGTAGTGATGGTGTGAGAGGAGGGGAATGCTGATTGGGACGATATTCAAGAAGGCGGACGACGGCTGACATGAAACTTGAGGGTATCGGACGCCGCCGATCCCACAAAACCACTTGTATGCGTGGGAAAGTTCGCGCAAATTGAGTGCTCGGCGATTGGCTTACTGGGGGGGCGCGGGCGTGGAGAGCAGCCTGAGACGTGCGATTACTCGACAGGACGTTCGTTACTGGCGGGAGGCGTTACAGGGGTCACTCTGTCTACAGGTCGCGTGTGCGCATTGCCCAGCTGCCTTCTACTGTAGGCAGCAGCTTGTAGCTTTCCTGCGGCGGCTCGTACTTACAGGTGTACGTGCAGCCGGGTTCGAGACAGCGCGTCGTCGTAGTCCTGTTGCGAGAGTCGTATGTAATCTTGAAGGTCGACAGCGCGTAGCACTCGGGGCACTGCGGAGGAATGTCTACGCCGTGGGGCCGAATCGTTGGGCTTGTCCAGAAGTATTCGGCGACGGAGATCCCGGCAGTGTCTCTGCGCGGTGTCATGACGATGACGCGACTGTGTCGTCCGAGGTTGTGGGACTGAGCAAGGACGTTGCCGAATTGCACCTCGTTGAAAGAGGCGCCCTCTATGACGAATCGTAGCGTGTATCCGACAAAGAAATGCGCCGCCAACGCGGCTTGGAAAGCAGGGGCTTGAAACGCCAGTAGTCGGGTGACGCGCAAACTACGGGAGTCAGTACAGGGAGAGCAGTATGGTGATAATACGTACTGCTCGCAGTGACTTTTGAGCTGCGTGTACGCGGTTTCTGACGCTACCACGGCTCCGCAGCAGAGCATACATAGCGTAGTGTCGTGTTTACGAAGCCACGGGCGGACCTCCTCCGGTATTAGGACGTCGAACCACTATGGATGTCGTCAGTGAGGTTTGTAGCACGGTAGAAAGAATGTACGTTACGTTTTGTACATCGTGTGCAGCTAATTCTGCACCGAAAAAGGGCACGCCGGTTGTGTCATGCGAGTGTGTGTACACGAAGAGCATGACACGTGCGTCTGGGATGCTGACTAGACGTCAGCGGTGAATACTCCTGCGAGAACCCCGGCCGACGCACTCGGCCAGCGGGCGTAGGATCCTCGCTATCTGCTTCCGATGTTGTTCCGCGTCCGCATCGGTATTCAAGTCAAATTCTATCTCGTGGTAAACGAGATAGGCCTCCTCGTCGTCGACAAAGTAAGCTCTGAGACCCTGGTGTACCATGCTCGCGACAGATCCTGGACCTCGCAGGGTGCTGAGTCGCAGGTGTACGATCCAGAGCCAGTTTGTCTTGACACGCGCGTGTTGCGCGACCTGGTATGGAACGTGGAGCTGCACCGGCTGTGGCAGAAACGGCTTCGTCGTTTCGTCGTCGACATAGAAAGCCTGCGTGTACGTGAGCGGTGTCGGGGTTGTGAAAGTGACGGACATACCGTGTACGGTAGCTTGACAAGCCGATCAGACTTGCGGCGTTGGCGGGCCCTGTGGATGTGACACGAGGGACAGACGAAGGTGAGCGATTCGAGCGTCCTTTTTGGGATAGTGCGGGCGTTGCGGAGGTGGTCGATGCACAGAACTCTAGGGCATATGTTGCACGCTAGCGAGTGCCCGCCGTTCTGACAGAGGTAGCAAAACTATTTGCGGCAGCGTAAGTAAGACGCGTCCAGCGTAATGGCATATTTGTCTACCTTGTCCTTCTTCGGCATCTCCGACGGCGGGGAGGGTTGACCTCCTTTTTTGCAGATACGTATAGTCTGGCTTCCGCGTTTTTTTCGCGTGGCTTTAATAGATTGGGCGACGGCGTTTGAATGAACGTGTGCTGCAAGCATATATCAGCCGTTATACGACGGAGCGGTCGTGTTTTGCGTACCGGATGGACTGACGGCGCGGTTATGCGTCCCTGCAGTTGACATTCATGTCAGTCGGCTAGGGTACGAGTGCGCACGGAAGGAGTACGTACCCAAGGTTTTGGAGGGAGCTATAGCTCCTGTAGAGCGCTTGGCGTTTTGTCGCGTTCGCGCCATCGCAGATGAGGTCGAGCAGCGGTGGTGGTTGAGGGATTCGCGAACTTGGTGGGACGCGGTCGTGCTGGCCGGCGACGGTCACTTGTGACGGGACGCGTTAGCGTGGCGAAAATGATAGGCGCCCGCTGAAGTTCGACTTCGCCTCGGGACGCGCGTCTATTACCGTACGTACTTCTCTTCCTGACTACGTGGCAGGACGTTGGGTCGATCCGACACACGAGAGCCGTATGGCTGGGTATGCTGACTGGGTGAGATATCTCATTTCAGTGCATACCACTCGTGTTGGGGTCGTTCCCTAACGAAGTTCGGGCACATCTCGTACGTGGGAGCCGTTTGGCTAGATCTGCTGTCCGGGTGGGGTATCCCATGCCGACGCAGGTCACCCGCACGAGTACGAGTTACGACTGTGCACGGTGTCATTGCGTCCGTCCGACGCACGAGAGCCGTATGGCTAGATTTGCTTAGTGGATGGGATGTCCCATTTCCAGCGCATCTCGCTCGTGTGGAGGTATGTGACACGCGGGAGCCTTATGGCTTGGCCTGCCGTCCTCGTGGGGTATTCCATGCGGGCGCAGGCCACTCGCGCAATGTTTGTACTCTTACGGGGGGGCCGTATGGCCGGATCTGCTTGCCTCGTGGGGTATCCTACGTCGGTGCAGCTCACTCGCGGAAGAGGGAAGGACGTCGATGTGCTTCTCCCTCCCGATCCGACTCCAAGCCATACCGGGGTCTACGCTTTTAAAGGACGCAGCACCTAGGCCGCACACACAACTTGGGCCCATCCTTACTTCTCGCTCGCTCCGATGCAGCACGCCGACCTTCCGTCGTGAACGCTGGGGCCGGTGTGTTTTTTCTCATATGTCCACTTGTGCTTGTTCACCCGGAGCGTCCAGCACCGAGATCGATCACCCGCGACGGAGGCTGAACGCACACGCATGCTCTTGTTGTCGACCGAGCTACGCCGGGTTCTCGCTCACACCCAGTGCTTGCGTATCCTCGCCTCGGGAGGAAGGCAATTAAGTGAGGCAGCGGAGTATGCGCGCAAGTCATGACAGCGTCCGAGCGCACGTTCACCCCGCGCTCGCCGCCGCCGCCGTCGTCCGTCAGACTACTTGTTGCAATCGCCGCTCAGTCTGCGCCGGTTGGATCGAAACAAATATGATGATACGCATCTATATACAGACGGACTACATTCGCGAGATACCTTGTCACTGGCTACAAGACGGTGTCGGCTTCGTCGCCTGAGAAGAACGACTCCGTGCTCTGTACCTGGCACGGTTTCTCGGCGAGGATGCAGACACTGTGAAGCTCAAACTGTGCCTTCCACTCCTCCCAACGCCACTTGTTAAGGCCTGTCTTGTACCGCGTCAGAGCAGCCTCGACGAGGACGACATCCCCGACCCCGATTTGGTGAGCTCGTTTCATGGGCAGGTCGCTCTTCCGACCAAAACCATTGGTGGCGTCGTATATCTTGTCGAATGTAGCGACCTGGAAAACGTCAGCGAGGACCAGGTAAAGACGTGACATGCGCACCTTCGTCGTTTCATCGCTGTCAGACCATTCCGTCATAAACCGGCTTGCGTAGATATTAGGGCTTTCATACGCTGAAAACTTGTCAGCGCTTGCTACATCCAACATCAGCGACGTACCTTTGCTCGGCTTGCTCTTTGACAACAAGGCAACGGCGGAGTTATAATCTTTAGGACGCAGGGGCACAATGCCGATATTGACTTTCTCTTGCGGGCGGCCCATGCGATTCGCGAACCATTTCGACGCTACGGTTCCGACCAGCCAGATTAACACCGGCTTCTCCCCGATGCAAAGATATCGATCGAGTTCTTTGGAACCCCCGACAACGCCCCAACGAGCGGAGGAGGGGACGGTGCTGACGGCGTAGCGATTGGTCTCCTTCTCAGAGAAGGTTACGAAATCTTTGAGCCGGCTGCAAGTGTGATAAGCAAGGGTGCAAGTCCATGGTTTGGCGACGTACTCGAGGAGATCCAGGGACATCCATTCCTCCGCCGTGATGTCGGAAACCTTTCTCGGAATCTGTGGCTCCTCAGCGACGTCGGCCACGCTCGCAGACGAAACGCCTGCGGCTACACCGGTGTCGTCATCCGTGGGAGTCGTCTCAGAGCTGCCCGTGGAGGGAGCATCTTGTTGACCAAGTGCCGTTTGCGACGGAGCGTCGCCTTCGGAGACCCTGCGAAGTACAGTCCTGTGTCAGAGCATGCAAGTGTGCAGGATGACGTACTTACTTCTGTCGCTTCGCGGTACGCTCGGCGGGTGCGTTTGCAGATCTGGTGCGAGAAGTCATGTCTGGGAGGAAGCTGGTGGTGAGAATGTGGGAGACGGAGGGTTTTATGCACCCGGTAAAGTAGGGATCGGACGTTCCCGGAGAATTGCCAGCCACCCGCGGAAGTACTCGCACTGCCTGAGCGATCAACTACCTGCAGATCGATCGACGTGAATGCAGTGAGCCGCGCGGAATGATGTCACATACCGATCTTGACGTCCCATTCAAAACCGACGGAGAGCATAGAGCGCGACATCGCCGGTTGTGCACGCGATCGGATGCCTGGGAGGAAAGATGTACCTCGGCGGAGGATTGAACGTCGGGGATGGCCACAGCTAACGCCGCGGGCGACAGCCCGCCCTTTTGCGCTCGAGCGACGGATGTCGCCCGCTCTTGATATAAACCGGCGAGACACTGACGAAAGTGCACGTACCGCCATGGCTTTCGTACTTGGTCAGTGTATATCCTACCCCTCGATACGAGCCTTCTAACACCTCGCAGCCGACACCGACCAGCTTGCGCGCGATCTTTGGCCTGACGGCCTGGGGCAAATGATTCAGGAGAAGGAATTAGCTCTGAGCACTTTGCCCGAAATGCGGAAGGTACCGCTCAACGCAGAAGACCTCGCCGACTGGGTGGTCGTCGAACGCCAACCGGGGTCGTCGCGCGCATTGGTCTATGTCCGTGGGGACGAAGCAACTGCAAGCGAAGCGGACGAGGAGTTAATCGTTCGTCTGCAAGGTGTCATCATGGACATGAACCTCACCCTAGGGGGTAATTGGGACGGGTGAGTCCCTCGCATGGTGTCAGGAATACAGTCTGACTCGTTTGGTGCAGCACGGAATCTCGCGCCATGAAAGCTTCTCAGTACATCATGTTGGGCCACGGTGGATGCACCGCCCCGTTCGAGCCGCAGGCTTGCGCATTGCGAAATATCACGGACGCGGTACTTGCTCACCTAGGGTGCTGCTTCGAAGAGGGTAGGGCCAAAGGGAGCAGCGTCGTGCTGAGGCGCCAAGTGTTTACGAAGGTCAGTGATGCGTCACTGCAGCGAGAGTGTACTCACTGGTCTTATAGATACGTCACGGATTCAACGACGACGCGCCTTCGCTTGTTGCCAAATCAGAGGATACCCGCGGTAAGTATCGCGCCATCCAGAACTCCTGGCGCGTGACGGAAAAGGTGCGAGTTGGGACTCAACTCGCGCATGGGGAAATCTTTCCCCTTCCTCCGCTATCCTTGCGCAAGGGTGACTTCGTCGACGTGTCAGTGCGCGTAGGCATCACATGGATGAGAGCACAGAAGGCTCGCCGATGGGAGGTATCATTCGAACCGTTGACAGTGGTGAGATTGGCAACGGCGTCAAAGTTCAAGGTCAGTGCAGTCGACCCAGGCAAAGACTCAATCTCATCCTCAGATGCAGCGAGCTCTTCAACCACTATCGAGTATTGGAGATACAAGCCGAGCGCACGGTACCCCCGCCGCAAAGCGTAGGGTGATGGACGTAGGCTTCAAGTTTGCTGGCGGTGAAGGAGACGCTGCGTCGGAGATCGCCGAGGACGTTATGATGGAATGATATCGTGCTCTGCGCGTCTAGTACACCATGTACGATCTCTATGTCTGCATCGCACGCCTCTCGATAGATGTGTAACAAATCCCCTACAACACATGCGCAAGCGGTTGAGTCCACACTCCGGGCTCGACGATGATGTCCTCCGCTCCACAATCCCGGCCGCACGGCTTACCACCCCTCCACCAGACCGAGGTAAGCCGTTCCTTTCGATCCGGAGCAGCGGGGCGACCGACGCGGTTTTCTATGCCTAGAACTGAGGCGTGAAACTCGAAGCGATCACCGATCCAGCGGACGGTGAAGGGGCATGAGGCGGAGTTGGTCCGTTTACAGATGCTTGGCAGGCCGTTATCGGACGGCCAGTCGACCTCGCGGTCCTTGAAGTCAAATCCGAAGCGCGAGTACTTCTCCACGAGCAGCGGTATGCGGACGACCGAAAAGGCATGTAGGCGGAGGGGATTGAGAAGTGCCCGACGTTCCTCCAAAAGACCCGGATAAAGGACACCAACAGAGTTCCCGGTCAGGTAAGTCATTACCGCGGTACTCCAGAAGTGCGGAATCGGCAAAGTTCCGGTATCCGTCAAGCTTTGAACGAGGTCGATCGAAGCGGAACCGCGCTCGAGGCGGACGAGGCGTTGTATGCCACCGACGTAGTCCCCCTCGACGGAAGCGCCGCAAAAGGCGCGGATACTGTAGCCTTCGACGTGGACCAGGTATCCAAGCATGTGAAACATGTTGTGCGACGGTACGTAGATGTCTAAGTCGCCAGGCGTAAACTCGAACCCCCCGGCGACGAGCAGGGATCCAGAGCCGGATATGAATGCCGAGCTGTTATCGAGTTGCGTGCGGAAACCCTTTTGATCCCGGATATAAGGGTGTAGCAAGCGTCGGTAGCGACGCTCAAATTCGTCGGCCACGTACGCGTCGGCTTGACGAGAGGTTCCTCTCAATCGTCCGAGGGAAGGCGCTGAGCAATAGCCGAGGATCTGAAGGAGAGCATCGTCTGCAACGGAGAGGAGCGAACTCATGTCTGATGGCTCGTATGTGGTTACAAAGCTAAGGGCCATTTCATTCCTCAACATGATCACCCAGAGGGTGAGGCTGACCACGACGTGCCACATTGCCAGCCGAGAACTGATCGCTCTCCCAGTTGACAGAGACGTATAACTCCTGTCCCGGGAACACCATATGCGCAACACGAGCAGAACTACAAG